>JARHVA010002627.1:235000-862500 GCA_037957365.1 Torreya grandis
TTGATTCATCCTATATGATTGATTTTTTATTAGTCTCATGTTTTAAAATAGTTTGATGTGAATCTATAAAAAATAAAGTTATAAAACCTTCATCTCATTAAATTTATTTATAATACATCCTTAAATTATTTGATTAGTTATATGATGTGCATAAATTAAACATTTGACTAATAATCCTCAATTCTTTCGATGTGTAGGTATTAATGAGTGCCAATGTTCCCCTCTTTAGATTAATTTTTTTATCACCCTTAATAATTTCCATTATTCTTTCTCCTTTAGTTTTTTCCAAGTTTATATGATCAAATTCATCAGCCACAACTATACTTTCACCCACCTAATACATTTATTTCAACTCAATGTTTCCCTATGTAGACATGATATATGTACCATTACATTATCCATGAAATATATTTTCCATTTAGTAAAGCTAATGATTGTTTACGTTCCTCAAAAGGTCTTCAATATGATCATATGTAGTAAAAATGGATACTCTCATGACCTTTGATAGTCAAGTAAACTTAGGTGTGCTTGTATAAAAATTGAATGTCTACATAAAGTTTACTTTTAATGCATCCCAATCCCAGTTATCACATAATGTCTCACTTATTAGATATCATATGTATTACTATAACTTAATATTTCATAGAAGACATGTAACTATAAATAAATGGGAAGTAATAACTTATTAAGATTTCATACTTTATTGCAAGCATTCCCATTCTTACTAGGCTTTGAATCTCTTTAATAGACTATATTTCCCTTCTTCACATTAATTCATTCAAACCTTACCACTAGTTCCACAAGGTATCCATTGATTACCTTTATAGAATAATTTGATAATTACATAATTTACATCCTTATCATTATACTTGATATTTTTCATAGGTTAGAACAATATTTTTTCTTATGTCCCTCCCTATAGCATGAACAAGTAGGGCATTTTCAACAATCCCTTTGATAATGATATGATGTCTACATTAATAGTAAAATCATTGGTAATGGTTTCTAGTTCTTCCTCCACCTTTTTGGAAATATAATTGAACCACATAACCTTGAACTTATAAAAAATACATAGGATAACTCATCCTAACCTCATTATTATGTTTCTGTGCATCTCATTAATATTCTTGAAATCAATGGTGTTGTGTGTATCATCCTCAACTACCTTACACCATATAACTATGTTATAAATTTTCTCATTAAAATATTGGATAATAATTAATATCATTTTATTCACCTTAAATATAAAAACATAGATTCACAACTATAAATATCCTTTGAACACACTCCTCATGTGTGTGTCATATTACTTCAAATAATTTACACCACTTATTTGTGTGTGGACTCAATAGTTCCTTCACAAATTTCAATTATTTTATTTGAGTCATCATAGTCAAAATTTGTGATTATAGGAAAGGAATTATACCTAAATAAAAAATCCATGTAGTCTTTAGTATTTATATGCAACATAACATCCAAATCATTATATGCTTTAGTAAAAAAAATCTATTAAGGGTAAATGCTTTTGATTTGGAGTTATGAACCATAAATGAGGGTGTTCATAGGTCTCACAACCTGATACATTAGAAAATAAAATATATTAAGATTAAATTTCATGAGAAAAACCTTTACTAGTGGCAAATAAGAAATGAAAATGGATATATTTAATGAAAAATGACCTCAAGTGGTTTTGATAGGGTCCCAAAATCCTGAAGCGCATCGAGTAGGACATGAAAAACTACATAGTGAAATAGTATATGAATCATATTAAAAACAACAAGAGGGTTTTGAATGGATCCCAAAACTAGGCATGGGATAAAATAGTTAAAATTTATCCTTTTAAACTCAAACTTTAAGGGTTTTAACAGGATCTATCAAACCTGAAAATAACACTCAATATAAACATGAGACATGCTCCCCAACATATTTATAATTCATAAACCAAGAGATACATGAAACAAAAATATACAATTCTTGATCATGAATAGTGGTCTCAACATGTAGACCATGCATATCAAGAAATCTCAAAGTACACAAATATGATTCTAGATGAAATAGGCCCAAAATAATTGTGACTAAATACCTACCTACCTCCCTAAATTTTGGGCCATAGAACACTTGATTATTCATAAAATACCAAGAAGCCACCTTATCAAAGCATGAACACTTGATTATTCTTAAAATAAGGCCACTCAAGATCTTACAGATCAAATCTACTCACACTTGAAACAAGCTCATAGGAAGATAAGACCTTACAAGATATGAGCTCAACCACAATGATCCAAATCTATTTAAACATGAACTAGCACTAACTCTAGTCATCATCTAAACATAAAACAATCATAATACTAATAATAAATGAATCCTAACAAACACTTGATTATTTCATCCATATGCCTCTATGGAATTTTTTTCTCTAAATCACCTAGCTAAATATGAAAGTATGGGTACCCCAACTAGAACCCTAAATTGACTAGTCATTTCAAAAGATCCATGAATATGAGGAAACACAATTTAGGATCCCAACTATTTAGGCCAGTCATTAAAAATGAGATAGGGGAAAACCATTTTAGAATAGATCTAAAATAGAAAGTCCAAAAAACCAACTTGAAAATCCCTACCAGATCTAGATCTACCATAGGACCAACTCCACTAAGAATCAAATAATGACTACTTTACTCACCCAACTCAGGCACACAAAATGAAACCAATGTGCATTTAAGAGATCCACCACCAAATATTTTCATAGGATTTGAGGATAATATTTACCTAGAAGTAATGGCATGTAGATTATCTCATAATAGTTCCAAACAACTAAAACATAGGATAAAATATAAGCTTCATATGAGAACTCCAAGATGAATCCATGAAAAAAGGATAGATAAAATGACCCTTTACAAGGGATAAAGTAGATCAAACCATGTAAATAAATATTGAATCAAAAGATTCAACCTATTGAAACCCCTCTAGCATGGAACAAAAAATCAAAATTAAAGAGGGGGAGTTCTCCTACTCCTGCTCCCCGTATACTTATGAATGGATAAAATTATTCACCACTAGATACCTCCTAAAAAGAGTAAAAAATCTACCCAAAAAATACTATGTATGTTTCATAAGATGAATGTCATAAGATGTCATTGATAAAAAGGACTTCAAAATTGAATCATAATCCTTAACACTCTCATCCACCTCTTATTTCATTTTTTTTCAAATTTGAAACACTTTATTGTTTAGATTTTGGTATATAAAACTCTTTGAGAAATGTGGCCTTCAACATTTTAAATTCCATAACTATCTTATGAGGATATTTTTTGTAATACTAGTTATGTCCTTGATAAAATTGTTTTGTTGAAAATATAATATACTTTCATTTTGGGGAATAAATACCTTTGGATATCTAATAAATCTCACACTTATACAAGTTCTCTATGATATATTTAATTCTATAATTTTATATCCACTTAGTTTTATCATAATAAACATGTTGTTGCATAATATATAGGATATATGATTCACGTTCACCCCCATCATTACATTATATGCACTATATCATTATGTTATTTCAGGAATTTCTCCCATAACATTATTCATAATCAATAATCTACTAAGACTCATTATAACCATGAAAATACACATTCCAACTATAGTCTACCTATCAACTCTCCTATAACATGATTCCACCTCTTTTCCTATCAATACATCCTCACTAAAACCCAGAACATCAAAACATGTTTAATTTATAAATAGAAGGCACACATATGTATCAATAGGTTTACTTAGATTCGGGAATATTATGGAATTGGTGTTAAATATTTAATAAACCTTTCAAAATATTGACTTAAGAAAATATTATTCACTTCTCATCTTTCTTTTAATGAAATGTGCATTAGAAACACTCAATTTTTTCATATCCCTATATTTTTCATAAGGGTTAAAATGGAATACACATGGTAATACCTATTGTGGACAACAAACCCCCTTTTATCCAAAATGACGGACCCCTCTAAAAATATCATGAACTAGAGCTTAATATTTATCCCTTTTATTTTTGATAGTGATGTCAACTCAAAACTTTAGAATATACATCACCTTGATTTTATTCAAGTAGTAACAAACCTCCTTTTTTAAATTTTTTGAAAATAACTAAGTGGTGTTTGTTTATTTTTAGCATATCATGATACTAACATTTTAGGTTGATTTTCAAAAGGAGATGTTCCTAGATTCTAGATCCCTTCCTAGAGTAAAAAACTCATTATCTTTTATGGTAAAAATGAGTTCTTTATGTTTGATAAGTAAGATTGAATGAATTATTTTATTTTTATCTTTCTCACTTCACAATTTTATGAAATCTCATAGATCCCAACCCAATGGGGAGTTACCACATCATTTAGAGTTAGAAAGTATAGTCCCTTAGACCTGTCAGAGATGTCAAAGCCTAGGAGAGCCTGACCCAATGGGGAGTTACCCTGTCATTTAGAGTTAGAAAGGCTAGTCCCCTAGACCTATCAGAGATGTTAGATCCCAAGAGAGCTTAGCCCAATGGGGAATTTTCACCTCATTTAGATTTAGAAAGGCCATTCCCCCAGATCTATCAGATATGTCAGAGCTTAAGCGATCCCAACCCAATGCGAAGATGCATGTCATTTAGAGTCAGAAAGGCTAGTCCCCTAAACCTATTAAATATGTTAGAGCCTAAGAGAGTTTGGCCTAATAGGATATCACCATGTCATTTAGAGTTAGAGTGGCCAATCCCTTGGACCTATCAGATATGTTTGATCCCAAGAGAGCTTGGCCCAATGAGAAGCTACTATGTCAGATAGATTGAATATTAACTAGTTACCACTTGTGACTTAAGAATTTTAAAATGAAGTACAAGTGGTTTACTAAGATTAATTAGGGTGTGTCATGTATCCTTAGGTTACATGTCACCTAATCAATGGGAATGACAAGAAGTACTGATCATGCCTAGGTACTGACCATTAATGGGAGGACCAATTGATAGATGACATGTGTTAGAAAAATAAGATTTTGATGAGGGATGTGACTACATGCCTACCATGCACTGGACATTGACATAATGGGAAGCTATACCTAATTAGACAGTTTTGAAAAGATACCATCACCATTATTATATATGGTTGATGGTGAAGGTTTATGAACTCCAAATTCAATTCTAGATTTGGAAATAAAGGGAGAAAATCTAGCTACCAAATCAATTTCAAATTCATAGAAAGTGAGCTACCAAATGCAATTAATGCAGGGAGATGTGTGCATATGCTTATAAATACCAAAGGAAGACCATTAATGGCTAATATTTCTAACTTAGAATAAATCTTGGACTCTTTGATTTTGAATTTACAAAAAAACCCTATATCCCACACTTCTAATGCCTAAAAGCTTCTTAATTTCCCCTCAGTCCTTCTCCGATGGCCATTACATTCTCCAACCTAAAGGTAGATCCCAAGTACTGTGACACCACTTTCCTTGATAGGTTAACTAGGTACAAGAACTATAATGGCATATTCAAATTAATTGAATAAGTCCCTAAGGATTATATCAATGTTGATGACTAATTGGAGAAATATGAGGATGTCCTTTAATCCTAAAAAATATGTGGACTTCATAGAGCTATAGACAAACTAGGGGCATTCCCTTACACTGACCTACAAGGTGACATCCTTCACAAGGCCATCCAAGTACAGGATGTTGTTAACAATTGGGTATGTTCACTTAACTCTCAACACCAAATTATTGATGTATCTAAGAATGCCTTTAAGGTGTGTTACTCCCTCTTATACTTTTCATTCTACTATGATGCAACAAAATTTTTGATGTGGATGAATGATCACTATATCTATGACATCCTCCATGACTAGGTTGAGAATCCCAACTCCAAGTGGGTCAACAAAAAATATCAATGCCCACATCATTTACACTTTCTAAAAGGAGGTATGAGTAGGCATGATATTAATAAACTATTTATTTTCGGACTTAGACTACTACAATGTAAATGAGCTATAGATGCCTCTATTGTACATGATACTAACTCACTTTGACACCTAGACTTTGGAGGCTTGATCAACTTCATTTTATTCCATGACATCACAAATGCTTGGAATGGGGGCAAATTATACATGATGAGCTACATATTTAATGATATTTATTGGATGTTCTCATTCAACCAATTATCCTTTCATGTGTGGGTTCATAATTGCCAACTATCCATGTGGTCTTCTACAATCTCTATAGCCACAAGTTCCATTAGCATTTTTGAGACATCTATGACTATTTCTAACCAGTGGTGTAATAGGTGGTTAATGAAGATCCCATTACCCATATCTCAAAGATAATCTAGGACTCCATCATAGCCATAAAATACTAATGGCTATATAAAAATGATAAAGCGATCTAAGTCATGGTCTTCCTTAAAGACCCCCTATGCCTACCATACTACACGTCTGATTGCCTAACAGAGTAAGAGATCACCTATAAACTAGTGAATGACATATTTACCTTTTACATATAGCATCAATATAAGGCATGCCCTCCACTCCTAATCACAATAAGGGGGAATATCTAAAGGAACTTCCCCTCTATACAAAAGATGATGGTTGGGCATGAATCCTTCATCTTGGTAAAATGCAAGATTCAATAGTGGGACCCTAAAGAGGTGATTCAAGCCCACTTGCCACTGTATTCAAATCATATCAACATCAAATATGGATATCAAGTTGAACACAATGATTAAAGCTATCTGAATGCCACCAATGACCAAGAGTTGTTATCCTAAATAATAATTAAGAAGAAGAAGGGAAGAAGGCCCAGGTAGTCCCCTTAGAAACCCCTCTATCTCCTACTAAATCTATGGAGGATCCAAATCCAACTACTCCAACCATATCCTAGAGAATCTTGTAGGGTGTCACACCACCTACTCCTCTTCAAGTTCTAGCCCTAGCTCCCACTCCACATCTTTTAGTGGACCTGGCTCTTCAAGCTCCACTTACTCCTACTCTAGTTTCTCCTCACACTCCATATTTTATTCTTATAGTTTCTCCTTGCACTCCAACTTCACCTCATCTATTGTTCCTAATTTTTCAAGATATACCTCCACTTCCTATAATAACACTAGTGATTAGGCCCTATAAGAGCTAAGCTTAGACTACATAGTACTAGGTTTCCTAGGCATAAATTGCTCAACCAATAACACCACAACCTCTAATATTTAACATAATTGGTAGCTTGATAGTGATTCTAATCAAGGAACTTAATAGGCACCCATCCAGGTTCCCTCTCTCACTCCTATGTCTTCTCCCATTTCCCTTCCACCCCTTTCTATTATCACATTCCAACTCCCTGTTCTGATTCCCACTAATTCACCTTCATATCCCCTTATATTTCCCATTGTTTCCCCTCTATATTTCACCCAAGTTCCCTTAGCCTTAGAAATTATAAGCATCCTTTCTTACCCATTCCCTTTGACTCTATGGATATTACATCTTGGAGTCCTCTCAATACCTCCCTTAGGCATTCCCTCAATTGTAAGTGTGAATACAACTTTTGGGAGTCGAGTGCCTCTAGAAGGGACCCTCCTAATCCCCACTCTAGTCAGCCTAACACTCCCATACATAGATTAAAGTTTTCCACCATCATCCCTTACATCCCCCACCATCATAGTTAGACCATCCACCACAACACTTAAAAAGTTAACCTAGGGAAGAGGTTAAATAAAAAATAGGTGACCCATCCTTTAGATCCAAACAAAAGGCCATCAGTCTAAAATTTACCTCCTTTATAGGTTTTGGTGACTCCTCCAACCCTAGTAGTAGTATCCAAGAAATTGGCTCCTGAACCTCCTCTCTCCCTTACCCAAGGCCCCACTAGCTTTGCCCTACAACCCACCTATCTCATCCCTATTTTTCCATGACTCATTCATAGTGTAAATCTTACCTTAGGTGAAACTTACCTAGGAGAAATAGTGAGCTAAAATTTTCTCATGGACCTCCCCTTTTGTTCTCCCTCCTTTCACCCCCATACCCCTTCCACCTCAACTCCTTTCCTCTTTCACTCCTACTTCCTCCATCTCCACTCAAACTCATCTTCTACCCTTCACCACTATTTCAGCCACACCTCCCACACCCCCATCAACCTAAGGCATGGTCCTAGGGTCACATGCACTATATATGGATGTCTAAGGTGACTCAGATGTGTATTAGAGGTTTGATAGATCCTTCAAGATAATGAAAAAGATGCTCAATCAAAGGTTCATCCAAGAGAGGAACCCAGTGATATGGTAGGCCCATCAAAAACTATTTTTCCTCCACAAGGTGAGGACTAATATGAGATAATATAATATGGCTAAGGATCCATTATCTTTACTCCAAGTTACCTATGACATGTCCAAAAAAAACCTCAAGGATATGCAGAGTGAAGTATAAAATCTTAAAGCCCAAGTGAAGTGTACATTATCATTTAGATTAATTAGGAAGGTCAAAGATGCCTTCCTACTCCTTTTCTCAATCATTTGGAAAGTAATGGGAGCTCAAGTAAAGACCAATGCAATTATATAAAGGACACAAGCCTACATGGGGAGAATAATAGAGATGGATAGGAATTTTTGGAAGCTATAAGCCATGGTTAATAAGGAGATATTCTTAGATCTCAAAATGATTACAACCACATATTTAGGGTTATACCAAACTTATGCTGGGAATATAAGAGTAGTGATAGAGGAATGGCTAGCCTTGGCCTGTAATATAATAGAAACCTTAGAAGAAGGTGAGAATAAAATAATAAACTACTTCTATGAGGTCAATTTATTTGTGCTATTCCACCCATATGGCACTCTAATTGACCAAGGGGAATTTAGAGTCAACTTAGGTCAATTTGACTAGGTTATGAGGGAAAAAGTGACCAAGGTAAACCAAAAAAGAGCTCAATTAGTGTTGGACCTATTGACTCAGTCCACTACAAGTATCAACCAAGTCTTAGGAATAAAAGCCTTGATGGAAGCAGCTTTTCAAATCTCCTAGAGACTAGTAGCTTAGGTAGAGGTGATCTTCAAGGAGCCTCTAATGAAATTGGCCAAGTTAGACAAAGAGTTTGACCTCATGCTAGCCACACTAGAATCTAGGAGTGCCCAGTCAAAGTAGTTGGTAGCTAGCCCCTCTTAATTGCCTCCACATGTTTAGAATTGGTCCTCATATATTTCTTGTAGGTTTATTTGGATTTTATTTTGGTTTAAATTTTGAAACATGGTTGTAACTACAATGAGTGGCAATCATGGCCCATGATGGGATCCTCATGCTTTTTGGAGGTGAGCCCTAATCTTTATCTATTTATATAAGAGTTGTATTATATTTTAGGGTTGACCAAAAAATTTATTGAAAGTGCTATTGGATGATCACTAGGATCTCACCTACATTTATTTCTATACTCTAGACTATAACAACAACCTAGATTAATTATTGTAGCAATTTTTTTTATTTTAAATGAATACAATCTATGTTTTTATAAAAGGGTCTTTTCTATGTTTAATTTTATTTCATATTTATGTTTACATGATCAATAGTGTTATGTTAATTGGATTAACACTTTATCACTTTATGTATGCCATGATTATGATGTGTGTAACTATTATATTCTCTGTGTGAGTTCTTTTGTTTCTCTTTCAGTAAGTGTTGATCATTTGTGTGTTTATCTACAAGTTTTCATATGATGTTTATTCATTTTCAATAATAAACCTTTATTACTAATCTTTAGTAAGAATTCACATTGAAGGCATGCTCCCAATTCCCTCAAACTCAACCTACTGTATATTCTTGGAGGTATAACTTTAGTGAAACTTTTTATAAAGTGATATAAGTATGGCAGAGTCTCTTAGTTAAATCACCATCACATTAGTCTCATTTTAGACCTGGAGGCATCTTTTTTTACCTTACCATACTCTCTATTTTATGTTTATTTCAAAGTTTTGAAATGCCCCATTCCCCTTGTGTTTAGAAATAACAAGCCCAAAATTCAAAGTATTCATAGCTAAATTCAAACTATGGGAAGCATAGAGTATTAAAATTCTAGTGGTAATCATATATCTCTTAGAGACTATTCACACATATTCCATTTATGAATTCCAATACCTATAGTCATGCCCTAGGCTAATCCTAGATTAATCCTAAAATAGAGGATGAAAGTACATAGTTATGTCCACTTTCTCCTTTTCAATGAATGCCCAATCTCATGGGCATCTCATGGTAAAGAGCAAATTGGAGTGAACAATAGCTAATGCTAGAAGGAGGGAATTTCATGCTAGTTTTAATTTCAAATCGTTTTATAAAGATATTAAGTTAGGTTTGATAGTAACAACATGCTAACTATTATTTGAATATGCAACATCTTAGAGACTAGTTCACTTATTACAAGGGCTAGGTCCCACTGAGGTAGATTTATAATTTCCCCTATGCTCTTCCATATAAAATATAGGTCCAATCAACCTAGACCTATAGTGATCCCTATTATCTCCTCTCCACAACCTATCCCAAATGCATAGCCCAAAATGGTCTGGTTATCTATCTCAACCATTAATGTCTATGGAGTCATCCATGATCTACCAAGGAACCCATAAAGGTATATTATTCATTTCACCCCTGGTGTAGGATGAATGATGGAGGAAAATATAACGTCCTATAAGACTACTCTAAGACTCTTAAATATAGAATGTGAGGATGTGGTATGCAAGCTATTCCATTTTACTCTAATGAAATTTACCTATGATTATGTATATTCGGGTAACCATGCTTTACCATCCCAACCCTCAACTAACACTTGAAATATACAAGAATGCCTTGGACCCTTGGATAACTATGTTACTATGAAGAGATGCCATAATAATATACCTATACTTAGAATATGAAGGGCTATAAAAGTTGACAAGTAATTGAATCCTCAAGGCTACACCATGACCCCTAATCCTAGAATGTTACCATAAATGCCTTCATTGAAATTCTTACCTAGCATTAACTAGAATGCACCTATGACCCAACCTCTCCCTATAACACATCAAATCCCATTGGGTCATCCCACTTCAAACCAGCTACTAGGTTCTAGATCTAATTCCCTAAACTCAACATTAAGTGACATTATCCATGGCTAAAAAAACCCAAACTATGCCTCAAGAGTCCACTAAAAATGAGCTAGATGACATTTAGAGAATGGTACAAAAGATCAACAATGACTTCCTAGGGCTATAGAGATAAATAAGAAACTCTAATGCAAAAATGTCCAATAATAATTTCATGTATCAAATGATAAATATGAGCCAAAATTACCCTCACAACCCCCTATAAGCTTCACCCAATAGGATCCCCAAGATACATACCTTAGAGATAGCTTTATCCAACTGGTGTTGAGTGCAAAACACAACACATGGAGAGTTAGACTACATAGAGTTAAGTTTTGATTTTGAAAACTTCCATAAATAAATGGAAGAATAAAAGGTGGTTCCAAATCATATGGAATCCTCCAACTTAGGTAAATCCCCTAGTATTGGCATGGCATTGAAAACATTAGACTTGCCTATCCAAGAATAAAATGAGCTAAAGAAGGTCTCAGTGAGGTACATGCATTTTAGCAATTCCAAAGGAGTAATTACACCCTTAGGAGTAGGCAAAAATAACATCCCATTACTACCTTAACCTCCCAAAAAAATGGTGTAACCCCACCAAACTAAAATTTTAGGAATGATCCTCCACCTCTAAGACCTCAAGAGCCTAAGACACCTATTGAAACCCCACTAGTCTAAAGTAAAGGGGGTTATAAAGTAGTGAAGGATATTAATAAAATTAAGGATAACATTAACCTCCATGAGCTTGCCTAAATCATAAAATAATGAGACATATTGCTAAAATCTTTGACCTAAAATTCAACCCTATAGGCCTAGCCAAAATTGAGAGCAACACACATCAATGTGTTTATCCACAAGAATAAGATGGAGGTTCCCCCATTTATTTTTACCATATAGTTATTTAGAAAGAATTTGCATAATTTTTTAGTATATTCTAGAGCCTCAATCACTGTGATGTTAGTAAGTGTATGCGATAAACTTGGTCTAGCCCCCATAAAATTAGATAAAGTAGTGGTCTAGTTTGACATATCAAAGGCGAAATTTAAAGGTGAGATATTAAACATCCACATCTAGTTAGAATTTTAACCTAGGATTCAAAACTTTGTAGACATTCAAGTGGTTGACAGCCTAGAAGCCTATGGTATGATCCTTAACAAAGATTGGTTTGAGGCCCTGAATGTGTATATGGACATGGATTTATTCCATATGTGGTTGCCTTAGAAAGGAGTAGCCAATAAAATATGAATTTATAGGTAACCACACATGAAACACATGACATCAAATATAATACTAATAATGAGAAGATAAATCTAGCTTCTTCAGACCTAGGCATGTACACTCTAAGCACCAAGTCTCCAAATAACTAGACTAGTCACAACCCAGGTATGCTTGGGGCCTTTATGTAACAAAACTCACTTAAAACATGGAAATGGAGTTAGTTTTTTTATTTTAGATCCTTTAGAGAGGAAAATTCTATCATCTTATATGTTATAGTTCCCTTGTATGAATAACTTAGCACAATACGAAGCTCTAATCCTAGGATTACAATTTGCATTGAGACACAAGCCAAATGATCTAAGAGTACCTAATGACTCTGAACTAGTAGTCAACCATATCAAAACTAAATTTAAATGCAAACTATCATACATCAAAATTTATAAACATAGAGTTTGGGACTTGATTAAAATGTTCAACATGTTTAATATCATCCCTATTCCCTGGGAGGATTACCAGGTAGCAAATTTACTAGCCTTAGTTATGGTGAAATTAAACCCCTAAATGACATTGACCTAAAATATTTATTTATGGAATTCATCCCTTATCCTTTTATCCTAGAAAATGTGACCAACTTATATGTCTGTAAATATAAACAATAAATTATCTAGTTCCTTAGAAATAAGGGGATATTTTAGGCCCAGATCATAAATGAAAAGGATAGAGACAACCCTGAGACTAAGTTGAATAAGGATGGGATCCTAAAATTTCATGGTAATAGGATCCTAAAAGGGATGATTTCACTATAAAGAGCATTTTATGCATTGGTCCCAACATTATAGAATAAAAGCCTAAATTCTAAGATTAGAAGTGTTGACTCATTAATCTTGGCCTGGTAGAGAACCCCTAGATAGTCAATGTGGGTTCAAAATATACATAATATGAATTGAAAAAATTACAAATATTATTTCTAAAGTATAAGGATGTTAATGGTTGGGCCTATGGAGATGTTAAGATATTCAAACTAAGATAAATTAGTCATACCACTCCCTTAAAACCTGACCAAAGACCCTTAAAGCAAGGGAAAATGTTGATTAACCCTATCCTAGAGCCCTTGATACACAAATATGTTCATAAATTAATCTCAATAGGGATAATTTTATTAGTAAACCACTCAAATTAGGTGGTTAACCTGGTCCCAGTCTGGATGAAGAATGGTGAAATCTACCTTTGTGTGGACTTACAGAATTTGGACCAGGCCTGAGATAAAGACAATCACCCATTGACCTCACTAGATGAGGTAATCCAAATGGTAATTAGGTCCTAGATGATGTCCTTATTAGATGGTTTCTTGTGCTATAACTAGGTCTTAGTTAATTTAAGAGACTAAACTAAGACCACTTTGACCACTAAGTGAGGTACATTTACTTACAAATAGATGCTTTTTGGGCTAATCAATATTGGTGCAACCTTTCAAAGGGAAATGGACTTTGCCTTTGAGGGCCTAATAGGTAAATGCATAATTATATATATGGATGACCTAATAGTGTTCTCTAAATATAAGTCAAATCATGTGCACCACTTGGAGAGAGTATTTGAGATATTCAAAAAGTATGGTATCTCCTTAAACCCAAAGAAGGGCATGTTTGATGTCACCAAAGGTAAGCTTCTTGGTCACATTATCACAAAGGAAGGTATTGATATCAACACCAAAATGGAAAATATAATTTATAAATAAACTTTTCTTAATATTAAAAAAAAACTAAAATCTTTATTTGGTAAAATCAACTTTATACTTAAGTTTATTTCTAGATTTATTGAGATAGTGAAGCTTTTGAATGCAATGTTGAAACATGATGCTAAAGTGGAATGGCAAACATAATCAAGGAAATATTTACAAGATATAAAAAATTCTATCATACAAGCCTTGGTCCTTATCAACCATGACTATATATAAGACTTATATGTTTACCATTTTTATTTAGATCACACCATTACCACCTACCTCACCCATAGGTTAGAAGGAGAAGAACACCTAGTGGATTTTATGGGCACCAATCTTAGAGATGTTTAAATATAGTATTCTACCTTGGACAAGAATGCCTATAACCTAGTTAAGGAAGTAAATAATTTTAAGCATTAAATCCTCCAAAATAGAGTGCATACCATTGTCTTAGACCCAATTATAAATCAAATGTTGGGATAAAATGAACTAGGAAAAAGGAGAGGCTGATGGATGATGAAATTGCAAGAGTATGATTTGGAAACCAAGTTGGACAAGATGGTCATGGGGTAAGGTCTCACCCAACCAATCATAGAGATAGACCTAAGAATTATAATACACTAGGTTGACTAACAAAGGGTGTAATGATCAGACTGGTATGCCCTAGTTATGCACTTTCTACTTTATGGAAATTCACCCCTAGGAATCAAACATACACAAAAAAGATCCCTATAGATGAAATCTTCACATTATATGTTGAATAAAGGAGTTTTGTTTAGAATAAACCATGAGGGAATCTACCTTTGATGTTTATCAAAAGAAGAGTCCAAGGACATAATGGTCAATTTCCATGAAAAGCTAGGAGTCAGCCATCTCATGGAAAATGTAATGACTCAAAAAGTACTTTGGGTAGGTTACTAATGGCCCATGTTATTCAGAGATGTTCACACTCATTTTCATTTTTATCACCAATGCCAAACATTTACTAAAATAGAAATGGATGACACAATACTACTATAACCTATTTATAATCTATATCATTCACACAATGGGGGCTAGATTTTATGGGAAATATTAACCCTAATTTATCAACCAATCATAAATTCATCCTTATGGGCACAGACTACTGCACTAGATGCTCTAAGGTAGTTGTGACCAAGAGGAACACCACTTTTGAGGTCATCAAGTTCCTAGAGGCTATTATAATAACCTATTTTGGGTCCCCATTTATTTAGTATATGACAATGTCTTTACCTTCTAATCCATAGGATTCACAGAGTAGGCCTATGATACCAGGATCACACTTAAATTCTCATCTAATCACTATTTGTAATGGAATAGATTGGAAAAATCCACCAACAAAAACTTAATCAATGCCATCAAAAAATTAGCTAGAGAGAAGCCTCAAGAATAACACTTATTGCCAAAATTAGGTATAAATAATCCCTCAAAATATCTCCTTTTCTTCTCATCTATAGATTGGATCCAATCATATTGGTCACTCTCAAAGTGCCTACATATGAGTTTATGTAGCAATTCATGGGATGAGATGATAAAGTGAATCATAGACTCCTAGACTAGATTTAGTTGGAGGAAGCTTAGGATGAAGTTTTGCTAAGATTTAGCAAGCATCAAGACATATTCAAGAGGTGGTTTGACAAGAGGGTGAAGGTTAAGAACTTCATAATGTTAGATCTTCTCTTGATGTGGGGCAAGACCCATGAGAAGAAATGTCAACATTCAAAATTTAATCCCCTCTAGATCGACCTGTACCAAATTTCTAAACTACCAGGCCAAAATTCATTTTGTCTCAAAGATCTCAAGGGAAATGACTTACCACTTCTAGTAAATAGATAGTTCCTAAAGAACTATTTATTGGTTTTCCCCTCCAAAGTGGTTTCTAAATAATCCTAGTAGAAGGAGGTAATGTATATATCAAATAGATTTGATTTAGTTGTGTTTAATTTGGTTGTGTTTTTATTTATATTATATGATTTTCCTTATGTTACATTTTGTCCTTCTGTCCCCTTCTTTGTTATGCATTTTTCCTTTAACACCTAAACTTTTGTTAGTATCTATTTCAGGTGGTGGCCAAACCCCAAGAGGATTACTGAGACACGGGAAAGCCTAAGTATAAACCTTAGATCTAAGTGATTTTAAGACTATGAAAGGGGAATCTTAATATCCCATATATGAGAAGATAGTGATTATAAAATAAATAAGTGGATTTTAGAATAGCTTACACCTAGGATGGATACCAAGCTACACTTCAAGTAATAACTCCAAAAGATATTGTATTATTTGAGTTGATTAAGGACTGACTAGATATTCAGAACTTGCCCCCATCCATTCACCCTTGGCTTGGTCCTAAATCCTCAATGGATAAGCCTAAATAAACAATGATCTCTTCTCAATAAACTTGGCAAAGAATAAATAAAACATGCAAAATCTAAATTCTGAGTCTAGCTTGAAAGGGATATATAGAAAATCTACATTATAGACTTTCTAGCTCGGCTAGTAGTTGAACAAGGCCATTAATGGGACCATAGGCATCTATATTAGTGATATAGATGCCCATATAGTATTATAACAATGTCCTATCCATTCCCATCTAAGACATCAAGAAAAGAACAGCCTCGAAGAAGTTTGTTAACCAATCTAACTTTGGTTTCTTGAAGGTAATCTAAGAATGAATCAAAATGAAAATTATTTCTCACACACTTTGGTGACCACCTATGGGTGGAAGCTTATTATTCTACTTTCTATTGTGATACTTTAGTGTCTAATCTTTTCTGTGGATGATTAAAGACCCCCATACAATCTTTATGATGAATAAGGAAAGGAGAAAAAACTAGTCTAGTTCTAAGTGCTTCTCATCACTTTCCTTGTGGAAGTTATCATTTATTGTGGCTAGCATGCCCCCTTTTATTCAAAATTTAGGACCCCTCTAAAAATTTCATGAACCAAAGCTTAAGATTTCTTCCTTTTGTTTTCAATGGTGATGCCTACTCAAAACTTCATAATATACATCACCTTGATTTTCTTCAAGTAGTAACATACCTCCTTTTTTATCTTTTTTGAAAACAACTAAGTAGTGTTTGTTTACTTTTAGCATATCATGCCACTAATGTTGTAGGTTGATTTTCACATGGAGATGTTACTAGACTTTAGTTCCATTTCCAGAATAACAAATTCATTATCCTCTATGGGAAAATCAAGGTCTTCGTGTCTGATAGGTAAGCTTTAATTAATCATTTTATTTATGTCTTTCTTACTTAATTGTTTTGTGAAATCTTGTAGAGCCCATCCCAATGGGGAGTTGCCATGTCATTGAAAGTAAGAAAGGCTAGTCCCCCAGACCTATCAGAGATGTTAGATCTTAATAGATCTTAACCCAATGGGGAATTATCACATAATTTAGATTCATAAAGGTTAGTCCCCCAAACCTGTCAAAGATTTTAGATCTTGGGAGAGCTTGGTCCAATGGAGAGTTTCCATGTAATTAAAATTTAGAAAAATTTCCCCCCAAACATATTAGATATGTTGAACCTAAGAGAGCTTAACCTAGTGGGAGATCACCACATCATTTAGAGTCAGAGTGACTAGTCCCTTAGACCTACTAGAAATGTCCAAGCTTGAGAGAGCCTTGGCCAATGGGAAACTACCATGTCATATAGTGTGAAGATGAAATAGTTACCAATTATGAATTAGGAAGCTTAAAATGAAGTATGAGTGGTTAACCAAGATCAACTAGGGTGTGTAACATGTCCTTGGGTGACATGTCACCCAATAAATGGTAAAGACATGGAGTACGGATCATGACTATGTCCCTAGCATTAATAGGAGGACAAGAAGTGGATGACATGTGTTAGAAAGCAAGAGTTTGATGAGGGATGTGACTGTGTGCCTACCACACACTAGGAA
Source organism: Torreya grandis (assembly GCA_037957365.1). Lineage (NCBI taxonomy): Eukaryota > Viridiplantae > Streptophyta > Pinopsida > Cupressales > Taxaceae > Torreya > Torreya grandis. The sequence continues at coordinate 252,979 of JARHVA010002627.1, forward strand.
TTAAAATGGGAAGTTGGACATGATTGGATAGTTTTGAAAACATCCCATAACCATTTATATATCTGGCTAGTGGCATAAGATCATGGGATCCAAATTCAATTATATATTTTGAAATAAAAGGAAACAATCCAACCACCAACTGAATTTAAAATTCATAGCAAGTGAGCCTCCAAACACCATTAATGTAAGGAGATGTGCACATACACTTATAAATCCCAAAGGAAGCCCATAAATGGTTACCATTTCTACCTTATAATAAATCTTATAATCCTTGATTTCAAATTTGCACAGAACCCATATATCCCACATCTCTAATGCCCAAAAGCTTTCTAATTTCCCCTCGATCCTTCTCTAATGGCCACTACATTCTCTAACCCAAAGGTAGATCTTGAGTACTAGGACACCACTTTCCATGCTATTTTAAGTAGGTAAAAACACTATAATGACATATTCAAAGTATTTGATCAAGTCCCCAAGGATTCTACATAGTGATTTGAGTCATGGGCTTCATCTAAGACCCCTTATGCCCACCAAATTATGTGCCTGATTACCTAATAGAGAAAGATATCATATATCAACTAGTGAATGACATATTTGGCTTCTACATATAGTGTGAATAGAAGGTGTGCACTCTATTCTCGATCACTATAAGGGGCATATTTATAAGAAATTCCCCTTTATATAAAAAATGGTGGTTGGGTGAGACTCCTTCATCTTGGTGAAATGCAAGAATTGATAGTGGGACCCTAAAGGGATGATTTAGACACACTTATCATAGTATTCAACTTGGATCAACATCAATTATGACCATCAATCCAAGGATGATGATGATTTCTATCTAAATGCTAATGATGACCAATAGATGCTATCCCAGATAATAATTAAGAGGAAAAATAAATGAAATAAGGCATATATAAGACATTAAATAACCCCTCTAGCTCTTATTTATTTCATGTAAGACCCAAATATAACCAATCTAGCCATCACTTGGTGAATCTTATAGGGCATCTTGTCACCTCCTCTTCCTTAATTTTTAGCCCTAACTCTTGCTCTATGTCCTTTAGTGGGCCTAGCTCTTCAAGATCTACCTCTACCTCCTCCATTTTCTTCATATACTCTAACTTTACCTCCTATAATGGCCTCATCTCCTCAATTTTTACCTCCACCTCCTTTGGCAAGACTAGTGACTAGGCCCTAATAAAGTCAAGCTTAAACTACATAGCACCAAGCTTCTAGGTTGATCTCACTCAACCACTAACACTACAACCTCTGATATTTGACACAACTGGTAGCTCAAGATCAAAACTAAATCGAGACACTTAACATGTACCCATCTAGGTTCCCCTACTCATTCCTCCATCTCCTCTTATTTCCCTTCCACCTCTTGTTCCTACCAAAGTCAAACTCTTTATTTTGGCACCCACTAGTTTCCCTCCATCTCTCCCTTTGTTTCCCATATTTTATTCTCCATATTTCACCCAAGTACCCTTAGCATCAACACTTTTGAGCATCCTCACTTACCCATTCCCTTCTACTCCACCCATTTCATAGCTTGGAGTCCTCTTAATGCCTCCCTTGGGTATGCCCTCAACTATAAGTGTGACTAAAAATTTTGAGAGCATGTTGCCTCTAGAAAGGACCCTCCTAGTCCCCACTTCAATCATCCTAACACCCCCATCCATGAATCTAAGTATTCTTACATCAACCCCTATATCCTCCTATATCATAAACAAACCATCCACTGTAACACCTAAAACTAACCTAGGGAAGAGGACAAAGAAGAAACAAAAGGTGGCCCATCCTTCCATTCTAGCTAAAAGTCCATTAGTCCCATCTCTACCTCTTTTATAGGTCTCTATGACTCCTTCAACCTCAATATCAATATCCTAATGATTGGATTCCTATCCCCCTCTCTTCCTTACCCAAGGGTTAATTAGATTCACCTTGAAACAATACCGAGGTAAATATTGCCTTAGGAGAACCTCACCCAAGATAAATGGAAAGATCAAATGTTCCTATGGGATTCCCCTTTCTTTCTCCTAGCTTTAACCCCTATGCCCCCTTTGCCTCCACTCCTTTCCTCTTTCACTCTTTTTACCTCCTCCATCTCCCCTTCACCTCATCTTCCACCCTTCATCACTATTTTAAGCACACTTCTTACAACCCCACCAACCCAAGGGATGGTCATGGGGTCACATGCACCATAAATGGATGTCTAAGGTGACCTAGATGTGTAGTGGAGTTTTAACAGAGCCTCTAGGAGTATGAACAAGATGATCACTCAAAGGCTCATCAAAGAGGGGAACCCAATGATATGGTAGACCCATTAGCATCTATTTTCCTTCACCAAGGTGAGGACTGCTACAAGAGAAGAGAAGATGGTTGAGGATCCAATATCCATCCTCTGAGTTACCCATTACATGTCTGAGAAACTCTTCAAGGACATGAAAAAATAAGTCTAAACTATTGAGTCCCAATTAAAGAGCATGTTCTTAGTTAGATTAATTAGGTAGGTCAAGGATAGCCTCCTACTACTTTTCTCAATCCTTGAGAAAGTAGTGGGGACTCAGGTTGAGATTGATGTAAATATACATAAGACATATGCATATATGGGGAAAATCAAAGAGATCGATGGGAAGTTTTAAATTCTATAGGTCATGGTCAACACAAGGATGTTATTAGAGCTCAAACTGATGCCAGCCTTAGATTTGGGGTTATACCAAACTTATGTTGAGAACATGAGAGTAGTGGTGGAGTAAAGGCTAACCTTGACCTATATTATAATAGAACCTTCAAAATAGGGAAATATGAATATATTGATCTAATTATTGGAGGTCAATATCTCTATGTTATTCCACTTAGATGGCACTTTATTTGACCAAGGGCAATTTAGAGTCTACCTAGGTTAATTCAACTAGGTTATGAGGGAAAAAGTGACCAAGCTAACTAAGAAGGAGCCTAAGTAGTGTTGTATGTATCAACTCAGTTCATTACAAACATCAACTAAGTATTAGGATTCCAAGCCTTGATGTAAATAGTTTTCCATATGTCCCAGAGACTGGTAGCTCAGGCAGAGGTGATCTTCAAGGATATTCCCATGAACTTGTCCAAGCTAGACAAAGAGTTTAACCTTACAGAAATTGTACTAAAATATAGGAGTGCCTAGTCAAAGTAGTTGGGAGCTAGACCCTATTAGACACATCCACATGTTTATAAGTGGTCCCCATAGATTTGTTTTTAGTTTTTTGGTATTTTATTTTGGTTTAAATTTTTAAATATGGTTGTAATTGTAATGAGTGGCCATCATGGTCTAGGATAGGATCCTCATGATTTTTGGAGGTGAGCCCTAATACTTATCTATTTATAGAATATTTGTATTTTATTTTAGGGTTGAACAAAAAATTACTTAAAATTTCTATTGGATTATCTCTAGGATATCACCTATGTTTCCATTTGCACTCTAGACTATAACAACATAAATTGATTATTGTAGTAGTTTTTACTCTTTTAAATGAATACAATCTATATTTTTACAAAAGTTTCTTTTTTGTGTTCAATTTTATTTCATCTTCATGTTTAAATGATCAAGATTTATATGTTAATTATATTAAACTTTGTCACTTTATGTATGTTGTGATTATGATGTGCTGAGCTATTATATTCTCTATATGAGTTCTTCGTTTCTCTTTTGGTAAGTGTTGATCATTTGTGTACTTAGCTACAAGTTTTCATATGAGAATTATTTGTTTTAAATAATAAACCTTTGGTACTGTTATTTTTTTATAATTCACATTGAAGGCATACTTCCAATTCCCTTAGACTCTCCCCATTATATGTTCTTGGAGGTAGAACTTTAGTGAAACTTGATCTACAGTGGTATAACTATGACATAGTCACTTAGTTCAATGACCATCACATTGAACTCATTTTAGACCTAGAGGCATCATTTTTTCCTTACCCTTCCCTCTCTTTTATGTTTATTTATTGGGTTTTAAGTTCCCCATTTCCCTTGTGTTTAGAAAGAACAAGCCCAACATTCAAAGTATTCATAGCTAAATTTAAACTATGTGAAGCATAGAGTATTGAAATTTTGATGGTAATAGTACATCTCTTGGATACTATTCATGTATAATCCATTTGTGTATTCTAATACCCATAACCAAGCCCTTGACTTATCCCAAATCAATCTTAAAATGGAGGGCAAAAGTACACAGTTATCTCCATCTTCCCATTTTCAAGGAATGCCAAATATCATGGGCATCTCATGGTAAGGAGAAAATTAGAGTGAACAAAAATACTTCCTCCCAATAGATTCCATAGCATAAACACTTTATATTATACCTTCAACTAGCCTATCCTCGTTCCAAAAAACTTCCATTTTCAACTTTTTATGCACAAATCTAGTCATGTTGCTTTCCACCATCATTAGCCCTTATGTGACCAAATATTTAGATATCCATACTTAGGGTTTAATCCAATGTTTTCTAAAAATTATTTCAATATTTTATATATAATATGACCATTCTATATCTACCAAAACACACATCTAATCTCTCTAAAAAATGTGAATAGGGTCCTAAACAAGGTCACTATTCCTCATCCAAAACTTAATACTATAAAGATCTAAATAGTGAAATATTATAGATCCATGTTCTTAAATTTCATACACAAAAACACTAGAGAGATATATAATATTAACTTTATTAATGCATGCACATCCATAGTCACACTAGCATAATTAATCACACAAATATGGAAGTCTCACCCAAAGTGCACTAAGAGAACTAATAATTTTATAATTTTATTTTTGAAGTGATAAAATTCATGTGCACACAAATGAAAGATTAAAAATTTACATAAAAAATGAAATATTATAAATTATATATAGATACAAACTAAACATAATACAAAACTACATAAAACATATTCACATGTATCAAATCATAAGATATGTAGTCATTTATAGTTCTAAATAAAACACTTCTTATATATTAATTAATATCTGAATTTACAATGATAACTTTAAGGATAAAAATTTACAATTCAATGCATATTTTATATATTATTCATCAACACAAAATAAAATTCAAGCCCTTACCACTACTAAAACCTATTATTAGACTAGATGTTCAATCCTATATTCAAGATGATCTAAAATCATCTCCAAAAATGATCAAAGTGGAGTGTATTTATAGGATTTTAGGAACCCATTGGCCTTTCAAATTATTAATGGAATATAATTATATTCCTTTAGGATAGATTTTAAGGCTTCTTGGTTGGTATTTAGCTATCACAAACCCTAAAATTTTTAGAAGCTTCCCCTTAGTGCTTCTTTCCAATTCCTTTTCATTATTAGTCTCATGACATTTGATAATATTATCTATAGATGAAAAATATACCAATGTGCATATTTTATCTACACATACCTCTATTTTACATAATTCTCTAATTCCTTTCTAGGTCTAATGAAATAATATTTATATTAGACACATATATAAGCCGATAGATCTCATGCATCTCACTTTGCATGGCATAGTTGCTTAGCCCTATGTGTCACCTAAAATTTTTTATTTTTAAAGGTTTACACATATAATATAATAGTATATCCTTTAAGATGAAAATTAACATTATGAAATTGTGTTGTTATAAGTTTATTCTCAAGTAAATATTTCCTTTCATAATTCTCACTTGTGTATCGTATAACTTGTATAATTAAAGTTATAAACATTTAGGATGCTTTTTTTAATTATAGATTTGAAATTAACAATGAAATAAATAATAAATTGATCAAAATATATTGGTCACTATCATCATAAAAAGGAGTAACATTAGCTATTATGTCATAAAAAATTATTCCATTGGGACTAATATATAACAGAGAAGGAGGAACATCACTAGAAGTGACCATGATCAATGTAATAATCCCACAAAGATAAAAAACAAATTTAAAAATCATATTTATAACTGGATAGTATCAAAAACTTATAAAAACATTTAAATATATATGCATTCAAAATATGGATGGATTCATCATTAAGTTTTACTAAAATGTGACACTACATTGTAGAGAAAATTCTACACAAGGCTTAATTATTTCTCAAGCTTATTTTCCTTATGAAAAATGGTCCTCTGAGCTAAAATTTTAAATTTTTATCTTAGACTAATTTTTTTAATTTGATTTTCTAAAGTTAAATATTTATTTTATTAGTAGGTTTATCCAACTAATATAAATAAATATCTTATGCATAAAACTAAGGTAACACATCAGCCAGATAAAATATTCTATAATTTAAAAATAAATATATATGTAGTTAAAAGGATCATCAAAGTATTTTATTTAGATATTCAAAATAAAATTTCCTCTTATTTAAAGTTTAGAAACAAAATAAAATTAAAATATGAATCTTTTACATAAATTAATTTAACATGGGCATCATATAACTTTTGAAAATATGTTGCAACAAGTAAAATATATATAGTTGGATATAACAAGGACAAATAATTTTTATCTATTAAAATTACTCCTTATAGTAATTGGTAGTTGGGATTTCAATTATTATTCCTCTATTATCTTTCTTTATCATCCTATGAAGTGAAAATAATATGTGTATACATGCATAGCACATGCTAAACTATGCATTTGACTCCCCAAGATTAGGTTGAAGGCAACCAATGTAATAAATGGGCAATCGATGAAACTATGGATTTGGGTTGGTTACTTGGTGGAATGGGATTAAGAATGAGGAATGGAAATGTATTATTATGATGGAACAAAAATACCTCCACAACATCCTATTTCTCATTGAGAGAGTTTATTTGTGAGGGAAAATAACTACATGATCCCTTACTCTCTAAGATTATGATGAGGTGAAGCTCTTGGCCAATACTAGGACTAGGGAAATGAAAGCTGTTAGGATGAATGACTCAAAATATGATATAAATTATGATAGGTTGGCTATGCCTATTTAATATCATCTTAAAATTTTAATGATATAAGATGAGGTTTGACCTAAGGAGATAAAAGTGAGTGGAGGTGAGGATTTGGGCTTGGATCACATTATATTATCAACCTTTATTCTAAGGATAATGATTGGAGGATTAAGAAGTTGTTCTTATTCCTTTAATTCATTGAAAGAATCAAAAATGAGGTGGGGGATTAAGGTGGAATGGAAAACATCCCTCTTAACCTTGATGATGATATTAGATTGTATATAAACTATAGGACCAAGTGCCCTAAACCTAGGGAAAAGGCCTTCTCTAACAAGATCAAGTGTTTTAGAAAGTATCATCTAAAGGGGATTAGGTAATGTGTAAGTATATGATCTTGTATTTATATTTGAGTGTTTAAATGGACTTATTGTGTTGTTAGAAACAAGATTTTAGTTAAGAGTATTGCATGGTTGAGTAAGGATTTCAAAATGTTTTTATTATTTTTAATTATTTTAGGAATATTTGACTGAAATGGAAAGTAATTACTTGATAAAATTAAATAATTGAAAGTAGAGAGCAATAATAAAATTTAATTTAAATGAACAAAGACTTGTTTTTATATTTTCCAACTACTTTTCAATTCATTTAAAGTTACACACACACACACACACATACATACATATATATATATATATATATATATATATACATACATACATATATATATATATATATATATATATATATATATATATAAATACATATATATATATATACATACATATATATATACATACATATATATACATACATACATACATACATACATACATATATATATATATATATATATATGTATATACATACATATATATATACATATATATATGTATATACATATATATATATATATATATACATATATATACATATATATACATATATATATATACATACATACATACATATATATATATATATATATATATATATATATATATATATATATATAGAGAGAGAGAGAGAGAGAGAGAGAGAGAGAGAGAGAGAGAGATACTATGAGGTTCCTAGACTGTGCTTTCACCCAAACAAGTTAAGAACAAGTTTTTAACCTTTCTAGGTATTGCACACTAGCTATGTACAATATATTTGAAATAGAAATGAATGATTTAGATTATGATTTCTCTAATTAAATGAATTAAAAATAGAATTATTGCACCTAGGTTTATATAGGGTTTTGCTTCTCACTAGTTTCTTGTTTGAGAGTGAAAATGACTCATTTCAAAACTAGAAAATTATTGTAATGGCTGAAAATGTATGATCTATTGTCTATTCACCTATGGTTTATATGCAATATTATGTTGTGAAATAATATATTTAATGAATGAAATAAAATAAATTAATTAATTAATATTTTTTTTGTAAGGACAAGGGAAATAATACATATTTTTTCCATCAAAACTTTCTTTTTCCAAAATAAATATTTAAGATAATAAAAAAATGAATGCTAATTTAATATAATCTATTGAATAAATAAATAAAATATAAACTAAGACCCTCAACTTGATCACAATGTATTCTAGATGAAATAAAGAGATTTATTATATTGTGGACCTCAATGTGCTAGCTCCTTTACCCAAATGAATATTTCAAAAACTATCTAACAAGGAGGATGAATAAATACAATCAAAAATATGAGAAGAAGAAGAGAGGTCCAACTCTAAACAAAGAATAGATGTTTGTGGATGGTAGAGGACATAATTTACAAAGACCTAATTACAAGAACAATGGCTCTCCCTATCTATAACTATGTATTCAAACATGAAATAAAACAAAAAAGGATCCAAAGCAATTCTAGTAGGTTGTGGCAACAAAGTATTCCAAACTCTTAATCTCTAATGTAAATTTTAGATCCAAAATCAAGCCAAAATTAGCTTAATTATAGAAGAGCAATAGAATTGCATGAAGGATTTTAACTAGGTTGAATCGGGATTTGAACTTTTGAGGGACTCAAAATGATTATAAATATAAGAGGGAATGATTTGGGCATGATTAGAGGTAAAATTAAGGTATAAAAAGTAAGAAACATGATAGTAAGCATGCAAAATACATCAAGGAATGAGTCATGAAAGATAAAATTAAGTGCGACAATGGTGATGAAATAACCCTTATTTGTAGGATTGGTTATGTAACCACAACTATTATGGACAAAAATTACCTATAAAATCACAAAACCACCCTATGTTTAAAATATAACCACCCTTATATAATGGGTTAGTTATGGTAGTTTACATAACTGCCCTGATGAACCTGTCACTAATGGGGTAGTTCTATAACTCTATAGAGTGGTTTTATAACCTAAAATGGTAGTTATGTCACTAATGAGATATTTTTTTAAATAATATAAGGGGAGATATAAAGGGGAAAAGGGAGATTTGAGAGGTCTAGAAGAGAGAGAGGGAATAAAAAAGAGAAAGGAGTGTTTTTAATTAATTAAGGTGGTAAAAATAAGGGGTCAAACCCTTAAAAAGTATAAAAAATAAACCCTAGAGGCATCAACATAAAAGAGCCTCAAAATAGTTATAGCATAGCCTGCTTAACTAGTATAAATAGTAAATACAATGTAGCTAGCCTAAATATAATATGTATAAAGAAGCAGAGAATAAACAACATAAAAAAATAGAACTAAGGAGAAATATTCTCCCATATTTTAGCTATAGATTCAGTAAATTCATCCAACTTTTTGAAATTATCCTCTTTGTCCTCCACAACTTTAGTCTTAAGATCCTACAACACAGAAAGATTAAGTAACACAGTAGGCCTGAGCATAGTGGAAATTGAGTGTTCTAGTTTCTTTACATGACCTCTCAGGGTGGCAGTGTCATTCCCATAATCAACACCTTCATCTGTCTCATCAATAACTTCCTCTACAAACATCCTTCCCACTTCATCAGAATTATCCTCACAATCACCAATAGCACCACTAGAAACATTGGTTTGTTTTTTCCCATTCTTACCCTCTGCATCTTTAGAAATATCTTGGACTTCAATAACCTTGGCCTCATCCCCCTGGGTGGATTCTTTAGAAGCACTCTTTGAAGAGTCAATAAGTTTAGCTTTTGGTGTAGGTTTCCCAGCAATCCTCCCTGACCTCCTAACCCCAGAGGACAAACCCTCCTTCTTATCCTAGGCAGATAGATTAGTTTTACTATCAGGTCCCATAGGAGTACTGCTAAGATTTTTAGGGGTCCCCATAGCATCCCACATAGTTTCCTCTTCCACCTCCCCAATTTTCCTCTTTCTACTCTTTACATTACTTTTAGAGATTGGAGAAAGGGGTGTTAGAGAGTTCCTATTTGAGCATTATTGGGAGGTCACTACATCATCATTGGACCTATCATGTTGATAATATTGTATCATGAACAAATTAGGTTCATATATATTTCCCTCTCAGGAAGATGAATTGAAATGAATTGATAAGGGTCTAGTACCGAGTAATGGCTTGAAGAAGGGAAATAGGAAGTTATAAATACTTACTTCACTTACCTTGGTGGCATAACAAATCTAGTCAAGACTCCATACAACCTACAATAAAAAGATGAGAATCAAATGAAATATGGTGATAAAGTATATAATAAACTACATAATCCAATTATGGATAATAATATGTACCGTGCATATGGGTAATATTATACTACCTAAATCATCTTGTTAGTTATATAACTACCTTAGTGGAACCATAACCATTACTTAGGGAAATTAGTAATCACCTAGAGTGGTTAGTTAACTATCTAAGGTGGTTACGTAACCACTACCTAAGGTAATTACATGTAATTTCTTAGAATGATTATGTAACTGCCTGAGGTGGTTGTGTAACCACCACCTACAAATAAGGGTGGTTCCATTCACTAGAATCAAGCAAAGAAACATGAATTTATTTATTTCTTATTTTTATTTTTTTAAAGGATAAAATTGGTCCTTTGGCTAATTTAGGGTTTTTTTTGTTACAAGGACTTTACATACATTAGAGTAGAGTTTGGGATTAGGAGTTGTTCCCATAATTCTTAGCACTTCTAATAGTAGATGAGTTAGTCATCCTTATCATAATAGGATCTTGTGGGTAGCACAGGTGGGGATCATCTAAGCATCTAACTGACTACTTTTTGATATATTGACTTATTGGGAACTTGATTAAAACAAATTTGTGTTACCCTATGACCTAAGAGATTGGACAATCACTCTCATTAACTTTTATGGGATCATGATCCTTCCTATGACTAGTTGATTGGTATCCATTCAAGATGTTGATAAATTTCATGAGGATTGTATTTGGATGGGTCATTTTATATATGTTAACACACCTAATTTGGGTGTGAAGTGAAATGTGGTACTTTCCTAGGTTGAGGGATCAATGATCCCCAGCCTATAGAAAGCCATTATTATTATTCTTTGCTCTTAACTAGTGGGAGACAAGGGTATTGATATGATACTATCTAGTTGGTCATTGATTATGTGATGAATTGAGGAGAGGGGATCATGCTACTCTTGGAGCTAAGAGTTACTATCTCATAATTATAGGTATTTATACTATGTGGCTCATCTAGGATCCCTCTAGATTATCCACCCAAATATCTTCATGAGTTGGATATATGAGTTCATTATCCATTATCAGAGGGGAGTGTTGATTGGAGGGCCTAAGGACATCAAGGTCACTAAATAGATTGATGTGGTATCATTATATGATTTTCCCTAAGTAGTGGGGGATTTGATGGCAACTAAATTTATTGTGTTACCTTATCAAGACATGGTTGGGTAATGGGATGATGAGGGGATTTACCTCATAGTAGACATCAAGACTAGTCAAGTTCAAGATAAGCTCTCAAAGATTGAGGTACACCCTATAGATAGGGAATCATAGTATTTTTGCATGCCATATATGGGTAACCTTACTATCCCTAGGATCATTTATAGGGGCATATGAGAAGTAAGATTGGAATGGTTGGCATGGAACCCACTTATGAGAGGGGTGCCCATCACCTGACCAATTCAGTTAGGAGTGGCACAAGGACATCCCCTATAGCTAGCTGGGGGAAGGAGGATAGATCATAATAAGGTAGTAGTATATGGACCCACTACCACTACCACCACCAAAGTAAGAACCTGGTCAAAGATCCTACATAATAACAACATCCAAGAGGGTTGAAATGGTGAGGCTCCATAGTACATTGAGTTGGAGGGGTACCTTGACATTAATGAGGAAGAGGCCTCATATGACGATTCTAACCCTAATTTGTATAAGGGGGGTCTAGGTAAAATGTTGATTTACATATTTATAGTAATATTTTGCATTTAACTTTGTATCTTAACTATTCATATTATTTTACTATTTTGGATCTTTATATCGACAAGATCTAACATTTATTTTTCACTATATGATTACATATACCTAAAATGGGTGGAGTATGATTAGGGAACCTTGATCAACCTTTTCCAAATGATAACTAACATGACTAAAGACTGAGTCTTAATAGATCTTGGACTCCCCATAGGGTTTGGATAGTATATAGATGTATTTTACCTAGTGTACCATGCATCCATGATGGTGAAATCATTGAATATAGAGAATAATACCTTATTGGATAGGGTGAGGAAATCATATGCCCTATTAGATATGATGGTAGGTAAAGGAGTCTAATCCTCTAAACATAAGAAAAGGGGATAGTCTTATAAGGAGGCACTAGTAGGGGCCACCATTTAGGTCTCTATGTTGGAAAGAGTGAGATGGTCTTTGAGGGAGGCACTAGTAGTATACTTGACTAGATCAACATCCCTCAACATTCGTCTACATCATGACCTCTTCATAGGAGGAGGGCATGCTCATGTGGAATGTTATATATGTTTTATTATACCATTGCACATGTTTATTCTTTTTTATATTCCTTGAGGCACATTGGTCCTCCATATATATGTTTGTATTAGACATTATTTTTGTATAAATTTGATATTTATTTGGATATATAGAGAGACATTTGGTTTAATTCCTAACAATTTATTATCATATGTTATGGGATTTAATTTTCATGCTTTTGATTTTTAGTTTATGCACTCTAGATGACTATGCATGTGATGATATGTCATGTATTTATATTTTTTAGATATAAGAATGTGAAATATTCTTATATATGTGGAGAAAAAAGTATGTAGATGATGCAATGTAATGGACATGTAAAATGCGCTAACATTTTTTTTGTAGGTGATGACCTAGTTGTTCTATTTACATAATGCATGACTCTCAATTTGTAGTAAGGTATTAAAAATATAATAGGTTGAATGTGAGATGATAAAGAATAAAAATCATAGATCAAAATTTTATGGAAAATAGGAATATGACCTAATCCTTATAAGCAAAAGGGGAAAATGTAATTAATTATAAACTTAAAAAATATTAATTTTTTTGGTTTCATGAAAATATAACTAGCCTTGACATAATAGGTCAATGGGATAAAGCTACACTTTTCAACATGGGCATGTAAGAAAGATTTTGGAATAACTTTTAATTTGGACATTTTTAGATTTAATAGTGCTTCTGCATTTGGATTTTTCTTTTCTTTGTGACCCTGTATACTTAGTCTCATGTGACTAGGAAGACACATGGGTTCATCATATAAGGATATATGTAAGAAAGAAAGGGAACCTCTCCAAAATGCTAACTCCACACAACTAGTAAGATACAAGGGCTCGACACTAAAGACTAATAGGGTGATAAATGTGAAATCTAACATTTTTTTCATAAGTTTTTTATTTTCATAGGAGTGTCTAATTTTCTATTTAAAATGCCTTTAACCCAAAATATTGGCCCCATGAAACTATTAACATGAAAGGAATCATCACCAAATAAAAATATAGGCAAGTAAAGTTTACCTATTTTTGATTAAGGTAATGCTATGTTTTAGAAGGTATAGTGAGGGGAAACTTTTCCATGGACAATCTTCTATACTAGGTTATAGGCTAGCATTTTATAAGTTATAAAATAAGATGTAGTAAAATTATATGTATTCTTGTAAAAACCCCACTAGGTTTTACTAGAATATTTCAATATTTTTTTTAAAAATTTAATACACATATTCAACATATATATTTTCACCACAAGAAATCCTAACTAGTGATCTTTAATTAAATGCATTAATTTAGTTAACCATATAGGTTATAGATAATAAACTTAGCTAAGGATCACCATGTACAAATATATAAATCATTAACAAATTGAATAACCATAATTATTGCATTTCAAGATAAATGATATAGTACTAGTTCATCCATAGCTAATATGATATTACAACTTATACTGTAGGAAGTATAATGCATAATTATTATAGTTTTAACAATACATAAAATATCTTAAATGATAAAACACGATACAAATATCCTCTGAGCAAAGTCTCCATGACTCAAGAGTCTCTAGGAATCAAGTATCAATATGTAATCTCAAGTGTAGTCTCAAGTATAATACTCTAGGTGGGAGGGAGAGAAACATTTGATAACTTTTACACACCAACCATATACCATAGATCCCTCACACTGTCTCCCAAAAAAAGGCATGGACCTCCCTTCATGGATGGGTACATAATGATGGTGTAGGAATCTAGATAGAAAAATTAGAACCCGTGTGTCAAAGATATCTAATACATAATGTGTACCATAATTTTTTTTTCCTATATGACATCACACAAATATGAAAACTATATCAAAATATGAGATGAAAATGTTTATCAAACATTTATCTATCCAAAGTTTTTAATAATAAATGATCTCTAGGATCAATCAAATTCATACATACCACTTGATCAGATTACCCCTTATATTTCATTTATGGTGCTAATTAAGCAAGTGGAATTCATTCACTAATTAATTAGGGTCATGAATGTGAGATTTGGTAAACTAAATAATAATATTAAAAATAATAGATTCATTCTTAATATTTCATTTTAGCTAATCATAAATATGCCAAATATAGAAATATCAAAAAACATTATTGAGTTCATCAAATGAAGTGAATATAATCCAAGCATCAAGTTTATTACTAATAATAAACAAAATACCAAAAATAGTCCTCAATATATCATACCATCCAGGTAATGAGTATCTAGACTACTAGTTGTTTTATCCATTAATTAACTTATAATATTATTTATCTACAAAATAATATTATAATCTTGGATAATAAATTGTTCATATTCCACATATAACAATAGATAGTCCATAACATACAATTATGTTCTATATTTAAACTCATAAATATAATGAATGTTTTATATTTAATAATTCAAATGCTTTTATAAACACCATATATAATCAAGCATCTAATAATTACTATTATAAAAATTATAACATAGCTAAATGCGTAATATATAAATTTATATATTATGTATTCATACAATCCATTTCACATACTTCATTTATACAATACACTACTAAGGTGACATCCATTGTCTTTTGTCTTAGAGTGTACTATATACATGAAATATACAATCAAATCATAAATAAAGTCCCCATAATTTTTTTTTATTAAACTAAGGAAATTCTAATTCCCATGATAAATAAATACACAAATTTTATATAATTCAAACTCAGTTCTCATTTATCTATTAGCACTAACCATTTAAAATCAAAAAAATCATTCACGCTTTGTCAATTATATAAGTGCAATTTTAACTAAACATAACCACTTTTACCTTATTAATGTTTTATACAAAACATCAATTAACCATACACAATACCTATTGACCTTTTTCCTTTATAAATCAATGCACAATGTAATTATCCAACTTTAACATTTCATAAAAAATTAAACACTCAGCCAAAGCTGACTATACTTTGTTGTTTACATACTTATATATACGTCTAATTTAAGCATAAAACTCTATACATATTCATTTAAAAATAATAATAATAATAATAACACATTCACTCACATAAATAATTAGATTTAAATTAATATGTACAAGGCAAAACACATTGTAGGAACTCATATACCCAATTTATCTACAAAATAAGCATACATGACTTTCACTATTCATATAGGTTGATATAATAAACAATACACAGTCCTTTTTTAATTTAAAAATATTTATGTTATACATTCTAAATTCACTCAGTTAATTCATACTTCAGTATATAATTTCATTTATAATAGTTATACATTCATATACTTGAACCCACATAGTCATATATTATGGAACCCATATTGTTATGTTAAACCCATACATGAATTAAATACATGTTTTGGTCTCTAAAAGGACCAGATAAAAAAAATACTTAAGAGTGGATAAAATAGTAAAAGTAACATTTCATCTTAATTCCATTTAAACCCCAATTAAAACCAATCCATCTTTACAGACTTCCTACAGCTAGAATCTTAATCCTTTATATTTTAAAACCCCTAGTATTTACAAAGATACACATTTATAATATATATCTATGCGTGTGTACTCTTTCTAATCTATTTGAGTATATACATATATATTTATATTTTTGTATATACTACACAATCAATTTAATATAAGAAACCCATTATAATAAAACCCCATTTAAAATCCAAATAGGTTTACAAAATTAATATACATACAAACCTAGGTTTATCCCTATCTCCAAATATAAATATAGATCAACTAGTTCAAAATTAAGCCACATTATATATACACATAAATTATAATAATCCTTCATGACTAAATAATTATATTCAAATTAGCAAGAGGAGATTAATATAGAGTTTATGAAAGATAAAACAACAATGAACAAAACCCAAGACTCTATCTTAGCCTACTCAAGTCACCCTGAGTAGATATAGGGTTTTATGGAGGCCATGCCTTCCATAGGGCCCTGTATACACCCATATATTTTCTATATGATAAAATAAATAATACCCAATTATTAATAATTTAAAATACATTTATAGATATTCCATACAAGAATTGATGTACATAACCAACTTGGAATTATGATAGTGAGCCGAAGAACTATTCCTTCCTCCTTTATTTTATTATCTCCTCCTTTATTATGAATATCACATCTATTCTTATAAATATATTATTTATGGGTAGTACCATCCCCCACAACCATTCTCTCTCTTCTTTGATTTATTTTCCTTAACCTCATCCCCATTTCTTTCTCCTTCATGCATAGTAATCAAACTACTGCATAAATGTGTCCCCAGATAACTCAACAGAACCATTCATTATATTTCTCATTAGCCACCATGTAGATGCATACTGAACTCCATTTTTTCAAAAAATATAGCTTAACTAAATTCAATGGATGATTAGTGTCCTAATCATCTCGGTCCTTCTCCCAAATCCCTAATTAATCATTTTAAATTCCTTTTTAAAATCTACATGATAACAAACAATCATCGACCAAATAAATTTAATCAAATAGTCCCCAATGTATATTCCATGTAAAGTCTTATAACCAGATGATGGCCAATGTATTCCCATGCAATGACCCTTGACCAAGCAAAATAAAATAATGATTATATTGTATGCTAATACCCTTAGGTTTTAGTTTTATTCTATTATGTTATTCACAAACATATATAGAAATACAATGATTTATTAAAATAAATCAATTACTAATAACAATGAATTCATATTTATTTAAAAATCAAACCTTAGATTAGTATTTAATTAAATATAAGACATTTAAAAACAATGTTATTATCTTTTGACATTAAAATTTAGTTATCATAATAACAATATTTAATTGTTATTATCCAAATCTATAAATATTAATAGAATCCATCTATACTTTTTAATTATCCCTACATATAAAAAATTACTCATTTAGTCAACTATTACAGCAAAAAAATTTATCATATATGATACGCTAACACATTCACTAAACTAATGAAATTACTCAATGAAAAAGCATGTTCATTACTAGCTATCAAAATCATACTGGAAAACATATTAATAAACACCTGATAGAAAAGTACACAAAACATGTTATGCTATCCATATCAACCAATTTAATTATAAAACATGATATGCTAAGTGGTGTGTGCAAGTTTTTGTGGATTCATTCTCTGTCAACCTCCAACATCTCCATTTAACCATCCTCTCCAATGATACTCTCCCTCCATCATGACCTAAGAGAAGAATCTATCCTACATCTACCTCATGATAATGAAGGTAGTTAGGATGTAACATCATTATATCCAAAAATAATGTTGTATGATATAATCAAACATGATCACATAGTATTGAATATAAAAGTACTTCTAACTCATAACATCTAATTATGTAAATTAAGTAACACAATTGTTCCATAATCAACATATGCCATCAAGCTTAATCAAATATTAGTTAATTAACTAATCAACTAGAATAATCTATAGATTAAACAAGTTATTTAGCTAAGAGAGAAATCAAGATGTGACATCCTTCCCCCTAAATCTAGTCATCATATCGATGACATTTATCTAACACAAGTTATGAATTTTAAAACATTGTTCAATAGAAAATAATACAATAACAAATAACAAATCAATTAAATAAATTTGGAAATAACCTATAAGATTCATCATAGTCCTACCAAGTGGCACTGTCCTTAGAGTATTGGTCCGATAGGACCTTGCACTATGAAATTTCTCTATTATGCAAACAAAGTTTATGAGTGTCAATTACTCAGATTGGTTCTACCATGACCACCCTGGGATCCATAACCTACAAAGCATTCTAATCCAACACATGTGAAAGATGAACTATATACTTTTTAAGATAAGACACATGGAAGACATTATGAAAAAGAGATAGAACTAGTGGTAATGCAATCCTATATGCTACAGGGTTGACCACTTCCAAAACCTCAGAGGGTACCACATATCTTGATGAAAGTTTTGATAATTTATCAAATTTAATTGAGATTTTCTAAAGTTTAACCCATCAAAAAAATGTATCACCTACAAAAAATTACCTAGATATTTTCTTCATATCAGCATAACTTTTATATCTATTTTTCGCCTCGTCCAACCTCTATTTGATTGTCCTAACTTTCTCTTCCATTTTTGAAAGCATATTAGATCTAAAGACTACCATATCTTCCAACCTATCCGAATTGATTAGTGTTCTACACCTCCTTCTATACAATGCCTCAAATGGATCCATACTCAATGTTGATTGATTGGTATGAGTTATTATAATCAAACTTAACCAATGGAAGATACTCTTCCTACTTGTATTGTTGATCTATGTAATACATATGAAAGATATATTCTAAAATCTAATTAACTTGCTCTATCTTTCCATCAATTTATGGGTGATATGCAATGTTGAAGTTCAAATGAGTACCTAGATCTGAAGTTAGATTCATAAATGGTTAATCCCATATTATTATGTTAAACCCATACATGAATTAAATACATGTTTTGGTATCTATAAAGGACTAGATAAAAAATAATACTTAAGAATGGATAAAATTGTAAAAAGAACATTTCATCCTAATTCCATTTAAACCCCAAAGTCTATTCCATATCTACAAACATCTTATGGCTAGAATATTAAACCTTTATATTTTCAAAACCCCTGTATTTCAAAAGATACACATGTATAATATCTATTTGTGTGTGTACTCATTAGAATCTACCTGAGTATATACATATATATTTATATTTTTGTATATAATACATAGTAAATTAAATACAATAAATCCATTATAATAAAACCCCATTTAAAATCCAAATTGGTTTACATAGTTAATATACATATAAACCCAGGTTTATCCCTATCTCTAAATATGAATATATATCAATTAGTTCAAATCGATCCACATTATATATACATATAAATCAAAATAATTATTTATGACTAAATAGTGTTATTCAAATTAGCAAGAGGAGATTAAGATAGATTTAACAAAATCCAAAACAACAATGACCAAAACCCAAGACTCTACCTTAAGCTACTCAAGTTAGCTTGAGTAGATATAGGGTTCTATGGAGACCATGCCTTCTACAGGGCCTTGTATACACCCATATATTTTTTATATGATAAAAATAAAGAATACCCAATGACTATTAATTCAAAATACATTTCTAGATAGTCCGCACAAAAATTGATGTACATATTCAACTTGGAAGTATGCTAATAAGCTGAAGAAATATTACTTCCTCCTTTATTTCATTATCTCCTCCTTTCTTATGAATATCACCTCTCTTTTTATGAATACTCTTCTATGTGCAGTCCCTTCTTTTATTTATTTTCTTTAACCTCATCCTCATTTCTTTCTCCTTCATGCATAGTAATCAAATTGACTGCATAAATATATGCCCAGATAACTCAATAGAAACATTCGTTATATTTCCTATTGGCCACCATGTAGATACATAAAGAACTCTATTTTTTACCAAAAATATAGCTTAATCTAGGTCAATGGATGATTAGTATCCTAATCATCTTGATCCTTCTTCCAAATCCTAAATTAATCATTTTAAATTCCTTTTTAAAATATGCATGATAACAAACAATAATCGACCAACTAATTTTAATCAAATAGTCCCCAATGTTTATTCCATGCAAAGTCTTCTTACTATCTGATGGCCAATGTATTCCCATGCAACGATCCTTGACCAAACAAAATAAAACAATGATTATATTTCATGCTAATACCCTTATGTTTTAGTTTTACATTATTATGTTATTCACTAACATATATAGAAATACAATGATTTATTAAAATCAATCAATTAATAATAACAATGAAATAATATATATTTAAAAATAAAACCTTAGATCAATATTTAATTAGATATAAGACATTTAAAAATAATGTTATTATCTTTTGACATTAAAATGTAATTATCATAATAATAATCTTTAATTATTATTATCCAAATCTATAAATAATAATAGAATCCATGTATACTTTTTAAAGATCACTACATATATGAATTTACTCATTTATTAACTATTATATAAAATAAATGCATCATATATGATATGCTAACACATTCACTAAACTAATAAAATTAATCAACAAAAAAGCACATTCATTACTAGTTATCAAAATCATACTAGAAAACATATTAACAAACACCTAATAGAAAAGTACACAAAACATGATACACTATCCATATCAACCAATTTAATTATGAAACATGATATGATAAGTGGTGTGTGCAAGGGTTTCTATATTAGTTCTCTATCGACCTCCAACATCTCCATCTAACCAGCCTCTCCAATGATACTCTCCCTCCATCATGATCTGGGGGAAGAATCTATCCTACATCCACCTCATGCCAATGAAGGTAGTTAGCCTATAACATAATTATATCCAAAAATAATGTTGTATGATATAATCAAACATGATCACAAAGTATAGAATATAAAAGTATTACTAAGTCATAGCATCTAATCATGTAAATTAAGTAACACATTTGTCCCATTTAATCAACATATGCCATCAAGCTTAATCTAATATTAATTAATCAAGTAATTAAATAAAATAATACATGGATTAAACAAGTTATTTAGCTTAGAGAGAAATCAAGATGTGACATCCTTCCCCCTAAATTTGGTCATCATCCTGATGACATTTATTCAAACACAAGTTATGAATTTTAAACATTATTCAACAAAAAATAATATAATAAGTAGTAACAAATCAAGAAAATAAATGTGGAAAAAACAAGTAAAAATCATCATAGTCCCACCAAGTAGCACTATCCTCATAGTATTGGTCCCATAGGACCTTGCACTATGACATTTATCTATTATGCAAACAAAGTTTGTGAGTGTCAATTAATTTGATTGGTTCTACCATGACCACCCCAAGATCCATAACCTATAAATCATTCCAATCCAACACATGTGAAAGATCAACTATATACTTTTTAAGACAAGACACATGGAAGACATTATGAAAAAGAGATAGATTTAATGGCCATAGAATCCTATATTCTACATGGTTGACCACTTCCAAAACCTTGAAGGGTACCACATATTTTAATGAATTTTTTGCTAATTTATCAAATTTAATAAAGATTTTCTAAGGCTTAACCTACAAAAACACTTTATCACCTATAAAAAATTGCTGATCTATTCTCTTCATATTAACATAAATTTTATATTTATAGTTGGCCTCAATAAACCTCTACCTAATTATCTTGACTTGCTCTTCCATTTTTGAAAGAATCTTAAGTCCAAAGACTACTCTATCTTATAACCTATCCCAAATGATTGGTGTTTTACACCTCATTCTATACAATACCTCAAATGGAGCCATATTTAATGTTGATTGGTTTGAGTTAGTGTAAGCAAAATCATTCAATGGAAGATATTCTTCCCACTTGTATTGATGATTCATGAAATACATATGAAGGATATCTTCTAAAATTTGATTAACTCACTTTGTCTATCCATCATTTTATGGGTGATATGTAGTGCTAAAGTTCAATTAAGTATCTAGATCTAAATTTAGAGTCAACCAAAATCTATAAGTCATCTTTATATCACGATCTAAAATGATCTTCTCTAGAAAACCATGTAACTAATACACTTCATTTATGAATCTCTTCCCAAGAGTAGGTGCATCATCATTAAAATTACCCAGTATAAATTAAGATACCTTGGTTAGTTTGTCAACTACTACCAAGATCATGTCATATTTGTTCCATGATAATGGTAACCCTTGGAAAAAATCCATATTAATCACCTACCATTTCCATTATGGTATGTTATGTGGATATAACAATCTCTTTGAATGCACATGTTCATCTTTCACATGCTGACATTTCATACAATAACACGCAAAATCCATTTCATCTCTCTTAATTCATTTCCATAAATATAATTATCTACGCTCATCCATGAGATTGGTTACTCCTGGATATCTTGAATATGGCGCATTATGTAGTTCCTTTAGCATTATGATCCTTAGACTCTCTCTATCTAGTACATATGTCTTACCATTGTACCAAACAATACCATCACTCTCTATTTTGAATCCCTTATACCTAGGATTTTGAGCATTCTCAACCAACACTTTCCTAACCTGATCATAGAATTCATCTCCTATCAAGAATTTGATCACTTAATCTCTAAAAGTACTCATGATAATAACCATGACTATTATGTACCTTCTACATCTTAGATCATCAACTAATCTATTCTCCTTACCTTTGATATATTTAATATCAAAATCATAGTTAGATTAGAACTCTAACCATTACCTTTGATGAGCATTTAGATTTGGTTCAATGAAAATGTACTTGAATCCCAAATTATTAGTCTTGAGCGCAAATGATTTTCCCAATAGATAATGTCTCTAAAAATTACAAATCATGCATAATTTATACAATTTTTAGGTCATTAAGGGAATAATTCAACTCATAAGGCTTTAGTTTCCTAGATTCATAGGCTACCATTAAACCATCCTGCATAAGAAATCCTCCAAGTCCATCCCCAAATGCATCTCTGATCATCAAGAATTGACCATTAGGATCGGGAACTCTTAGAACTAGTGTTAAAGTAAGCCTCCTTTTCAATTATTAAAAGGTTACCTCACACTTATCTAACTAAATGAAACTTTGATTCTTTCATTGAAGAGAGGTAATTAGATTACTTATCTTATAAAAAATGGAATGAAATTCTTATAATATCTCGATAATTTCATGAAAATTATTACCTCATGCACATTATTGGATGCTGACCACTCCATGATAACTCTTATCTTTGTTGGATCCACTGAAATATGATCTGTTGAGATAATATGTCCTAGATACTACACTTTATTTTGGAAAAATACACACTTAGATAAACTGCCATATAACCTATGCTTTTGCAAACATTGCAAAACCAATTCTAGATGCTACAAGTGTTCTTACTCATACTTGGAATAAATGAGGATGTCATCAATAAATACCAACACAAAGTGATCTAGGTAATCTTTGAACACACTATTCATAAGATTCATAAATGCTACTAGATCATTCATCAATCCAAATGGTAATATTGTGAACTCTTAGTGCCCATATCTATTCTTTAAAGTTGTTTTCAAGATATCCTCTTTATAGATCCTCAAATGGTGATAACCTTCCATAAGATCAATCTTATAAAATACTATTTCTCCTTGTATTTGATCAAAGAGATCATTAATACATGGCAACAAATATTTATTCTTGATCATCAATTTATTCAACATCGTATCGTCTATGCACATGTAAAGAGTGCCATCTTTCTTCTTGATGAAGACAACTAGAGCACCCCATAATGACACACTCAATAGAATTAGACCTTTCAATAATAAATCCTAAAGTTGTGCCTTTATCTCAACTAATTTAATGGTTATCATTCTATAAAATGCCTTAGACTGTGGTTCTAATCTAGGTATGATATCAATTGAGAAATCAAACTCGCACTTAGGTGGAAATCTTGGCAACTCTTCTAGAAACACATCATGGAAGTTTATCAAAAAAGGATAATAATTGATATATGTTTCCATAGATTAATCCATCTCATTTATCTTAATGATAAATTCTTATCATCCCTTTATTTGAGCTTTCTTGAGTTTAATTATATAAATTTTCCTTAACTTTAACTCCCTCCTCTCACCCTGAAGTTGTGTTTGATTTTTGTAATCATATTGACACTCAACCTTCTTCAAAAAATAGTCAACCTTGGATTTATTCTTCATAATCCAATTAAATCCTAGGATCACATCATATGATCCCAATGGTGCTACATAGAGATCTACTACTGTAGTAAACTCAAGCAATCTAATCTTTGCTTCGACTAGACACTTGTCAACATTGACCTTTAATTCATTCCCATATTATACTAACCATGTATTTTCTATTATTCTAACCCTTTTAAACAATTTTTTAAGCACTCTAGGAGTAATGAAACATTTTGTATCTCTTGTATCAATTAATATAGAAATTGGATTAATATAAAAATTAGATGACATGTACAGCTTGATACTTAGCCTATCAATTATTAATAGTTGCATGAATCCACTACTAAAATGTACCTTGCTAAGAAGTTGAACCTTTGTTTTTTAATTGGTCATAAGGACATTCTCAATCAAATTGGTTACCTCCATAAATTAAGTAACCTCCAACTGGTATTTTCTTCTTAGTTTTTTGGTTTCCCTTGAAACCACCCTTGAAACCATTACCAAGTTTCTTAATCCTTGAACCATTATTGAACTTGGCATTCTAATTCTTGTACTGACCTTTAGAATCTCCACTCCTCTACTTCTAGTTCTTCTTCTTAAAAGTTGGTCTAGAACTTCTAAATTTCTTTTTGAAGTTATCTTTGACTTAGGGAAGATATTTCAATTTCTATTCTTGTTTGACTGACTTCTCAAACACCTGATCCATGGTAGATGGACCATGCAAATCTAATTTGCTACCTCTTTGAGATTTCAATCCCATGATGAATTTTTTGATTATAAACCTCTCATCTACTTGATACTAAGGTACATATCTAAAAATCTTGGTGAATTGTTCCTAGTATTCATTCATTAATAAATCAACTTGATTAAAATTCTAAAAATTCATAAAATTTTAGTTTAATTATAGCTACAAAAGCCATCATGACCTAAACAATGTCAAAAATAGTTCCCAAGTGGTGGTTTTTGAGTTAAGGTTCATCTTGAACTTCTTGTTTTCCCACCAAATTTTTGTTTCACCAACAAGCTGATAAGCTTCCCATACTACTTTCATGACTTCAAAATAATTCTAAATCTCAAAATAGTTCTCTATTTGTGTTATCCATGCTTCAGCTCCATCCCCCAAAATAGTTCCATCAAACTTGGGTGGATTCACCTTTTCATGTCACATGCTAACTCTACATCTACTCGAGCTCTTACATCCTATGGAAAATCCTCATGCCTCTACTCTTGAAGATGTTCCTAGTTATTAGGATGCTATTTAGGTTCTTTTTGAGCATTCTTCTCTACATGAACATGCACTTCCTATTCTAGGGTTGAGATTCAATCCCTAGTCTCTTGCATGGTTTCAATAATTTGGTCTAAATTTACATCTTTCTCAATTACCAACTGATTTAGATCCATAATGGGTTTGGTATTTAAATTACCCTCACCTCCTATTCTTGTGTGCATCATTATTCTTCCTATATCAAGATAATAAGTTTTGTGTTAGTGAACACATTAAGTCCTAGATTTTGAGCCTCAAATCTGATACCCCAACATAGCAACCCCATTGGGTTTTATTGGAATATTTTAATAATTTTTTTAAAATTAAATACATATATTCAACATATATATTTCACCATGATAAATCTTAACTAGTGATCTTTAACTAATTGTATTAATTTAGTTAACCATCTAGGTTATAACTAATCCACTTAGCTAAATATCACCATGTATAGATATAAAATTCATTAATAAATTGAATAACCATAATTACTACATTTCAACATAAATGATATAGTACTAGTTCATCCATAGTTGGTACAATATTATAGCCTCTACTATAGGAAGTATAATGCATAATTATTATAGTTTTAGCAATACATAAAATATATCAAATGATAAAACATGATACAAAGATCCTCTGAGTAGAGTCTCCACAACTCAAGAGTCTCCATAACTCAAGTATAAATATGTAACCTCAAGTATACTACTTCAATTGGGAGGGAGAGCATCATCTAACCACTTTTCCACACCAACCATGGACCATAGATCCCCCACACTATCTCCTAAACAAGGGGATGGTCCTCCCTTCATGGATGGGTAGATAATGATGGTGTGGGAATATAGAATAAAAAAACAAAATCTGTGTGTTGAAGATATCTAATACATAATGTGTACCATTAACAAAACTATTCTAATATGATATCACATAAATATGAAAATTATATTACCATATGAAATGATAATGTTTATCAAACATTACTTTGGATAAAGTTTTCAATAATAAATGATCTCTAAGATCATTCAAATTCATACACACCACTTGATTAGATTAACCCTTATCTTGCATTCATGGCATTAATTAAGCTAATAGAATCTATCCACTACTTAATTAGGGTTATGAATATGAGTTCGGTAAAATAAATAATAATATTAAAAACCAATAGATTCATTCTTAATATTTCATTTTAGCTAATAATAAATATGCTAAATATAGAAATATCACAAACATTCATTTAGTCTATCAAACGAATTTAATAGAATCCATGCATCAAGTTTATTACTAATAATAAATGAACTACCAAAAATAGTTCTCAATAGATCATACCATCTGCGTAATGAGTATCTAGATCGCTAGTTGCTTTATCCATTAAATAAATTATAATATTATTTTTACATGAAATAATATTATAATCTTGACTAATAAATTGTTCATATTCTACATATAATAACAACTAGTCCATAGCATACAATTATGTCTGTATTTAAACTCATAAATACAATGAATGCTTTATATTTAATCATTCAAATGATTTTATAAACACCATATATAATTAAGCATCCAATATTTAATTTATAATAATTATAACATAACTAAATGTATAATATATAAATTTATATATTATCCATTCATCCAATCTATTTCACATACTTCATTTATATAGTACACTACTAAGGTGACATCCACTATCTTTCACATTAGAGTGTACTATATACATGAAGTATACAGTCAAATCATAAATAAATGACCCATAAATTTTTTAATTAAATTGAGGAAATTCTAATTCCCATGATAAATAAATACATATAATTTCTATAATTTATACTCAGTTCTCATTTATCTATTAACACTAACCATTTAAAATCAAAAGAACCATTCATGTTTTGCAAATTTTCTAAGTGCAATTTTAACTAAACACAACCACTTTTACCTTATTCAGGTTTTATACAAAGCATTAATTAATCATACATAGTACCAATTAACTTTTTTCCTTTATAAATCAATGCACAATGTAATTATCCAATTTTAACATTTAATAAAAATTTAAACACTAAGCCAAAGCTGACTATACTTTGTTGTTTACATAATTATATATAAGTCTAATTTAAGTATAAAACTCTATATATAGTCATTTAAAAATAATAATAATAACAAATTCACTCACATAAACACTTAGATTTAGTATTCATTCATATTTAAATAATATGAATACTTAGATTTAAGTATACAATTTCATTTATAATAGTCATACATTCATATACCCGAACCTAGGTAGTCATATATATGGTTGAACCTATATTTTTATGTTAAACCCATATAGGAATTAAATACATGTTTCAATCTCTATAAAGGACCAGATAAAACACAATAATTAAGAAAGGGTAAAATTTTAAAAAGAATGCTTCATCCTAATTCTATTTAAATCCCAATTAAGTCCAATCCCTCTCTACATACTTCCTATATCTATAATCTTAATCCTTTATATTTTCAAAACCCCTTATATTTCCAAAACTACATGTATATTATACATACATACAAACATACATACATATACACACATAAATATGTGTGTGTGTGTATACTTAGTTGTGTGTGTGTGTGTGTGTGTGTGTGTGTGTGTGTGTGTGTGTGTGTGTGTGTGTGTGTGTGTACTTAGTTGTGTGTGTATACTTAGTTGTGTGTGTGTGTGTGTGTGTGTGTGTGTGTGTGTGTGTGTGTGTGTGTGTGTGTGTGTGTGTGTGTGTGTGTGTGTGTGTGTGTATAACTAAGTATATACATATATATCTATATTTGTGTATATACATAATAATAGAATTACATAACAAACCTAGAAGTATATTTATTAAGTGAAATTTTAACTAAACACAACCACTTTTACCTTATTTAGGTTTTATACAAAGCATCAATTAACCATACACAGTACCAATTAACCTTTTTTTCCTTTATTAATCAATGCACAATGTAATAATCCAATTTTGACATTTCATACAAATTCAAACACTTAGCCAAAGCCAACCATACTCTATTATTTACATACTTGTATATAAGTCTAATTTAAGTATAAAACTATATACATAGTCATTTTTAAAACAACAATAAAATAGTCAAGCATAAAAATACTCAGATCTATCTGAATATGTACAAGGCAAAATGAATTGTAAGAACTTATATACCCAATCTATATACATAATAAGCATACATCACTTTGATTATTCATATGGGTCAATATAATAAACAATACATAGTCCTTGTTTAAGTATTTATGTTATACATTCTTAATTCACTCGATTCATTCATACTTCATTATATAATTTCATTAATAACAATCATACATTCATATACCTAAACCCAGGTAGTCATATATATATTTGAACCCGTATTGTTATGTTAAACCCATATAAGAATTAAATAAATGTTTCAATCTCTACAAAGGACTAGATAAAACACAATACTTAAGAATGGGTAAAATTATAAAAATAATACTTCATCTTAATTCCATTTAAATCCCACTTAAGTCCAATCCATCTCTATAGACTTCCTACAGCTAGAATCTTAATCCTTTATATTTTCAAAACCCTTGTATTTCTAAAATACATGTGTATTACACGTACACACAAGCATCTTAATCCTTTATATTTTCAAAACCCTTGTATTTCTAAAATACATGTGTATTACACGTACACACAAGCACACACACACACACACACACACACACACACACACACACACACACACACACACACACACACGCGCGCGCGCGCGCGTGCGCGCGCGCGCGCGTGCACACACACATGCACATGCACATGCACACATTTAGATAGATTCGAATGAGTATATATACATATACATACATACAAAAAAACCCTTATAATAAAACCCCTTTTAAAATCCAAATAGGTTTACATGGTTAATATACATATAAACTTAGGTTTATCCCTATCTCCAAATATGAATATATATCAACTGGTTCAAAATCAAGCCACATTATATATACACATAAATCAAAATAATCCTTCATGACTAAATAATGTTATTCAAATTAGCAAGAGGAGATTAAGATAGACTTTAAAAAATATAAAGCAACAACAGCCAAAACCCAAGACTCTACCTTAACCTACTCAAGTCACTCTGAGTGGATATAGGGCTTTGTGGAGGCCATGCTTTCCACAGGGCCCTCTATATACCCATATATTTTATATGTGATAAAAATAAAAAATACCTAATGATTAATAATTCAAAAATTATTTCCAAATAGGTCACACAAGAATTGAAGTACATAACCAACCTAGAAGTATGATAATGAGCTGAAGAAATATTCCTTCCTCCTTTCTTTCACTGTGTCCTCCTTTCTTATGAATATAACCTCTATTATTATGAATATCTCCTCTATGTGTAGTGTTATCCCCCACAACCCTTATCTCTCTTATTTTATTTATTTTACTTAACCTCACCCCCATTTCTTTCTCTTTCATGCATGGTAATCAAACTAATTGCATAAATGCATGACCAAATAACTCAATAGAACCATTCATTATATAATCCATTTTCCACCATGAAGATGCACAATGAAATCAATTTTTTTTCCAAAAATGCATCTTAATTGAAGCCAATAGATGATTAGTAACCTAATCATCTTGATCCTTCTCCCAAATCCATAATTAATCATTTTTAATTCATTTTTAAAATTTGCATGATAACAAACAATCATTGACCAAATTTAATCAAATAGTCCCCAACATTTATTCCATGCAAAGTATTCTAACTAGCGGATGGCCAATGTATTCCCATGCAATGACCCTTGACCAAACAAAATAAACCAATGATTATATTTCATGCTAATACCCTCAAGTTTGAGTTTTTTGTTATTATGTTATTCACTAACATATATAACAATACAATGATTTATTAATATCAATCAATTACTAATAACAATGAATTCGTATATATTTAAAACTCAAACCTTAGATCAATAGTTAATCAAATATAAGACATTTAAAAATAATGTTATTATATTTTGACATTAAAATGTAATTATCATAATAATAATCTTTAATTATTATTATTATCCAAATCTATAAATAACAATAGAATTTATCTATAATTTTTATCATTCACTACATATACAAATTTATTCATTTAGTCAACTATTACATTGAACAAATACATCATATATGATATATTATCCCATTCACTAAACTAACTAAATTAATCAATGAAAAAACACATTTATTACCTATTGTCACTTGTGTTTTTACCCTTTGAAGAGATGACAAGGCTCTCCTCATCCAAGTGGAATAATTGAATCACCTCTAGGCTTGTGGGCAGCCTAAAGAATGAGGTGACTCTATAGATAGGGCTAACTCCCTTGATGTAACACTATTGATTGAAACTAAGACTAAATTTGGGGAGTGAAAATGGAGAAGGAAACTAAGAGCAAAGCTAAACGAGTGGAGATGATACATCAAATTGACTTATGACATCCAACCATATGCATATTACACTTGAGACCAAGCAACAAAACAAACATACACTCTTCCAATCTACAACTTCTCACATCAATGTTACATTATGAGGTCAAGATAAACATATAGGATAAGGAGGACTAAACAAGAGGCCTTAAATGGCACTGATGAAGAGACAAACTCACTTAATCCTTGGCATATCCCAAAACACTTCACATGCCCTGCAAGAAAAAGTTTTCTAACTACAAATAGGTTGTAAGAATGAGTTAACATGTTAAGGAAACAAGAATGTCACTTAATAAAAATAAAACCTTCAATTACACACACTAATTAATGTCATAAGAGAGGTAACACTTAGTAATTTTATTTATCAAAATGTATAAAAGTGATCAGGGATTTTCCATACTTAGGTGGAGCATCCATATAATGCCAAAATGGCTAACTCTTATATATTTTGAGAGAGAGAGAGAAGAAGAGAAGTACAAGGGTAAAAAAAACACTTATAAATATAATAAAATTAGTTATACATACATTATAATAAGTTATGGGTCAAACCATCCAATGTCATGAAGTACAACTGTCAATTTAAGTCATCAAAGTTATGAAAAGTGGCATAAAACTCCTCCTTTTGCACAAAAAAATTGCCTTCATGATTGGGTATGTTTGAACATATTGTAAATAATGAGGAATATATAAAATTATTTTCATTTAGGTTAGGGACATCATAAATTCCTCTCCATGTATTGGTTTCATGCTTGGTTTTCTAAAAACCTCTGGAAAGGATCCATCATCATCATCTGTTGTCTAGAAAACTACTCTTCCATAAACCCTACACAATTGGCCTCAAATTTAACATAATTTTAACATTAAAATACATGGGAGAGGTTTAATGACAAGTTTAAATACCCTAAATTTCCTTGTAATCATCAAACAAGCTTTAAAATTAGTTCAAGTGAAGCTTTTTACCCCTCTCACTAGCTTGTGCATTAGGCCAGTTTTTAATGGCTAAATTGATGCACCTGATTGTAGGACATATTTTTTTTTAAATGTCATGAAATGAATATTATTATTTATTATAAGTCTCAATATTCTCTCCAAACTTTGTTTCATCTCTTAACTCCTCCTATAGCCTGTACAACACATAAAACAATGAAAAAAAACCTATTTCTATGCCCATACATACAAGTATGTACAACTCTAAATCATGTGAAGTAGTATAAGAGAGTAATATATAATTTAAAATCATCATCCTATTCAAAATATATCATTATATCATCTATACAACTTGATTTTCCCAAATTGGTCTTGGCAAGGGTTTTACAAAGGTTTTAGAGCAATTTTAGGTCTTAAGGATGGTTCATAAAGATCTAAAATCCAAATTTCAAAAAAAAATCATAAAAATTGTGTTAAATGACCCTGATAATATATCTAAATTCCTTTTAATCCCATGTAAAAAATCATGAAATATATGAGTGCTTAAAGTTCTCCTATCGAGCTTGATTCTCCACTTTGCATAGGTCTGGGTTAGATCTGAGCCAAAATGGATTTCATTATTGCTTCCCATGCAATAAAAATGGTTTAAAACATTTTTATTTATCCCATAAGCATGTATAAATCCATTATAAATCTCACCTAGATTTACAATTGGAATTAACCCCTTAATTGGTCTTTAGGCATAACCATGCCTTATGAGTCATGATTGCAACCTCTGTAGTCTAGAACACCCTATTGGGTTCATTTATTATGTGATATGTTTATAATATTCCTATAGGTTTATATTATACTCCTAATTATTTTATAAATATCCCTCATCCCCTGAAGAGTCCCTTCCATCTCCATTTACTTAAAACTTGCCAATTTTGTATAAGAAGTACCCCCTGTTTGAGACAAAACAAGGGGTACTTCCCATATTATCTCCAAAAAAATTATTATTTAATGGTATTAATAAAGTATTTATGAATATTATAACAAAATTTGGTCACTTGGTAATCTTATATGAACTCTCAAACACTCAAATTTCAAAATTGGTCTTGTAGCAAAATAGACTGAGCAAGGTTTCTTGATGTAAATAGTGTTTCACATGTTTTGGGCCCTCTCCTCTATTCCATGTTCATAATAAAAGGCCCATGTTTATTTTCATGTCCATGATATATTTAATCCAAAATTAATTCCAACCATCTGACCCTTTAATCACTATCCATACTCCTAAATCTACAAGGATGCCTAATTGTTGATGAGACATCTCCCTTTTACCCTATTTGTAGGTGACTTATCCCTTTAAATAGGTACTTGGTCCTGTTGTGGAGATATTATCCATGAATTTTTTTATTTCATATAACCTAAATAATTATCTTATATTCATTTATGCTCTTAACAAACAAAAATTATGTTCTCTCTCTTAGACTGATAAACTTAACTTGCCACTACCTGTGTCATATGTTGTAGGTTATTATGCATGATTTAAGCCTAAAAACAACATGACCAACCTCATTATAATCTCCTATATAAATTTTGTACTTTTTTAAAGTCATTTTATTCATTTTCATCCTTTACCATTACCTATACCTTATTCCTTTATGTCTACTATTAACACAATCATACATAGGACTGTAAGAGTGTACTAAGGCCATAAGAGGTATATGTGGGCTTCAAATGTATTTATAAGAGTTAAAATATGTTATAATAGTTTTTATTAATGTTTTAATTTAATATTAATCATATTAACTTAAACTACAACCTTTCTATGCACTTAAGTCCCCAAACTAGGCTCCTCCTTTCATGACTGTGAACCCCTACCTTTACGTGTACCTGTAGGTTACTTTGCTCCTACTAGGATTAGTCATGGTATGTATGAAATTTTAATAGATAATTTGAGGTTATAAAACATATGATCCATATTTAAATTACCTATATACTTTTTTAAATCTCCTTGAACCCATAAGATTGAGTTCTCCCCACTTGACTGAGAGACTTGCTCTTAGACCTTGTTATAGGTCATCATAGGGGTTGGTTGGGGTAATTTGATGAAGAAGAGGCCTTGGTTTCATATTGAGACAAAAAATAGTGTATTTACCTCAAATTCACCCTATACAATCTAAAAACCATCCAAATCCTACATAATCCACTATCTACCTTATCTCAGTCAACAATGCTAGCTGTAGGTGCATGTTTTATGGTCATGGTACAGACTGAGGTATGAGTGGAAGCAAGAAACCCAATGCATCATTACCTTGAGTGTTATTATAAACCAAACATTTAATTTTGAAACATTTGAAAACACTCCTCATGAAGGCATAGTTTGATTTTGTAATTTGGATGAAAGAAGGTCCTTTTTAGACTCAGGACTATAGATAACATTGAGAGAATTTAGTGTTTTTAGGGCCATTTTAGACCTTTCAAATTCTTTCTTCCATTTTACATCCTCCTTAAAAAATTGGTAGGGTCCTTGTCATATGATATGGATATAAGTTCCACTCATTTATATTCCTTAAAACACCCTAAAAACATGCTATAGAAGGTCCACCAAAACCCTTTAGAGCTTTGTTTTGCTCTTTTAGGGATTCCATCCCTAAACTCAGTCTTTGACCCTCAAATTAGTTCCATGTCTCCTTTTCCTTCTAGGATATTTGCATATATATTTAAAGGATTTATTATTCATCCCACAACAATAAGTGGATGTGAAGACCCTCTACTCACTTCATTTAAGCATTTAAACACCCTGTTCAACCACTTGTAGGTGGATGTTTAGTGCATAAATAGTGAAAAAGGTGTGAGCAAGATGAAACCTTACATGAAAGTGAGCTTTAAAAGTTCCATCAAGAATTTAAATGCATATTTATCCATATAAAGAGTTTGGAATACTTTTAAATCCTCTCACACCTCAGCATGATGTCAACAATGTCTGTTGTAGGTGCATATGGACTGTTATACAGGGAAGGTATGAGGTTAGAGTAAAACATGTTTGTGAAAAACCCTAAAAACACCTCAAATTTACTTATTAACCTAAATATTCATTATATTCATAAATAAACACTTGAAAATAGATAAAATTCATCCTCTTCCAATGTGAAAATACTTGTAGGCATATGGAGCAGAGCTGGTAGGGCATCTAATATGACTGTTTGGTGTGATCAAGACATGTGTGTTTGATCAAAGCATGGATCTATGAGACCAAAACATGGAAGGAGGTGGAATATATGATATTTAAATGTGATAAAAATCATTTACCATTCATATGAAACCTTTTTATGAAATTTGAGCTCCTGCAAGTGGAAAACTGATTGAAAATTCTCATGGTGGTTTCCTCTTGCAAAGTGAGATGATAAGCACATAAAAACCTCATGAAACATGTAACAAATTGTGTATAGATTTTTATAAATAATTAAACATGATTGGAAGCAATATTATTAGCTATATTGTATGGAATTTCCTAAATAAGAGCAAAATCTGAAGGGTGCACAGATGAACAGGCAGTTTTAAACAATCAACTTCAAATGAATGGTTCATAAAGGAAATTTGATCAGTATAAAACTTATTACTATTAAAATTAATGTATATTAGTTTATAATACACCCCTAAGATCATTCTACCTGAAACTTTATTTGTTGGTTGTACCAAGTGGAAACTTGCAAGTCACTTCTCTATGCCAAGAAGGGTGAAAAGAGAGATGAATGATTTTGGCCTCAAAATGACACTTATATAGCAGTTAAAAAATATAAATGAGATTTGAAAAGATAAAGAGTCACATTTCAACATTTTCCAAGTGGCACACTTCCCAAAGAGGTTGTATAAGTGCTCAAAACTCTCTTTTGCTCAAGAAAACTACCCTTTCTCCTGCATAACCTACAACTTTTTAGTTTTTTTAGATTATTAAGACTTATATGGACACATGGTACATCAAATAATCATTTATAACTTGAAAATTTCCCAATAAACCCATATGAATCATTAAATGCACTATTTTTAACCTTTAAAATGACCCAAAATGGTAAATAGACCTAGAAACTAATTAACCAAATCTAGTAGAACATTAATTAATATCAAATGACATATAAAACACCTCATGCCAATACATTATACCACATTATAGGCCTAAAAATATTTTTTTTACTAGGGGTGTCCCAATTTGACCTAAAAGTCAAATTTGGTCAACATTACCAGCAATCAAAATCATACTAGAAAACATATTAACAAACACCTAACAAAAAAGTACACAAAACATGCTATACTATTCATATCAACCAATTTCATTATGAAACATGATATGCTAAGTGCTATGTGTAAGGGTTTCTAGATTCATTCTTTGTCGATCCCTAATGTCTCCATCTAACGACCCTCTCCAATGATACTCTCCCTCCATCATGATTCGAGGGAATAATACGTCCTACATCCACCTCATGCCAATGAAGGTAGTTAGCATGTAACATCATTATATCCAAAAATAATGTTGTATGATATAATCAAACATGATCACAAAGTACAGAATGTAAAAGTACTATTAACTCATAACATTTAATCATGTAAATTAAACAACACAACTATCCCATAATCAACATATGCCATCAATATTAATAAAATATTAGTTAATCATATAATAAACTACAATAATCCATAGATTAAACAAGTTATTTATCTTAGAGATAAATTGGTATGTAACAATTCTTATCATAATAACTAAGGAAAGAGCCAATGTAATGTTGATTTTTAGAAGGTTATATATAGTAGAATAGGGTAATATGATATTGGGATGATATGATGTGTTTCATTCTAAAATTTTCATGTTGTGTAAATTACAAACTAAATAATCACTAAATAGAACATTTTATATGTAAAAAAACACACAAACTGGAATGAGGGAAATGTGATAAGAAATTAATAGATATAGAAACATTTTAGGTACAAATATTTCATATATTCACCAAACTCCTTAACCCATAGAGATCATAACTGATAATATATATTATTTAAGTCTTTCATCACTAAGTAGGGGCTTAATCAATTTTGTCTAAATTTTTGACCTACTCCTTTATTTTTGTAAATGTAGCTATCAAGCCTAAGGACAAGGTATCCTATATTAATTTAGATCTCATGGATGATTTTTTATATTGTCTACACATATGATCAACATAAACAATATGATTATTTCTAGTAGTGATTTGATGTTCATCTAAAGTTTCTAATTTAGCTAATTGTGCCTCTTTGTACACATCGTGATC
Organism: Torreya grandis; assembly: GCA_037957365.1. NCBI lineage: Eukaryota > Viridiplantae > Streptophyta > Pinopsida > Cupressales > Taxaceae > Torreya > Torreya grandis. Next base: position 290,517 of record JARHVA010002627.1, read on the forward strand.
AATAAGGCCCTAGAGGGAAACATGAAGGCTAGGTATATCTACTTCTAAGGGTAGAATAACTTCTTATTTAAACACATGTAAGTATGGAGTTTCCCATGTGGGTGTTTTAATATTCATCTTTTAAGCCCAAAGTGCTAGATAGAGTTGTAAGGGACAATCTCATTTAGAACCTCTAATGATTTTGACCAACATTAACTTCAAGATTTTGTTGGTGTCCTCATCCTGGATATTGGCTTGTAGGTAATATGAATAGGCTAAGTGGTGTGATATGGAAAATTTATTACATAGCTCATGAATCTTAGGGTTTTTTAAAGGAGATACATTGTTAGTAATGATGACCTATGGGACCCCACACTGGTAAATGATTTGGTTTAGAATAATTTTTTTGATGACTTAACCTATGACAATTTTTAACAACATAGATTTCACTCAGTAAAATACTTAGTGGCTGTGATAATGAAATAATGACCATACGAAGAAGTAGGGGGAGCTTACATACTAAATATATGCCCCAAGTGGAAAAAGGCCATGGAGTGACTATGGGCTACAATTCCCTAGTAAGAATATGTATCTAATGTGAAAAATATTGGCACTTATCACATTTGTTCACATACCCAATAACATCATGGTCTAGGGTGGGCCATAAATATCCCATCCTATTAATTTTATGAGTGATCACATGGCCACTGAAGTATCCTCCACATATTCCACTATGATAATGAAAAATGATTCTTTTTAAATCCTTCTGGTTGACACGTTTGAGTATCATTTTGTAAAAAGCCTTATGATAGAGAATTGTGTCTAAAATAACATACTTGGATGTGATGATATGAATATGTATCTTCTACTATGAGTTGGCACCTTTGGGATAAGTGTGGTAAATTAGGTAATTGATGATATCTATGTACCAAGGAGAAGAGTTTATAGTAAGTTTTTCTATGTATAAGATCACTTCATCGAGAAAGTCAGTATCAAAAAGATAATTAAATTACAAGGGAGAATCAACCAACAAATCAACAATTATTTATCCCTTAATGGAATTTTGGTTAATGTAAGTTACCTTAAACTTTCTTAGGAGCATGATGAAATACCAAACATTCCTAGAGAGAGTTGGTTAGGTTATAAAAGTACATAGGGATTGAAACAACACAATAACTCTTATTTATATATTGATTATATATTTTTTCAACCATTAGGTCACAAACATTATATTTAATTATCCATTTTCTTCTTGAGTGTCTCATGTCTCATAATTGACAATTGTGGAGCTAATGAAATAAATGACATGTCTTTGTGAATATCATCTTCATAGACCAACATGCAGGTGAGAGACACATTTGTTGATCTAATGTAAAATTTTAAGGGCTTATCTAGATTAAGCATCATGAGTGTGGGGGATGACAAAATAAAGCATTTCACTACCTCAAATGCCTCCTAAAAATCATATGTCCAAGTTAAGCCACTTATTTTTTTAAGCATTTAATTGATATGATGAACAGTATAGGTATGATCAAGAATGAATCATCAAATGGGTCCCAACTTATCTAGGAATGTTTTGATGCCTAATTCACCTATGGAAGGAAGCATTTCAAAAAAAAAATTAATCTTGGTAGGGTCGATATCAATCTCATGCTAGGAAATGATATAGCCTAAGATTTTTCCATCAGTGACTCTAAACACACATTTTTTTAGGTTAATAGTAACACCTTATTTGGTTAAGCATATTAATATGGTGGGTAACACCTATAAGTTGTCTATTCATCATTTCACTTTCCTTAATAGATCATATTCATAGATCTCCTCTGATTGTGCCCTAATAAGCCATCCATAATGATAGCAAATCATATATTGTTATTACATCAATAATGACATCAATGTAAGGGAGAGGGAAGTCATCTTTTGAAAATGATTTGTTTATATCTCAAAAATATATACATATCCTAATATTATCATTATAATTAAGAATGGGAACAATGTTGGACATCCACTTGAAATAATCCACTAGCTTAATAAATCTAGATTTTAAATTTTTTATAACTTCTTATTTTACCATCAATGTGACCTTGGGATTGAGGGGCCTAAGCTTTTGCTTGATTGGTTTTATGTATGGCATTGTAACTAGGTTTTGGAAAACCAAATTAGGTTTGATATATACCATGTTAGTGAAAGAGAAATGAAAAACTTTTAAGAGCTTAGTGAGTAGTCTCTTTTGGTATTACACCTTATGTATAAAGAGCAAAGACCCAATATTGAGAAGTGTGGGACTTTCCTTAGTCCTGATGTTAATGTCATTAGTTTATTAAATGATGGAGGCATTTCCATATTCAAACATGTTGGTGGCTAGGGGAAGATAAATATCTTCACCCTACATATTTAAAATGTTATGTTCATTATCAGAGGATAGGTAATATTCAACCTAGTAATAACAATCGTAGTATTCATCCCCAAGGCTAATGTGGGATAATAGGTGAGAGAAAACCCCTTATGTGGTGAAATTATGGGAGGTCATAAAAATATTGTAAAAATCAAGAATAACATCATATTTCTCACTTAAGGATTAATGGACTGTCATCTCTTTATTTATGGGTGATGGTTTGTGTTGACCAATTTTGACATTTAGGTTGAAATAGGGCACCCCTAGAAAAAAACTTTACTTTTAAGCATTTAAAAGGGTGTAATATGTTTTTATAATGTGTTTCATAGGTCAATTATTTTTAATTGATGTTTTAATATCTTTGTTTAAGTGTTCTCTAAGTCCATTTATCATTTTAAGTCATTTTAAGGGGTATAAATAATGCATTTAATGCTTTATACAAATTTATTGGGATTTTTGCAAGTTATAAAGTTTATTTAAGGTCCCATGTGTCCTTTTAATTCTTAAGAAGATGAAATAAATGAATAAATGGTAGGTTGTTGAGACAAAAGGTAATTTTCTTGGCTAAAGAGAGATGAATGGGCACTTGTACGACTGCATTGGGAAGTATACCACTTGGAAAACATGGTGTTTTGACTCTTCACCTCCCCACAGGTCATATACACTTTTTTTTAATTTTTTTCACAAAAAATTACATATGTAACTCATTTTTTTCCCTTTTCCTCTTGGCATGCAAAGAAAGGTCAACTTTAAGTGCTCATTATGGGCCATATAATTTGAGTTGGAGGAAATGATATTAGGGGTGGATAGTGATCTAATTCATCTCAAAATCCATAGAAATAACTTCGATTTTAGTAGCTTATTTTTCATGAACCATCAATTTGACTCAAGATAGCTTTTTATGCATGTTAAACGATGAGGGGGTCAAAGTTTGAGGTTGTCTCAAAATTTATTATTTTGGATTGATGGATTTGTGTGTTTAAAGTGTATCCAAATGATTTTCAAGATGTTTCCATGCTTATTATTGCTGTTTAGAGTTTAATTTTCTTGTAAAAGCTTCCTTTAGGCTTGTACATGCTTGCAAATGGCCTAGGTTGCATTAACAATCAATTCAATTGCTTTAGAGTGATTTATCCACATTGGATGAGAGCATGTAATGATGTTAAAAAAAATTTGAATCAATTACATGCCTTGGAGTAGTTTTTTGGTGACATAACCCTTCTAAAAAAGGCCTAAATTATGCATCTTCTCCATTATTTCCATTCACTGTCCATTGCAACATAGTCTAGCCTTCAGGAGGTCCATACACATGGGGTAGGGGAGAATTAAAGAATGTGATATGGTCTTGGTAATATCCTATCAAATTCCTATGGATTTCACTTATGAGACCTAAGTACTTCACCAAGTCATGAAAAGGAGAGAAATTGCAAATTAAGGATGTGACTAAGTTTTAGTATCACAATCCCCAAAAGTTCTAAATAGAGCTCCAAGAGGTTTTTAATCTTTTCATAAAGTGAAACCGTGATTATTTTGGGAAATACTCTTACACTAATCTTTTAATCCTACCTAAAAGATATCACCATGCCAATTTTGAGACTATAGGGACAAGGACAAGATGGATTTTGACACCCTCAAAGATGGCAAAAAGCCATTAAATTATGGCAGTTTGGAAACAAATTTGATGTTTGTATTACTTATAAAGATTCTTGACCTTGTCCAAGTTGGGGAAGAAATTCCAAAAATTCTAAGGTGTCTTGAGCATTCATAACATAGGAGAGGTGATGGCCACATCAAATGACCTTATAGGCCCATCCCCTATCTATACATAGGGTATAAAGGGTAATGAGTGCAAGTTTTTGAGAAGTTGGCACAAAAAATGGTGAAAGGGTTCCTAAATAGGAACTAGAGCCTTAGTGTAAGTATTGGGGGACTATATGAAAGGTAAAAAATCCCTAAAACATCACAAACATGATTCAAATGTCCTAAAAATAACCTAAAAGCATGGGAACATATGCTACATAGTCAAGGTGTTAGGGTTTTAACTCAGTCAAGGGTGAAAGTGGTATTTTGAGGCCTAATTCATGCATGAAAACAAATGAAATGATGAAAATGGAGTGATAAGAGAATGAAAAAATAAATTCACACATTTTTAGGATAAATACTTACCTTTACAACCTACATCCAAGGACAAACATGAATAAGATATGTCTCAGTCCTACTTGGAAAACAAGCCACAATCAAGATTGAGGAGGCTTTTGAGCTAAAAATAGAATATGAAAGTGAAGGAGTGATGGAATTTGGATGATATAAGGTCAAATATAGTGTTTTTCACACATTTATGAGTTCAAATTCATCCTAAATGCTAACACTCAGACCTAGAAGCATGCATACACAATAATAGTATGAAGATTGATCACAATTTGGGGTAGGGTGTTTTGAGCCCAAGTGGAGCATGGAGGTGGGTGAAGTGATGAAAGTGTGAAATATATAATCATAAATTAAATAAAAAAATACAAGGATACTCCTAATATGCTCCAAGTGACCTTCTACTGACCTACAAACCTGAAGAATGAACAACTACAGCCAAAGACCAATCAAGGGTATTGGCAGTCAAGGTGAGAGGAGGTATTTAGAGTACATACAATAATTTAAGGGATTAATGTGATGGTGTTATATTTTTAAAGAGATAAATAAATTAAATAAACAAATTTTAAGGTGTGAAAATCCTCCATGAGACCTAATCCAAGCATGAAGAATGTCTCAGTTCGTACACAGTTAAGTTGAATCATGAACATGAGGATGGTGCTAAGGAAAAGATGACAAGGTGTTTGAAGGTAAAATGAGATAGATATGGTTTAAATATATTTTTATAGACGAAAATTATACATAAAAACATAAATCACACCCAAAAAAATCTTTAAACCTCCAAGTACAATCCAAACCTTGCCTCCCCTCACAATCCTACACCTTCAAAAAGTCTACCTTGAAAATGTGATGAGTTGGGGGGACAAATGGAGGAGTTAGGAGATAAAATTTGGTAAATAGTACCATAATTACCTATATATAACTATAAAATAATTATTTTTATTATGTAAATATGTAAAAAACCCATTGTTTTATCTTAGAATAGGGTCACTTTTAGTGTGCATAGAGGTGCCATTTTTGGTAAAAATGATGAAATATTGAACCAAAAGGTTAGAAATGGAAATATTATGATTGGATAAGCTGAATGGTACATAAATAAACCTATAAAATTTTAATATAAGTTCTATAATCGTATAGGTTGTTCCAACCAAGGAGGTTTGCAGTTAAGGGTGAAGGGAATCCTTAGGCCTAAAAGCCAAATTATAAGTCATATTCATTTTTGTAATTTTACATGCCTTAAAATTGATTGAAAAATGTTTTAAAGGTAACATTAGATGTGTTGGATCCATTATAAGTCAAAGGAAGCCATTGGAGCAAGAGGTTGGGTCTCAAATGGCAAGTAGGCCTATTGGCAAGGTCTAGACCTAGTGCCAAACAAGGCTAGGTTTTCATTTTTTGGTCTTGAGGAGATAATAAAAGGATGGGAATATGTTTTTTGGGTCCATATATAGGTTTATGAGCCATTTATTTTCAAATAAATGCATTATTATATTTGAAGCTTTTAAACCCTCATGAAAGGCCTAAAATGGCTCGAATGGTCAACTTCAAATGCTTAGAACTTCCACCATCTCTTACATGGGACCTATAGCTATTAAATGAGGTTATAGGGGGTAATTTAGGAGACATAAGTAGAATTTTTAAGGAATTAAAAAATTCCACATTTATGAACAAATGTTTAGAGGGCTGGTCACTCTAAAACCCTCCTAAATATAAGTTGCATAAATTTTTAGTTAATGAATGTATATATCCTTGTTTAAACTTTCTCTACACTTATACTTAGTGTGGATTTAGTATTTTTTAAACTTGTAATTTTTCCACCTTGGGTAGCCTAGGCCCTTGTTTTCCTACTATGGATCCATACCCATTTTGATATGTTTCTAACCCTTCCCCCTTTACTTAGATTACTTGATTGTAATATTAGATTACTTACAAAATAGATAACTAATTAGGCACAATTAAATGTGTTGATTACCTATAGGATTTGGAACCCTTTCTCTTTATATTTTTTTTATTCGTGTTCTTCTTGTTAGGTTTGAGGATTCATTTGGTCATATCCTGATTAGTAAAGTATCAATGGGCTCTCTTTTCTTTACCTTATTTGAGTATATATATTTATATAGGATATTTTTAGGTTAATATCAACTCATTACATAGATTCTATTGACCCTGATGTGAAGTTAACCATTTCCTTCACTTCTTCAACCAATTGTATTGAACTGATCGATATAGTTTTATTTTTGTATTTTTTAGCAAATTATTACATCTAGTACGATACAGTTTCATATTAATATTTGTTTCCATTCAAATAGATTGATATAATTTTATCTCATCATTTTCACCAAATTTGTCTCTAGTGAACTATATTGACCATGGTTATATAGTTCTTATCAAGGCATCTTTTTAACTAACTATTTTGGCAAGCATGATATAGTTTTAACCCTATACATAAATTTTCCTCTACTAAACTATATCAAACTAGTCGATATAAATCTATTAAACTCTATTTCTAGTCAACTATATTGATCTGATTGATATAGTTATTTACTTACATTTTTATTCTTTCTAAGCCTTTTTCTAGTCAATTACATTGATATGTTTAATTTAGTTAAATATTGAAATTATTTTACATAAAGTGCATTGATATATTAAATTTGGTAATTTATCTATTTATATAACTCTATTTACATAGACCTTATTGATTTACTCGATATAGTTATGTATTGTGTGTAAAGCTACATCAGCCAACACCAATACAGTTTTATTTGTTTTACTTTTCCATCATAAACAAGGTAAATAAATTTTCATTTCAAAATTTAACCACACAATTCATTTTGATTTGACTTATTTTTTATTTTAATTCGTTCAATGCTGAAAATTATTATTCGAGCTTTATTTTTTATTTGTTTGGATTTACCTGAAAATTGCATTTTGGTAGTTTTCAAACTACTTAGCTATTGCCATTAAGGGCTACATGGTGTTCTATTGATAATCCTAGTATATTGTTTACACACATCATGCTGTGAGAAGATTTACCAAATACTCGTATCCATAATATAGAGATAAAAATGAACTTCAATTTCCACATGCCTCATGGTATATCATAAATGCCTAGGATTCAATTTTTATTGAACTTTAGGAAACCATCCATACATCTAATTTTATAGTGCACCAGTTAGAGTTTTGCACTTGTAAGTTATTCTTAGATTACCCTCAAAACTAAGTTTGATGGGATATGAGTATGGTACTTACTCCATAGGTAGTTATCTAAAATAGTGGGTTGATATTATATAATAGATGAGTTAGTATCTATAATAACCTATAAATCAGTCCTTTATTACATCTACCTAATTTTATTTTTAAAAACATGCTAAAAATAATTCAATTTCAATTTATTGATTGTTATTTTTTTCATTGCAGACTATATCAATTGGTGTTGATATATATATATGTTATGTGTTATAGCTACATTAAATAACATCAATATACTTACCTATATGTGTGGACTACATTGACCATCTTGATCTAGTCTTCTATGTTTACTTCCCTAACTACATCAAATAAATTAATATAGTCTATCTTTCTATATCATATCCCTCTATCTATGTGACTGTATTGAAAAAATTGATACAGTTCATTTTAAGTCTATTTTCTCCACACGTTTATGTTATATATTGCATCGAATAGATCAAATTAGTTTGTTTCATATTACCCTTAATTCTCCCATATTAGACTACATTGAATACCTCGATACAATTTATATCTCATCATATGTCTATATGAGTGTATCAAAAATATTGATACAATTTACTTTTAATCTATTTTCCATCTTTTATACTAGAATATTGTGCATGGTTTGATATAGTATGTTTATTAACATCCTATTCACTAGACTACATTGAATGTCTTGGTATAGTTTTAATCTCCCTACTTGATTTCATAAACTTCATTGAGTTTGATGATACAATTAATCATCTATAGTTTATCCCAATTATCTATCCTAATTTAGTTTAAACCTCATTCTTCCATCATGCATTATATATTTGATGATTCTAAATAAATAACACATCATGAAATGATGTACTTTACTAAATCCCACTGTGATAGCTATAAATTATAATTTTACACTAAGAAAATAAATAATAGATTGAGTTCCTATTATAATACTAATATAAAAGCTCAAATAGAGATTTAATAAAATAACAAGACAAAATAAAGAATTACCTTCCATCTTACCAACTAAATTAAATACTTTTTCCTTTGATTTAATTTTATTATATCTTGAAAGTGTGTATGTGGATGCTTAATTCATTCTCCAAATTCAAAGTGAATCTCAATAGTGTAAGGACATAATCTTGTTGATTCTCAATGGATGCACAAGGTAATTTTGATAACAATTCTATAACTTGAAGATGAATTATAACAATGGAGGATGACACTTCAAATTATATGATTTTGGGTGAGAATATGGATGTTTGGAAAAAATACAAATTTGTTTGATTATGTTAATTTTGGACTATCAGATTTGAGTCCTCATCCATGTTGAAGAGACCAACTCCTCATGTGTTTGAGAGGTAAGGGAGAAGTTGGTTGTTGAAATTTCTCATGATTAATTCAAGGTAGTTAGATGACTCACTACATTGGTTGAAAGGATCAATGATAACCCATTGAAGTTAAGGAAATAGTTGGATTACTCAATCCTTGGTTGAGATAAATGTGGAAGATGTTTGATGACATGGAAATTTTGGATTTTTATTAGTTTTATAGAATTGTGTGCATGATTAATTAATTAATATTGATTAATTAACTATTCAAAAAAGGGAGGGAAATCATGTTAGTGAAACTTAGAAAATAATTTCAATTAAGGGTGGTGGTTTTATTAGTGTGTTGATATTAAGCAAAGTTAATTAAGACACTAAATGTGGTAGAATTTAGGTGTCTACATTTGCCTCTCTTTTAAAGGGTTTTATGACTAGAAGAAATAATGCCTTTTCAAATAATAAATAAAAATTAAATTAAAATAGATATATAAATATGCCCTAGGTGGTTTTAAATGATTATGAATGATTCCCCCTTGAGCAATCATGTGGAGAGAATGGATATGGGTGAGCACTCAAAATGAATGAATGAAGGTTATGGAAAAATTATAGGCAATATCATAAGAAGTGGATTTACCATTATTAATAAAATGTTTGCATGATTTTTATGTAGAATGGATAGTTTATAGGAAACATATTGGAGAAATAATATTTCTCAAGATAAGTCACATTCTTAGATTTTATCCCATGAAGCTTATTACATGGAATACATTTTTTGAATTATATATCCCATTGATAAGTTGTAGGTTCTAAAAAGGAGAAATAGATTTTCCAATGGGGTGTGATTATATTTAATGGAGAGATTGGCAAGCAAAGAATAAATATAAGAAGAATATTTAAATCATTTGGTTGTATGATGTCGAGGTAAAAGTGAGAATAAGTTTTTAAAATAGGGGAATAATTCTTGTACAGGGGTAAAAATATTGAATTGGAGGGGGGTTAAATAAATAGGGGTAGGTTAAAGTTTAAATTCATTTGTTGTATTTTCCCCCTAGGATTTGCTTTATGTTCTAGATCATGAGAGGTGTTATAGGAAAGATGGATCACATTCTAGTTGATCATCACTAGAGTGAGTGAGTGTGAGACTATGAGAGGCTAGAGGGGAGCAAGGATCTGGTAAGTGATGGCTTGAATTGGTATTTTTGAATTTATAATTTTATAAATTATATTAAAATAGTCTTAATGAATTCAACATTTTCAAAATGGTAGTTTTGGGATCAAAACCAGTTTCATTATGAGATTAGGTTATTTTTTGAAATCAGTGGTTTCATCAAAAGGTGTAGCAAATTCATCACAACTTGTAGTGAGTTTGTCAAACTGAGTAGTGAATTCATTAGAACAATACATTCATTAAGGGATGAGGCAAATTTTGTTTGATTTTGGTGAATTCATTATAGTTAGGATGAAAATATGTGTTAGAAATAATTTTTATATGATAAGGATGTGTGTTTAAATGATGGAATTAAGAGATGTTTGTATTTATTAAAAAAAACTAACAACATGTTATTTTTATGCTTTCAAGAAAGATGACCAGTAATGGTGACATAAGAAATTTAACCTAGAGTTTTGCAACTGATGAGTAAATTCATAAACTATAAGGTGGTTGTACTAGAGGTGATGGGATTATCCTATGTTGTAGAGTAACGTAAGATTCATGATGATAGGGTGATGTTTATTATTTTTTATGATTGATATCATTTAGAAACTAACACTTTCACTTGATGGTAGGTGAGATGGTGGTCACACTAGAGGATGTGTGGAGGATATTTCACATCTTGATATAGGGTGTGAAGGTATACTAGAGAGATAAAACAAGTGATATCATTGGATACAATATTTGATGATGATATCATCTTGATGATTAATCATGGGATATAACTAGATGAATGTATGGATTTATAGGAGACAAATTCATTGACACTAGTGTTGATGGCTCTTGTTAATGACATATTACTACTAGGTAATAGTGGGAGGATTTTTCCCATAGGACTATTGGATGTGATTGCAGATATTCTAGAGAGGGTGGTATATTTTTCATGTTGTGTCTTATAAGGGAGGAGTGATTATAGGCTCATCCACACTACTTTAGGTGTAGGCATCAAAGCATATTGCAGTGGAGAGATTAATGGGGTAGATATAATAAAGAAAAGATAGAAATACAATTTCATATAAATGGAATATTATTATAGGTGGATAGAGGGATAATTTAGGTAATATGGGTTATTATAGGAGATCATTGGATGAGTTATCACCACATGAAATCACATGGAAACCTTTTAGGGAGGAAAATCCAATATGGAAATAGGATGTGATTTACATAGAATATATGATGACATTGTTCTACATTATAAGAAATAACAAGTATGTTATAAAGAGATATAAATAAGATAGGGTATTAAGGAAGTTTAGAATCCAACATTATGTGTTAGTAGGTCGACATGTGCTTGCATGATCATAGTGAAATAGACCATAGCAGGGACCAACTATATATCTAATGGTAGTTGACTATTTTGAGGCACATTTATATATGGTGTCATATCAATAGAGGAGAGACATATAGGATGAAATGGTTATTGATGTTTATAGATCATAATGGGAACATATGATGGGATCATGGTGGGTTATTAGTGTAGATGGAGATATGGGTGAGAATGTACAAATTATAGATGTTGTATAATATGGATCAAGAGGAATGACACTTATGATAGTTATTGATACTAATGAGATAGGAGATGGAGATGATACAATGATGCATTTAATAATAGAGATTCATACAATTAGAGGTGATATAGTGGATCTATTATGGATGATACAATTATCATAGGATAAGGCCTTGATTGAGAATATACATTAGGATAATATGGTAAGGGATAGAAATATAGTTAGCCTATAGGGAGATGGGGTGGATCAAGATAGGCAAGGAACATTAAGAGCTATAGAGATAGATAAATTATAGGCTAAGGTGGATCCATTGATAAAAAAGATAGGGAGGAGGGAGGAGGGATTAATGAATCATGATGTAAGTAATTAGATAGAGGAAAAGATATGGATTTCTTAGAGGTATCATAGAGAGTAGGATGTAGCACACAGTGAGTTATAGAGAGATAAAGAGATATTGACATCACTAAATAAGCTAAAGTCATTATTAGATATTATGATGGAAATGGAGAAGGTGTCCTTATAATAAAGCTTATATGAGTGAGTAGTGTCAATATATTAGTAAACACCATTACTCTTATAGTATAAAAGTGGTAGGATATCAATATTAGTGTCTAAGATAGCATGGATGAAAACATCAAAGTGATCTATGAGACAATAATCACAACATATCATGGGTCCTCCATAAACTACACTACAACATCCACATATCATATCACCCTCTTTAGAAGGACATAGCAAGAGCTATAAGATTATGAGACACAAATTTTTGAGATGTATATGAGATTATGATATGTATTCATGGACATGATATATATATATATATTCATTTTGGCATGTGATTGTGTATGGATATGATCATGAATTATGTTTTATGGATGTTTTATTTTGGTATATGCAAATGTGTAGAGGGATATATATAAATATATATATATATATATATATATATTCATTCATTTTGGCTTGTGATTGTGTATGGATATGATCATGAATTATGTTATATGGATGTTTTGTTTTGGTATATGTAAATGTGTATAGGGATATATGTATTTACATCTTATTAAGTTTTCACTTTTGCATTTGATATTTGACACATGCTAGTATTTTTGTTATCATGAGTATACAAAATGGATGTGAAAATGTGTTTATGAAAATGAGATGGGTTAATAGATGATTTGTTTAATCTTAGCATGGAGTTCCAACATGATTTGAGCATCCTTATTATTTATATTTTGCATGAAAAAATGCACTAGTGGTATATAAAAACAATGATGACTATTATGTAATATGTTTAAGGAATAAGATATTCACAAGTGTAAGACATAATGTATCATGGTATAAAATATCATAATAACATCATTTGTAAAGCGCATAGTTAATTTGACTCAAATCAACAACAAAAAAAGATAAAACAAATGAACAATTTTTCAAATAAAATGACAAAACAAGCAATAAAACAAATGAACACTTAAATCAAGTTAACCCAGTAGATAGTTGTACAATCAATTAAGTGATTGAACAGATGTAAAAACATTTGTACAAAAAAAATAAATCAATTATACAAATAAGTAAAACAATTGTATTTTTTTGTGTCTTTTGGTAGATTATAAACCTTTGTGATGTGATATTATTAATAAATATAACCTTGTGAATTATAATTTGCATAAGGTAAGATAAGGGTATCTAAACTAAATACAAATGTTTTTGGGATTATGTTGTTATTTTTGTGGTTTTTGTGGATGGATAACTAAGATATCTACATAAAGGAAAATCAATTCTATATTTTGGAATGGAAAATAAGTTATATTTTATTGTGGATGGATGAGTGGTGATCCAAGTATTTTGAAATGGAAGTCATATATAAAATATGTATCTAAAACATGAGTAAAAGTTTTATGCACGTGACCACCAAGATCAAACCCTATACCAACATGGCATGGGTGATAAGGATAAAATGGAAACGGGATATTTAAAATAGGATATTTGAAAGATGGGATAGTATGTATTTGTATATGCCCCCAAGTAAAAATGGTTTATATAGATATTTTTTTACACATGGCACCATAGACTAGTTTTCACTATGGTACTTGCCCAAAATGCCATAAATGGTTTTCATTGTTAGATGGATTATACATATACATACATATATATATATATATATATATATATATATATATGTATGTATGTATGTATGTATATATGTATGTATGTATATATATATATGTATGTATATGTATATATGTATGTATGTATGTATATGTATGTATGTATATATGTATATGTGTGTGTGTGTGTGTGTGTGTGTGTGTGTGTGTGTGTGTGTGTGTGTGTGTGTGTGTGTGTGTGTGTATGTATGTGTGTGTGTGTGTGTGTGTGTGTGTGTGTGTGTGTGTGTGTGTGTGTGTGTGTGTGTGTGTGTGTGTGTGTGTGTGTGTGTGTGTGTGTGTGTGTGTAAGAACTAAATTGATTTAGGCATGAAAATGCCTGAGATGCATGATGGTCATTGGCTCATCAAGCTCCTCCCCATATTCAATGGCCTTATAAGCATTATATCTATACCTATAAATGACAACAAAAGGACCTAACTAATTAGGTTAAAATTTTCCCTACTATTTGTGATCAGTGCATGTATTCCATTGACTTTATTTTAGAAAAATATCTCCAATTTAAAAATCACTCACTCTGATTTTTTGTTTTAAATATGATAGAGGTAGTTTTGATAATCTTGATGTGGGCATAAATTCATATATCATCTAGGTGGTCAAGCTCATGTATTCAAGAACTGAGGTATTCTTCATCATCAACTAATTTTTTCAAGAAAATGTGTAATGAAGGGAGCTCAGTCTCAACAGGTAAGATATGCTCACTTACATAAACAAGGTAATATGGGGCTTCCCCTATGGGTGTTAATATGATTATACAATATCCTTTATAATATGATAAAGCTATAGATGTCAATCATGACCAATGTCATTGATAACTCATTTAAAGATATTTAGAATGTTTTTATTAAATGCCTCTGCTTGACCATTTCCTTAGGGATAATATGGTGTAGAACATTTATGATTGATGTGATAAGTTTGGAAAAGGGATTTTATATATTTATTTTTTAAATACAAACTATTATCATAAATACTGGTAGATGAAATACCATAATAGAAAATGATATGGTTCAAGATAAACTTATAAATCTATTTTCTATTACATATGTGAGGGGAATGACCTCCACCTTTTTAGTGAAGTAGTTAGTGATGGTAATTATATGCTTTTGGCCATCATAATAACTGGGATTGAATTTACCAATGAGACATAACCCTCATGTGGAAAAGGGCCATGTCATGAAAATGGTATGTAGTTATTAAGATGGACTATGGATAATATCCTCATGTTTTTGACATGGGATGTACTTTTTGACATATTAATATGAATATTTTTCCATTGTAGACCAATAATATCCAATTTTAAGAAGCTTATTGGCAGGGACTATTCCACTTATGTGCACACCACAAATACCATCATTAACTTATTTACTATCTAAGGCAACCTTATTAGTCTTTAGACATTGTAACAAAGTTCCATTGTATCCACTATAGTATAAGGTATTACCAAGGATTGTGAATCAAGAAGAAAATTGGATGAATGATTTATTATGGTTGTGAGATCAGTTTGGAGGGATAATTTTATCATGAATGGATGTGTAAATATCTTGATACCAAGGGGAATCAAGACCAACAATATCACAAACAATTTATTATTCAAGAATGTAATAGGTTGGAGACATCAACTACTTAACAAATAATTAACTTTGGCTTATATTTGGATGCATGTCAAGAAGGGAAAAAATTATTTACATAGCATAATATGTTCTATTATTTACACAAGTAACCTCCTCAAATTGAATATAAAAATTATTTATTCAAACTGTCAACCATTATTTATTAAGGAATGATCTTATCATCTTTTGATATATATTCATCATTGAATAATTTGATAATAAGCTGTGAATTTCCATAAAATAAGATATGATGGATACCCCACTAAATAAATAGATTTAAATCATAAACAAGAGCCTCGTACTTTGTTATGTTACTGGTGCAAAGAAATCCTATTTAAAATGCTTTTAGGATAAGATCACCTTGTGGAGTAATGAGTAAAATGTCTACCCCCAATCCATGGTTGGAAAAAGACCCATTAAAATATAGATGACACTTTGTTGATTCATCCTAGGATAAAATATCTTCATTAGGAAAGTTTGTGGTTAAAGGTTATATATTTTTTAATGGTGCCTCTATTAATGTATATGTAAAAATTTACCCTTTGATGACCTTCTAATTAACATATTCAATATCAAAATCACTTAATAACAAAACCCACTTACCCATCTTCATTTTAAGGGCTGATTTTGAAAGGAGGTAATGAAGTGGATTAATTTTTTCAATGATTTTAGTTTGATTATTAATCATATAATGATGACTTTTTTTGGAAGCTAAAACTGCTAGACATGCCTTTTTAAAGGAAGAATAGTTTAATTCATATGATACCAAGGTTATAATTAAATAGTATACGATTATTTATATCCCATGATCATTGTGTTATGCCAATAATTCCCCCAAGGCATGTTGTGTATCTAAAATCTATAATAATAAAGGTTTACTTGGAGTATGTGGCATTAAGATTGATGGATTTGATAGATATTGTTTTAGATTCACACATGCTTGTTTACATTATTCATTCCAATTAAAATAAAAATTATTTTTAAGTATATAGGTGAATAGGTGGCACATGTCTTCAAGTTGAGATATCAATTTTAAAATGTCCTAAATTTTCTCTTGAAAACTATGAAGCTATTTGAGATTAGTAGGTAGAGGCATTTATATTATAATTGTGACCTTTGTATATGACCAAAAAAACACATGAAAATTATTTGAGATGGGGAGTTAAGATTGACTATTATTTAGGATCAAGATAAGTGGAAAGCTTTACCATTTTAGGCTCTTCATGCTTCCAATATTTACATCAATGGTATTTTCAATCAACAATGTCTACTATTCTTGAAACCTCATGGGAGGGGAGGATTAATAAGTTCATCATTAATGTCTCATTTATTGTAAGTTTTGTCTTTTGATATTTTTGTATAGGACTTAAATTTAAGGATATTATTATTTTATGGATGATTATAGTCTATATGCTCCCCAACATATGTTGAGTTGTCTAAGTGTATGAAAAACCTTTCTTATGATCACCTGTTAGAATGTGAACTATAACTCTCATGAATACATGCATAGCCTCATCATTTTGACAATGGTCAAGTTAATATCTATTTTTTTGGGTTCTAGGTTATAATTTATGGATATGTAAGCTCAAGGGTCAAAATGTATGTGTAATTGAAAATATCTATGGCTAAAATATCTTTATAGAGGGTATGTATGGAACTTGTTTCAATGTCAAAAGATGACTACTCAGATGTTGTATAATAATCACTATTTAATCATATAGTCTCACACTAGGTGGTTTTAATCTAATACCTTTAAAATATTTGTTTTTTTTAGACATTATAGGCTCTACAAGCCCTTGATTGTGAAGGTCAAGTCCTTTGCCCTTATAATTCATAACAATATCTTTGGGTATGGGAAATTAGTTATTTTATAAGTAGGTGACAAACTCATCACTATAGATCCAATAAGTATTCTAGTATTCAATATATTATATATAAATTAATCCACCTTAAATGAAATATGTTTTTCCAAACTTTCAGACTACTTGTGCTTGTTTCCTATGATGGTACCTGCATGTTTATTGGGAGACATAGATTTTTTCTAGATAGTTGACATAATGGATTTAATACTATCCTATACCTTTATCCATAATGGTAAATTTGGATTTATGGGATGTAATTATGGAATTGAACATGGGTGGTTTACTTTTTGATGTAGAAGGTTGGTTTACATATATAGAAGGTAAATCATACAGATGGATGTAGTTTGATAATTTTGGTGATTTTGCATAGTTTCAAAAGTTATTAGGTAAATGGAAAATAATTAGCATTTATGTATCATGCTTAAAATAGTTTTCAATATTTAAAAGGTTAAGGATCATTGGGAATAGTAACTTCCATACCAGAATGGGAAAACTTGAGACACTAGTGGAGGGTAGATGGAATGGCATTCATGAAATGGATCAATGGATGACCAAGGAACAAGTTGTATTTTAGATCAAGATTTAGGACATGGATTAAGGTTTCTTGGATAAAATTCCCCACCATAATTGGAATACATATAGTCCCAATTGGATAGCATTTTTATTTTCCATAGGATTTTATAGAGATAGTGTTAGCTTCTAGTGATATTGTTGAATATCCTAAATGTTTAATCAAAATTAATGTACCAAAATTCAGGCTAACCCCATTTTATACAAATAAAATTTTTAATTTATGTTTGGATATAATGAATTCAATATATAATGGTAAGTTATGGAATGAACTAATGGGGGAAATATCTATATGGTCAAAAGTCACTTGATTATTGGAAGACAAATGTCTTAAAATTTCTTGAAAGTTGGATAGATTAATGTTTTATAGGAATTTTTACTCTTGTAAGGATTTGTGAAAAATGTATTTTTAGGTATTCGATGTCTTAAGAAGGTCTATAATATAAATTTATATTGATGTTTTCTCAAGTTATTCAATGATATTATACTTACCTTCAAATTTGGTCAAAAGAACAGTTGGAATGGTGAATTTTGTGCCCCTCGTGGTGATGGCACAATCTTGGAATTTTTTTTTAATGGCATAAACATGATTATCCATATGTTGAATATGATTAGCAATGGAATCAAGTACATAACCAATTTGGTTAACATTATTGTCTTTGTTTTGACCTTGGGTTTGTTTAGTATAACTTTTTCCATGTTTTGGGAAGGGATCTTGATATATCCATATCTTTTGATTATTAGATGTGGATGCATGATTATCTACTTCTATGTCACCATGATCAATTAAGTCTTAGACATATTTTTAAAGGCTCATGCATATATTTTTGGAATTCCCTTTGATTTTATGGTATTGAAAGTATTCATTTTCTCTATACCATTCAAGTTTATGAGTATGTCCATCAAAAAGTTTTATGTTTAGAAACATGATCATATTAGAAACTACCAACTTGTGAAAGAATACTTCAAGTGGATCACCCAAGGGGACATAAGTTATTTTATAAAATTCTTATTTGGGTTGGATACTAAATACACTAATGTTTTTGATAGGTTGGATATTTTGGACTCATTTAACATCAATTACACCATCACCTACCACATTATTATTCTTGGAAAAAAACATGGGTTTATCATTTTCAACTTGGGTTTGATTGTATTTATTAAAAATATTAATGAGACCTTTGGAAATGAATGTCATTTTAATTTTAACTTGATTTCCAATTATTTCATCAAAATAAGTGGCACAATGAAGTTAAAATTGGAAGGTCATTTTAGGATTGAGATTGACTATGAAAATTATAATGAGTTGTTTTTTAGGAAGTGATCATGGAAACTGACTTTCTAATGCATGACACATTTTTAGGAAAGAGGAGAAGCTCTCCCGATTACATTGTTTGGAATTGTATAGGACCAACATAGTCAACTCATGCTTAACATTAGAATAGATTTATTGCATAAACCTCTTAAAAAGATCTGTGAAGGTAGTGATTAACTCTTAAGGTATACATAAGAACCATTTTTAGGCTTGATCTCTTAGGCTATGTGAAAAGAGTCTAAATAGATAGATGTCACTATAAATGACCTCTTGACAATCCATATATAACTCTTTAATGTTATCCTAAGGATCTCCTTTCCTTTTTAATTTTCAAAATTTAGAGGTTTAAAATGAATAAGAAAAGGTACCTTCATTATGTTTATGTCAAATGGATATTGATATAGATCTTAAAACTTTTATTTATTGCTTTGGGAATAACTTTCATCCTGTAATCCCTAAATTTTATCCTTCGTGATTCATAATTCTTGGACAAATGTTATGTATTTTAGTGGAAAAGATGATGATTGATTTGGTTTTGATTTGTTCTGGAGGACCCCTAAAGACAAATTATTGGCATTATTATTAGGATAACACTAATTGATTTTCAAATTGTTTGATTTGTCAATTTTTGAATTTTAAGGATTTTTGATAGGTTTTATTGAATATAAACTATCTCTTTATTTACCATTATGATGTTGTTTGGTATGGTAAAGACATGACATTGTTTTGATGTGTTGTTTACAACTATTTTTTCCTTATCCATATAGGTGTGGGAAACATTTCAAGTATTTTAATTGGATGAATCTATAAAGGACTTATACTTACCCAAAGAGGTGCTAGGTGTGTTTTTATATTATTTGTGATGGATTATTTGACTTCTATCAATGAGGAGAGGTAAGTCCTTTAGATCAAAATAAAGTGGGAACTTAGCTCCTAGGTCTAAAAGGCATAACAAGACTTGATATTTACTTGCTAAGAATTAATCAATAACTGGAGATGGTGGTTCCTTGGGTATATTAACTTTAGTTTCATATTTTTCATAGAAAGGTAGTGTATGTAATTAGAAATGCATTATATCTATAAATCAATCTTAGGTCAAAGAATATAGAGCATACCTACACTTTCTATTGGGAATACATTTTTTAAGAAGGAGCATGACTAATATGGGGATCTACTATACCTGATTAGGGGCTCACTTGCCACAATACACCATGTTAGTAAGGGTTCCAAAATATACAATATAACATAATCATGTAATAACTCTAAAAGAGTCCTAGGTTTGATATTCACTCTATTTTAATAAATAAAAAATTAAATCTAATCTAGTGCACACAAAATCTTGTAGCACAAAGTGGGGGTTAGAAACAAAAAAAACTAAACATACACAGAATACATATACTCACGTCAATGTATATGTAATTCTAATACATGGGAAAGAAGCATAACTACATTATCTATCTACTCTTACTAAGGAAAAATAAAGTTAAGAATACTTACCTTGATGATAAACCCACAAAGCCCCAATCTCTCCCTTGGCCAAGGTGCTTCACAAGAGATTGTTGTGGTATTTAATGATAACAAAGACAAATTAGCTCTAGGATACATAGCCTATTTATGCATCCAAAAGACTTCTCCACAAGAAAAAATTTGTATCTCCAAAGAAAGTATGGAACCCTAAGATTTATTCCTCAATTATAATGGTTAATAATTAGATGTTCATTCACACTTATTCGTCTTCACTTATCTCTTTTTAAATGGTTAGAAATGAACTTGTATTAATAGGTGGATCTTGCCCTAAATCTTTTCAAATATGTCATCTATATGGGGTTGACCTTGTATGTTTTTAGGAGAGAAATCACTAGGTCTTGAGCTAGGTCAACCAAAGAGATAAAAAAATCTCAAGTGAAAAATAACCCTAAATAATATAGGTTTGACCGAGTAGACCTTATATAATAATCAGAGGCTGAAAGTTGTATAAGGTCAACCTAGTCAACCTAGTATGATCAACTGGTCAAAGGGGTTCAAGGTAAGAAAAAGAAGGGTAATGATATTAAAAATGTTTAGAAAAGGTATAAAAAAGAATAATAAGCTTAGGGTAAATGGTTTTAGGTAAGTGGCAAAAGGGACAATAATCTTATGAAGCACAAATGGTCTACCCACCCCTTTCCTGGTACACCTCTTAAGGTGTGCACTCAGAGAGATTGAGACTTGATGGGTTATTATAAGATAAAAAGTGTTAGTAAATGATAAAAGTTTAAAAATATTATGTTTATACATATGCCCCAGTTGAATCTCATCATGCATCATGTAAGTTCAACATGGGATGGTGCTTCAGGAATAAAACATGACAACACACAATGTTGATGCTAAGTAAAGTGAGATAAGTAGAAAATAAGATAATTGAGAGAACAAAATTGAAAACACGTACATTTACTTACCTTAGTGTCATAGATAAATAAGTATACTACAAGAGAAAGTGAAGGCATCCAATATGAAGAATACTAGATGAACTTGTAGAAGTTAGTGCAAAAAATAGCCAAAAATCAAAATTTTTGGAAGGGAGTCATATAATAATGGAAAACATTCTCTAAATCATCATGAATCTAGTGCATTTTATGGTTTGAAAAACAAATGAATATAAATAAAGATATAATTAAAATAAGGAATATGTCTGTAAATAATTGAAAATTTTCAATTGTTGAAAAGTGTTTTTAAATAAGGGAAAGATAAGTTATTTGTTATTTTGACTTGTGAAGGAGAGAACAAGAGCTCTAGAGATCAAATGATCTAGGATGGCGAGGAGATGATAGGATAGATGAACGGGAGCTCCAGGAGTGGCAATGGGTGCACTATAGGTATGCAACTATGGATCTTAAGCCAATTTTTAGTAATTAGATAATTAAGTGTATTTTTAGTAATTTTGAATTTTAAGAATATTTAGATGTCAAAATGAAACCAAATTAGATTATATAGGTGGAAAAAACCAAGATGGGAAATGGGTTTAAGTAATTAGGTAGAAAATAGGTAGAAGGCAATTTTTTAGGAAAATGTAAGGGGTTGGTAGGTAAAAATAACTAGGTCAAGCTAGTCAACCCAGTAGGCTAAAATAGTGCAAAATCCACACCGCCAACCTAGTAGGTGTGTGCCAATCCTGTATGATTTATAGACTGTCGACTGGGTATAGTTTTTCCAATTGATCCAAAAGTCTAGAATAATAATGAAATACTAGGGAAGGGAAAATAAGAGGGTTGACTTAGATTTTTAAGTCAACCAAATCAACAATAGAGAAATTTTGGTAACACTAGTTTGACCAAATAACCAAAATAGTTTAAAAATTCATGTAAAAGGGTGAAAGAAGGCTAGAATGACTCGAAATGACTAAGTAAGGGTAAAAAGGACTAAGTAGGCTAAAAATAGGTTAATATGAATAAAGTAAAGTGGTTTAGGCTTTTTTTTATTAAAATTATAAAAATAATGTATTTTGACTATACATGACATGGAAGTTCTGATACACTTTTGTTTTTTCCTAATTGTAGGGGCAACAAAGGTTTTGATGATTGGTGGATGGGTCATGGTTACTAGATATATTGGATCTATTATCGATTGGAGATAGATCTAGACTAGTATCTATAGGTCTAGGAGGGATAGCTGATATGTGTAGGATTCCCCTAAGAACTGATCTATTAGTCATGTTCCTGGGATGTTATAAATGAATTACTAATACCTTTAGATGGGAGGTGGATGGGGATATGGTATAGGTGTTTATCACTCTAAAGGATGTACATGCCATCCTAGTTCTATCGATAGTAGGAGCACTGGTGACTACAAGGATACCAAATATCATAGAGGAGAGGAGATCCTTAGCCATGTGGGATACAAGCTCAGAGATGATACTATTAAGGTGGAGAGTTAGCATGTTCAATGTATATACATCATAGATTCCATATATCTAGAATGTTTTGATATGGCTTGTGACATAGTGAGTGTTTGTCATAAGTCAGATGATAAGGTACCACTATTCATGGTAGCCTTGAGCAAGATGATCCTAGAGGAGAGAGTACTTTGTGACCTTGATTCTATCATCTATGTCCATCTCTTCCATGATATGTATGAGGTGCTGGTCAGAAGGTAAACAGTTATAAGACCAATCCTATTACTTATGGCTTGGATATATGAGAGGTTTCCCATATATCAATCGATTGGGTTACCCCATGTGGTTAATGATAGGTCACCTTGAGTATGGAGATAGAGAGAGGACTAAGTAGCACGAGGCATGCCCCACATGTCAACACTATAATTAGTGAGATGAACAGACATAGTGTGGAAGCAATGTGGGCACATAGTGACTATATGGATGAGTTGGGACATAGTTACACTAGTTACAATGAGGATGGAGGTGGCCAAACACTACACATAGTGGAAGGAGCCACATTCAGTGGCATGGGTACTAAGACAAATGGATTTACCTCATTTAATGACATTGATATTTATGCCTAAGTAGTGGGCTTAGCATGTGAGAGAGCCATGACAGAGGAGGGGACTAGGGACACTAGTGATGAGGCTAATGCTTAGACCATGTTATGAGAAACCATGGATTGGTCAAGTATGATAGGGAGTAGAGTAGGAGGAGAGGGGTGTGAAGGCAATAACACTAGAGATACCACCACCAGATCCATAGTGAGATGGGTAGTGATACATGACATTGATGGAGCTAGGATATGTATGAGAGAGTGGAGACTATCACCATTTCTAATGACCCAATAGGGGAGCTAGGGGAGACCTAGATGATAGAGAGGTTACTCAAGCATAGGCTGAGGTAGACATAAGCCATGATAGCTAGATTTGTACTAAGGAGGAAACCTATAGAGGAGTTCTAGGAGGTTGTGTAGATAGAGAGACTATGTTAGGTGATCATGTGGATGATGAGACCATAGTGTTTGATATACAAATAGATAAGAAAAATGGTGAAATTATGATTTAATTTTTTATTTTGAAAATAGAGTATAAATAGATAGATATTTTGAGATATAATAGTGATATAATATCTATCTAGTATGATTTTGTAGGTGTAGATAAGGATGAGGAGGAGAGATGGGGGTCCCTTATGATGGGATCACTCCATGACATCCTAAATGAGACATGGAAATTGTATGACCCTACTTCATTGGAGGACCCTAATGTACCATCTACCCTAGCATAGGTGAACTAGTTCAGATTAGCTGGAGAGGTAGTGAGGTAGCTACAAGCATAGAGAGAGGATATAACCACCAATAGAGATGGGTATAGGTGAGATAAGATCATGACATACCATAATAGAGGAGAGAGTTATGCATCTAGCTATAGTAATGCAGATGATGTAGGCACATATAGTGACCTTGACCGAGTTAGCATAGACATAGTCATAGGTAGCATACTTATAGGGATATGTGGAGGGACTAAGATCTTAGATGGCCTTTTTAAAATATACTATTTAGATGATTCAGATGGAGGCCTCAATAGGTACCATGTCTAGGCCACAAGATAGACATGATGGAGCTAGAGTATTGTATTTGATTGTATAGGTTGTATGAAAACTCATGATATATATATATATATATATATATATATCATGAGTTTTCATACAACCTATACAATCAAATACAATACTCTAGCTCCATCATGTCTATCTTGTGGAGGATTTGGATATATTTATTTCTAGCACGTGTTTAGATATTTGTTGTATATGTTATAGGAAATATATGAGATGTGGTTTTTTTTATAGCATTATGTAAGACACATGCATGGTTAAAAATAAATAGGCAAAAAGGACATGGTAAAATATAATCAACCAAAAAAATTACTACACACTATTTCAAGTTGGGAAATGTGTAATAACAAGAAAATGTCTAAGTATAAAGAACTAAAAGATGATAAACAAGATGGAAAAAAGTAATTTGTTTTAAAATTAAAGTGAAATATTTTTGCACCAAATTACAACAAATAAAATCACATTAAATCAAATTGGGAAGTATGAAAATAATTTAACAAAATGGTATAAAAATAAATAAATTAAGTCAATCAATTATATTAAATCACATTGGAAAGTATATGAGAAAAATAAAATTGGCAAAATTTTGGTCTAGAATTTATCACACTAATTCAAGATGGGAATTATGGAAAACTCAAGAAATGGTTATATTATTACATGCAATCATAAAATAAGGAGATAAGAAGTTAAATCAAAATAAAGTAAGCATAAAATATACTAAATCAAGTTAGGAAGCATGTCAATGGCATGTAACTTCATAATCAATCACATCTTATCTCACATTTGGCACATGTAATTTTATTTGTGACTTGTATTATTGGAGAATTTTGTGAGGAATATTGGGTCCTATCTAGGGTCTTACAAATAAACTCACAAAGAGAACACCACTGGGGTGGAATAAATAGGAAAAATTAGGTAATAAAGGATGTGGGTAATAAGAAGGAAAATATGGTAATTTGTGAGAAATGTTGGGTCTTATCCATGATCTTACAAAGCAACTCACAAATGAAATCCTAAGGGGAGTGATCAGTAGACAAAATAATATTTCTCAAGAGGAAATATGAGGGATATAAGAAATGAAAAAGGGAATGTAAAAATAATAGACTTAGGTGTCTAATGAGAAGACCTTAGGAGACAAAAGGCATACTAAGGACATGAAAATACACTATGTGACTAGTCACCATCAATGTATAAAGGAAACCTATTCAATATAGACACAAAGATTTGTAGAAAAATAGGAATGCTAATAAGATCAAATCATGAAGGTAGATTGGTATAAGAAAATGTAAAATGGACCTACCTTCCCATGACATGTTCCCCATTCCTTAGGACCCGTTATAGATCCATCGGTCTACTATGAAGATTAGCTACTTGCATGAGAAAGTAGGTATCACTAAAATATTTTTTTATTCTCCTCTTCTAATCTACTGGCCTATTACACCCCAAAGTATATTAGCTCTATCATGAGGCCAACTGTCGAGTTTGATTTTTAACTAGAATAAGGAGATGTGCTTTGAATCACATATTTTAGTGTGATTTGATTTTTAAACATATTTTTGCCTTTTATATCATTGTATTTTATTTAAATGATTTGGATTTTAAATTTTTATGAATTTTTAATATTCATCCTCCATATAGATTTTGAATGACCAATCACGAGAGATGTAGTGATACACATGAATGAGTTATAGGCTAAGGCTAAAGGAAGCTAAGTAACTAAAGACAAAGACTAACTAGGACACTTAGGCTTAATAATGAACCATCATGTGATCTCAAGTCTCAACTATGTATATGCTTAGTTTGTGGAAAAAGAAGAAGGGAAATAGGAAATCTAAAGTGGACTAGTAAAAGGAGATTATAATGAGATGGATTGTTTGCTAACTGATCACATGGTAATAAGAGATAATGACCAAAGGGAATAAGGTGTGTATAACCAAGTCACAATGATAATTATCTATGAAAAATAGAGATAAGAAAGAAAATAATAATAAATATACAAGAAGAGATTTTTGAGAAAAACTCAATTAAGAAAGATAAAACAATGATAAAGAAAGATAATTATATGCGAATATAGATAATAATGGTAAGTAGAATATAGTTAAATAAGTAAATTACCATTTAAGATAAAGAGTAATTTGACACAATGTCAAATTATCTAATATATATATATATATATATATATAAGATAAGAGTACATGTCCAATCCAAATGAAAATGTAAAATCACCATGCATGTGCTCATAAATACTGATAAATCTACCCACACACATTATCCAAGATAATAAATAAATCTCTATAAAGCTAGATACAAATTGTCACTAATGTCTCATCAATATTCAATGAAAATTGGGAAAATACTTCTCTTCTAATCTTCCCCATAAAAAAGTAGGAATACTCAATGGATCATGATGAGGAGGGAAATTAGGTAAGGGATGCTCAAGAGAATTCATGGGATTAGGCTCTATAGGAGATGCAAGAATCACTGGTGGGGAAGGATCCATAGGTGAAGGAAGGTCCATGAGTGAAGGAATCATGGATGGAGGCATGAAAGGTGATAAAGGGGCCATAGGAGGGGATGGAACCATGGGAGAAAAAGGAGGAGCCTTCCTGAAGGAATAACCTATGTGAGGAGTGGTATAAGGTTTGAGAATAGATATAAGGTGATCTTTAAGGTGTTGATGAAGGATGTGGCAATGATCAATGTGATGGGTGCCACATTGGTGTTATAGACAATGTACCTCACCATAATTAGGAATATATTTAGGTAGTACCTTAGAGGGAGGTATGGATTTGTCTAAGGATGGATAAGAAGGATGAAAATTATCAATATATTATCACAACTTATGATAATGAGTGGAAGAATGATTATTTATTTCATGGAAGCAATAAATATGCTTGTGAGTGGTCTTAGGAGAATCACTCACCAAAGGAGGTGTAAAAGGAGTAGAAGAGGCCAAAGAGGACTCATTAGCCTATTTGGTGAGAAAAAGATCCATCATAGGCAAAGGAAGAAAACCATTACCAAGGGAGGGTAATTATGAGGAAGGAATGGAACTAGGCTTAACAAAAGGAGTGATGGGATCAGAATCAGGGGTAGGATCAACAATAGTAGGAGAGAAAATAGACTCAACTAGAGTAGGAGAGAGAATGGGTTATAATAAGGGATATACTAAGGGAGGATTAGGATCTATAGAAGGTCTAAGGAGGGTCACACTAATCTTAGGGTTGAACCAACTATGGTGATTAGGGTACCTAAAAAAATGGTAAGGCCCAATCATAGCATGATCCATGAGCATAGTCTTATAAGGATCCTCATAAATTAGAGGTGTTGGTGCCATCTCTACCCTATGATAAAAAAGAAAAAATAGTAAAATTAGGAATTATAAATGAAGGAATATAGGAAGATATATAAAAAGACTCAAGTAAATAAGAATGATAACAAATAATTTTGGCATTATGAGCCTATACAAGACTGCTTAAGATCATATTATCTAGAGAATAACCATCATTGAATCTATGGTATGAATATCAATGACACAAGTAGGATGACCTTGTCATCCAAGGAAGTGTGGTGAATAGAATGTTGAGTCTTGGTCAAGACTATGGGAATGTCATCATAAGGAGGCTTGTGAGAATGAGGTTGTAAGGAAGCGGGAAGCTATGAGATGAGATGAGGTGAGAGATAAAAAATTTTAATCTTTAAGTTAATCTCAATGGTCTCATCATTTTAATAATCTAAGAGGTTAAGAGGAATGTTCATAATGAGTTTAGGATGTCCATTATAACCTCAGGTTGAATTAATGGCAAATTTGAGATGTTGAGACTCACAAAATGGAATGTTGGGAAAAGGTTCAAGAGCAAGAATCTTGAAGACACCACGATCTTATATTTTTTTGAAATTACAAGGGTTAGTGTCACCTTGAATCTTATAAATGGATCCATTATGAGGAAATTTAATGCGTTGGTAGGTAGAAGAAACAACCACTCTCATATGGTGAGTCCACGACCTACCAATCAAGATGTTATAAGAAAGAGGAAAGTTAAATATCATTAAATTCACACAAATGGTGATAAGTTGAAAGGTAATGGGAAGCCACACATAGCCTAGAGGAGGAATTTTCATTTGATCATATCCTTGGTAAGTGTTGTGTGTAGACTTTAGATTTTATTCTAAATATCCAAGGGTCTTAATAAAATTGAGAGAGGTAATACAAGTATAGGAACCCTCATCAATCAATGCACAATTGAATTGGATATCACCTATTTGGATGGCAATGAATAAGGGAAGATCATCTGCACGAAGAAAAATCTTGTTGAGAATCATAGAAGCTATAAAATTTTTTAAAGAAAAATAAGTATCTATAGTTTCATCAACATTGATAGACATATCTTCGCATTGTCATAATAAACTATCCTCAGATCCAGATAAAGTTGCCTCTCATCCTACTAAGGGAGGACAAGGTACATTCATCTCAAATAATAATTTCATAAGATGGTTTCTATGACATGGATAAGTCCTCATAAGCTCAAGGAAAATAATTTGGGATGGGAGATTAGTGAGTTCTCTTATGGGATCCCACTCATCATAACCCAAAAGAATGTTGTTATATATAGGTGCATAATGATTAAGGAGGTCCTCGAAAGGAGGAACTAAAGTGCATTGAATTTTATGTTGATAGGAATGAGAAGGTAGAGGACAAGTTTGTAAAACATGTTATGATGATGAAATAGTTGGTTCAGGTTAATTTTGAGAATTGGTAGAAGTGTTTTAGATTAAGGTAAAAATAGGTTTTGAAGGGACCCCAAAACCTTGAAACAAAGGATGAAGGATATAACAATAAAGTCCATAGGTGAAACCTATAACCTACTTCTAAGAAGTATCAAAAATAGGTTTTACAGGGATTTGAAACCACCATTTAAGAACATCAATAGACAGACCCCAAGTTTTACAGAGACCTAGAAACTCTAGTTTGATAAGAAAACAAAAAACTAGAAAATGGATCTAGTTATTACGTCCAACTTAAAGAACCAGG
This sequence comes from Torreya grandis, assembly GCA_037957365.1. Taxonomy (NCBI): domain Eukaryota; kingdom Viridiplantae; phylum Streptophyta; class Pinopsida; order Cupressales; family Taxaceae; genus Torreya; species Torreya grandis. The sequence goes on from JARHVA010002627.1 coordinate 320,370, forward strand.
ATAGAAAGAACTCAAAGATCCTACTCTTATAATTCCAAAATCATCTTTACCACTTCCTTTCCAATCATAGCAGTGTCCTATAAAGATATAGCCGTCGCCCTAGCACCCTCTTGCATTGCCTTCTTCCTTGAGCTCTGTCTGGTTCTCTTGCTAGGCCCCTCCAAGGATTTAATTTCCTCATTTGCTCATTTTCCAATGTTTATAGTAGCTTCACATATGCTAGAGGTTACCTCTTCCATCTTCATTCTGCTTTCCTTAATGAGTTTCCTTAGATTGTTCTCATAGTCTTTAAGTTTGATAGGGATATCCCTCATCTGCTTTTCCATATTATTGATTTTATTTCGATCTGCTTCCTGATTCCATTCCAATATTTTCATTTTCTTCTTGAGGCTCATTATCTCCTTATACATCCACAAGTCAAATTGAAAGATAGCATCTACTTTGCATTTAGCCGAGGTCATAAGGGGTGCCTCTCGTCATTTAGCCCTATATCACTTAAATCTTATATGTTCTCTTTTGGATCATATTCATCCTTTTCCATATGATCCTCCCTTTCCATTCATTTCTATTCCTTAGTTTCAATAGGGCTTTCATTATGGATAAGATCATCCTTTACTTGATCTTTAGTTTCCATTGCTTGATTGGCATCCTTAACTAGATGTTCCTTCTCTATTTTCGAAGCAAGATTCTCAAATAGAATGTCCAAATCTTTTTCAATTTCCCGTAGCACTTACTGATTTTTCTCAAGATCATAGTTATTATTTTTAGTTTTTTCCTCTGTAGTGACCCCTTCTTTCTCATTCTTACCTTTATCTTCTCCTTCCTCACTAAAGCTGGAATCCCTACTTTCTGTTCCTTCCTCTTCCTCCATACTTTCCTCCTCAGAACTTTCAGTGCTTTCCCACTCTGTTTCCTCATCAACAATCTATTTTTTGAAGCTAGGGGTTTTGGGTTTCACTTTTTATTTCCCCTTTATTGTTTCATTCTTCTTATTTTGTGAGTCCTTATTTTTATCCAAATAAGGATTTAGGACAATGGCCTTGTTTTTGTAGAAACCTTCAATTATTAGAATTAATCCCTCATGCAATATAAGATGAGACTCCTTTTTCTGTGAGTGAATATGCTTTGGAGCAATGAGAAGCGCAGATAAAAATGAAAGGAGATTCTAACTTTGTGCCTAAAATGATTAAGAAACACAAAGTGAAATTTATGGAATCTTTTGCTTCTTCCATCAAGTATGAAATACTCATGGATGTAACATAAGACATCTCTCCAAATTCCTTTAGTCTGCTCCAGGTTGAAAAAATCCCCACTCTTTTCCAGCTACTGCTCCTCAACATCCATCTTTGGGAATTTGCTAAATGACTCATTAGATATGTTGGTTTGCTTTGAGAATTTTATTCCCTCAATTGGAAGCCTCATGACCTCCGCTATGAATTCCTCAGTGAGATTCACCATGATGCCATGGAGGGTTACTTTGTCATCGACCCAATTTTTGAAAAAAGCCATCATTATATGGGGTTTTGAACCATGTAGCCATTCTAGGTAGCTCACAACCTTCCCTCTCTGAAGGATCTTCTAGACATCTTGTTTTGCTTTCCAATCTTCACAATTTTTAGGTTCTTGCTTCCTTGGTTCTCCTTTCATATTGTGAACCATACTAATATCTAGTAACACCCAAACACTGAATACTGAGCAATGAGACCAACTATTATCAACTTGTAATGAAACTCGCCTATTTTTTGGCACATATAGAACCCACTTTACATTCTCCAAAATATTTTTGTTCGATGGATGTAATCCTTCCTCCATGAGGCCACTCTACCAAATCATTGATTTTCTATTCCAAGTAGATCTTTCCCTCCTTTGAATGAATTGCATCATAATTGATGAGCGCTCCAAGATCCACATTCTTATTTAATGAATCCTGCCACCTCACCTTGTGTCTTGTTCGAACTACATGATTTGCTATCCAATCAGTAACCCCATTGGCTTCATGATAAGTATGGGTTATAGTTACTTTCTCAAATTTTTGAATTAAGGTTTTCATATCCATCACCATTGCCTCTATGGACCATGAAACTAAATTTTTGTTATTTAAGATATTAATGATATTCAAGGAGTCACCTTCTAGCCATAATTTAGAATATCCTGATTCAACAGCTAATTTAATGGTTTGAAGGGCTGCAGAAGCTTCATCAATATGACAATTTGACTTACCGATAAGAATATCAATAGCATCAATTACGTTTCCCACATGATCTCTCAAGACTCCTCCACATCCTGCTTTTCCCGAGTTCCCTTTGGCAGCTCCATCAAAGTTTCCTTTGATCCATCCATAAGGGGGGACATTCCATTTAACACCTAATCTTGGATTTTTAGTTTTCACATTAGGCCTTTTTAATCTTAAGGGATTATCAATTTGAAAGGTTGGATTGGGATCCCTTTTCCATGAGAAATTATCCTTTATTGCTCTTATAATGTTCTGACCCACCACCCATCCTGGAAGTTCTTTACTTCTAAAAATTTGATTGTTTCTTTCTTTCCATATACCCCACCAAATATGTGGAAGAGTTAATTTCCAAAAAAAATAACATCAGGATTCATGAGAATGACCCCAACTAGCATGAAACCAACAAAACTTGTTAGGATCATACCGAGATTTCATAGGATGGGTAGGATCAAGTTCTCTAGGAAGAGACCTTGGTAGATACTTAAGCAATTTAGCTAAGTATAGAGGTTTGTAAACATTAATGTTATTTTGTGAAGATAAGTGAGGATTGGTATATTATTAAGAAGAGGGAGCCACTTCTGAATATTGGTTGGGAATGATAGCTTGAACATTATGAATGGTATCATAAGAATATATAACACCATCATTGGTAACATTGCAATTTTTGTTATTAAGTAAGATATGAGGACACGTAGAAGGTTTGGGTGGCTCAAATTGATGCATAAGGAAATATTAACACTTAGCTTGGTCAATAGCCTCCTCCAAAGTACTTGGAGAAAGAGTGCAGACTTAATATTATAATTTAGGGAAGAGGGAATTGGTAAAGAGATGGAAAATATTGTCATCTACCATGTTATGTTCACATTTGTTTGATAAAGTCTTCCATCTTTTTACAAAGGCTTGAGAAATTTCATTTTTGAGTTGTTTGTAATTTATGAAGTGGGTTAAAGTGTTTTTAGGAAGATCACTAGTTTAGAATTCTTGCACTAAAACATTCACTAAATCCTCCAAACTAGTAATGGAATGAGTTTTAAGTTTATTGTACCAATCCAAGGCATCACCCATGAGGGTTTTGGATAATATTTTGGTAGTGGAAAAGGTGTTCAATTTAACCCAATATTTATAAATATTTCCAAATGTTTTAAGATGAAGGGTAAGATTAGTTGATCCATTATAAGAAATTATAGGTGTTATACCTCGTATGTCAATGTTAGCAATTTGAGTAGTAAGAGGTTCATTTTGGAGATGCTTAATGGTTTTATTGACTAAAGGAGGTTGAGGGATGAGATTTCCTTGAGAATATTAAAGAAGAAGAGGGGGAATTATGGTTATGTGTGCCCCAAGCCATTGGTTGAGGATGGGTCTAAAGATGGAGAAGGTGGTTTTGCATTCTTATCATTTGATTTGTGTTATGAGCTTGAAAGGTATTCATTTGATTGATATTTCGAAAAAAGAGTTGGTGTGTTTGATTAGAATTATTAGAATCATTATAAGTGGTATTGGTATTACTAGATTGGATACCACTATTGGTGTTGATATGAGCTTGAGAAGAACTATGAGAGTGTGAATCACTAGTGGAAAATTTTGCTTATGTATCAAAAGGATGGACTAGTGAAGGGATGAGAAGAAGAAACACTAGAAGCATGATTACCTTAGGTATCAAATGATGCACCAGTGGAAGGATTAAGGATAGTGGATCTTATGAGGGTCCCACTAGACATAGAACCTACCATGTTAGTGGATATACTAGGCATGAAGGTAGAAGAGGTTAAGGAAGAAGAGGTCATGGTATGAGAAGGGGTAATAATCGAAGGAAGAGGTTGAGAATCAAATAAAGTGGTAGCCCCAAATTTAGTCAAGAATGTAGGAGTAGGTGAATGAGGCTCTTTGAATTTACCACTAATCATAAGATTGTATATGTTAGAGGGATATTTTCCTCGATGTTGAGGAAATTCAGAGATAAAGAAGATAATTTCAAGATTACACTCTAACTCAGGTTGGTCTTCTAATGAGAAAAGATGATTATGTTGTGAAGAGGTATTAGGAGGGGTCCTATAGTTTATTGTGCAAGTGGAAATATGAACATTACTAGCATCCAAGAGAGGAGCCCTACTCTATCTATGGGAGACCCTATGAGGTTGGTAAAGTTCATCATGTATGTTGACTATAACTCAGTATTATCCTCAAACATAAATTCATGATGAAGGGAAAGGAAGATAGATGAGAAAGTAAAGTGATAGGAGGTGAAAAAAATAGTATAAGGTCAACTAGGTTGACCTAATACAAAAATAGGGTTTTAAAATAGTATAAGGTCAACTGGGTTGATCCACTATAGTGAATAGAGGCTAAAAAAAGAGTGAAAAGGGTCTGTAAATAGTATAAGGTTGACTAGGTTGATATATTATAGTGAACATAGGTTGGAAAAAGGTATAGGGTTGACTGGGTTGACCTAATACAATAGATAGGAAAAATTAAGAAGCCTATAATAGATTGTGATTTGAAACAAAATAAATTTTTGAAAGTAATTTTGAAGAGTAAGAATAGAAAGAAAACAAATAGTCAATTGGATCAACACAAAACCTTGCACTAATGTTGGCTAGTGTAATCTTGTGTAATACATAATATAATTGAGCAAAGAGGAAGCAGTCAACTTGGAAAGTAAAAGCTATCTAATTGGTCAACCTATGATATTTATTATATTATTAAGAATATGATTTTAAATGTGATGGGAAGTTGGCTATAAGTAAGGAACTAGAAAGCAATTTAAGGATGGTTTCAGGTAGTTTGGGCTAAAAGGGATCTATAGTGGTAATGATATAGGATTGTATTAGGGCCTTACCCCTCACTTCACACACCACAACAATAAGGTTAATAAGTGTTTATCTAGAATATACCATTAACCATGCTTTATACTTGACTAGAACATGAAGTTGACTTCCCCCTTGGTGATTAAATCCAAGTAGGTTGGCCTTGGGTAGTCAAATTTTAAAATGCTTATTTATATTTTGTGATTTGTTCATGTGTGCATAAAATAGAAATAGTGAAACTAAACAGTTAATTGAAAACCACCTAATTATACTATGTGATCTATTCTAAGCATGTAAGCAATAGGAAATGAGAGTGTGAATTAATTACTAGCATATAAGGTTAATTCCAATTTTGAAACAAAGTAAAATATCAATATAGTTGATAGTATATGCACATAATATAGAATATGGTCAATAGGGTCAATCATATACTATGGAAACAAGGTCAGTAGAGTCGACCTAGTTATCCAGATAACTAGGTCAACAAGGTCGATCTAGTTAACTATTAGGGGTAGTTTTAAAGACTACAAGATATGAAAGGAAAGATTGTAAAGAAAGAGATAGAGAGATAAAAAGGAACCTTGATGGATAAAATATGTAGAGAATGAATGTTATTGTTCAAAAACCTTGGTATATGTTTGTCAAATCCACTAACTAGGTCAACTGGGCTGATCAAGATTTACAAAAACCTACTGTTGAGTGCTTGGAATGTATAGGGTCAACTAGGTTGAATAAATAGTATGAATAAGATGCCTAAAATTATATAAGGTCAATTGGGTTGACCTAGTAGTCTAAATTGGATGTCTAAAAAACTAAAAACCTATATTGGGTTAATTGGGTCAATCTAATAGCCTATACCTAAAAACTTGTGCATTAGAGATGGGTCAATAGAGTCGATCTAGTATTGCAAATATATGATAAAAATAATGGTGAAAAATAATGAAATACGTGAATAAAATCCTATAAGGGTTAGTTCACGTTAGGTTCACTAGAATGTATTCAATCAGAAATACATCATGTATATAAATCAATCCTATCTCAGAGAAGATAGATCATACCTACACTTTCGATTGGAAATACATTTATTGAGAAGGAGCATGACCAATATGGGGATCCCTTAGACCTGATTAGGGGATCACTTGTCATAATACACCATTGTAGGAAGGGTTCCAAAGCCTACAGTCTAACATGATCATGCAACAACCCTAAAAGAGTCCTATGTTTGATATTCACTCTATTCTAAGAAACAAGAAAGTAAATCTAATATAGTGCACACCAAATCTTGTGGAACAAAGTGGGGGTTAGAAATTAAAAAAACTAAACATGTATATAAGAAATATACTCACATTAATGTATACAAAATTATAATGCATGGGAGAGAATTACAACTGCATTATCCATCTACTCTTATAAATGAGAAATAAAGTTAGGAATACTTACCTTAAATATGAACCCACCGATCCCCAATCTCTCCCTTAGCCAAGGTGATTCAAAAGAGATTTTTGTGGTATGTACATATAACAAATACAAATTATCTCTAGGCTACATAACCTATCTATGCATAAAAAATACTTATCCGCAAGATAAAATCTATATCTCCAAACAAAGTATGGAACCCTAAGCTTTATTCCTCAAGTAGAATGGTCAATAATTATATTTTTGTTCACACTTATTCTTCTTCACTCTATTTTTAAATGGTTAGAAATGAACTTGTATTTTGAGGCTGATCTTGCCCTAAATCTTTCTGAATATGTTAGTTGTATGGGTTCGATCTAGTTAACCCTATATGTTTTTGAGAGATAAATAACTAGGTCCTAAGCTAGGTTGGCCAAATGGTTGATAAAAATATCAAGTGAAAAACACCCCTAAATAGTATAGGGTTGACCCAATCAACCCTATATAGTAATCATAGGTTGAAAACTATACAAGGTCAACCCAGTTAACCTAGTATAGTCAACTGGTAAAAGGGGGTTAAGGAAAGAAAAAGAAAGGTAATGATGTGAAAAATGTTTGGAATAGGTAAAATAGAGAATAATAATCTTAGGGTAAATCATATTAAGATATAAGTGTTTAAATGAAAAGTGGAAAAAGGGACAACAATCTTATGAAGCACCAATGGTCTACTTACCCCTTTCCTGATGCACCTTTTAAGGTGTGCACTTAGAGATATTGAGACTCGATGGGTTCCTGTAAGATACAAAGCGTTAGTAAGTGATAAAAGTTTGAAAATATTATGTATGTATAGGTATTTTATCATTAATATTGACCTCAAAATGTTCTTCTTGATTTCCAAAATATAAAGGGTCAATTTAAAAGTTTTCATCTCTATTTGGATTATATTGAGGATTGTTTAAATAGGCTTGAAGCCTATTAATTAGAGACATGACTTAAGTGTTATGTGATTGACTCAAAAAAATTATTATTCTAAATTGAAACTAAAATTATTTCTCAAGACTATTCAATTTGTTTGGACTTAGTTATTTAGGACAAAATTTTGGTTAAATTGAAAAACAAGGTTCTTGTTTTGAAAAATAGGAAATTAGATTTTCAAATTTTGGTTTTCAACACACAAAAAAGCTTTTGATTGTGATTTTTTCACAAGGAGATAAAATCAAATATAAAAAAAAAATTATAACTAAATAATTAACATACAAACCACATGAAAAGGATAAAACTAAGCAAGGTTCTTAAATGACTTGTGGGCTCTCATGTATACTTGGTTTATCATTGAATAGTGTCAGCCCAATATTTTAGATCACTGACTATTGAGGTAGTTCCATACCCATAACCCAATTTAGACACTCCACTTTCATCACTTCCATGTCTAAATTACATAGAATGACCCTATATAATAATGCATAAATTAGGTCAAAAATAATTAAAACATTGAGTTTCATGTGCACACGTGGTATTCCATTATGAAACACATTGGTGCATCCATGATTAGGTAAATACAAGATATCTAATCATCACATTCATATAATTCATCCTAAGTCAAATTTATACTTTTCAAGTGATGTTATTGACTAATTAAGTGTAATAATTTCTCAAATTTCAATATTGCACCAATCACAAAAAAATATAATCATGATTAATTATCTAATCAAAGAAAATCAAATGGCTAAACATAAAATCCATGAGAATTGGATAAATTTGTATTTATGAAAATTATAAAATTCAAAAAAATTCATCATCATGACATCATAAGAAAATTTATAAAATTTAATAAAATATCATCATAAATGTCAAAAAATATAAAAAATGCAACCCATGATCAATCATTGCAAACTCTATCCCAAATATTAATTGCATTTACCATCCAAACTAGACTAAGCCTTAACCACACATATAAATTATCATCCAAAGGTTTAAATCATTCTGTAAAACCTATAAATAGATGGGTCACCTTCTATCCTTATCAATCATTTTTATGCAAACTTACTCTACCAAAATATAACAAAAACTTTACCCATTCCTTCATTGTTTGATCAAAACAAAAAGCACAAGGGGAGATGTTTTAGGAATTATGTTGTGACATTGATGAATATTGCATTTTCTATACTGGGAAAAAAACATATATGTAAATAAGATAGAGAGATCCAAAGGGAAGGTAAATTATAGTGTTTTTCTTCTTTGTGCTTGTTTATATCTTCCTTATCCTTTCCTAATTTGAGGACATATGCTCAAGATTTAGGTTTTATGCATTCAATTTTGATTTCATACTGAAAATAAAATTAACTCCCTCATAATTTTGTGTTTATATATGGCATTCCCAATGGGACCCGTACCCTAAAATCCTATTTAAAACATTGTATTATCATCTAATTAAGAATTTAGATAAAAAATGAGCTTGATTTCCCTTTTTTCCAAATTTTTATTTTTCCATCCCATTCATATTAGTAAGAATGCATTGCATATTGATATATTTAGTTTCAATAATTAGTGGTATCAAATTATGTAATAGAGATATCATTTCTTCTATATTTCTATCTATCTAATTTTTATAAGAAAAATGTAGATTTGACCTAAAAAGTGGTGGGCTTGACCTATGTATCGATAAGAATGAACTGTGTATTGGTGGAAACACTTTCATATCCATAAAAAACTATATATGGTAAGATTAAAAACCCTAATGGTGGATTCAACCTATAAAATTCTAGAATTGACTTACACCTTGGTGAGATTGACTTGTAGAATGATAGAATTGTGAAGGTAATAGTCTATGTTTTCTTCTTGTCCATTTCTTTTAGAATCAGTGGTATCAACTCATTTAATGACACATCACCATGTAAATCATAAATATCACCCTAATAATCACCATTTTATTATTCAATTTTTATTCTATTTGTAGAATAATAGGATTTCCATGTTAAATGATAGAATCACCATGATAAATAGTGGGATCGATTTATGTAATTTTCCCACAGGCATAATTTTTAGCTATTCAACCTCCTTTACTTTTCAAAGACCATAATTAAAAATATTAAATTTTTTATTGTAGATAATGCTAGACAAAGATGTGGTTTCTATTCAAACAAATGATTTTTGAACACTTCTTTTGGTACAAGAAAAAAGAACCAACACTTCCATTTAGTTTTTTGAAAAACTTTATTATATTTTTATTTGCTTGTATATTTTCATTATTTATTTTCTTGTGAATAATAAATCATGTGTATTCTCTCCCCTTTCCCCCTTAAGGGAGCCTAGGTGACCAAAAATGAATAGATTATTGCTATCCATTTTTATTTTTATTGACTACATGGAGTGGATTTCTTCTCCTACTTGTGAGTTCATAGGGCACCGTGACTGAGGTTTCATTTCCCATCATATATACCAACCCCATACATCTAACTAGGGATATAAATTGTGATCAATTTATGTAAAATCTAATCGGAATTTCTAATAAAGGATTTCATGAAAGAAAGGGGTTTATCCTAATGTTAAGCTATCAGACTTCACTCTTGAGGCTCAAATTTCTAGTAGCACTTCACTGGGACCTCTATGACTGAAGTGATAATAGATGGGATGAAAACTCTTGTGAATTTACCATTATTTTTTATTATTTTATTAATTTTGAGTAGCACATACTAAAAGGTATATCAGGGACCATTTAGAAAACCCATGTCAAAATTTTAAATCAAGACTTTTGCTCATAAATGATTTATAGTGTGAGGGAAACCAACCTCCACCAATATTTCATGACATGTTGCTTGAATTGAGGGTTAAGTGAAATTAATTTTTTACCAATTCAAGTAAGGTAGTTACATGGACTACATTTTGGTTGCACATCTATTATTTCAATAAATATAGGGCTTGTTTTGAATACATATTTTTTATTTTTTGTTGTCTTATACTTTTTTTATGTGAAATACCTTACACACATCAAAAAAATCAAAAATACCATAAGTCCAACTTTTTCATTATAAAATCACATAATAATTCTTTACTATGCCTAATTTTTGAGTCATCTTTGTCTCTTCTCAGTGTTATAATGCCCAGTTGACATGATACTTTGTCCCCATTATATCATTATATTATTTATTTAAAAGTAAATATAAATCAAGTAAATTTGAACCAAAAATTTAATTCTCATTCAAATTCAAATCAAATTCATTTTAAAAAAATCTAATTCTAATCCAAAGTCAAATGAAGTCTACTTTAAAAATTTAAATGAATTCCACTTTAAAAATTCAAATGAAGTCAACTTTCAAAATTCAAATGAAGTCAAATTTCAAGAGTTAAACAAAGTCAACATTAAAAATTCAACTAAGGTTAACTTTATCATCAATTCAAAATTTTAATGAAATTCAAAGGTTAAGTGAAAATAAAAAAATTTCAATATTTTAAGATCAAATTTGGTTAAGGGAGGTTCAAAGCATCATCTTCAACCATTTAAACATTTAATTATAATTCTTGTAAGATGATTCGAATTAACCATCATTATACTTTGAAATTTACACATTGGAAAGTTTAAATTGAAATTTATACCTTAACCAATAATTATTCTAAAAACTCATCAAGGTACAACTTGATGTCAAAAAAATTATCAAATCTAATAGTCTAATTTGAATTGATAAATAAAGCTTTACACATTTTCAAATCAAATCAATTTGAACCTCGTATTTTGACTCAAGATGAAAATCATTAATTCAAACATGCCTAGGTATACATGAAGTGGGTCTTCTTACAACCCCTCTATATAATATGAATGGTGTTATGGTCCACTTGGATACTTTCAACATAATAAAAAACTAGAAGATCAGGTACGTCAAATTGAATATGAGGATGTGCCACCCAAAATAAAAGAATGGCATAGCCATGTTGGAATAGAGGAGATACCTATAGATTTAGTTTCCCCTCACAAAAAATCCCTTGTAAAATATTATAGTCAAATTCCAAAATCATCAAACAAAGTCAAAGAAAAACTTGTTGACCCTACTCAAAATAGCTAGCTCATTATTGCACAATTATAGTATACTAGTCAACTTTTATCTTCTTTGGCTACCTCCCTAGTTGTTACTTCTTTCAAAAATACCCCACCTATTGAACAAAATACTCCCATTGAGAAATAACAATAATATACATTAACTTATCCTCCACCAAGTGTTGATCCATTCATAGCTCTTGAATAAGCACCTCTAATGAAATCATTACTACAAGCTACTAGTAATACACCATAATTATTTCTTAATCTGCATCAAGTTATTTCTAGTTCACAACAAACTCATAAAATTACTTCTAATTCCCAAAAAATCTCTTCTAGTCCAAACCAGTCCCTTATAGCTCACGACAATTCTCTTCTAGATCCCAACCAATTACTTCTAGTTCATATGAAGTTCTTTCAAATTATCAATAGGTTCCTTCTAGTGTCTATCATATCCCTTCCAATCCATAACAACAAGTTACAAATCCTCCATCATAATAAATTGTAGCCAATCTAAAATAACAAGTTGAAAACCTTCTACCATAATAAGTTGTGATTAGTCCCAAAAAAATCCATATTAATCCACAATCCCTCCTTTATAATCAATAAACAATCCCCATTTTCCAACAACAAGTCCCTTTGTGGCATGTTCCTACCTTTTAGTAGCAAACTCACCCATATCAATTGTAAATTCTTCCAACCCAATAACATGTTACTAATCCAATTCCTAATATTATCCAGTTACAAGCACCCTATCAATAATAAAATCTTAGCTATAGGGTGAATAACCCTAATAACTTGGCCTAAAAGGTACCCCTTCCAACATATTTGAATCTTAATCCACCCATTTAACCAAATCAAGATAATACATGTCTAAAATTTAGTGAAATATGCTTCCTCCATCCCATAATTCTCCCACTCTCTAGGAATTCCAAGAGATAAAGGATGTTATTCTAGGACTCCAAATAGGAAATCAAGGCAAAAATTATGAATCTAAAAAAATATGTTGATAACCATTTAACATGAATTTTATTCATGTACTTTACTCGTATCACTTTGAGGCATTTAAAGTTGAAAAATATAAGGGAAAGGATGATCCTAGAGAGCACTTGAAGGAATTATTTGTGGCATGTCAATAAGTAACTTATAGAAATGTTTATCTTTTTTTCTTGTTTCTATGCAGTTTGGGTGACAAGCTTTAGAGTGGTTTATGCACTTTCTAAAGGGATTTGTAGAAAATTTGATGAGTTGTTTGGAAAATTTGTAAATAAATTATCATAAAACATAGATCATGAGTTGACCATTGTTGACTTATACAATGATATACAACAAGGTGGGGAGAGTTTTTTTATTACCTATAATGATGGATAAGTTTGGCTAGTTGATTTTTTCACAACCTTCTAGATAAGCAATGAGTAAGGATATTCACTTCCAATATTAATTCAGAGGTGAATCATAACCTAAGAATCCATTATGATGATAAATTTAAATACATTATAGATAAAGGAGTGTAAATTAAAAATGCACTTATAGACAAAGGCCTATTTAATATTTATTCTTAGAATTAGACACAAGCTCAAGCTCCACTAAAAACACATAAAAGTACATCAGATAAGCCTAAAGTATTTAATAGAAATAATAATGTAGTAGGTGATGGATTAAAACAATCAAGACATGTGTAAACAATTAAACCACCATGTATCCAAAATACTCCACCTAATCCATCTAGTAATTTGTAAAGGCCATGTCCATAAATAAATTAGTATAAAAATATATTCTTTAGTGAGCTTGTTGAAACTATAGAGGTAGTGTTCTAAAAATTAATAGAAACAATCATGGTCATTTGGAAAAATACAAAACCTTTTCTAGAATACCAACCAAAACCCACATGGTAGAGAGACAAATAATATTATGATTATCATCATGTCAAAATCCATAGAATTCACAAGTGTGTGAAACTTAGGAACTTCATCCAAGATAGCTTAAGCATGGATACATTCATTTAGATAAAATTAATTCTCCTTCCAATAAAAACATGGGTATATATAGGGACCCAGTTTGGAAGAATAGCTCAAATAATCAGTGTCAACCCAATAATCAACATTAAAATCATGATCAAAATTAGAATTAGGGAAATCACAATTAAGGTCAAGATTCCCAAACCAAAAAAATTAGCTACCATGATGTCCTCTATAACTACAACAATGGTATAGGTCATATTACCAGTAATCCTATAATTACTATTAAAATCAATCCCCATCAACCTTATAACACATATCTACATGTTAACACTTTCTATTCTAGGACTTCCTCATTCATATCTTAGTGGCCCTCTCCTGACTCAAAATAACATTGTTCCATCTCGATGTCTAAGGGTCATCATTCTAAGTATTGCACATCTTTCTTGTAATTCAAGTAATCTTATTTTGACTCAAAATTATGTTGTCATAAGTTGATATCCAAAGGTTATGGTTCATGTTCCTTCACTTCTTTCAAAAAATAATCTAGTTTAAAATACCTTACATTTAAAATCCAAGTTACCTTCTCCCATTGAAAATCCATATGATCTTGTAGAACAATTTAGAAAAATGCTAGTGCAGATTTTTATTTTATATCTCTTTCATACATCTAAAGTCCACAAATAAATATTGGATGATCTTCTATTATAATCTAAGGTTCCAAATGACATTGAGCCTACCCAATTCCAAGCACTTTTGGGTCATTTATCCCTAGGTCAATATCTTGTGTTTGACCAATGTGACATTTCATCTCTTAGTCCATTACATAATAACCCTCTTTACATCAAATCCATCATTTCTTACCATAATATTGAATGTATTCTCATAGAAAATGGTTCAATATTAAACTTAGTCTCCTTGAAATTGACAAAAACATTTGGATATACTTTAGTAGATTTATAACTAGACACAATTATTATCAAGACATATGACAATGCAAAAAGAGAATCACATGGCACTATTTTCTTACATGTCCTTCTTAGACTTACCACCCACGACACTCTTTGCCATTTCATAGATATTAAACTACACTATACATTTCTTCTTGGATGTCCTTGTATCCATTAAGAATGGTCAGTCCCTTCCACATTGCACCAATGATTAAAAATCTCCCATTTTGAAATGGAGGTTACTATTTCTTACAACTTGCAGCCATACCAATATTGAAAACATTTGGAAGCTAAGTATGATCAATACACTTATTATCCTAGAACATAACATGCACCTAAAAAGACAAGATTAAGTCTCTTAAGTCTAATTACATTAACCCTAGTAACCTTACATCCACTTGTAATACTCCACCTTCCCAGATGCCTTCCCATTTCACTATTGAAGATAAGGGTATTAGAACCTATAGCATCAAGTATGCCTTCCACATTTAAAAATTACCCAAATTTTCAAAATTCCATGGTAGGCCCAAGATGGAATGGAATAAAATACTAATTCGCATCCCAAAGAGACTTCATCTATTTATTAAAAAAAAATTGGTGAATCAAGAACAAACTAAAAGGTATGACAATTCTTAGCTATACAATGATGATTATTTTTCCTCTTATAATTAGAGTGCCAAATATCCTATTCCTAATGAGATCATGGAACATCACAAACACTATATAAATATCTTGGGGTAGAAAATGAAGGTATGTTTGATCATGTATCAACAACTAAACATAAAGGTACTCAAGGTGATACAAACCACCTGGGGTGACCCCTTAGATATCGAGAGTGATACAAATTTGATATCTAATAAAGATGATCCTAGTAGTGATGTAGAATCTTGTTATAGTATCTATTATGAGCTCATCAACATAAACATATTAGATACCAATGTCATCCTTACTATCACACCCTCTTCCAATTTCCATATGACCCTTCATTATCATAAACTAATCAATTATGATTAATAAGATCACATTATACCATTGGATGACTTTAAAAATGAAGAATCACTTTTAGTGTTCTTGGGCCTTAGAGACATTATACAAATTAGAGATCACAAGTAAGGATTTGAGATCACATTAGACCCTATTGTCTACTAGATAGAAAATGAACTTCTATTTTCAAAATAAATAATAAAATCAAACAGTAAGGTCCATTAGTGAAAACCTCTCTAAGGCACTTTTAGACTAGGGAAAAATTAAATAAATAAATCAATCCCTTGGTGAAAACATTTCATGCACCAATGGATGTGTAATTTCACCTTTGTAAATAATCTTCTAGTCCTACAAGTTCACACCTTACATTGGGATCATAAATTAGATCACAAGAGCAATGGGTATTTGAATAATTATTTCAAGATTTCCCTAAAAAAATTATTGAATTGCCATTACCTGACATGGGTGATTCAAACTATTCTTACATGGGTGGGCCTCAAGATCCAAAATTAGATGAAGAAGATCAATTACCCTTGATGTTGACTTTATTATAGGATGGATCTACATTACTTATGGAATACAAGACTAAGGTCAACATTGGTACAATAGATGATCCTAAAATTATTAATCTTGGTACATCCATCACTATAAAGGAATGTGAATTCATCATTATCATTATTCAAGGATTAATTTACATATTCACATAGTATTATGATAATATACCTAGGTTAGATCCCACCATCTTGTTCTACACCTAGAGACCAAGCCCATTAAATAAAAATTATTTAAAATGCATATGCGCATTGTTATATTATTCAATAAAGAGCTATAAAAATTATTGGGGGTTTGATTAATTCAACCAACTGATTAATCAAAATGGAAGTCCAACATTGTTCTAAACGTTAATAAACTACAAGGTATTCATATATTCATAGACTTTAGATAAATCAACAAAGCATGCCTTAAGGATGAATTTCCATTACCTAGCATAAATATTATTATAGATTTAACATCTGAATATGAAATTTTATCTCTCATGGATGGTTTCTTAGGATACAATAAATTTAAAATAGCACCAGAGGATAAACATAAAATAATGTTCACTACTCTATGGGGAACATTTATTTATCATGTGATTCTATTAGGATTTAAAAATGTCAATCCTACATATTAATGTGTAATGAATGCCATCTTCTATGACATGATGCATGATATTGTTGAAGATTATGTTGATGACATTATAAGAAAATAAAAAAATGTGTGTGACATCTAGAAGTTCAATGAATAATCTTTGAGATACTCCATGAATATAAGGTGCACCTTAACCTATATATATTTGTATTTAGAATCACATCAAGATAATTTATAGGCTTTATTATTTCCCAAAATAGGAATTAAATTTGATCCAGCCAAGGTTAAGTCCATCATATAGATTCCTCCCCCTTTTAATTTTAAGTAGATCCATATTTTGCAAGCCAAAATATAGTCTATTCACCAATTCATTTCCCAACTTATTGATCACTATCTTCATTTCACTCATCTCTTGAATAAGGGCACCAATTTTCAATGTGATGTTAACTATAAATACACATTTGAGTAGTTAAAAAAACCTATTTGTTAAACCCACTATTGTTGGTCTCACAAACACCAAGAAATACCCTATTAATTTATATCTTAGTAACTAAACAAGCCTAGGGGGCACTTTTGGCCCAACATGAAGACTAGGTAAAATTATGTTTTGTAAATTATCTTAGCATAATTATACACCAATTGATAAGGTTTTCTTACAATTGGTATTTGAATCCTAGAAGCTACATCACTACATCTTTAACAACAAGACCATCATAAGTTCAAAGGTTGATCCCCTCAAATATCTTATTTCCAAAGCATCTTGACAAGTTGAATAACTAAATGGATGATTGTCTTAAGTGAGTTCAACATTGAATACACCAATAAGAATGTCATCAAAGGGAGAGTACTTTATATTAACTCTCTTAGGAACATTTGTTAGATGGAAATCCCTTAAACATTTATTTCCCTAATGAGTCTATAATCACTTTGGAATAATCCATCATAGAAGTTATACTTTGATGGTTCCTTCACAACCCATGGTTTAGGAGAAGGTATATTATTCATTGTGCCATAGGGAGATTTCATTTCTAAGGAATTTCAAATTGGTTACCCATGCACTAATAATATTGCATAGTATGAGACACTCATTGCATGGCTTTGCCTCATAGTGTAGTGGAACATTTAATAGTTGGTTATTTATTTAGATTCATAATTTATTATTATTCATGTTATAGATCAGTATCAAACCCAATATTAGAATATTGTGCCCTATAAAGTCATGGTTGATAGGCTCAAACAAAAATTTGAATGTATCCAATTTGATAAAATACAAATAGCCAATAATAGATCAACTGATGTCATGGAAACCATTAAGTCATTAATCTTATAATGTTTGTTAATATTAGTCTGTCATTAAAAATCTTATCATGCTAGCTTAAAGTCATCTTGGCATAGAAATGGTATGTAATATATTTGTTCTTGAATCCCCTTGGTACCAAGACATATACACCTACCTCCAAGAACTCATTCTTCCTATTGACCAATTATATAACCAAAAAAAGTACTTCATTTATAACACATCCCATTACACTTTACTTGGTAGTATGCTCTATTATATAGGATATGATAGGATGTTACATCATTTTTAAAAATTGGGTGAATTGAGTTAGTACTTAAAGACATATAAAAAATGGATTTGTGGGGCCCATACAAGTGGAATGGTCCTTTCCAAGAAACTCCTTTGAAAAGGATACTATTAAACCACAATGGAATCAAATGTGTGTGCATATGTCAATAAATTCATTACTTTTTAAAATCATTATGATTGAATTCATGTTCCCTCATGAGTGCTTCATCTTATCACTTCTCCTTAGCTATTTTATGCATGGGGGTTTGAACTCATAGGTAAGATAAACCCCATTGATTCATATGGACACAAGTATATCTTGACTACCACTAGGTATTTCACTAAGTGGGTTGAGGTAATCCCTTTCACTTATGTGACTGGTAATCAAATCTCAAAATTCATTATAAATCATCTCATTTGCTACTTTGGCATTCCCTTTACCATTGTATTTGATAATGGAAAGTCATTTAATAACAATGATGTGAAATACCTCCATATATAACTAAATATTAAACAAAGATGGTCATCTCCTTATTAACCTCAAGGTAAAAACCAAGATGAGTCATCTAATAAGACTATTATTAAAATTATTAAAAATATTGATATCAATATTGGCCATGATTAGCATTTTTAGTTATTTCCTACCTTATGGGCTTACTACACCAATTTATGCAAGCCTAAAAGTGTAATACCCTACTCCATAGTTTTTGGCTTTGAATATATTCTTCCTATTGAGGTTGAATTTCCTTATATGCATATTTTATTATAGGTTATCATTGATTATGAGGAGTATAGAGTATCTAGGACACAAGAGATAAAACTCTTGGATGAGAAATGCATAGTTTCCTTAATCCATCTCAAAGCATATTAGAATTATCTATGTTATAGTTATAACAAACACATTCCTAGAGAATTTTAAGTGGGTGATCTTGAATTGAAAAATAATAATAAAAAAACTAGAGCCAACTATGAGAAGAAATGAAAATTTGATCCATATTTTCTAGGTCATTTGATTATCATATAAAACTATGGTTATAGAGAATACAATATAGATAAACCGATTGGGAAAGAGATAAATTATCCCATGAACATTATGCATATCAAGCACTTTTATGATTGATTTGTTTGAACATTCTTTATGAGGGACCTTGGGGGAATTTTATTCACATTATTTCATATTCTTCTTCCTTCCATTTTCCATTTTTGAGTCAAGCCTTATATTTCTCTCATGTCCAATTACTGTAATGATCTTGATTATAACCTAAATGTACTACATGTAGATTCAATGGACAATTCATCAAGTAGTTCAAATTTGGTCATCATCATCACAACTTTTTAGGTAGAGTTTCATAAAATCATAGTGTTTCAACATATTCCCATAATTTTAGTCCTAAAAAAAAAAATTATCTCTTCTAAAATCCTTCTCCTTATTTCATATCACTTCTTTTTGAATCCTAATTTGATGTTGGATGATAGTTCTTTTACATCCCAATTTGTTGTTAAACCCTTACCCAAGGTTATTCCTCCTTTGTTAGATGGTTCATAGTATGGTTTTTCATATTACCTTATATATTCCACTTTTAAAATGCTCTTATATATAGTTTATTCCAAAAAAAACTGAAAAACATTCATAAATTCTAAAAATCCTAAATTTCAAAAATCAAACTATCCTAAAAAGAGATGTAAAGCCACAAAATCTTTGCATAAGATTATCATCATGTTTTCCAATGGGTTTCTCTCTTGGTTATTTTTTGGTTGGCACTACTTGATTATTTCATGGTTAAACCTCCCCTTTGTGTTGAACATCTCATGGGTTGGAAAAATCTTATCCAAAATCATGACTTCTCTATCAAATTCAATCAAGGTTGATCATTTAATCACATTCTGATCATCACATTCCCTTAGGTGTTTGTTTATGTCTTGGGTTGGTATATTTCATTCCAACATTATAATTTTAATTAACATTTCCATTCATTCATTAAAATCCCATTTATAGGAGAATTACATTGGCCTAAGGCCTACACAAACTATATAGGTAGAACTTGGCTACATGGGGTATCTCAAGTTAGCTCAACCACCATCATTCCCATTTTCATTCCCCTCCATATTTATTTATTATGATATCACCTTTTTAATAGCCAATTACATTAGGCTCTCACCATTCTATGTATCATTTAAATATTTTTTATCCAAACCATTTCATCATAATCATTTTTATCACTTTTCTTCACTCCCTTTTTTGGGATAATTATATCGG
Organism: Torreya grandis; assembly: GCA_037957365.1. Taxonomy (NCBI): domain Eukaryota; kingdom Viridiplantae; phylum Streptophyta; class Pinopsida; order Cupressales; family Taxaceae; genus Torreya; species Torreya grandis. The sequence continues at coordinate 340,681 of JARHVA010002627.1, forward strand.
CCTCAGGTCCATGACAAAATATGTAGGTAATTCCCATTTGCATAGGGAATCTAGGTTCAACTCAGCCACTTATTCCTTCTTCTTTCATTCCCCTCAAGTTTAGTTTTTCACATTATCTTATCAGATGTTCCCTAGACTTAGGGGCAGGATACAAGTGTAATGTCTTATTCCCACATACACACAAGAATGATTAATTATTTGTTAATTGATTTTAGTTTTATGTATGTATATGATTGCATTTTTTTGTTTTATTAATTACTTATTTTTTTAGTACTTTATGATTTACACTTAGGTATATATTTTTCATATCTTGGTCTTGAGTTGTTAGCATTTAATCTGAACCATTTGTGGTTTGTCTTTGTTCAATACCTTATGTTTTACACTTAGGTCTTGATTTTTTCATATGTTGATCTTGGATTTATAACATTTGTATATGAAATATTTTTGGGTTATAATTTTGTATTATATTATGATTTATACTTAGGTCCTAATTTTTCATATATTGATCTCAATTTGTTAGCATTTTTACCTAAACTATTCCTTACACAAGTGGGAACAATGCTATCATGATTAATTTTATAATTATGATGCATAATATCATGTATCAAATTAAAAATCAAGTGCTTTAGAGTATTATATACAATGTCACATGAAAAGAAATCATCCCCTTACAAAGTGGATAAATGTGATCCTCTGCAAAAATTATAACATGATTGCATTTTACATAATCAAAACAAATAAATTGAACAATGTGGATACATATATGCTAAGTATAATACACACCTACCATTTACCATATAAAACTAGTCATACACATTTTACATCATGACCAAATGATATAACATCATCAGATTCAATCACATTTGTTATCTAGATCAAGTGAAACATCATCACATAAATTAAAATAATGAAATCATGCTAAAAAATATCATCCACATTGATATCAAAGATCTAATCTACATCATGAGTCAAAATCAATCAAATCTAAAGACACATCCCATATATAAAAAAAAAATATTAGAGTCTATATACATCATGTGATCAAAATGACTCTCTGAGTGTATCTCAAAATAATGACTATGCATTAAGATATATACATTGCATAATATAAAATATAGATATATAATACAAAATCAACTCTAACTCTTTTTATCTTTGTGAGGACTCCTTTGAGGGATATCTTAATGAAAGCTCTATCTTATCCCATATGGTGATAGCTATTATCCTAGACCCATCACTATCAACTATGAGGGAGGTTATGCTACTAATCTCTTTAATGCCAAGGTACAATCTGACATGTATATATAGCTTAATCTTTGTATTTGAGTATGCTCATGTAAATTCAATGCCTTTATGCCTATTGGTATTGATGACTCATATAAGTTATGATAATATCTAGCCTCATCCTTGGCCCATATCACATCATCATTGGATTTCACCACACATGCTAGTACACTAGCCAACCCCTATTATGAGACTATTTGTCTCAGCTCATCTCACTCCCTATAATTCCTCTCTACATCTTCCTAGGCCATGTCTCACTTGCTAATATATATCACAAGTTTTGCATCATTCATGGTAATATGTCTATGGATGGTTGTCATTTTAGAAACCTACCCCTTCAACGTGATGATCTTTGTATATCTCTATATGATAAGACCCTATAGTCTAGTGTCCTCACCCTAGGCCTTTAACAACTATGCCTATAGCCCAACCACATCTTCTTCCAACCCTAAAATCTCTATAAACCTTATATTTATTTCCTCTCCAATATATATAGTGTCTTGGTTATCCTCTAATTAGCTTGGCTGTGATGTCCCTGTCTAACCTAAATTGTACTTCCTATTATATCCTAATCCTCTTACTATCATATTGGTCACCTCAGTATATTATATCTTTGTATTTTTATCCCATCCATAAAGACCATGACCATATCCCATCTCAATTTAATGATCTAAGGAGTCCTCATCACTACTGTTATTGTTTACACTACTCTATTATTATTGTTAGTACTCTCTAAGCATGAATTAATGATCATGGGTGCATCCTGATACAAAGATACCTGTAGTACCTAATGTGGTGGTTTTTGTTTCTATATATCCACTTGAACTAGTACTTGTCCCTATATTTATCTAAGTGTTAGACTAATCCATATCTATTGATTCTACCTTGATTATTGATCCCTTGAAGGTATAGTCTCATCACTCTCACTAGCTTAAAGTCTATCCAATAGGATATGTATGTACCTATTATCCTTGAATTCTTTATTTATCCCTCATAATCCCATGCAACTACCTATAAGATGAAAAATACCCCAACTATCAAAACCCTTAGGATGGGAGGCCCCCACTCACTAATATCCTATGTCACATGTGAAAAGTAATGTGGTCCATTAGGTATATCCTATTGATTCCCAAACTACCTCTAAATGTGATCAAGTTTGTATCTTTTTATTATAAAATGATGATGACCTATGATGTAATAGGGAGTGGTCATGTATCATGTCACATATCCATCCTCCAACTAATTAAACTAAATGTGCATCTATGGGCACTAAATAAAACATCCATTGACCATCTCATCTATCACCCACTAGTAAAAATGCACATCACCTCTATGCCCATGTAGACCCCTCCTATAATATATTAGTCATAAGATAAGGGATCCCCTACAGTTGTATGTCATCTATACTCAACGAGCCACTCAATATTAATATGATCCCATGCCCAAACCTAAATCAGTGTGTTGGGCCTAATGTTCCTACCCTAATGACAGTCCACCATGCAAAAACCCATATATAATTGGGCCATTACTATTGGGCCCTAGGTAAATCATGTTGTCTAATCAATCATATTTCTAATCACTCCTACTAGGCCTATGTGAAAATATCAACTTCTCTTGTTAGGAAATAATATGTCATCGATAATGGCCATAAAAATCATAATCTCACTATCAATAAATGGTTGTGAAGTTACTAAATATCCATCTATGGTAAAGGCTAGGTCCTCAATTATGTCTATATCAATCACTCTACCTTATGTGATGACATCAATAACACCAATCAAGTTCTGTAACACTACCAGTCATCCTTTCTGCATTAATTGTATTGCAAGTCCCTAGATCAGAACCTAGAGTATCCACCAAATATCCTCTAATGTAATTGTGGCCACTCTAGTAGTAAAATGAAAGGTATTAGTGTCTAAGTTCCATCTCTTATCTAGTGACATCAAGTATGCCCTATCTTCTCATATCACTGGCATCTATGTGATATATTATAATCTAACCATCTATAGAAAGGCTAATGTCTCCTCAACCCATAGTATTGAACACCTTAAGATGTGTGATAATTGCACATGAATTATAAATAGTACAATTTCCTCCTACCAATCATAAAATATCATCACACTACATCAAATTTTATCTATCAAAATACTGATAATAATCTCATAAAGATAAATACCTCAACATCAAAACATCATTCTAATTACCTATGACATAGACATTCATTATTAAAATCAAACAAAAACTTCATCTAATTAAGTCCATTTGACACTTGATAAATTCCACCAATTTGGCAATATCACCATTTTGTAGGGTGATATCACCATTTCATAGGGTATTATCACCATTTCATAAGGTGATATCATAGTTTTTCAAGGTGATGTCATCATTTCATAAGGTGTTATCACCATTTTCTAATAGCTCTTTGGTCATTTCCATGTAATCATTATTTCTTAGGATGATATCACCATTTAATAGGGTGCTAGTAATATTTTTCATCTCTTTCCTATCATTTAGGTAAAATTTTCCCAAATCAACATTTTCATTGTTTCATTATTTCCCACACATTTTTATGATATCATCGATTTGGTCATGATATCACTGATTTAGGCATGATATCACCATTTGTGTGTGTGATACCACTATTTTTAGGTGTTTTAAAAATGATAAATTCACTATTATACCTACTTCTAAAGGGAATTAAATGTTATAAATGAAAAAAAATAAAAAACAAAGGTACTTACTGAGTGACCCATCCCTAATGGTCACTTGTACTCATGGACTTGCTCACCAAGGTAATTATGTCAAGGAATGCATGTCATTTCCCTAGAATATCTCACATGGAAATATAGAGTATACATTTTCAAGAAGGGTGGGTGAAAATGAACCATTTTCACACCCTTTTGGTCATTTTATAGCTATAAATTTTAATTTTTACAATGTTACCCCTCCCATTGTATTATTATTCCTCCCCAGAGGTCTGTTTATCAATCCTTTACCATTTTTCATCCCATTTTATTTTATTTTCTCCATTTATTAGCCTCTTTTTATATAGATCATGGCATTTTCTTTATTTTGAGGGCTCGACCATCATAATTATATTTCATCCAATCCCTTGAGTAGGCATCCTAGGCATCCAAAACATCATTTGGGGCATCGTTGTGAACTCATTTTCACTAAATTGAACAAGAAACAATAAAAATGTGAACACATCATTTTTAAATAATTATAATTATTATTTTAATGAATTTTTTCATTATTTGAAAATACCTTGCTTCATTTGTGCCTAGTGACATAGTTTCAAAGATGGGAACAATGTAAACACTCTACTTTCATTACTTTCATGTTGAAATTTCACATCAGACTGACCTTCTACAATAATGCACAAATCAGGTCAAAATTTGTTGAAACACTCAAATTCATCTACACACTTGACATGTACATTATGAAACACATTGGTTCATCCCTAATTGGGGAAATAAATTGTATCTAATCATTACCTTCATCTAATTAATTCTAAGGAATTTTTTAACTTTTCAAGTGATGTTCTTGGCTAATTAAGTTAAACAATTACTCAAATTTCAATATTGCACAAATCACAATAAAAACTAATTAGGATTAATTAACTAATCAAAGCAAATAAAATGGATTAAAAAAATCCATGGGCTCATCTTATATAATTATCAAGCTTTTTTATGAAAACTATACCAACATCTGACAAATTCTCCACCCATTCTTTGATTTATGGATAAAAAAATAAAACACAAGGGTAAATATCATAGGAATGATGCCACAACATTGAAAAAGACTCCAATCCATATACCCAAGCCAAAAAAAATTGTATGCCAAGAAGATAGAGAGATATAAAGGGAAGGTAGATTGTATTGTTTGTCTTCTTTGTGCTTATTTATATCTTCCTTGTCCTTGCTTGATATAAGGACACACACTTGGGTTTTAGGTTTTTATGCATTCCATTTCAATTTCATGCTAACAATAAAAATAACTCCCTCATAATCATGTGTTTACATCCACTAAACTTGGTTTCAATGGTATATTGAGAGTAACTTCTCTAGGTGATGCACTCCACTTAGGGGCACCAAAAGTAAAATAGTTAAATGGATTATTAAGGACTACAACTTTTACAAGTTAAACTAGGGGTGTCCTCTATATACCTCTCAGTACTATTATTCCCAATACCATGGAATAATTTGAGTAATGGGATGCAAAAAAGGGTATATTCCATATGTGCCCACTCCATTCATAATATTTTAGTAGACTACCATGGGAAAACCAAAATTTGAGGTAACTTTGGTAACCCTAAGTATTAGAGGTAGAAACTCCATCATGTCATGGTGTGACTAAAAAATAACCACTTTTATAATTAAAATAGTTGATTCTCAATTTATATATCCCGTTAGTATATGGATTTTTTCCTACCATGTGGTGGTGAAATCCATGGTCGATAGAGCCCATATAAATAAGAAAATAAATAAATTATCTTGTTTGTAATTTCAATAATCATTACCAATGTAAGATGAGGAAATAACATACATGAGACAACTCAAGAAATAAATAGTTATAAGAGTGTTTTTGGTTTCCAAGGATCATCACCAATGTCATGTAAGGAAAGAACATACACAACCTATTATAATTCACATAAATAAGTTTACCAAAAATTGAACTAATTAATTAATTAACCAACTAAAGTAAAAACTTGAAATGAAATAAATGATTGAAAACAAAAATAAAATTGTGTTATGTTTCATCTTTCTAAAGTATCAGCTTGTGGTCCTATATAAAATTGTTATTATTTTATATATAATGACTTTGGTGATATTAAAACCTACAAGTTAGCTAAACACAAAGTAATAAAGAAGACTAAAATATAAAAACCAAACAATCTACAACAAATTTGTTGTTAAATAAAATAAATTCACTACACAAAACATGAAATTTTTTTAAATTAGCCAAATATAGAAATGAGAAAGATACAAAAATAGAAAAACATTCCCTGAAAAAAACCCCAAAGTTCATAAAAAACTCACTGAAGTTCATAACAAATTTAATGAAGTTCAACATGTTTTCATCATTCTACAAAAAGAATGGAAATAGGAAAATACATAAATAGAAAAATATCATAAAAACTAAATGACAAAAAGATAACAAAGTAGAAAGGAATTAAAATAAAAATATAAAATAAGAAATGAACTCAATAAATAGCTAGAAATGATTTTTCTATTTTACATAATAATTTCACTGATCTCCATAACAAAACCATTTTCTGCATGACACAATAATTGTTCTATAGAAACCATATAAGAAACTCAAAAACCTACAAAAACTACAGCTAAAATAACAATAAAACCTCCTAGACCAATATTAAGTTATTATGTCCTCCAACAAAATTAAAAAATAATTCAAAAAATCTAAGGGAATATTTGTGAAAGTCATAGTGGGCTGCCAAAATGTGATAGCTAGAAATTAGAATTTTACACTAAGAAAAAATAAGTGATTGACATCCTATTATAATACTAATCTAAAGCCTTAGATAGAGCTTCAATAAAATAGTAAGACAAAATTTAAAAAATGACCTTCCATCTTACCAGTAAAATTGAATGCCTTTTACTTTGATTGACTTCAAATTATTCTTGCAAGTGTATATGTGGATTCTCAATTAATTATCTACATGCAAATTTAATCTCAGAAGTGTAATCTTTTTTATTATCAATGGAATCATAAGGTAAGTTTTATATAAATTCAATAGATTATTAAAATGGAGGATTATATTGAAATTTATAGGCTTTTAGGTGAGAAGATAGATGGTTTATAAAAATATAGATTTATTATATTATGTTAAGTTTAGAGAGTCATATTTGAGTCCCCATCCATGTGGAAGAGACTAATTCCTCATGTGTTTAAGAGTTAAGCAGGAAGTTAGTTGGTAGTTCACATGAATGATTCAAGGTAGTTAGATGACTCACCATATTGGCTAAAAAGCTCAATGATGACTAAATAATTGGTTAAGGAAGTTAATGAAATGATTAGATGACCCATTTCTTGGTTGAGAGAAGTGTGGAATATGTTTTATGACTTTGAAAATCTATATTTTTTATTAGTTTTATAAAATTTTGTAAATGATCAATTAATTAATATTGATTAATTAACTATTCAAAAAGGGAGGGAAATTATTTTAATGGACCTTAGGATAGAATTATAATTTAGGGTGGTGGTTGAGTTAGCATGTAAATATTAATAAAAATTAATTTTGACACTAAATGTGTTGTAATATAGGTATATACACCCAAAAATCTCCTAAATCTCATTTTAACATCATCAAAAATCAATATAAAGTAATATTCATGTGACTACTAGGACCACAACTTATAATTCACTCCTTACTTCCAAACCTCTTGATACTTTTAACTATCCTCCACACATGCTTATTATCAAGTATGAGAGTAATCTTGAGTATACTTCCAAAATGATCGTCTACACTAATGGAAACCCAAAAATTATGAGTAAGGATCCTAATGGTAATATATAACCTCATGATGGGGCCCCACATTAGATGTCCCCATTCACCTACACATTCTTTCTACATGACTAGAGGTAAGTCAATACATGACTTCTTCCATTCCTTATTCTTCCATCATGCCTAGTATTTCCACTAGCATGGTGGATATTTAATTTACTAGGCCTACTCAAAGTGCCTATATTAATACTCATGTTAATGCTACCACTATCTCAAGTTTCCTCTACTAGTCAATAATATTTCAATACTAATCAAATTTTGTTTCAAGCTATGAATCAAATGGATGCCTTATAAACTAACAATGTCAATAAAATGATGAAAATATAAAATCAACTCTTCAAATAAAAAATTTATCCTCAAAAACCTTAATGGGGAGTGAAAAATCCAAGTTCCCCTCCACCATCCCCCCATAGATGCACATGGTAATCTTATTCCTCGACCTCCATTTCTTAATAAAGTCATCAAATGTCTTTAAAATGAACCATTAATTCCTCAAATTTTAAATATAGACATAGGTGGTATCACTTCTACTATCACTTATAATGGATCAAATCATCTTGATTTACATTTTAAATATTTTGGTAACCTTTAAAAATATTAGATTAAGCTAAATATCTTCACCACTACCAAAATTCTAGGCAAAACTTTTATCAGGTGATGCCCTAGATTCATATAATTAACATAAATCTAATACTATCTATATCTTGGAAACCTAGTCAATGTATTAGTTCAGGAATTGTAAACCAATGATATTTCTAAAAATAGTTATCCCATTTCATTAATTGTAAATAGGCAGAATCTAAAATTTCCCAAACTTTCATCAAGTGTTGGAAATATTTATCTAAACACAACATGTCAAAAAACAACCTCTTCCATTTGTTCACAAATGATCTCCATCCTAAACTCCAATATAGATTCACAAATCTCTCTCCAAAATCTTTCGAAGAATCCCTTGATCAAGTTACTCCATTAACCATCTCAATGCAATAAAATTCATGTTTTCCTATCTAAAAACTACATCATATAGCTCAATGCAGTTTGATCTACACAGTCAAAGTACATTAGTTGAGCCAAAACATCATAGTTCATTTTATACTCATTTTAAGTATACTTTGACCCCTCCATCAATTGAGTTGCTTCAATATTAAACACCTTTATATCAGTCTACTTAAATCCCCTCAGGATATGATGAGTGTGACCCCATCACATAACTCTCTTGACTCCCCTCTCAAATTTCCTTTCTTTAGCTCATGATGAGTTCCCCTCATCATCATAACCTCTTGATGAAACTTTTATTATAAATTAATATCCCCCAACCTCCACCTATATATAAATAAGCCACTTTGTTTATATAGGAGGATGGTATCCTTCAATAGTGTGAATAAATGTCCATACAAGTTGATGAAACTTTTGAAGCCTCTTTTTCACTTAGATTTCCTAGTGCTTCTACAATTCTTGTGAAAACATAAATTTATGAAGATGATCCTCCTCTATTTATTAACACCCAAGTAGGTGATATTCAAGTCAAGTATGCCTTTATTGATTAAGTATCATGCACTTGTGTCACCTCCCCTTGACTTTATTAAGACTCTTTGATACTCCTAATTTAACATTAAATATACCCAAATAAGTGCCAAGGCTATGATCAAATAAAAATACCTCATCTTGGTTGTGTTTATATCCCAACCAAAGTCCCTCCTGTTATGGTTCAAGTTAAGGTAATGATTTATAACTTTATATTTTCCTATAACATTTTACTCAAACAATGCTAGACACATCACACTAGAGCCTTCACATATTATGTGTGTCAATGTGTAAAATTTCCCCATAATGGTGCTATATACAAGTTTAAGAAGATATGAACCCTTGGAATTTAAAAAAAAAAATAGAATGTGGTGTATTTAAAATCCCTATCATTGAATATTTTCCTATCATTCCCTTTCATGAATATCAATGATTCAACTATCTTGTCAATTCTAATCAAGGTTATAATGGATAACCTGAACTTGAGGGCAACATCCCACCTAACCTCTTAGATTATACCAATGACAAGACCGATGAGATCAATCCTTAGATCAAAACCTTAGATCCCCCTTCTATAATTAATTGATAAACCTTAGATATCCCTTCTAGAATTATTTCCTAATTACCCCTTCTTTATAACCTCATCCTTGTTAGAATTCAACTAATGAAATTCCCACTTTGATAGTCATGCCTAATTAATCAATTCATAATTCTTCCTTATCTGATCAAGTAGTTTATGTCTTCCATATCAATATTCAAGCACCTAAATTTAATGATGAATATTTTATATATGACCAATTATTAGCTACATATGCCCAACTAAGGACATATAATCATTTATTATTAATATTCCTCACAACATTATTATGAGTCTACTTTACATTTACATATTATTCATTTAAATGATGTAGTTCTTTCTCCTTCTACTACACTTGAAATTATTTCTTCTCCCATTATTTTTCATAGGTTTAAGATGGAGTAGGTACCAACTTCTTCCCATTCTACTCTAGTCACTTATGAGCATCTTCAAACTATGTTCCTTGATCATGCCATGATAATACCATATCATTTCTCCATATTTTAAGATAATTTGATCATCCTTTTTCCTAGGATGTTGGCCACATTACTCTGACCTACATTGAGGCCATATCTTATAGATGTAGGTCCTAATCTTAGGTATTTGGATAATGATGATATATTTTATGATATCTTACCCATTCCTAAGCATGATTCCCCACCTATATCATGGGTATATGATCTATATTTTGAGTTTCATAAAATAACTAGTCATTAGACAAAGTATTAAAATCATACAAGATATTCCTAGTAGAGTAGTAGATGTAAAGTTATGAACCTACCACATATAGTCAACCTCCATAGTTATCTAATCTTAAGTGAACTTTTTTTTCCATGGAATGACTACACATACTTTGGAAAATTACCAAAATCTTAGATAATAAATTGATGTGATTCATATTGAATCAAAACAAACTTCTAATGACAATAACCTACCACCTTTTAAGATATATTTAAAACATATCCCCAAGCATGGGGAAGTTTATTTCCTTTGGAATCAGTGTGTTATACATAATATAGATAAATATAGAGTACTCCATCAACATTTTCATAATTTTATAAGGCCTATACCTTCACCTTATCAATAATGTTATCATGGTAATTCTTAGATGAATACTCAACCTTCCCCTTGACCTGTGCCTTTTCATAAATTAGAGGATATAAAAACCATACCAATTTAGGTTCCTCACATTGATTATCCATTTCATGAGGAACCACACACTCCTCCTCATTCTTATTGTGTTCATACTTTCTCCATAGATATTGTGTGTTAGGAAGTCCTCACATGACTCTTTGTGAAGATAGACAAGACTATGATCAGAGTTGGATTTTAGCTACAATAGGACTTATCTAATGTTATTGATGATGTGTGTCAAGATATATATCAAAAAATTTAGCACATATTTGTGTCATTTCATATTATTATTCACATTATTATATGATTGGATTTGATATTTACATTTAATTATAAGAATTTTTGATGCCTTGTTTTTTTTCTTACCTATATTATGGTTTTGTTTCATTTCAAAAATTTATTTCTATGAATTTAATCTAAATTTAGGACATATTTTTTACACTATTATTTCCTTGATTAAAACATTTGATACTTAATTTCAGCCTTCATTTTAATATTACAACTTAGTAACACCTTTGGGTCTTCCTTATTATGCTTTATTTTTGTCTCTTTATGATAATATCAATAACCATTTCTATTCCCCTTATCTTTGGGATGAGCATTTATATTCCACCTCTTTTGATATGATCACTAATTTCATTAGTACTTGTGGTATATATTTTTTAGGATAATACAACTTCCTAATGACTTGGATATCATAGCATAGCCCACACCACTTTCATGATAATACTTTACATCCTTTCGATCAACTACAAGCATACTGATAGCTTTACCACTTATTACATGGAAGGATCTTCCATCATCCCCATATTCCCTTTATTTACCTTCATTTTAGGCACACATAGGTCAATTTTGAGATTACACATTTACTCTTGGGCAAGTCTAGGAATTTTTTGACATCATGGTATTTTAGGACTTATCTCTAGTGATGAAGTGTAAGATCTCTTGTGTTCATCACTTATTTCACTAATGATTGGTTTTATGAATACCTATTGAGGAGGAATAGAAAAATATTAAAAAATAAATAATTCATATCATAAAATAAACAAAAGGTAATTATCAAAAGGCAAATACAATCTTAAAATTTAGATCACACTAAAATATGTGATATTCATTTGGCACATCTTATATCCTAGATGAAACTCAGATTCCATAGTTGGCCTCATGATAGATCTAAGGTCAATTTGGGTGTATTATACCAATAGACTAGGATATGAGGTCTCATTATATCATATAATATCTAGTGACACCTGATTTCTCACACAAGTAACAAATATTTATAGTAGATCGATGGCTCTATGAGGGGTCTTGAAGAATGTGGAATATGTGGTGGATAGGTAGGACCATTTTAATTTTAATTCACTTATCCTTCATGGACTGATATACATACTTCATTTCTTAGCTCAATCTTTGTGTTTATTATTTAGAGTGTCTTCAGTCCTTTATGTAAACAATTGTTAACACTTGCAAACTTTTTTAGTGTGTTTCATTCTCACTAAGGATCTCTAAATCACCCATGTTGCACATCACACTAATTTTTTATATCATATTATCCTTGATATTTCCCTTGATGGATATCACTTTTACTTGATCACATCCTTAATCACATTTTTTACTTACATTTTTTTCCTTTTGTGAGTTACAATGTAAAACCTTGGATAAGACTCGGTTTTCCTTACAAAATATTCATGTTCCCTTTAAATCATATTTTGTCGCATCATCTTATTTCCATACATAATATATAATTAGGTGGTCATATTTTATTACATTACATGTTATTTTATACCATGTTCCTCCATTGAAACTCCTCTATCGTATCATATAAACAATGTAAACCAAAAAAATATCATATTTCATATATAATCCAAACCTTATACATATATAGCATGTATATATATATCCAGGTAAATTTTAATTTATCAACCTAACACATTTTACTCACCCACAATAACTGATCTAAAACTCAGATGTTTTGGTTGAAAGATAATTTAAGAACACAAAATAACACAATCATATAATTTTATCTATGAGAAGAGATGTTTTATTGCTCACAAAATTGTAGAAAACATATTCTTATCTCTGGGAAGAGATGTCTGATCCCTTCCATGGACATCTATTTTTATACATACTTTGAGGTAGAAGGAGGATGTGGAAGGTCACCAATCTCGAGGGAGATGAAATGGTTTAACTTCCATGATTTACAACAACATAAAATTCAAGAAATTACTATTTTTAGAAACTTTCTATTTTTAGACAGCACTATTAAAATTGAAATTATAGTCACTTCCATTGGGTTTTTGGGGGTAAAAACACACTGAGTATAGCTCATCCCATCTCATCACATTATCCTCATTCTTATATTTTGAATGGTTTGAATGGGGAGTCAAATGGAGCTATGGTTCAAAAGTTATGGCTCCCGAAATTTCTATCACAAATTGGGGTAGAATCGTCACCCAAAATGTTTCCTAAAGTGTTTCCTAGATCATTCCTCCTTCCTTGAGAAGCAATGGTCCCCATTGCTTCAAGATTCATCATCAAGTGTGGCAGTTGTGTCTTGATTTGATTCTTTGAAAGTCACTCACCTTGGTGGCTAATCTTTCCCCTTTTGACCCCTTGGTAAAGTAAAATAGAGCACCCTCTTGTTGTCTTCATCTAGGTGTCCACAATCTGATCTTCCTCTACTAGAGAAAAACTATATAGATCAAGCTCATGAATTTCTATTTGTTCTACTATGACTGAAGTGTCCAACAGAGGTGAATGATATGATTTGAGGAGTTCCATGTTGAATATTGGATGCAGACCAAGGTAGTCTAGTAGGTTCAACTCAAAATCATTTTATCCAACGTATCTAATGATGGTGTAGGGACCATATCATAGAGGCTGATTTTTTCTATGTGGCCTTATGAGTTATTCCTTTTGAATCTACAACCAAAGCTTGTCACCTATATTAAAATGGTGTGCAACTTTATGTTTGTCATGGAATTTCTTATACTTCTAATTCATCTTTTCCAAGATGTCATGAACCTATTATTGAATGTGTTGGATCTATTTAATGAACTGTGTTTCTTTTATTTCCTCAAATCTCCCATGAGGTGTGTATTCCATGGTGAAGAATGGAATGGCTACATCAATTGGTGCCATGGGTTGGAACCCGAAGCATACTTGGAATGGATTGTGCTTGGTGGAGCTATGCAAGGCTTGATTATATCCATGTTGTATAAAAAGAATCCCCTCATCCCATGTGCATGGATGTTTGGAGTGATACATCTGAAACATGTGGATAATCATGTGGTTCACCTCTTTTATCTAACCAATAGTCTATGGATAGAAGGTTGTGGACTTCATCAACTTGGTATCCATCATTTTCTATAGAGTGGACTTGAAGATACTCAGGAACCTGCTATCTCTATCTAAAATAATGGAATTGGGGAGACCAAAATAGAGCCTTACATGACTAAAATATAGTTGAATAGTTTCCTCAGTAGACATAGTTTTATTATAATTAATCATGATAGACATTTAAAAAAAATGATCAACTACAACAATAATATAGTCCTTTCCATGTTTTGAAGTGGGCAAACCTAAGAGAAATCCATTGAGATAGATGTTAAGCATGAAATATACTAAGAGGGGGGTGAATTAGTATATTATATATCTTTTACTTAATCTAATTTTTTTCTTTAACCACTTAATTACACATTCAAGATATGAAATAAAACTGAAACAATAACATACACCACATGAGAGAGAGAGAGAGAGAGAGAGAGAGAGAGAGAGAGAGAGAGAGAGAGAGAGAGAGAGCATATTTTTACGTGGAAACCCAAAGTGGTAAAAACTATGGAGAACAATCTCAAGTATATGAATGATCACCAACTTTCAAGAGTACCAACCCCTTTGTTGAGCACCAACACATCAACTATTTGTGAGCACCAACCCCTCTTGTGTATAAAATATAACTATCTCTCAATGTTGCTTACTAAACAAATGATATAACTCTACAATATCTCTTGCTTTTCTCCCCTCTAAAACAAATACAAACCATGTACTCTCTTTCATATAAAAATGGCTTCTCAAGACTTTATTTATATATTTCTAAATGACCTTTGGCATTCACCCTTTGTGACCCTTTAATCCTCATGAAAAATGGTGTCAAATTTAAATGACCCTTCGTATCTTTGCATTCGAAAAGTCACATGGTGACTCTTCATAAGAAAATGCATCCTTTCTTCTTTTGTCTTTATATTGGTGAATTTTCATATTCCTCAAAGTGTCCCTTCATGGAAAAATGTTCCATACCCTCTTTTGTCTTAACATGGTGACTCTTGGAATTGCTCAAGATGACTCTTCATGAGAAAATGCATCCCATTCCTCTTTTGTCTTTACCCTATGACTCTTTGACTTCTCCATGGGCCCTCTTATGACTTATATGCAACAAAAAATATATTTGTTAATATTAAATAAATATTAACACACATTATCCAAGCTATGAATATTAAAAACATCATTAAATGCAATGGGGCCTTTATCACCAATACTAGACCTTTGACATCAATGACAATATTTCCAATAATCTCCCCATTTGTCATTGATGGCAACCTCAAATTGAAACTACCACATCCTAAAACTTGCACATACTACTATTTGAAAAGCATATAGCAACTCCCCCTTACGATAGCAACCTATACCTATTCTTTGTACCTATTTCTATACCTACAACTGTACCTATTTCTATTCTTCTCCCCCTTTGACATAAATGTCAAAGGGCCTATCCTAGAGCCAAAACTTAGCTCCCCCTAAATTGATATCCTCAATGACAAGAAGTAAAATAAATTACTCCCAACTTCTCCCATAGATACTCAAATGTATCTTTTCGTAGTGCCTTTATGAAAATATCTATAATCTACTCTATAGTACTAATATATTCTGTCTTAACCTATTGATCTACAACCTATTCTCTCTAGAAGTGATATCTGATGGGAATATGTTTTGTTCTTGAATGCATCACTATATTCTTTGAAATATTAATAGCACTTGTGTTGTCACAAAAAATAGAAATATTTTTATCATATTTTACCTTGATATCTTCTAAAGTTTTCTTCATCCAAATAACTTGAGTACAACACAATATCATTTCAATATATTCTACTTCAGTTGTAGAAAGTGATACTAAATTCTACTTTTTACTTAGCCATGATACTAAGCTATCATCAAGAAAGAAAGCTCCTCCACTTGTAATATTTTTTTCATCCAAGAAACTTGCCCAATCTGAATCTATATAAGCAACCAAAGTGAAATCTCTGCATATGGTATAACACAATTCATAATCCAATGTCCCCTTGATATATCTAAATATTCTCTTAACCACTAAACATGACTATCTTTTGGAGTTGATTGATATGTTACAACCATACCTACTGCATGCATGATGTCTAGCCTTGATACTGTCAAATATAAAAGACTACCAATCATAGATATATACAAATATTGATCTACAATAGGTGAGTCTTCATCCTTGCTCACCTTATTTCCTATACACATTGGTGTGTCAACTGGCGCACAATCTTTAAAACCACATTTCCTTGGAATATTTACTTTGAGATATGAAAATTATTTTATCTGACTAAAATATTTGCAATCCTAATAAAAATGACAATTCTCCAAGCATAGACATCTCGAATTCTTTTTACATATTATCAAAAAATTATTTTGTCATCTTTTCAATTTTTCCTCCAAAAATGATGTCATCAACATATACCACAATAATCAATTAATGCTCACCTTATATTTTGATGTAGAGATTATTGTTAGCAAATCCTCTCTTGAAACCTTGATCCTATAGGTACTTATCAAGTCTTGCATGCCAAGCTTTAGGATCTTATTTCAATCCATATAGTGCTTTATTCAATCTACATACATGGCTACTAATATTTGAGAGAATAAATCCCTCAGGCTGCTCAATGTAGAACTCTTCTTCTAAATTCCCATTTAGGAAGGCAAATTTGATATCCATATGAAACACTTTGAAAATTTTAAACACTGCATATGCAAGAAACATTATAATATCTTCTAGCCTTGCCATTGGTGCAATATATTCTTCAAAATCTATTCCCTCAATCTGAGCATATCTTTTACATACTAATCTTGCTTTATTTATAGCCACTTCTACATTTTCATTCAACTTATTTCTGTAAACCCATTTTGTTCCTATCACATTATGATCTCTTGGTCTAGGCACTAATTCCTAAGTATCATTATTTTATATCTAATTTAATTCTTCATCCATTGCCTTAACCCAATTCTTATCATGTCTAGCTTTTGAAAATTTTCTAGGTTGAATTTTGGGTAACAAAGAGAAATTAACTTACTTAGATTCACTTACCATCATTCTTCTGGTGTGAATTCTTTCATTTATATCCTTGATGATGTCACTTTCATTATGATTTCTCTAGACATATTTAGATGGTGTTTTGGTCTCCTTTTTCTCCTTCTTCTCATCTTCATCTGATTCTTCAAAATCTTCCTCTTTAATGATTTTAGAAATGTCTACTTGATCACTGATTCTTTATGTTCCATCTTCTTCTATCCTGACACTTGATCTTTCAACTATTTTCTTAGTTGTTTTGTTATAACATTTTTAAGCTTTAATTTTTTAAAAATAACCAATAAATATACCTTCATCTGCTCTAGATTCAAACTTACCAAGTTTTTCATTGATTCTTTTTATGAAGCATCTACTGCCAAAAACTCTAAAATAATCAACTGTTATTGGTTTGTCTTTCCATAGCTCATAAAGAGTTTTGTCTTGACTCTCAATAATAATATATTCTAAATATTCATTGTTATAGAAACTACCTCTCTCTAATATTTATCTAGTATCTTGGATTCATTTAGCATTGTCCTCACCATCTCCTAAACTGCTATGTTTCTCCATTTAACTACTTCATTTTGTTGTAAATTTTTAGCTGCTAAATAATGTCTCTTTATTACATGGTCTTCATAAAAATCAATAAATTGATCTGACATGAATTTTTCTCTTTGATTTTATCTTAGACACTTAATCTTCAAACTAGTTTCATTTTCAACTAAAGCTTTGAACGCTTTAAAATGTCTGAAAGCTTCTTATTTTTTCTTTAAAAACATTACCCAAGTCATATGTGAAAAATCATTAATAAGAAACATGATATTTATGACTTTGAGTACTTTAAGTTCTCATAGGTCCACAAAAATAAGTGTGAAAAAGCTCTAACATATGAGTGGTCAAGTACTCTTTTGTTTTGAACTGCCATCTAGCTTACTTCCCATGCTGACAAGGTTTACAAAGCATGTTGGATGGCATTGTAATCTTTGGAAGATTTATGACTACTTGTTTCTTTTTGATTTTGATAATATTGTTATAATTTAAGTGTCCCATTCTCCTATTCCATAGCCAAGTTTCTTCAATATGACTCAAATATCTTTGACCTTTGATGTCTAATAATATATAAAAATTATTGCTTATTCTCTAAGCATCTGCAACCAACACATCTAAATTTTTTCTCCTAATTTCAAAACCTTCTACATAAAACTTTAGTATGTGCCCCTAATCAAACATTTGACTTACACTCAAAAGATTATGCTTAAGACCTTTTACATACAAAACTTTTTTAGTTTTAGTTTTACCATTATCCAAACTTAGTGTACCTTTTTTGGAAATTTTGGCAGTAATATTATCTCCAAATTTAATTGTGCCACAATTGATCTTCTTCAAGTTTATAAACTTGTCTCATGTCATGTGCCTTGAACATCCACTATCAATGAACCATGGATTTTCTTCATTTCTTGCATGCAAAGTTGTCTGTATCAACATAGATTTTTCAATTTGTTTTTTCTACCATGAACATGTCTGAACTTTCTTCTTGATAAATGGAGCCTTACAACTTTGGTCCTTCTTGACTGACTCTAACACATTTCTATAGTACCAAGCTATGCGTATAAAGTTATTTCACTAGTAACATATTATGGACTCTTCATTAAATCCTGATAGAGGAGCAAAAGAGTTGTGGCTTCTACTTGACTTTGCATGAGTTTCATTCTTATTTCTAGAATTGTTAGCCCTTTTTTGACATTTTATTTTATTATGACCATTCCATTAAAAAAATAGTAACCATAAAAATAAGACATGTTTGTATGTATCTAACTTGATTGCCTTTTGTAGCTCTGTTCCTTTCAACCTTCTTTGTTTGAAATGTCCTCTGTATTCTTAAATTCTTCCCTTTTTATTTTCTCTTTTGTAAGAGATTCATCATAGCTCTTTCCTTTTTCTTTGTTAACCTTTTCTATGAAAGTAGTGGCCTCCCCTTTCTCTTTTTCAAATCTGATACCTATCTTATCTAACATTGATCTTTGACTTTCTAATATTTTATTCAACATATTAGTGTTATTCTCAAATTTTGAATCATTGGCTACTCTATCGTTTATTGCTTTATTTGTTTTCTCAAGATTTATGTTTAAAGAAGTAATTACAATAACATAACTTTCACATTCTTTACTTACTTTTTGAAACTATGCCATTGGATCTTTTTCATTCTTCTTGACTTTTTCAAAGTGTGCTTTTAGATCTTTAATTATTTTATTTGACTCCTTTTCATTTTTCTTGATCTAGAGCTTTAATCTTTGATTCTTCTTCTCAAGAACTTTTAACTCTTCTAAGGCACAAATGAGTTCTCCTTCTAGATTTACTTCAACTTTATCCTGTTCTTCTTCTTGATCATATGTACTTTTGCTTGTTGAGGCATCTTCATGTATGGCCATGAATAGAATATCTTATTCTTCTGAATCACTGACTCCACTATCTTTAGCTAAGATAGGATCTTTAGAATATAAACTCTTCTTCTTGAATTTTCCTTTGAAATTATTCTTGTATGTAGAATTTCCTTCTTCATTATCACCATTACCCTTATCTAGGCACTTAACTGCAAAATGTCCAATCTTTCCATAATTAAAACATTAAAAGGTAATTTTCTTTGTTATTTACTTGTGCCCTTTTTCAGCTTGTGAATGAATAGATCTCTATTTTCATCTTCATCATCACTAGAACTATCACTTGATTCTTGAATCTTAGCCTTCTCTTTCTTTGATGTCTTGAAAGTAGCTTCTCTTTTTAAAGGTTTCTCTTGTTCGGTCCACATCTCATATTTTATAAGAATACCATGTAGCTCATCCATTTTTAGCTTGGCTAAATTCTTCATCTATTCAATTGCTGAAACTTTTGTATCATATCTCAATGGTAGAGATATTAAAAAAATTTATACCACAATTGATTCTTCTAACTTTTCTCTAAGACCTTGAATCTGATTAACTATATGATCAGCTCGTAAAAGGTAACTTGTTATATATTTTTTCTCTTCCATCTTCAAACTCAGAAACTATCTTATAAAAGTCTGAAGCTTAGCTTGATGAACCTTTCCATCACCTTTGTAAATATTCTCAAGTTTTACCCAAGTTTCATGAGTATATTTACATTGCATAACTTTAAAAAATTATGATTCACATAAAATAGCATTTAAAGTTTTAGCATTATTTTCACTTACCTTTTTTTTGTCAAAATAATTATAAGTGTCTATGGCTCTTCATATTTCTCCACCACTACTTAAAAAATGTCAAATCTAAGGACCATCAAATAAGTTTTCATCCTTATGCTCCAAAAAGCATAATTTGTCCCATCAAACAAAGGTGCCTTATTTATAGAAAAACCTTCATGTGATCCAGCCATCATGCTTTCTCGATCTACCTTCAAGCTGTAAATTTTTTTCAAAAAGGAACCTGCTCTGATACCAATTATTAAGCATGAAATATATTGAGAGGGGGGTGAATTAGTATATTATACATCTTTTACTTAATCTTATTTCTTTTTTTGAATTACTTAATCACACATTCAAAATATAGAATAAAATTGAAACAATAACATGCACCACATAAAAGAGAGAGAGAGACACTAGATTTTTACATGGAAACCTAAAGTGGGAAAAAACATAGAGAACAATCTCAATTATATGAATGACCACCAAATCAAATTACAAATTTTTCAAGCACCAACTTACAGGAGCACCAACCCCTTTCAAAGATTTGTTAGCACCAACCCACAAGAGAACCAACCCCTCTTGTGTATAAAATACAACTATCTCTCAATATTACTTATTCAACAAATGATAGAACTCTACAATATCTCTTATTTTTCTCTCCTCTAAAACAAATACAAACCATGCACTCTCTTGCATATATAAATGGCTTCTCAAGCCTTTATTTATAGCTTTCCAAATGACCTTTGGTATTCACCCTTTGTGACCCTTCAATCCTCATGGAAAATGGCACCAAACTTGCATGACCCTTCATATCCTTGCATTCAAAAAGTTACATGGTGACTCTTCATAAGCAAATGTGTCTTTATCTTGGTGAATTTTTGTATTCCTCAAAGTATCCCCTCATGGAAAAATGTGATATACCCTATTTTGTCTTCACATGGTGACTCTTGGAATTCCTCAAGATGACTCTTCATGAGAAAATGTGTCCCATTCCTCTTTTGTCTTTACCACGTGACTCTTTGACTTCTCTATGGGCCCTCTTTTGACATATATGCAAAAAAAAATATATTTGATTATTAATATTAACACACATTAGCCAAGATATGAATATTAAAAACATCATTAAATGTAATGGGGCCTTTATCACCAATGTTAGACCTTTGACATCAATGACAACATTTTCAACAATAGATTTCCAAGGCCTGGTTGGTTCTAGCGATGGTGTGTACAATCCTTGCTTCTTATCTATTAGCTTGGCTATCATATATGGGGTGAAATATTTGAGGTAATTTTCCACATCCTTCTACATATGGGGCCAATAGAAGTGATTTTGAATAACTGTCAATGTCTTCTCTACACTAAAGTGCCCAACTATCCTACTAAAATGTGCTTCCCATATCATCTTCTATTATGCTATAGATGGAACATAAACATGCCCCATGTGATAAAGAACATTATATTTAAAATAGAAATTAGATACATGTTTACCTTCTTGAAGTGCATGATATGTATCAACAAAGGTAGATTTTGATTCATATAGAGTACCCCAAGTGGTAGTCTCATCTCTATATAGATCAAGAAATATTGTGAGTGTAGTAATTAGTGGATGGCTTAGATAATATATGATAGTATTTGAGCTCCCCTTTTTGTGTTTGATTATCAGATATAATTGATGTAAATATGTGGCCCACTTTTGGTGCCTCTCTTTTCATAATTTGATCTGCATTTGGATGAATTCTAATGGTTTGTGGTTGGTGTAGATGACCATTCTTTACCCAAGATGAATTATTTATATTGTTTACAAGCTTACACAATGGCATAGAGCTCCTTGTTGTATGTTAGGTATTTTCTGACTATATCATTTAAAGTTTCACTATGATATGCAATAGGATAGCCATGTTTCATGATGATAGCTCCCATGGCATATTTATATGCATCTGTCATTAACTCAAAAGGTTGATGCAAGTCTGGAAAGGCAAGAATAGGAGCTAAATAGAGTATATTTTTCAAATTCTCAAATTATCTTTGTTGTATTTTTCCCTACTAAAATGCAGCTTTAGCTCCTCCTTTAGTCACTTGGTTTAGTGGCCAAGCAACATGTGAGAATCCAAGAACAAACCTATGATAAAAATTTGCAAGACCCAAGAAACTATTAAGTTTTGTGAGGGTCCTTGGTGTAGGCCATTCTTGAAGAACCCAAATATTATTTGGGTTGACATGGACCCCTTTTTCATCCACAATATACCCTAAGTACTAAATTATTTTCATCTTGAATATGCACTTGTTGAGATTTGCATACAAATTATGCTTTTAAAGAGTTTAAAGAACCTTATGAACATATTACAGATGTTCCTCCCATGTTCTACTATATATGATTATGCCATCTAGGTAGACAACCATGAATGAGTTAGTGAAGGGTCATAGTATGTCATTCACCATCCTCATGAAGGTTGAAGGTGTGTTAGTCAAGCCAAATGGCATAACCAACCATTCAAAGAGCCCATCCTTGGATTTAAATGCAGCCTTCTAGATATCAGTGAAATTGATAAAAAATTGGTAATAACTATATTTGAGATTAATTTTGGTGAAGAACTTTGTACCATGAATTTGGTCTATAAAGTCATCAATCCTAGAGAGGGGTAGTGATTCTTCACAGTGGTTTTTTTTAGGGCTTGATAGTTAATGCAAAGCCTCCATGTTCCATCCTTCTTTGGTGCTAGAATAAATGGGCTTATATAGGGTGAAGAGCTTGGCCTGATGTGACCCTTTTGGATCAATTCTTGAATCTTCCTTTTTATCTTATCAATCTTTAAAACTAATCTGTGATACATATGGTTGTTAGGCAAAAGTGATCTTGGGACTAAATTGACAAAATGTTTTACCTAACAGTAAAGTGGAACAACCATGGGTGACTTGAATAAGTCATCATATTCTCCCATGATTTGACCCATCTACTTTTATTATTGTGTTGATTGTTTAGTCAGGGTTGTAACCTCAACCTTATTGGATCTCTATGGCTTGACCACCTTGAGAATGAATTATTTTATCATCTCCACCAATCTCTTACATTGCTTAGCACTAATCAGGGAGATAGATGTAGGACATGGTACCTCTAGTACCCTATAGCACCACATTCTAAGAGTGAGGGTGATCCTTCAAGTTCTTGATTCATAGATGCGATGTCGATCATACATGAATGGATAACTAAGGTGTACATCATAAACATCTATATTGATCACATCACATAAGACCTCATCTTAGAAATGTTTTATTGCATATGAAAAAAGACACTACTGCGTGACACGAAGGTCTCTCCCTAGACTCAACCATCCAATATTGTATGGCTTTGGGTGAGATTGCATGGATAGATTTAGACTTTTCACAACATTAGAAAATATTAAATTCTTTTGACTCCCACTATCAAGAATGAAATGTAAAGGCTTACCTTTCACCCACAACTTAGAGTGAAATAATCTTTTCTTATCATCTAGTCATTCCTTATGGGTCTATTATGAAGCAATGATGGTATCAAGCTTAGCATCTTCAATCTCTTCTTCATCATCTTCAACTATAGGGTGTGTATGAGGTAGAATAGTAGATGTCAAGGATTGTGACTTAGAAATTAGGGACTTGATGGCTTGACATTCTTCTTTGGAGTGAGTTATAATTTTAAGGTAATCATACCATTTTCTAGTCTTCCACTTCTGGGGTTTATTATCTTGAAACTCCTTTTGCTTTGAATTTTGGCCTTGTGTTTGACATTATTTGTCATTTTTACATTTTAAAGGCTAACTTTTCATATTATTTATTCCATGCTTCTACTCAATCTTCACCATGAACTTATACACCTCACGAAGGGTTTTTTAATTGAAAAGTTCCATTTCCCCCCATGTATACCATTGTAGTTCACCATGATATTTGAAAGTCTTGTATTTCTCACTTTCTTGGATGCCCAATCTCATAGATAGAGAATGAAAAATATCAGTGTAATCTTAAACAGACTATTCCTTATCTTGATGAAGTTGTTACCACTATAAGTATAGATCATCATATGCTCAAATGGGGTAGTATTCTTCCTTTACATCTTCTATGAAGTCATCCTAGGTAGGTTCCACCTCAAGTCTAATGTAATTCATATTGAACCTCTTCTTGTACACTTCTCACTAATTTTTGATGAAAAATGATGCTTTCAAAAGAGCAGAAGTGATATTCTTTCCATCAATGAATTTATTTACAAAAAAATAGGAAGACAATTGATCCAACCATTTTTTTACTACATCAACATTGATTTTACCTTCAAATGTAGGGATATCAAAATTCACCCAAACCTTGAAGGGTGTTGGGGCACTGAAAGGATGTTCCATGGATGAGGACTGAGAGAGTGTAGATGAGGAGCTAGAATCTCCCATCAATATTTGTTGGAGAATTTGGAAAAAATGTTATAGTATCTATACTTTTTAATATTGGAGGGCTTCACTCACCATTTATTTGAAGGGATCAGATGTCTTGGTGTTGTCCACCATTTGAGGTCATTTGAAGTGAATAGGTGGTTAGTCTATGAGCTTTATTGTTTTCCACCCAAGCTTCTTATACTCTGAGCTCATCCTCAAGATCATACACTCTCAGGATAAATTGCTCTGATACCACTGATCCAAAACTCAGAAGTTTTGGTTGAAAGATAATTAAAGAACATAAAATAACACAATCATATAATGCTATCTATGGGAAGAGATGTTTTATTTCTCAAAAAATTGTAGAAAACATATGCTTATCTATGGGAAGAGATGTTTGACCCCTTCTTAGGCTACATATATTTTTATAAATACTTTGAAGGCAAGAGGATGATGTGGAAGGTCACAAATCTCAAGGGAAATGAAGTGGTTCAACTTCCATGATTTACAACACAACATTTGAGAAATTACTATTTTTATAAACTTTCTATTTTTAGATAGCACTATTAAAATTAAAATTATGGGTACTTACATTGGGTTTTTAGGGGTTGAAACCTATCAAGAATATGTCATGCCACCTCATCACATTCTCCTTGTTCTTATATTTACAATAGTTTGAATGGGGAGTCAAAAGGAGTTATGGTTTAAAAGTTATGGCTCCTAGAAGTTCTATCACTAATTAGGATAGAACCATCACCCAAATTATCACCTAAAGTGTTGCTTGAATTATCACTTGAAGTGTTTCATGAATCATTATTCCCTCCTTAAGAATTAATGGTACCCATGGCATCAAGATTCATCATCAAGTGTGGTATTTGTGTCTTTATTTGATTCTCTATGAGCCACTCACCTTGGTGGCTAAGCTTTCCCCTTTTGACCACCTGATAAAGTGGAATATAGTACCCTCTTGTTATCTTCATCCAAGTGTCCACAATATGATCTTCCTCTACTAGAACAAAAATCTACAGATCAAGATCATTAATGTCTAATTATTATGCTATGATTAAAGTGTCTAATAGAGGTGGATGATTTGGTTTGAGGAACTTCACATTGAATATTGGATGTAGACCAAGGTAGGCTAGTAGGTTCAACTCAAAATAATTTTCTCCAACTTGTCTGATGATGGTGTAGGGACCATATCATAGAGGCTAAATTTTTTTGTGTGGGCATGTGAATTATTCCCTTTGAATCCATAACCAAACCTTGTCACCTAAAGAAAAATGGTGTGTAACACTATGTTTGTCATGGTGTTGTTTATACTTCTGATCCATCTTTTCCAAGATGTCATGAACCTACTATTAGATGTGTTAGATTTATTTAATGAACTTTATTACTTTTACTACCTTAGATCTCCCATGAGCTATGTATTCCATGGTGGATGATGGAATGGCTACATCAATTGGTGTCATGGGTTAGAACCTAAAGCATACTTGGAATGGAATATGCTTGGTGGAGCTATGCAGGGCCTAATTATATCCATATTGTATGAAAATAAACCCCTCATCCCATGTGCATGGATGTTTAGAGTGATACATCTGAAGCATGTAGAAAACTAGGTGGTTCACCACTTCTATCTGACCATCAGTCTATGGATAGAAGGATATGGACTTCATCAGCTTTGTATCCATCATTCTCCATAGAGTAGACTAGAAGAGACTTAGAAACCCACTATCTCTATCTAAAACAATGGACTTGGGGAGACCAAAATGCAACCATACATGACTAGAATATAGTTAAGTAGTTTCCTTAGTAGACATAGTTTTCTTATAAGTAATCATGATAGCCATTTTTGAAAAATGATCAAATACAAAAATAATACAGTCTTTACCATGTTTTAATGAGGGAAAACATGAGAGAAAATATATTTAGATATATTCCCAAGGCCTAGTTGGTTTTGGCATTGGTGTGTACAATCCTTGCTTCTTATTTGTTGGCTTAGCTATTGTACATGGGTACAATATTTGAGGCACCTTTCCATATGCAACTATATATGGGGTTAATAAAAGTGATTTTTAAGAACTACAAATGTCTTCTCTACACCAATGTGCCTAGCTACCCTACAAAAATGTGCTTCTTATATCATCCTCTATTGCTCTATAGCTAGAACACAGACATACCCCATGTGATAGAGAACATTATTTTACAAATAGAAATTAAAGACATGTTTACCTTCTCAAAGTGCTTAATATGTATCAAAAAAGGTAGGATCTACTTCATATAGAGCACCCTAGGTGGTAGTCTCATGTCTGCACAAATCAATAACTATTGTGAGTGCAGCATATAGTGGATGGCTCAGACAATCTATGGAAATATTTGAGTTCCCCTTTTTATGTTTGATTATCAGACGGAATTAATATATTTATGGGACCCACTTTTGGTGCCTCTCATTTTTTAGTTTTCTCTATGTAAAGATGAATTCCAATGGTCTATGGTCAAGGTGGATGATCGTCTCTTTCCCCAAGATGTAGTGTTTCCATTATTTTTAGGCTTGCACAATGGCATAGAGCTCCTTTTTGTATGTTGGGTATTTATTAACTATATCATTGAAATTTTTACTAGATATGTAATAGGATGGCCATGTTGCATGATGATATCTCCCATGGCATATTTAGATGCATCTATCATCAACTTGAAAGGTTGATGCAAGTTTGGCAAGGCAAGAAAAGGAACTGAATAGAGTCTATTTGTCAAATTCTCAAATGCTCTTTATTGTATTTTGCCCCACTAAAATGAATCTTTAGCTCTTCCTTTAGTCACTTGGTTTAGTGGCCAAGCAATATTTGAGAATCTAAGAACAAACTTATGATAAAAATTTGTAAGACCTAAGAAATTATGAAGTTCTATGAGAGTCCTTAGTATAGGCCATTCTTGAATAACCTAAATCTTCTCTGGGTTGACATGGAACCCTTACTCATCCATAACATACCCTAGGTACTGAATTTTTTTCATCTTGAATGTGCACTCGTCAAGATTTGCATACAACTTGTGCTTATAAAGAGTTTGAAGAACCTTAAAAATATGTTGCAAATATTCCTCCCATGTTCTACTATAGATGAGTATGTCATCTAGGTAGAAAACCATGAATTATTTGGTGAAGGGTCACAAGATGTCATTCATCATCTTCATGAAGGTTGTAGGTGTGTTAGTTAAGCCAAAAGGCATAACCAACTATTCAAAGAGCCCCTCCTTAGATTTGAATGTAGTCTTCTAGACATTGGTAGGATTGATAGGAATTTGGTGATAGCCATATTTAAGTTCATTTTGGTGAAGAACTTCACACCAGGAGTTGGTTGATCAGGTCATCAATACTAGGGAGGGGGGTAATGATTTTTCATAGTGATTTTGTTCAGGGCTTGATAGTCAATGTAAAGCCTCTATGTTTCATCCTTTTTTGGTGCTAGGATAATTGGGCTTCCACAAGGCAAAGATCTTGGCCTAGTGTGACCCTTTTAGATCAATTCTTAAATCTACCTTTTTATCTCATCATTCTCTAGAACTGATTTGATACACAAGGTTGTTAGGCAAAGGTGAACTTGGGACCAAATTGATAGAATGTTTTACCTGTTAGTGAAGTGGAACTCCTATAGGTGACTTGAATATGTCATCATATTCTCCCATGATTTGACCCATCTATTTCTTTTTTTGTGTTGATTATGTATTCAGGGTTACAACATCGACTTTATTGGATCTTTGTGGCTTGACCAACATAAAATGAATTATTTTGTCTTCTCCTCCAATACCTTAAATTACTTAGCACTAATCAGAGAGATAGGTGTGGGAGGTGGTACCTCTGGTACCCTATAACACCATGTTCTAAGACTGAGGGTGATCTTTTAGGTTCTTGATTCATAGATTCCATGTTGATCATACATGAATGGCTGATAAAGGAGTACATCACAAACATCTAGATTGATCACATCACACAAGACCTCGTCTTGAAAAGATTTTATTTCATATGAAAGAAGACATTGGTGGGTGACACGAAGGTCTCTCCTAAGGCTAAACCATCTAATACTTTATGGCTTTGAGTGAGACTTCATGGATAGATTTAGAATTTTCACAACATTAGTAGATATTAAATTCTTTTGACTCCCACTATCAATAATGAAATTGAGAGTCTTACCTTTCACCCAAAACTTAGAGTGAAACAACCTTTCCTTGTCATTTAACCTTTCCTCATAGTTCTATGATGAATCAATGATGGTATTGAGCTCATTATATGCAATATCTTCTTCATCCTCTTCAATTTTAAAGTGTGTATGAAGTAGAGTAGTAGATGTCAAGGATTATGACTTAGAAAGTAGGGACTTGATGGCTCGATATTCTTATTTGGAGTGAGTTAGTTTTATGGTAATCACACCATTTACTAATCTTCCCCTTCTAGTGTTTATTATCTTATAACTCCTTTTGCTTCCAATTTTGGCCTTGTGTTTGACATTCTTTATCATTTTTCCATTTCAAAGGTTGAATTTTCATATTCTTTCTTCCATATGTTTACTCAATCTTCACCACAAACTTGTATGCCTCATCAAGGGTTTCTAAATTGAAGAGTTCCATTTCCCCCCATATATACCATTGTACTCCACCATGATATTTGAGAGTCTTATGTTTCTCACTTTCTTGGATGCCTAATCTCATAGATAGAGAATGAAAAAAGTTAGTTTGATCTTGAACAGACTGTTCTTTACCTTAGTGAAGTTGTTACCACTGTATATACAAATCATCATATGCTTTAATGGGGTAGTATTCTTCCTTTACATCTTCCATGAAATCATCCCAGGTAGGTTCCACCTCAAGGCCAATGTCATTCTTACTAAACCTCTTCTTGTACACATATCACCAATTTTTGACAAGAAATGATGCTTTCAAAAGAGCAAAAGTGATATTCTCTCCATTGATGAATTTATTTAAAGAAAAATAGGAAGACAATTGATCCAACCAATTTCTTACTTCATCAACATTAATTTTTCCTTCAAACATATGGATATCAAAATTTAGTTAAACCTTGAAGGGTGTTGGGGCACTAAAAAAATGTTTCATAAATGAGGAACCAAGGAGTGTAGATGAGGAGCCATAAATTCTAGTCAAGATTTATTAGAGAATTTAGGAAAAATGTTGTAGCATCTACGCTTGCTATCATTGGAGGGCTTCATTCACCATTTTATTGAAGGCATCAGATGTCTCAATGTTGTATGCCATTTAAGGTTGTTTGAATTGAATATGTGGATAGTCTGTGAGATCTGTTATTTTCCACCCAAGATTTTTGTACTCTTACATCATCCTCAGGATCATACTCTCTCAAGACAAACCGCTATGATACCATTGATCTAAAAATCTAAGGTTTTTGCTGAAAGATAATTCAAGAACATAAAATAACACAAATTTATAATGATATCTCTGGGAAGAGATGTTTTATTACTCACAAAATTGTAGAAAATATATGCTTATCTTTGGGAATAGATGTTTGATCCCCTTCTTAGGCTACATCTATTTTTATACATATTTTAAAGGTAGGAGGAGGGTTTGGAAGGTCACCAATATCGAGGGAGATGAAATGATTCAACTTTCCTTATTTACAACAACATAGATTTCAATTAACTACTATTTTTAGAAACTTTCTATTTTTAGATGACACTATTAAAATTAAAATTATAGGCACTTTCATTATATTTTTTAGGTGTCAAAACCCACTGAGCATAGCTCATTTCATCTCATCACATTTTCCTCATTTTTATATTTCCAATGGTTTGAACAGGGAGTCAAACAAAGCTATGGTTCAAAAGTTATGGGTCCTAGAAGTTCTACCACTAATTAGGGTAGAACCATCACCCAAAATGTCACCTGAAGTGTCACCCAAACTATTTCCTGAAGTGTTGCCTAGATAATTCCTCCTTCCTTGAGAAGCAATGGTCCCCATTGCTTCAAGATTTTTCATCAATTATGGTAGTTGTGTCTTGATTTGATTCTTTGTGAGCCACTCACCTTGGTGGCTAAGCTTGCCCCTTCTGACCACCTGATAAAGTTGAATAGAGTGTTCTTTTGTTGTCTTTATCTAGGTTTCCACAATATGATCTTTCTCTACTAGAGAAAAAATTTATGGATCAAGCTCATCAATGTCTAATTATTCTGCTATGACTAAAGTGTCCAACAGAGGTGGATGATATGGTTTGAGGAGGTCCACATTGAATATTGGATGCAGACTAAGGTAGGCTATCAGGTTAAACTCAAAAGCATTTTCTCCAACTTGTCTGATGATGGTGTATGGACCATATCATAGAGGAATTTTTTTTTGTGGGCTTGTGAATCCTTCCTTTTGAATCTGCAACCAAACCTTATCACCTATAGCAAAATGGTGTGTAACCCTATGTTTGTCATGGCTTTTCTTATATTTTTGATACATCTTTTCCAAGATGTCATGAACCTACTACTAGATGCATTGGATCTATTCAATGAACTTTTTTACTTTTACTACCTTAGATCTCCCATGAGGTGTGTATTCCATGGTGGAGAATAGAATGGCTACATCAATTGGTGCCATGGGTTGGAAATTGAAGCATACTTGGAATAGACTATGTTTGGTAGAGTTGTGTAGGGCTTGATTGTATCCATGTTATATGAAAATAAACACCTCATCCCATGTGCATGGATGTTTGGAGTGATACATCTGAATCATGTAGACAATCAGGTGATTCACCACTTTTTTCTAACCATCAGTCTATGAATGGAAGGCTGTAGACTTCATTAGCTTGGTATCCATCATTTTCCATAGAGTGGACCAAAAGATACGTAGGAATTTGCTATCTCTATCTAAAATAATGGACTTAGGGAGACCAAAATGGATCTATACAAGACTAAAATATAGTTGAGCAATTTCCTCAATAGACATAATTTTCTTACAATCAATCATGATAGCCATTTTTTAAAAATGATCAACTAGAACAAGAATATAGTCCTTACCATGTTTTAAAGTGAGAAAACCTAAGATAAAATCCATTGAGATAGATTCCCAAGGCTTGGTTGGTTTTGGAAATGGTGTGTACAATCCTTACTTCTTATTTGTTGGATTGGCTATCACACATGGGGTGTAAGATTTGAGGTACCTTTCCACATCCTTCTATATATGGGGCTAGTAAAAGTGATTTTGAAAAACTACCAATGTCTTCTCTACACCAAAGTGCCAAATTTCCTACTAAAATGTGATTCCCATATCATATTTTATTGCTCTATAGCTAGAACATAGATGTGCCCCATGTTATAGAGGACATAATCTTTTAAATAGAAATCAGAGACATGTTTACCTTCTTGAAGCACCTGATATATATTAGCAAAGGTATGATCTACTTCATATAGAGAACCCCAAGTAGAAGTCTTGTGTCCGCATAGATCAATAACTATTATGAATGTAGAAATTGGTGGATGTCTCATAAAATCTAGGGTAGTATTTGAGCTCCCCTTTTTATGTTTGATTATCAAATGGAATTTCTATAGATATGTGGCCCACTTCTAGTGCATCTCATTTCATAGTTTGTTCTACATCTAGATGAATTCCAATGGTGTATGGTCAGTGTGGATGATCATCTCTTTCCCCAAGATGTAGTGTTTCCCTTGTTTTATGGCTTATAAATGGCATAAAGCTCCTTGTCATATGTTATGTATTTCCTAACTATATCACTGAAAGTTTCACTATGATATGCAATAATATGGCCATGTTGTATGATGATAGCTCCCATGGCATATTCAGATGCATTTATCACCAACTCAAAAGATTAATGCAAGTCTGGAAAGGCAAGAATAGGATATTAATAGAGTTTATTTTTCAAATTCTCAAATGTTATTTTTTGTATTTCACCCCACTAAAATGTATCTTTAGTTCCTCTTTTAGTCACTTGGTTTAGTGTCCAAGCAACATGTGAGAATCCAAGACTAAACCTATGATAAAATTTTATAAGACCCAATAAAATATGAAGTTATATGAGGGTCCTTGGTGTAGGCCATTATTGAATAACCCAAATCTTCTCTGGATTGATAGGACCCCTTTCTCATCCATAATGTACCCCAGGTACTAAATTGTTTACATCCTGAATGTGCACTTATCAATATTTACATACAACTTGTGCTTTTGAAGAGTTTGAAGCACCTTAAAAACATGTTGTAGATGTTCCTTCCATGTTTTTATTATAGATGAGTATATCATCCAAGTAGATAACCATGAATGAGTTAGTGAAGGGTTGTAGGATGTCATCCATCATCCTCATAAAGGTTACAGGTGCATTAGTCAATCCAAAAGTCATAAAAAACCATTTGAAGATCCCCTCCTTGGATTTAAATGCAATATTTTAGACATCAGTGGGATCGATAGGAATTTGGTGATAATGATATTTGAGATCAATTTTAGTGAATAACTTCTCACTATAGAGTTGGTCCAGCATGTCATCAATCCTGGGGAGGGGGTAGCGATTCTTCATAGTGATTTTTTTTAGGGCCTGATAGTCAATGCAAAGCCTCAATGTTCTATCCTTCTTTGGTGCCAAGATAATTGGGCTTTCATAGGGTAAAGAGCTTGGCCTAATGTGACACTTTTGGATAAATTCTTGTATCTTCCTTTTTATCTCATCATTCTCTAGAATTGATCTACAATACATGGGGTTATTAGGCAAAGGTGATCCTAGGATCAAATTGATAGAATGTTTTACCTGATAATGAAGTGTAACTCCCATGGGTGACTTAAATAAGTCATCATATTCTCCTATGAGTTGACCCATCTGTTAGGAACCCCTTATCCAACGGAAGCACAATTGATTACTTTCTTATAAGCAATTAAACACTTTCTTATAAGAAATTAAACATAGAATTATACCAGAATGATTAAGTAACTAGAAACTTGAGACAGCAAAGAATTTGAGAGACAATACACACTCTTGTATTAGATATTACTAGAAGAAAATATAATAAGGAAGATGCCACTTCTTCCTCCACCTCAAAGGCTTGCCACACCTCAAGACCTTCTTCCCTCTCTCTCTTGCTCAACACAACAACTCTATAGCCTGAGTTATTATCCCTCCTTGAATGCTTCAGCTGATCTCCTTGACCTTACACCTATAGATCTCCTTGACCTTGCTTCAATGCTTCAATACTTTTACTTGCCTGCTTGATTATTACAATACATGCCTCATGGGTCTTTAAATAGAATCCCATGGTTACAAAAATAGAACTCTAACTACAATAATTAGACATGCAGCTTGTGACTTAAATTAGTCCTTTAACATGCAAACACTCACTTCACTTAACTGACTGTTCGTCAATAGCAATTCTAGAATGCATAGGTGATCGACACCGGTCCCTGCTTGCCTAGTGCTGTCGATGTCAGCCGACTAGCTGCCAACGCTAGTTGCCTTCTACACTGGTAATGACCGATGTCGGTCATGCTGCCGATGCTGGTACTTCTGGATCTTCAGCAACCTCTTGTTTCTTCATGTCTACAAATAGTTGAAGCTTTTAGCTCCACACCCTAATAATCTCCCACTTGGAGATAAATAGCTACTACTATACCTATACCTATACACCATCTATTTTGTTCTCTTGGCTCTGTATCCCTCTTCAAAGTCACTCTTGAAGACCAACCACCACTAAGCCTGTGATGTAATACCTGTCACTTATGCCAAAATAATTTCACTGCTCCCAAATTCTTCATGACATAATTCTGAACCAACTCTACCCTTAGCTCAAAAAACTCCCTGTATATGAAACCCTACAACAAGTAACACAATACAGTAATAGGATAATGTAGCTAATATTATCCAACTTGGTAAAGATAAAATACAATGGTCAAACCTCCATTGTTCTGCAGCCTAGTCAAGACCATATACCATAGCCTTCTGTCTCACGTGTCCATCCACTCTCTTCTCTAATATGGAAATCCATCCCTCTATCCAGTGCTTCCTTCTAGCTGACAACTCTACCAACAAATACCTATTTGGTTCTTCTCCAAGGACTCACACTCCTCATCTATGCCAAGCTCCCACTGTTTCTGGATTCTACCTGTATTGCTTCTTCCATCTTCCTAGTTCTTGACTATCAGTAAGCAATATAAAGAAGGTGAACAATGAATATGAGGTTCACATACCTTTTCTGACCTCCATATGGGTGTTTGAGACTCCTTGACAGCTTGCTATCCACCCAACATCCATTCCAGTGATCGATCTCGACCATCTCCCAGTCTGCTCTCAACCGATGTCAGTTCCCTGCACTGACCCTGACTACCGACATCATTTCCATGGCTAATGTCAGTGTCCCCCCTATTGACGTCGGTCCTTCTGACCGACGTCAGACTTCTCCTGCCTGACTCTACCGACCCTGCTAGTCTGCACATGACCGATGTCGGTATTTGGCTAACCGACTTCGGTCCCAAGTGACCAACATCAGTGTTTATGTGTTCCTATAAGTGATGAAATCTTCATCTGTGAGCTCATCTTAGATCAAACCTCTATCCATACTACCCTACTTAGAATTAATCAGCCCCTGTGATTGATCTCTGTCCTTCATCTCCTCCATAAACACCAAGGCTTCTTTGTTCCTATCAAAAGCATCAAATTTCCTTTTCCTATAATGAACTCTATCTATGCTATTCGAATCTAAACACATACCTTTTGAACCAAGAACGTCCATTCCCTTCTTATTCATGTGACCAAGCCTATTAAGCCACATCTTCGAATCTACAGCTGAAGTAGATAAACCAAAAGTAGAATTAGTAATACAAGTAGATAGGTAAAGAGTATCTACTTTCTTATCTCTTGCTAGAACAAGTGCACCCTTGGTAACCTTCCAAGAATTTGCTGTGAGGGTTATTGTGCATCCCTCATCACCCAACCTTCCTACAAAAATCAAACTCTGCTTCAGAATCGGGACATGCATAACCTCCTTCAACACCCATGTGTTGTCAATCTGTAATCTCAGCTACACTTTCCCTTTGCCAACTATTTGACAAGGCATACCATCCCCTGAATAAAGCACTCCAAAGTCTCCCTGTTCATACTCATGGAACAAATCTCTGTTTGGGGATGCATGAAAAGATGAACCAGAATCTAAAATCCATGATCCTACCTAACTATCCAAAGAAAGTATGAGAGCATCCTGTACCATAATGTTTACATCCTTTGCTTCTTCAATACCTGCATGTTGATTCTCTTTATCTCTCAACCAACACTCTTTCTTTGTGTGTCCTTTCTTTCCACAAAACCAGCAGGTAATACCTTTGGATTCGGATCTCCTTCCTGACCTTGATTTCCCTTGCTCAACCTTCTCCCTTTGCCTTCCCCTGCCTTCTACACTTAGAGCATTCCCTGATGATTCACCTGTGCTTCTCCTACATATTTTCTCATTCAAGATCACACTCACAACATCATCAACTTTTAAGATTTTAGAAGCAGATGCAGAATTACTTACTGCCATAACCAAACTGTCCAAACTTTCAGGCAAAGAACATAAAATCAAGAGAGCCTTTACCTCATCATCAAAAACAATATTGACTAAAGCTAATTGGTTTACCAAACCATGGAAATCACTGAGATGAGTATGTACCAATCCACCTTCTTGCATTTGCAAAGTAAATAACTGATTCATAAGATATACCTTATTAGAAGCCGAGGGATTTTCATATAAATTTGCTAAGGATTTTATCAACTCTTCCATTGTCTTGCACTGTGATAAGTTGGAAATCACAGACGATGCAAGGCTCAACCTTATGGAACCGAGAGCCTTTCGATCAAGAACACTCCATTCTTCATCCTTCATATCTGTGGGCTTGCATGCAACCCCACCCAATAGTAAGTACAAATCCTTCTGATACAAATAATCCTCTATCTACATCCTCTAATGTTGATAATTCTTGCCGTTAAACTTCTCCATTTGTAGCTTACTTTCTTCTACCATTGTTGAACTCCCACTCAATCAGAAAACCTTGTGAATGACCTATAATAAAAAAACAATAACTTGCTTCTTGCAAATCATAGCTCTGATACCAACTGTTAGGAACCCCTTATCCAACAGAAGCATAATTGATTACTTTCTTATAATCAATTAAACATAGAATTATACCAGAATGATTAAGTAACTAGAAACTTAAGACAACAAAGAATTTGATAGACAATACACACTCTTGTATTAGATATTACTAGAAGAAAATACAATAAGGAAGATGCCACTTCTTCCTCCACCTCAAAGGCTTGCCACACCTCAAGACCTTCTTCCCTCTCTCTCTTGCTCAACACAACAACTCTATAGCCTGAGTTATTATCCCTCCTTGAATGCTTCAGCTGATCTCCTTGACCTTACACCTGTAGATCTCCTTGACCTTGCTTCAATGCTTCAATACTTTTACTTTCCTGCTTGATTATTACAATACATGCCTCATGGGTCTTTAAATAGAATCCCATGGTTACAAAAATAGAACTCTAACTACAATAATTAGACATGCAACTCATGACTTAAATTAGTCCTTTAACATGCAAACACTCACTTCACTTAACTGACTATTCGTTAATAGCAGTTCTAGAATGCGCAGGCAACCGACGTTGGTCTCTGCTCGCCTGGTGCTGCCGACGTTGGCCGACTAGCTGCCGACACCAGTTGCCTTCTACACTAGTAATGATTGACATCGATCATGCTACTAATGCCAGTACTTTTAGATCTTCGGCAACCTCTTGTTTCTTCATGTCTGCAAATAGTTGAAGCTTTTAGCTCCACACCCTAACACCATCTGCTTATGTTATTGTGTTGATTGTGTAGTCAAGGCTTCAACATTGGCCTTCTTGGATCTTTTTGGCATGACCACCATGAGAGCAAATTACATTGTCTTCTCCACCAATCTCTTACATTGCTTGGCACTAATCAGGGAGACAGATGTGGGAGGTGGTACCTTTTGTACTCTATAGCACCATGTTCTAAGAGTGAGGGTGATCCTTTGGGTTCTTCATTCATATATGCCATGTTGATCATACATGAATGGTTAACCAAGGAGTACATCACAAAAATCCAAATTAATCACATCACACAAGACCTCATCTTAGAAAGGTTTTATTGCATATGAAAGAAGACACTGGTGGGTGACACAGAGGTCTATCCCTAGTCTCATCCATATAATATTGTATGGCTTTGGGTGAGGCTTCATGGATAGATTTATAATTTTCATAATATTAGTAGAGGTTAAATTTTTTTTGACTCTCACTATCAAGAATGAAATGAAGAGGCTTACCTTTAACCCACAACTTAGAGTAAAATAACCTTTCCTTATCATCTGGAATTTCCTCATGGGTCTATGATAAAGTAATGATGGTATCAGGCTTAGCATCTATAATTTATTCTTCATCCTCTTTGATTGTAGGGTGTGTATGAGGTATAGTAGTATATGTCAAGGATTATGACTAAAAAATGAGGGACTTGATGGCTCGACATTCTTCTTTGGAGTGAGTTCTAGTTTTTTGGTAATCACACCATTTCTCAATCTTCCCCTTTTAGGGTTTCTTATCTTAGAACTCCTTTTGCTTCTAATTTTGGCCTCATGTTTGACCTTATTTGTCATTTTTAAATTTTGAAGGCTAACTTTTTGTATTCATTCTTCCATTCTTCTACTCAATCTTTACTACAAACTTATACACCTCGCCAAGGGTTTCTAAATTGAAGAGTTCCGTTTACCCTATATATACCATTATAGTCTACCATGATATTTGAGAGTCTTATGTTTTTCACTTTCTTGGATGCCCAATCTCATAGATAAAAAATGAAAAATGTTAGTATAATCTTAAATAGATTGGTCCTTAACTTGGAAAAGTTGTTGCCACTATATGTATAGATCATCATATGCTCTAATGGGGTAGTATTCTTCCTTTATAGCTTCCATGAAATCATCCCAAGTAGGTTCCACCTCAAGGCCAATGTCATATGTACTAAACCTCTTCTTGTACACTTCCCACCAATTTTTGATGGGAAATGATGCTTTCAAAAGAGAAAAAGTGATCTTCTCTCCATCAGTGAATTTATTTACAAAAAAATAGGAAGACAATTGATCCAATCAATTTTCTATTTCATTAGCATTGATTTTTCCTTCAAATGTAGGGATATCAAAATTCACCTAAACCTTGAAGGGTGTTGGGGTACTGAAAGGACATTCCATGGATAAGGAGCTAAGGAATGCAAATAAGGAGCCAAAATTTCCCATCAAGATTTGTTGGAGAATTTGGGTGAAATGTTATAACATATGCACTTGATGTCACTGGAGGGATTCATTCACCATTTCCTTAAAGGGATTAGATGTCTCAGTGTTTTCCAGCATTTGAGGTCATTTGAAGTAAATAGATGGATAGTTTGTGAGCTTTGTTGTTTTCCACCCAAGATTTTTGTACTCTAACCTCATCCTCAGGATCATACACTCTCAAGACAAACTGCTCTGATACCACTGATCCAAAACTCAGAGGTTTTGGTTAAAATATAATTTAAGAACACAAAATAGCATAATCATATAATGTTATCTCTGGAAAGAGATGTTTTATTGCTCACAAAATTGTAGAAAACATATGCTTATGTCTAGGAAGAGATGTCTAATCCCTTTCTTGGGCTACATCTATTTTTATACATACTTTAAATGTAGGAGGATGTGGAAGGTATGGAAGGTCACCAATATCGAGGGAGATGAAGTGGTTTGACTTCCATGATTTACAACAACACAAAATTCAAGAAATTACTATTTTTAAAACCTTTTTATTTATAGATAACACTATTAAAATTGAATTTATAGGCACTTATGTTGGGTTTTCTAGGGTCAAAACCCACTAAGAATATATTGTACCATCTCATCTCATTCTCCTCATTCTTAGATTTCAAATTATTTGAACATGGAGTCAAACAAAGATATGGTTCAAAAGTTATGGCTCCTAAAAGTTTTACCACCAATTAAGGTGGAACCATCACCTAAATTGTCACATAAAGTGTCACCCAAATTATCACCTGAAGTGTTTCCTAGATCATTCTTGCCTCCTTGAGAATAATGGTACCCATTGCATCAATATTCATTAGTAGGATTGGTAGTTGTGTCTTGATTTGATTCTCTATGAGCTACTCACCTTGGTGGCTAAGCTTGGCCCTTTTGACCACCTAATAAAGTGGAATAGAGCATCATCTTATTTTATTCATCTGGGTGTCCACAATATAATCTTCCTCTACTAGAGAAAAACTCTATGGATCAAGATTATCAATGTTTAGTTGTTTTTCTATGACTAAAGTGTCCAATATAGGTGGATGATATGGTATGAGGAGCTCCATATTGAATATTGGATGTAGACTAAAGTAGGTTGGTAGGTTCAATTCAAAATCATTTTCTCCAACTCGTTTGATGATGGTGTAAGGACCATATCATAGAGGCCAATTTTTTCTATGTGGGCCTGTGAGTCATTCCTTTTAAATTCATAACCAAACCTTGTCACCTATAGCAAAATGGTGTGTAACCCTATGTTTGTCATGGAATTAATTATATTTTTGATTCATATTTTCCAAGATGTCATGAACCTAATTCTAGATGTGTTGGATCTATTCAATGAACTTTGTTGCTTTTGATACCTCAGATCTCCCATGAGGTGTGTATTCCATGGTGGATAATGGAATGGCTACATTAATTGGTGCCATGGGATAGAACCCAAAGCATACTTGGAATGGAATTTTCTTGGTGGGCCCAATTGTATCCATGTTATATGAAAAGAAACCCCTCATCCCATGTGCATGGATGTTTGGAGTGATACATCTGAAGCATGTGGACAATCAAGTAGTTTGCCACTTCTATCTGACCATCAATCTGTGGATGGAAGGTCATGGACTTCGTCAGCTTGGTATCCAACATTTTCCATAGATTGGACTAGAAGATACTCAGGAACCTGCTATCTCCATCTAAAATAATGGACTTGGGGAGACCAAAATGGAGCCATACATAACTAAAATATAGTCGAGTAGTTTCCTTAGTAGACATAATTTTCTTACAAGTGATCATGATAGCTATTTCTAAAAAATGATCAACTATAACTAGAATATAGTCCTTTCCATGTTTTGAAGTGGTCAAACCTAAGAGAAAATCCATTAAGATAGATTCTCAAGGCCTAGTTAGTTATGGCAATGGTGTGTACAATCCTGGATTTTTATTTGTTGTCTTGGCTATCACACATGGGGTGAAATATTTGAGGTACATTTCCACATCCTTCTATATATGGGGCTAGTAGAAGTGATTTTGAATAACTACCAATGTCTTATCTACACCAAAGTGCCAGTTGTCCTGTTGAAATGTGTTTCCCATATCATCTTCTATTGGTCTACAATTAAAACATAGATGTGCCCCATGTGATAGAGGACATTATCTTGAAAATAGAAATTAGAGACATGTTTACCTTCTTGAAGCACCTGATATGTATTGGCAAAGGTAGGATCTACTTCATATAGAGCACCCCAGGTTGCAGTCTTGTGTTTACATAGATCAAGAACTATTATGAGTGTATAAATTGGTGGATGACTCAGATAATCTATGATAGTATTTAAGCTCCCCTTTCTATATTTTAGCTCTATTATTTTCCACCCAAGCTTATTGTACTTTGACCTCATCCTCAAGATGATACACTCTCAAGATAAACCGCTCTGATACCACTGATCCAAAACTCAAAGGTTTTAGTTGAAAGATAATTCAAGAATACAAAATAACACAATCATATAATGCTATCTCTAGAAAGAGATGTTTAATTTCTCACAAAACTTTAGAAATCATATGCTTATCTTTGAGAATAGATTTCTAATCTCCTTCTTAGGATACATCTATTTTATACATATTTTGAAGGAAAGAAGATGTGTAAGGTCACCAATATTGAGGGAGATGAAGTGGTTCAACTTCCATGATTTACAACAACATAAAATTTGATATATTACTATTCTTAGAAACTTTCTCTTTTTAG
The DNA here is from genome assembly GCA_037957365.1 of Torreya grandis. Classification (NCBI taxonomy): domain Eukaryota; kingdom Viridiplantae; phylum Streptophyta; class Pinopsida; order Cupressales; family Taxaceae; genus Torreya; species Torreya grandis. The sequence goes on from JARHVA010002627.1 coordinate 382,716, forward strand.
ATAGCACTATTAATATTGAAATTATGGGCACTTTCATTGGGTTTTTGGGGTTCAAACCCCATTGAGCATAGCTCATTCCATCTCATTGCATTCTCCTCATTCTTAGATTTCCAACAGTTTGAACGGTGAGTCAAATGGAGATATGGTCAAAATTTATGGCTCCTAGAAGTTCTACCACCAATTGGGGTAGAATCATCAGCCGAATTGTCACCTAAAGTGTTGCCCAGATCAATAACACCATTTACTTGGTTACCTATCACCTCCTAAGTGTTATAGATTTGAGGAGGTGTGAAGCCTCTACATTATCCTAGTTGTATGATATAAGCATGACATTCCCTATGGTATACCTATCATACTATCATCCATATAGGTGTTAGTTGAACCATAGGACCCCGCTAATATAGTTATAACTATGGTTATGTTTATTTCTACACTTGTTCTTGTATTTATAACTATAATCATGGTTGTGGTTATTGTTAATGATAAACAAGTAATAATTTCCCCCTACTACATCATTCCCTCCTTTATATCACCTTTTCCATTTTATATCCACCCTAAAATGATTAGGTCATACATCTAGTCCTTAGTAGGTGCCCCTTCACCTCCCACACATGGTTGATCCCTATCATGGCAAACCCAAAATGTTGGGAACACTAAAGGGGTTATTGGGTGTGGTAATTCAAGATAACCTAATACCCAATAACATGGATGAGGCTATACCCATCTCAAGTAATGTTATATAAACCTCACCTATGCCAATGCCTACAAAATGGATGGCCATAATGGAAAAAACATCCATAGTACCCTGATATGGTTGTAAGATAATCTGATCACACTACACTATCTATAATTTTATGCTTGTGAAATAGACCATACCATATGGTCATGTGTCCATATCAACACTCACTATATGGAATCATCCATAAAATGTGTAAACCCTATTGACCTATACTTTGATAACCACTCATAAATTCAACTCCCCAAAAGAATAACAATCCCCATGGTATGTTGGCCTTTATACAAAATCCCATAAAAATCATGCACTAAATGCACCCAAATCATAGAACCTAAACCATATAATGTGTCATGTTCTAACATAAAGTGGCACATGTCTATATTATAGAGGGAAAATCTCACATATTACTTGTGATATAACACGTGAGTTGTCACAAGTCTAATAATGGACTTCTAGATATCTTGAACATCACAAACACACAAACACACACACACACACACACACACACACACACACACACACACACACACACACACACACACACACACACACACACACACACACACACACACACACACACACACACATTATATAAACATATGAACAACCCTCATTCATTATATATTTATGGTCTTTTATCCCATAAATCTAAGGCCCTACTCTCATCTATGGAATATGGTGTATTATACACTATTACTATTCCTATAATCAATAATTCCAAGATTTCATGGACATCCTCCAAGGTGATAGCCACCTTGATAGTGTCCCCATCCACCACCCATTGAAAGGTATTAGTTAGTCTCTCCCATACTCCTAAAAACATGGAGATTAACTCTACACTAAGTGGAATATAGTGCATCTCTATTATCCTAAAAAATATTAAGACAGTTAGTTGAGTTCATTCTACTATAGAAAACCTCCCCATTAGATCTGGTAATCATATCGCATCTATTAATCTCCATAGTATCTTATGTCTCTAAAAAATGCCAAATAATAGAGCATAAATTATCTATCCAAAAATTAAAATAAACTAGACTTGAAAATATTAACATTGACATTTATTTCAAATTAACTACATCATCCATGTACATTACTACATCAATCACCTATCATTAGCACTTTATCGGCTATGATATACATGATCAACCTTCAAACTCTACTATATCAGCCTACCTATATGCCATTATTCATTCATAGAATATTTTATATGCCATCAACCACTTTTTTAACTACATCAACTAGGCTATCTTCTAACACCATCAAGCATGACATATGCCATCATCCACCTTACTATTTACCTACTACATCATCCATGCTCAATGGTATGAACCATACATTATTTAAATTCATCTACCACTTTTGATGATATCAACTAAAATAAAGTATCATTATTTTTATATTATATCATCTTGGTTGATACCTTTCTAACTACATTGTGTTTATTTATTAAGACATAATAAATACCCTTCACCTAAATTTTGAATTTTCATCACCTAATCATAACCCATAATTTATAACTCTTCATATGATTTTTGTGGAAAATTCCATTATATGGATTTTCCCTAGCACAACCTTTCATAATCTTTTTCATTTTAATCCAAAATACTAAAAATTAACAATTAATGCAGCTCATATCCATACCATATTAGTTGCAACATCGATACATCCACCAGATCATGTGTGATCCATTATCTCTCAATTTTATAGATTTAGACACATAACACTCTATTTTCCAACTATAACAAATGTGGAAATGAATAGTTATTTTCCCTTTTATGGTAAAATTTTCAAAATTTTCATCCTTTAATTATTTATTGATAAATTTTATATTTGTATAATATATTTATTTCCAAAAAACATTTTCATAAACCAAAAGAATTTTTAAAATCTTGGTGAGATAGAGACCTTTTCAGTGTCAATATAATATATATGTTAAAATTTAAAATTTTCTCTTATTTTTCAGGTTTGCCTCTTGCTCCACACACTTGGGGCCTCTCATCATCTACTACACATGTAAATTATTTAAAATAGTACTAAGGTAAGTGATGATACATATTTAAAATTTATTTAATTTCACTTATTTTCCACTTTTTTGGAATTTAGATATTTTAGTAATTGTGTTGCTATTTTATTTCTTGAAGAACCATCCCATGTTATACTCTAGTAACATATGATGAACTTCAATTGTGGCATATGCATACAAATAATATTTACAAACTTTATGTTAGCATAGGTTCCTAGAAATCCCATCAAAACATGCCAATATTTATTATTATGTGAATTATAATACAATTTTAGGATGCATACAAAACTATGGAACAAGTGTATTCATTATATTCAAAGTATTGATTATCAATTCAAACATAGACTTAATTATACAAAGCATATATTATTATTGAATGATTAAAAAAATTGAACATAGTAGGATTAAATTATGCATGGAAACAGTATAAAATAAATTTGAATGACCATAAATAAATATCTATATTAATCTCATATAATTCAAAACTCATCCATTATATTTGTTCACTATTTAAATATCTTAAAAATGCTCTCTCACTTTGCATTCCATCCTTTAATTTGTTCCTTATATGGATTATTTTTCTATTCCACAGACTTTTGATATACATACATAGTCCAAATACATATTAAAAGATATATGGTATACAAAATTCAAGTTGCATACTTATCATTCACATACACTCTATGATTTTACAATTCTATTCTACAACCAATAGTTTCCCAAACTTAAACAAATTTTCCACCCCGTATCACCCTTAGTGCAATGGTAAAATTAATCTACTAAAAAAATAATTGTCAATATCTTATAAAATAATATCATGGATTCCCATTCTAATAAAAATCTCAAACTATATAATACACTATGGGCTTATCTTACTATCATTCATACCACCACTATGGAAACCCCCTTCTCTTTAGTTTATGTCTCCTAAGCCATCTTACCATTATAATTTAAGTTACCCTCCTTACACTTTTATCTTCATGACATTAACCCCAATTAAGAGCTTAATGAATCCCATCTTCATGCCTTATATCTCCTTGATGAGTAACATATGGGATTTTTACAACATAATCGCTAATACAAATCTCTCATAGCTAAACAACATTAAAAAAAATCAAAGTCACACTTTTGATATCTGATACCTAGTGCCTAAATTAGATTACACCCATGACAAAGACGTAAAATATGCCTAAATATTTCAGGGTTCCTACTTATTTAAATACATCCTCAAACTTGGTACATATAAATTAAAAACTAATTAAGGACACATCTTTAAAGAACCAATTAAGGCTTAATTTATAAATAAATATTTTAATTAGTTATATATTTGTTATAGCTTTCCTTTTATGTATTTATTTCCATTTTAAATACTTATCATTTAGATATATATCATTAATTTTATCTATATAATATGAATTTGACATATCTTGAAGGTTCAGTGTTTGTTTACACACCTACGAGTTATCCTTTTTTAAATTAGCCCTAAATTCTATCTTAAGTCCTTAGGTATTTTTTATTTACTTTCACCTCTTGGTTAATTAGTCTCTGAGTTGCATTATAAGACCTCAGATAGGACTTGTATACACTCTTTATGATTTATATAGAACTTTAGTCTCGTACACTTGGCAAATATGTATCATAGATGTACCTTCAACTTCTAAATCTTTCCCATTACCAAAAGGCTCACATATACTATCTCTTTTTTCCTCATTTCTTATATCTTAGTTCAACGTATGTAATTATAATGACCTAGGGCTTCTATCTTTCCCAAAATATTAGAAACCTACTTATCTTCCATCTCTATAAGTTTTGGACCTATACCTATTTTCTAATTGCATGGACATTTATGTTCTAGTTAGATGATTATGTCGATGTAAGTGTCATATCCCAATACAAATCTCCACTACCCTAAATTCATCCAATTTTAAATAAAATGTATTCTTATGGTTTTCCTAAGTGATTTAATGTGACATACTATCTAAAGGGATTGGTTTAAATAAAATATCAATCCTCATTCATTCCTCAGCTAGAAAATACCTAATAGAGGCCAAAAGAATTCTATCAAACACTCAAGTGAGTAAAGATTCTATTGAGATTAGAACATGGCTACAAAAATCATAGAGTGTAATTGATGGATATGGTGTGACTTGTACTATTTTTTCTTTTGCATAAATTTTTGTATGTACTTGACCTTTTTAAGAATATCAATAGACTTTAGAATATAAAGAGTCCTTCCTTTAGGCATAGCAAAAAGTTGGAATATGAAGTGACAACACTTTTTTTAAGTCTATATATAGTTCTTGATTTTACTAGGATCTGTTTACAATGTGATAGATATTAATATATATCATTCTAAAATTATTTTCCTATGTGTTTTTATCATTATTTTGTGCACAATGAATACTCTATTTGATTAAATCTATTAATCATTTAGTTTATATTGATTTTTCTAATTCTAATAAGTCTACATTTATTCACATGAAAATATTTACTTTGCTTGTTAATGAATAGATTTAGTCTAAATCTCCATCTGATGTGTACTCTTATCACTTATTTTTTAAGTTATCCTTATATTATCATGTTCTATAGGGTTTTCTAGGAACCTCTGCTAACAATGGTATGGTGAGCATGGAACCTTTTGTATAAACATGTTGAGATGGATACCAGGGAAAAGAGATATATAAATATGGATAGATGAAATAATACATAATTTTGTAGAATAATATAGAATAATTAGGAAGAGTACAAAATAAGTTATTTAGGAGCAAATCTATGGAGAAATTTATGAAATATTCTAGTACAAATTGCATGGGTTATTAGTTGAATGGTTATCTATATTAGAGTATTATTATTTTCAACCAAGAAAGATAGAACTTATAGCTTGGTCAAAATAAACTTTAGATATCATATGAAATATAGATACTAAGTGGACCCATGTAGTAAACTATTGGGCTAAGACTACCATCAAAGGTTATATTAAAAAATCTAATGTACAAGGATATTTGGCTTTTGAATCTACATGAGATCTATTTATCAGAGGAATTTATGGAAAGTTCCTTTAGTGACTACCTACATTAATTAAGATGTTAGTTGTGGAAAAGGCAATGATGCCTACCCCTACCAACATGGAGTAGTCACTTCAAGTGTTATGGAGATGCATGCAATTTAGAGTGAATGATGGTGACATAAGTAGAATAAATTGAACATCAACCTAGAATATGGAAAATGAAAATACCTAGAGTGAGAAAAAAAATTTGGGATTGGAAAGAGGACTGTGATAACAAAGAATTAACTGTGAATAGGATTAGGAATAAATTAGAGGATGATAAGTAGAGGGGAGCCCAGGGAGAGGCTACACAAGATGATGGAAGTGGAGAATGTGTAGAATATGTAGAGTAAGGAAGAGAAGGGCTTGAGAAGGAATAATAAATAAATAGGGATAGTGAGGATATGGATTAGAGTAAAGGGGAAGAAGAAATTAAGATAATATTAGAATAGTTAGAGGATAGGAGTAGATCACAATTAAGAGGAAATATATTATTTGGACCAAGGAAGGAATATTTTGTACAGTAAATTATGTATAATTACAAAAGTATCATAGTTAAAAGATCATATACATAATAATTTAATGATAAATATCATTAATTTATTGAGTACGCATCCTTTGAGCTTGATTTGTCATTAGTTAAAAAAACACACAAGTGTAGAAGGGATGGGTAGAAGATATTTTGAATCATTTATGGATAAATTTGGTAAAATTACTATAGAGACTAAGAAATAAATAGATAAAAAGAAGTTATAAGAGGTTTTATTCACTTTTGAGATTAGTTTTAAGACACCTATAAAAATAATGCACATAAACATGTAGTCGTAGTTACTAGTGCATAGAAACCTCTAGTCATAATTACTAGTGCATAGAATCCGGTTATAGTAATTACAAGTGCACCAAATATGGAATTTAATGTATCAAAGTTTATTATTTTTATGTAATATGATGGTTCTATGGTAGGTTAAGGGATTAACCTCTAAAGATGTAAAGAAGTGTAAACTCATAAGAGCCTCAGTAGGTCAACCCTTGGAGTTAATTCCCTAAATCTTTAACAAGTTTAATATTAGATAGTTATATAATTTAAGATGAAGAAGTGCTCAAGTTAGACCACTCAATATTTAAAGTATATTTGACAATTAATTAGATATTTAGTATGGGACTATGATCATATATTTTTAGATGTGATGAACAAGATTTGTTTTATTACAAAGTATAAAGACAAGGTTACTTGGTTTTTAAAAGGCTTTCAATCTAGAATTAAATTTGTCATTACACAATCACAATTCCTGATGAAGGTCGATGCTTGAGGATATACCCTTTAAGTTGAACAAGTTAAGGACTATGAATATGCTCTGGTAGCTAGCTCTAAATTTGAGGTGAAAAATTGATGATTTTCTCAAGATAATAGATGATATGCATGAAACCAACTAACCTTAATTGGAATTATGGTGTATTGAGTGTGGTCAAAAATGGAATCATATGAATGATTGTCTTAAACTCAAAATATAATTTTTTGAAATATGTAGAATAGTAGGACATGCAATATCAAAGTTTCATATATTACAATAGTACATCAAAATTCCTAGAGTTTGTAACATAATTTTTGTAAATACACCATTCATGATGATAAGATTTGTTGATATCTATAACAACTAAAGGAATATATCACTGAAAATGTATTCACAATCACAATGTAGTAGTTACCTACTATGAAGTAAGGAATTCTAGACCCAAAGGTGGAAATGACTAGTGCAATACAAGGTGGTATTGCATGTATGCCTTCATCACATCAATATCAACCCCAAGGTTTGGTTGGATGGACACTATCATTTCCATAGTATCAGTGTCAGTCCTCATGAGATAATGTGAGTCCTCAACACCAATAATTAAATTGGGATAAAACATCACCTCAATAGCGGTATGGTGGATATGATGTGCAACAAACACAAGGATGATTTATTTGGAAATAGTCATAATATTAGGGATTTTAAAAAAATAGAGAGTAAAGAGGAAGGTTCCAGAGTGGATATCATATAGGTCATAATAATGATAATTGGAAAGTTCACATGCCCATTCAATGTTACTTGTGTAGTGAATATAATCACTTCATATGAAATTTCCCCACTAATCCTCAAAGATAGATGTACTTCATTTATTGTATAATTTAAAGACAACATTAGAATGAATATTGTCTAGTACTAGAGAATCATAGGAAATAAAATCCTAAATGTAATGTAAAATATGATAAATTCACAACCTAGATAAAATGCATTCATGCAAGCAGTCACAAGTTAACAGCATGCAAAGCAAGGTTTGCCTCCATTATAAATTTTGTGAGATCATGAAATCATGAATGTGAAACAAGATAAAGATATCAATGCTACTATATAAAATATATTGATGTATCAAGTTATATAGGTTCTTCATATATAAAATAGTAGACTACATCAGAAGGAGACACCACGGCTATTGATACATAAATGTATAGGAAAATTATGTATAAACACCATATTTTTAAACTTTATCAATCACTAATGCTTTCTCTCTTGTAATAACCCTTATAGTCTTAATCTCTCTATGTGCACACCTTAAAGGGTGCACTAAGAAAGGGGTGGGTAGACCATTGGTGCTTCATAAGGTTGTTTTTCCATATACCACCACTTAAAACCAACACAAACCCCTCATATGCATTTCCCTAAGATTTGACACCTCCCTTACATGCTCCTCCAAGTAGTTCACCACCTCAAATAGCCCATACCTAAGCCAAACCTCTATATAACACCATAAAAATGCAATCAATTGGGTTGAATTAGTTTTGAGGATTGATCATGTTATGGGACTAAGTCATCCCACCTAACTTAGTTTAGGAACTAACTGGTATATTTTCCTAACTAACTAAGTCAATTAGGCCGACTACATCAACTAAATCCAAAAAGGTTTAAGGTTAGATCCAGCTATATAAACACTTCACCCCATTTACAATAGAGAGAATCATTTACTTTCACTTCTTTATCTACTTATATTTCATTATAATTGAGGAGTCATTTCTTAGGGTTTCATACTTTGGAGAATAATCTTATCTTATGGGAGAAGTCTTTTGGATGCATAAGAGAAGTAATATAGCATAGATATAACCTATTTTGTTATCCTTACAAATAAAAAAAACATATTATAAATCACCATTGGCCAAGGGAGAGTGAGACTCAATGGGTTCATCTTTAAAGTAAGTACTCCTAACTCTTACTGTTTTAATAGTAGATAGGTTTTCATGTATAATGGCTTTTGACTGCATGTATAATGGATTTTGAATGTATTGTCTCTCCATGCTTAGTATTACCTCTACATTGAATTGAGTAGATTTATTCTTTGCATGTTTATTGTTTATGTTTACTATCCCCAATTTGTGCCACAAGATTTGGTGAGCACTAGATTAGATTTACTTTACTTTATTACAAACCATAGGACCTAAATAGGGGTATTGTGTGGTATTACTCAACTAGAGGCTTTAAAACCCTCTCTAGTGATATTTTATGGTAAGAAACCCCTTAGTTAGGCCTAACAGATCCATATTGATCATGACCTCATTTATCTAAATATACCAATAAGTGGAATGTCTAATTTTATTTATCTTCTTTGAGTTAGGATTAATTTATCAACTTCACTTCCTCTTGTTAACATTCTAGTGAACTCAATGTGAAACTAACCCTTACAATTTTTCCTTCATGCTTTAATTTATTTTAATTTCTTATTTATTTCATTTTTATATTATTGGATAAACTTTATCAACTTAGTCTAACATTTTATGTGTAAGTTTTAACACATAGTTGATCTGATCAACTATATTTGTCTTTGTGTAGATCATATTCAATTACTTGCAATTGGATTGATCTAATCGAATAAATTTAATTTTTTGCATATAGTTATTAGACTCAACTAAACCAATTGACTCAATTAGCAGGTTAAAAATATTCATCTAGATGATAATATAAAACTACAATTTAGCATTATTAAACCACTAGGTTCTTTCTAACCAACTTAGTCATTTCTTTTCTTCATTTTAGTCCTAATTTTCATAGTTTTTAGTTATATAACATTGTAACCCTATATTAAACTAAGTCAACTAGATTGACTTAGTTTTATAGTTGCTTCGTGCCTAGGAGACTCAGTCAAATTGTTCAACTATGATTATTTGGCCTATTCTTAAATAAACTAAATCAATCAAGTTGATTTTATTTTATAATATTTGCATACTCAGTCAGCCCAATCAACCCAATACTCTTCAATAAAAATGAATTAACTCACATTGGTATTAATTAATTCATTTTGATGCTTACTTTCTTAGAGTAGTACACATAATATAACTAGGAAAGTTTAATTTATCAATCTAGTCACATTGTTTCTTCTTTTACTCACACACTACCAAATCAAAAAATATTAAAAATAATTAAATAATTCTACCCAAGGTCTATCTTATTTGGATTTCATCACCAAGGGGGAAGTCCACTTAATTTTCTAGCTAAGTATAAATATGTGGTTGATGGTATATATTAGCAAAGAACTTGACACCCTTATCTATATAGGATTATGAAGTGAGGGGGTAGGCCCCAATACCAAGCCAGTACCATCACCAATACAAATCCTTTCAGCCTTAACAACCTAAAATATGATTTAGCTTACCTCTTTCTAGTTCCTCTCTAAATCTAAACACCTTATCACATTTATTTTTAAGGCTATATTTTAAAATATTTAGGAATGTCCACATAGATTATCATTTTTATATGTAGAATTATTAATTTCTCCTTGTCAATTGTATGTTATATTATAAAACTTGTATTTGCCAACATTAATATAAGGTTTGTGTTATGTGCCACAACTAGATCGACTAGGTTGACCTAGTTGCATATGTGTTTATTTCAATTCTAGTGCCAATTAACACTATATTTTTTAGAGTCATAACTATCAAAACCTATTTCTTTCTTCAGAATTCAATCTATCCAATTTATTATGTCTCTTATAGTTTCCTTTCCATAAATTATAGATGTTCTATCTAACCTAGTCTCTCATAAGATGGTCTTTTCACTCTTCTACATATTAAAGTCATTTTATCTTACGTAGTCTCTCACAAGCTAGTTTGTTTCCCTCTTACAAAACATAATTATCCTATTTAACCTAGTCTCTTACTAGTTACCTATTATGTTTACCTTCAACACATAATCAACCTATCCAATTATGTGTCTTATATATTTTTCCAATTTAAACATCCATAGAACATAATCAACTTGTTTGATTATGTCTCTTGCATCTTGTCCTATTTATTTTCTTACAGAACAATGTCAACCAGTTTGACCCAGTATCATACCAGTTTATCCTCATTTCTAATAGGTACTTACATTCCCTCCCTTATCATGGATTATTTATTTGAATATAATATAGACTTAAATCAAACCAACATGATTATTTTCACTAATCCCAATCAACTTCCTAAAACACACTTTACGGTACCTAACATAGATCAAAACAATGCCCATGTTACCACTTTCACTACCAACTATGGAGATCCTTATTCTTATTCTATGGAACTTAACACCTTATTTATGTGAATGATGAAGATGAATGTGACCTTCATTACACAGCTAAATGATCATTTTCATCAATAAAAAATCCTCAACATAGAGGTACAAATACTATAGTAATTTATAACATCTTGATGGGACCTCATTTTGGAAAAACCCATTCACCTTCACCTAGTTTTTCCATAGGATTTTTGGCAATTCATTTTTTTCATCTACACCTTTCCATTCTATTATGTATCCTTCTCACACTATGACATCATCCTCTATGTCCTATTTTAACTCTATGTTAAGTATTTCCACAAACATGGTCGGTTGAACCTTTAGTGGGGATATTCAAAATACCCACATGCATACCCATAATACTAGTATATGTCATGCTACTAATACTTCTTATGATACTAGTGCATCTCATGCTACTAATGCATCTCATGCTACTATTACATCTCATGATACTAATTCTTCACATGCCACTAGTGTGACACATTCTAATATCTCATCTCATAATCATAGCACATATCAATATCTTTATACCTCACATAACACTAATGCATCAAATGTTGCTTCTACTAACCAAAATAGTGCTCAAACTAATCAACTATTATTAAAAACTCTTAATTAAATGCATAAATTTAAAACTAATAATGTAAATCAAATAATGTAAATTAAAAATCACTTATTACACCTCTAAAACCAACCCCAACGTGTTCAATGAGGAGAAAAAATTCTAATTCCCACCACCCCCCTTAGGGATGCACATGGTAACCGCATACCATAACCCCCACTTATCAACAAAACTATTAAACACTTGAAAATGAACCTCAAGTACCTAAAATTTCCAACATTGAAATAGGGGGTATAACTCCCACTATCACTTATAATATATATATATATATATATATATATATATATATATATATATATATCCTACCTTACATTTAAAAACATTTGAAAACCTTTACAAAGATTGGGTTAAACTCAATACTTCCACTACCACTAAACTCTTAGCTAAAACACTTTTAGGAGATGCTTTAGATTGGTATAATCAACATAAAACCCACTCCATTGCTATCTAATAAGACTTGGTCAATTTATAGGTTCAATAATTCCAAACTAGCGATCAATTTGAAAATATATTAGCTCATTTCATCAACTATAAACAATTAGAAACTAAAGCCACTTATTTAATAGTGATATTCATCCTAAATTACAATATTGTGTTAGTAATATTTCCCCAAAAACCTTGGAAGAGGCTCTTGACATAGCTAAGCATCAACATTTCCTTATATGTCAATTTGAACCTCCTCAACCTACAATAGAAACTCACATGATTGTAAAAGCTAAAAACCACCATGTAACTAATGATGGTGTTACAAATAGTTATGATTCCATACACACCATCTAGGTTATTAATCCAAACCCTACAATAGATCATAATCCTTCACTAACACCTAATAACAATTCTCATCATAATCTAGCATTCTCTTAAGGCAATCATACCAATGTGTACAAACCTCTTTCCTTAAAATAAATTCAAAAATATCTTCCATGATATTCACCATGAGATATTGACCCTAGACATCCTATGAAAACATGGTATTATCCAAATAAATTTTGTTGTTTTCATTTAAGTTGGGGCTATTCTCATGAAACGTATCGCCAATTAAGAAATCTTACTATGGACTTTCTCCTTAGACCCAAATTTGACCATGAATCACTAAACATCAACAAGCTTATGAATATCACTTAAAGATAATGTAACTCACACTAAAAACCAATATTTAAACCAATTCAATGTTCATTTAGTATAAGTATCCCCTTCTTAATCATCAAGACAACATTGATCAACCTACTGCTACTACCAATAACATTAAAATTATTATAGTTCTTAACACCAATGTTGAAAATGTAGTTAACATGACTAATATGAGGAGAATGGTTGCTTATATTGATTAAATTATAACCCTTAACCATCACACCTCTTCAAAATTTTACATTATCCAAGACACTTGCCCATCCCATCTCATAGAATTGGGGCACATGGAACTAACAAACATACAAGCATCACCTCCAATAACACAAATTGACCATACCTCTCATATAGTTATTATAACTTATACTCTTTCCCCAACTTCCATACCTCAATTAAACATCCCTCAAACTTCAAACATTAATTATTCTACTTAACCACATAAAATACTTCAACAAACAACCACATCACCAAAGATCAATCAACCTACTTTAAACTAACCTAAACCAAAAATACCTTATCAAAAAAAAGCTTATTATGCATCCAAGCCCTTTAAATGGATTTATTACAACAATATGCACCTTTATTCAATAATCATCTAATGGTTTATGATGAATTGGATCCCATAGTAGAACTTTTCCATATTCCATCCCAAATTCCCTTCTTATAGATTATGAGAACTTCTCCTCACCATCATAAAATCTTAATGCAACTAGTATTCAAAATTAAGATCCCTTATCCTCCACCCTCAGGGTAAGATGCTACCTTATTTAGATATAAAGATAGCATTCTTTAATAGTGTGAAGAGATGGATGTCTATGTTGATGAAATAGTGGACACTTCTCTTTCAATTAAATTTCCTATCTCTTCAATGATACTCTATGAGATATTACTTTTTTTGGATTACCCTCCCCTCTTTATTAGCATTCAAATAGGTTATATCCAAGTCAAACATGCTTTAGTGATGAAATATTAGGCACTTGTATTATTCTCCTTGATTTTATTAAAATACTTAGTTTTTTAATGCAATTTTAAACCCACAAAAAGTACATGCCAAGGATATGATAGAAGACAAATTCCTCCTCTATGTTGTGTTTAACTTCCCATCATCATTCCTCCCATCATCGTTAGTATGAAATTCATGATATTTAACTTTCCACTTTCCTATAATATCTTACTCGATCGACCTTGTACACATTGCATGAGAGAAGTTACTTCATATGCATGCCAATAAGTTAAATTCCCTTACAATGGTGTTATATTTAAAATTAAAGGGGACACAAACCCTTAGAATTTTGAACAATTCCAAGAATGAGGTGTTTTTAAAATACCCACCATTAAACCTTACCTAGCATTCCATTTAGAGAATCCCAATTCTTTAATTATTTAGTCAACTCTACTAGAGGTTATAATGGTCATCTAGAATTAATAATAAGTATTCCACCTAACCTCTTAGACTCAGATGATTATGAACCAAATGAAATAATTTTAAAGATCAGAACTTCTAACCTCTCCCCTAACATCATTACTCAACTACTTCCCTTCAACCTTGATCATGTTAAAAATATTTTGATGAAATACTAGTTACTCTAACCAAAAATAAATGTTTCATTCACCATGCTTCCTTGATCAATAAAATATTTGAGGCATGTACTATTGACATACATACACCCAATTATGATGACTGATATTCTTTAGATGGCCCATTTTTTTCTAGATTCATTCATTCTAAAAATGCAAAGGTGTTTAGATATCATTCTTCTTTGTTGTAGTCTCTCAATTATTTTTCTATTGTTCATTCTATTATAGTACATGATATTAGTTTTTCCTCTACTGTTCATAAGTTAGATATGGAACACACACTCACTGTACCTCTAGTCACTACTGAACTTATCAAGAATATGTTTATGTATCATGCCATGAAAATACCTTATCATTTTGCTAGATATCATAATCCTTCCAATTTTTTCCTCCTTAGATTTTATCCACTCTTCTTCAACCCATTGCACAACTAGCCATATATATGGATGAGCCTAGTCCAAGCTCTGATCCAACTTCTCCCTTCCTTGGTGATGGTCTTATATAATTACCTAAGCTTGATCCTCTAGTATCATAATGGGTAGATGATCCCTATTTTGATATTCAAAGATTATTTAGTCATTGAACCAAGGATTTTAGTTTATATTAGCAACAACAGAGTTCTTCCTCTATCACTCCTACTACTAGACCTACATTGTCTACTAATATACATATATTTTTTATTTCATTATACACAACCATTCTTATAATCATTACCAATAAATTAGGTAGTACATTGATACATTGCATCTAATCATAGTGCAACCTAAAGACAAGACTATCCCACATCCTAAGCTACTTCCAGAGGACATCCCTAAATATGGGGAAGTGTATTATCTTTGGCATCAGTGCACTACACACCATAATAATAGGTACCAAGTGTTTCAACAACATCTTTGTGATTTCCCACAATCTACACCAAGATTGGTTATTGATTTTGTTAGAAGTCACGTGTGAATAAAGGTTTCTCCTTCTCTAGTAGCTACACCTACACATATATCTACATATACCATTCATATTGATATACCTATTCTTTTCATTGAGTATCCCACACAGGATATATTGCATGAACATCACTCTTCTTCTACCACACCTACTTTTTATGTATAGATGATATAGAAAGAAGTATTCTCATGACTTTCTATGAATATTTATGAGACTTTGACTAAAATTATAATTCATATACATAGGGATGTGTCTGATGTTATGGATGACATTTATGGAGAGAACTATCAATATTTATGAACACAACATGGTGTTCTATCACATTCCTTATCATTATATTACATTATTTGGATTATAATTATGATTCATTTATATATATTATATTTTTTACTATTTATCAAACATGATATCACTTATCTATTTTGCATGAATCATTATATTATGCTTTGTGTATTTTACATGGTTTCAATCTCTTTAGCTTTCTCTTATGGCTTACTCTTATTTTTCATGGATTCAAACTTATGTTCATGGTTTCAATTATTTCACATGGATTCTTTTATCCTCTCTTTGATTATGTTTTGCTACTTTTAGCTCAATTAATGATAATTATTATTTTGACATGGTTATAAAACTCACATTCTCTTAGTATTTCATCTTTACCATATGATAAGTTAGGAAACATTACTTCTCATTATACTATTTATATACACAGATCTATTTGATCTCCCTTTTTACCTTATTTCTTTTCACATACTAAACATGTATATGGTTGAAACTTGAGATTACATATTGGTTCATAGGTAAGCCTAAGTTGTTTAGTTATTCATATCTTTGGTTACTTAGTCTCCTATAGCCAATGTCTAAATCTCATTTATTTGTATCACTTTTATCACTCATATTGATTATTCAAAATTTGTATGGAAGAGGAATCATAAAATCCATAAAAAAATTTAAAATCCAAATCATTTAAACAAAAGTCAATGATAAAAAAAAGAAAATATAAAATACAAAATACTAATCACATAAAAATACATAATTTACTATTTTAGCACATCTCCTATTCCTAATTGAAGCTCAAACTTCATAGTTGGCCTCATATAGAGTCAAGGTCCATTGGGGTGTCGTATCCTAGTATATTGGGAAAGGAGAATAAAAAATCTATTGTGATACCTACTTTCTCACACAAGTACCAAATCTTCACAGTAGACCAACGGCTCTATAAGGGGTCCTGAGGAATAGGGAACACATTGTGAAAAGGTCGGTCCATTTTAATTTATTTATTTATATAACCTTCATGAGTTAATCTTAGTATTCCACCTATTTTCCTATACAAATTTGTGAATATTTCAAGAAGAAGTCCTCTATATTGTGATGGTCACTAGACTCTTAGTGTTTTCCTTTTTACCTAGTATGCCTCATGTTTACCAAGGTTTTATTATAAATGCATAAGTATTAATTTTTACAATCCCTATTTATTTACAAGAAACCCAATATTTCCCCTTGAATAATATTATTTTTTTAACTGATTATACCCCTAGGTTTTCCCTTTGTGAGTTGTAGCATAATACCTTGGATAGGACCAAACATTCCTCACAAAATATTTCCTTATTTTTTCCCTTATTACCATTAACTTGATTAGTTTTCTCCTTTTGATTTGAATTTATAGTATACCTTGGATAGCACTAGGTATTACTAAAAAATTAGTGCATTAAATCCTATTAATTTGTTCAAATATTAGTATTCACCTCATTTGTGTTCCCTTTGTGAGTTGCAGTAAAAGACCTTGGATAGGACCGGGGATTCTTCACAAAGCACTCCCATAAAGTTCCATACTATGACCAAGTCACAATAATTACCTATCAATATTACATGCTTCAAATTTGAGATAATTTGTTTTACATTATGATTTACATGTCATTTGCATACTTTCCATCTTGATTTAGTATGTTTTATGCTTACTTCATAAATATTTCATTTATCTTCTTATTTTTTGATTACATGTATTTTTACAACCATTTTATTAAATTTCTCATACTTCCCATCTTGATTTATTATGATCCATTTGATTTATACTTAAATTAGGTTTTATTTACATACTTCCCATCTTGTTTTAGTATGATTGATTAGCATTATTATACATTTGTTTTTCATACCATTTGTTATAACATGTTTCCACATTATTAAAAAAATTACATACTTCCCATAATGATTTAGTATGACTTATATTTGTTTTAATTTGGTGAAATTTACTTATACATGGTTATAAACATTAGCTACTTTTAATTTACCATTTTGGTTTACTCTATGTATTCATCTTTTGTCTTTACACATTTCCCATTATGACCTAGTGTGTATTACATTTTATGATTATTTATATACTTTTCCAAATTATATTCTTTTGTTTTTAACTATGTAGGTGTGTCACATAATACTATAAAATAAAACATACATTATATATTTCCCATATCATATACAACAAAATTAAAATGCATGTGCTACAAAGGAAATACATAAATACATCCATCAATAACATCAATACATCTCATAGATCAATAAATTCCTATATCAATATATAACAAGAGTCTGATACAACATACTACAAGTACAAATATAATGTCAACAACTCTAAGGTTATGCTCTATCATGTTTATCTGGTGGTTAAGCCACACTACCCATAGATGACTATGAATGACCGCTCTGAATAATCTAATGTAATGAGGTAGACCAAGATCTCAAACTATCAACCTATCCCTATAGATTGGCCACCTAGGCCTGCACACATCCAATATCTATTATAGTATCTATATGGGTAGCTCACTCCTAGGCCAATGCCTTCTAGGTTGGGGCCTCACCATCTACAACACCTGTGGGTAGTTGTAGGTCCTCTCCACGTCTCTCTAGCCACCTAGTTACCTATCCCACCAATCAAAACTAGCTAGCATATGTTGGGTCAAATATTACCACATGGTCCTTTATAGTAGTGGTATCAGGATACCTAATACCCCATCCAAAATATCTCAGTGGACACCTCTAACCATGACAACCTAGTTAAACTCCTACTCAAACATATCTTAAAAATAAACAAACCTAATGTACATTAGATCTCATATGTATATATCTCCAAAACATTTATCTATACCAAGTACATAAACAACTATGCAACTAGTGATCTATCAAAAAATTAAAGCATTACTTACCAACACCAGTTTCATAAATTACAGTCTTCCCATTAGCCTAACCATCGAGCACCTCCACTATAGGATGCCTTTATGTAAATACAAAACCTAGAAACACCACTCATGTACATTATGGTCCTCTCCTCATATGTATTTCTATAGACAAGTTATGTCTATCTTGGACTATAGGATCTCCATGTGTAGTCAATATCTCTTGTGTCCTCTCCCTTACATAATGCCTTCATATCCTAGGTGCCCATGGTGGTAGCTTTAGTCCCTATTGTATTTCTACATTAGCCTCACCTACATCCTCACCCTTTACATCCAACACTATCACATCCTCTTTCTCTAGTCTAACCACCCTCAGCTCTCACTTTTGACCTACCTATGGTCTTTATCGATAAGGCCTAATAATAGGTATCTCTATAGGTACTCCTACACCCCTCTACCTTTAGGATCTCTAGTATGGCATGCCTAATAAGTAGACATGACTAAGAGATCCATCATATATGGTAAGACTAGATTTTTAGGTACATGAACTATAGGGTGTGGCTCCACCCATGAGGTATAGCTCCCAATAATGCACATGTGTATAATTCTAATAGCTATAGTAAACCAAGCTAGCCAACTATTCATAATATCTATATAAGGTTACCATATAATCTACCCATGAGTAACTATATGTAAGGCTAAGTCATGAGCACCATAGGTACTTCATGATCCTATCACCACGTTACCACCTGAGGTAGCCTATCATCTATAACATGTGGCAGCCTAGCTAGCTATTATATAAGAAATCACTCATATATTTATCTACTTAATAAAATGATGGGGCCATAGTCTTCTTCCCCCAGGTCATCATGTCATACATGTAGTGTATGATTTGTACCCAAATAACTAAGCCTAAATCATATAGGGTACCCTACTCTAATATCAATTGACACAAGGCTATCACATACAACATTACCTTCCCATCTGACTTGTGATACAACCCAAGCAGTATCATACATCCTATCACAACTTTCTATATTTCTAGAATGGTCAATATATATACATCAAACAATCATACTCATAATCCAGGATAAATATTACTTGAGTCAGTCACCCAATGGGATAGGGCTTGTCTCTCCTCCTCAAACTTTGATGCATCACAAATAATAGGAGTCTAGATAATTATAAGTCCAATAAAAACACGGAATCCTCTAAGGTGATTCCCACCTCTATAGTATTCCCATCCACCTCCCACTAGAAAGTGTTGGTTAGTCACTCTCATGCTCTTAAGAACATGATAAATAGATCAACACTAAGAGGGATCCACTACATATCTATGATGCCTCCAAATCCTAGGGAGGCTAGCCATGCTTGGTCATCATCTATCAGTCTTTCTAGTAAATTTGACAACCAAGATGCATCCAATAGGAACCAAAATCTTTATCATCTCTACAAAATGTCAAAAACCATAGAATTTATTACATATCAATATAAAAATGATACATATACATTCTTAGACTTATTAAATCATTAAAATTAACTACTTCATCAACTTGCTCTTACTATTTTCTATTTCTCACCTTTTCCTACATAGTTGGCCCTTTTTATACTAAATCAACCCTATCACCCCTCTTTACCAATTATGTCAGCCTTAAGTTATGAAATCAACCCACTTTTGTAAACACATCCAACCCTTTTTATACTAAATCATCCCTTTTCCCTTCTTTTCCTATTAGGTCAGCCTTATGTTACAAAGTCATCCCAATTTAACAAACTATATCAGCCCCCTACTACATACTAAATTGGTCAATATGCACTAAGTCAACCCCATCCACTTTCCAAATGAGTTAGCCTTATACTATGTAGGCAACCACCCCCAACAATACTAAGTTGACCCTCTGCTATGTAATCAACCACTTTGTTACCTCTCTCTCTTTCTAATTGAGTTTATTGGGCTAACTCTCTTCAAAAATGGTAATAAAATTTCAACTATTTATCATAAATGTCATAGGTATTTATTGATCTAACCCTTTCGTACCCATTAACCCACTTTGTTCTTAGTTTCCTTAAAAATTTCCTAGGGCAATTTTTGCTAGCTAAATTTTCCCTAATATTTATTTTTATGTACCTAATTTAATTCTAATAAAAAATACCTTTAAATTTGAAATTAATGCATCACTTACCTGAGCTATACTAAATTCTAATACTAGGCATCCTCCACATTGCATATATCATCTCTTCACCATGGTCACTTTTCAGGCTCATCTAGGTCATTTAAAGCTATATTTTCTCACAATAAAAAAATTACAAATGAATTATTTTTAGCCCTATTTATATTTATAATTTAAATTTATTTAATTACTGATTATTTTTGCCCAGATTCTATTTTTCACTCATAACTTTATTTATACTAGATCTTTTTTCAAACCAAAATATGTTCTAGAATCTTGACACCATAGAGATTTTTTATACATATTATTATTATTATTATTATAAATTCAAATTTTCACTTATTTTATAGGTTCACCTAATGTTTTATACATTGAACAACTTTGCATTTCTCTCATTTCATTTCTACTCTATAGCACTAAGGTTAGTAAATGTATGTATTTTTCAATTTTGTCCTTTCATTTATCTTATTCACTTCTTACTACAATTTATTTAACTTAGTGTTGTGTGTTGTTTTGATCCTTTTCTAAAGCACCATCCCATGATGTAAATGTGTGACACATGATAATATTCGAGTGGGGTATATGTATACACACAATATTTTTAAACTTTATCAATTATCGATAATTTTTTCTCTTTCAAGAACCCATAAAGTCTCAATCTATTTGAGTTCATGCCTTAAATGGTTCACTAAGAAAAGGGTGGGTAGACCATTGATGCTTCAAAATATTTTTGTTCCCTATAGTACCACTTAAAACCAACATAAACCCCTCTTATGCATTTCCCTAAGATTTTACACCTCCCTTACATGCTCCACCAATAAATTCGCCACCTAAAATATCCCCTACCTAAGCCAAATCTACTTCTACCACCCTAAGAATTTAGTTGATTGGGTTAGATTAGTCATGAGGATTGAGCATGTTATAGGACTAAGTTAGCCTAGCTGACTTATTCTGTGACCTAACTATTCTATTTTCCTAAATAACTAGGTCGACTAGGATGATTGTGTCGACTAAAATACTATAATGTTTTAGGGTTATATACATCTATATAAACACATCTTCCACCCCCTTTCTAATAGATATAATTATTCATTTATAATTTTTTATCTGCTTATCCACCATTCTACTTGAGGAGTCATTACTTAGGTTTTCATACTTGTTTGGGGAATAATCTTATCTTGTGGGAAAAGTCTTTTAGATTCATAGGAGAAGTCTTTTATCCTTGAGTTGACCTATGTTTGTTATCCTTAAAAACTAAAAAAATCTCTTTCAAATCACCATTGGCTAAGGGAGAGATTGAAGCTCAACAAGTTCAACTTTAAGGTAAGTATTCTTGACTCTTACTCATATTTTTTAGTAGATAGATTTGCATGTATAGTGTCTTATGAATGTATTGTATAGCCATGCTTAGGATTACTTATATAGTAACTTAAGTAGAGTTCTTCTTTGCATGTATATTATTTATGTTTACTATCCCCCATTTGTGCCACAAGTTTGGTGAGCAATAGATTAAATTTACTTTACTTTATTACAAACCATAAGACCTAGCTAGGGTTATTATGTGGTATTACTCAAATAGAGTATTTGGAACCCTCTTTAGTGATATTTTATATTAAGAGACCCGTTAGTTAGGTCTAGTGAACCCATATTGGTCATGACCCCAAGTTTCTAAATGTACCAACAATTGGAATGGCTAGTTTGATTTATTTTCTCTAAGCTACAATTGATTTAAAGATTAGATTCACTTTATCTTATATATAGATTATTTGAATTATGATATGAGAGGGTGTTGTGACTACTTTGACATTTTTAAAGACTAATTAATACTCTACACAATGAAGACATATCATAAAACATTACCAATATCTTACATAAATTGCTTGAGTGTGTATAGTGAGGATAGTATCATACTAACAAGGTAATATGGTATGTCAAAACTAATAAACCATGGGATGTTGACTCGTATATGGACACTAAAATCATAGGATATGAGATTCCTAATGTAGTATTTGATTTTAGAAGTAATGCCAACATAATTCCTAAATCTAATTGGGAGGCTATTGGTAGGCCAACATTTAGATACACTCTTATTACTCTCAGTCTTGTAGATTATGGGAGACTAGAACCAATTGGTCACTTGGAATATGTGGAGATTAAAGTTATTAAGTTGAGTCTTTGAAGATATTTTTAGGTCATTGACATTAATATAGATGAGACCCATTATCCTTCCTTGATTGGGAATAAATGGTTTTATGATGGCCAAATTACTATCAACACATTACAAAATTAATTAGAGGCACACCAATGAGATAAGATAGTTATAATACAACTAAATAATTCAGAGTAAAATCCCTATGTTATTAAAAAATAACCAAAGTCACCTTATGTATATGGTGATAATAGTTGGTTCAAAGTTAATGTAGCTATAGATCAAAATGGTCTATAAGTTGTAGAATATCAGTTCTTTAAACCCCAACCTCAGAAACACATACAACCATAGATAATAAAGCAATCGGTCTATAATCTAGTTCTAATAAAGTTTCCAGGTCCTTAGTTTTAAATTGAAGGATACACCTCTCTATCTTTGTGATCTCAAACTAAGTCAGAAGTAGATATATTATATAATATAGGTGAAATAACCATGGATTGCACATAGCCTATTTGGGAAGGAATTATACCTTGGGATGCAACATATTTAATAAGTGGTAACTCAAACACACATATGTTTAATTGGGTTAGGGGAGATCATGATAAATGGCCTTTAAGAATGGTATTCATCATATAATGCCAATTTTCATAATATTTTGCGACAGGGAATCTCAATCAATTTATATTGATATTGGAGCACCATATACTAGATATAGATCATAGATTCAATTTACTTAGCTATGCCTTGAAGGGACCTACTGTGATATGGTGTGGAGTGCATAGAAATCCAAAGTTACAATGGGATGCTATGTGTTAATTCCTACAAGTAAAGTTTCAAATACCACTCAATGTTAGAATAGAGTGGGCATTATTTAAATAAGGCCAATGTACACAGCTAAATATTCATAAATGTGTAGATGTATGGTCTAAATAAGGTGTTAAGCCAAAATACTAGGTGCATATTTTTAGCCACACTCTAGCACCACTTCCAATTATGTGGTATATGAATCAAGAGCGTAGGAGAAACTAAACATTGGGAATAGGTACAACAAGATTTTATTCAAACTTTTGTTATTGAAGATGAAAATTAAATAGTGTATAATGTGTTGAAAATATTGATAAATTTTATATGTTATGACTAGGTAGAAGATTTGGGAACTTTGGTGGACTCATCATCATAAAAATAAGTAGCTCTATATTTGAATCTAGGGATTCATAATGACAAGGATAGTAAATAAGATAAATGTTAGATAGTAAATAAGATAAATGTCTTCTTAGACCTTGTAATAAAATTAAAGATGAGATGACATAATTTAGTGAGAGTGATGGGTATCTAGATTTAGAAGGTGTTGGGACCAATATACCCCATTTTTTGAATTGGGACCCTTAAGAAGCCCTCAAAATTAAATTATAGAAATTTTATCATGTAAAGGTCTTTTATAGAATTTTAAAATCATCCACTTTGTTAAGAGATAGGCTTATGTAGTTTTAATCTAATTTAATCTAGACTATCATTGTTAATGAAGTTCTTTTGGCCTTTAAGTTGTAGGTTCCATGACATGCATCCATATGGGTTCTAGATTCCAAAACCCTATCAAACCCTTGATTTAATATTAAATAAAGGTAGGAACCATTTTAAAAATTCAATTATAGACTTAAATATAAAATGCATATTCTAGGTTTAGGCATGTTTTTTAACACAACTTGACTAAGAAACTTGATCCCCTTCATTATTCCCCCTTTTCTAAAGTTCCTTATGGCGTAAATAAATGTCATCATGTAGGGTCCTTTTATATTCCCCAACTTAGCCTAAGAATTTAAAGCTAAGGCCCCAATGTATTCATTAATACAATCACGACCTTAGTCTTAGTGTTTTAAGCCTAAGTTTTTATTGTCTCCATAGTCTTAACATTAACTTCCTCACACTTTGTAGGATCTTAAGATTATCTCTTTATCATAAGATTTGATCCAATGATGTGAGGATAGCCTAAAATTTAGCTTAAAATAACATACATCTTTGGTGATCTGATGATCCGTACTTACTTGTCATGACCCGATCAAATAAAGCAAACCATAATTCAAAAGTCAAAAGGATGCAAGAAGCTTGAAATATGGACACATGGAACCATGGCATTCAAAAGATAAAGGCCCACCTAACATGATTGCCAATCAATAGTAATTCCTCAAATCAAGATCATACGGTTGTCACTTTATCATGATATTTGATCCAACGGGGTGAATTAACATTGAGACGCTAGGAAGCCCCATAAAAATGCCATTAAAATTTTTAATGAAATTAAAATTAAAGTTTGCATGATCATCATCCAAATGTATAAAAATATGAAATTTATTCCTACATGATCATCAACTTTATGTCCAATAAAATCAAAACTTCACTGGTTTAAACTTGACATCTATGCGACTGTCAATTGACACCCATGAGGGTGTATTTGATGTCCATGAAAACATTAATTTTAACCCAATGAAATATCTTACTTAGTTTTCAAATGACATTTCAAAAATCCTATTTTAACTTAAAAGTGGCTTCTTAACCTAAAGGAAATGCTCAAAAGATGTTCAACAAAGGGAGCCTTTAGCCTGTAAATTATGAGAAGGGTATTAAATCTAAATGCTTAGTCTAAATTCATATGGAAGGGTCCTCATGGAATTTTTTCATGAACCTTAAACTATGAGATTATGCTAAGTCTTATGTTAAAAGGGGAAACCTTTATCACATGAAGTGTAAGCTAACCAAAGGTTTTCATATGTGGTGGTCTAAACTATTTAGACCCTTTCCCCTTTATTATAAATTAGGAAACGTAGGCATATGTTCCTTAGCCTAAGGTTTATTTCATGCTTAATAACCATGAAACAAACCTTAACCTAAGGAACTTAAGCCTATATCATGACTTTAATAATAAACTAACTTAATATTTAGGCATTATTTTTAGATCAAGATTTCACACCCCATCATTGGATTTGATTCACTAGCATGAAGGCACAAATTGCTTTTCAAAGGCTCGTAAGCCTGCCATGTGGCCAAGACTTGGTTAACAAACAACTGACCAAAAGATTTAGAGCATGGAGAAGGCATGTAAAACACCAAGTGTCATGATCATAGATTTTACAACAAAGAGACCCAATTAGGATCTAAAGGCCCAAACTATAATCAATGGCTCATGTTAATCTAGGATTTTGATCCTATGGTGTGAACTGGAGTTATTTTTAAATACCAACAGCTAGTGTTCAATTGAAATTTATGAAAAATGCCATAAAAGGTTAAGATCAATGCCACATAAGCACCATACAAGTAAAAAAGGACAAAATTTGAGATCTCATGGGCTCAAAAACACAAAGGTATAAAGATAAAGGTCTACATCAAATCTAAAACACATATAAGTTAAATCCTGGATATCTTCTACCATTAAAGATCAAAAACCTTAAACCCTACATAAAAGTGACCCAAATGGATTAAATTTGTTGTAATTAAATCAAAGGATAACTTAATTGTGTTTTTTAGAATGAGAGAGCTTTCACAAATATCATCTACAATTCAACATGAATAATTAGCAATAAATAGAGACCATGGCAGCTAGCAAGTA
This sequence comes from Torreya grandis, assembly GCA_037957365.1. Lineage (NCBI taxonomy): Eukaryota > Viridiplantae > Streptophyta > Pinopsida > Cupressales > Taxaceae > Torreya > Torreya grandis. Next base: position 409,455 of record JARHVA010002627.1, read on the forward strand.
GTAACTAAAGGAAGAGGTTGAGCTCTATTTGGAAAAAAGACAATGAGGGCTAGATATTTAAAGATCAAAAATTGAACCTCATAGTATTGAATATCTAGGGCCTTAGGAATTGGTTTTAGCTCTTATTTATGATAGAAGAGTTACAACCCATATCAAGGGAGGAGCAGATAAATGCCACTACAAATAGATGACACTATGACCTAGTTGCAATCCAAATGGTTGTCTTTCATCATGCCATGGTAAAACCATAGGTATCATACTATATTGACTTATTTACCCCCATATTTTTTGATTTAGGATAGATGGTGAGTGGATCATTAGAGAAGGTGGCTTAAAAGGGGTAGCATACATTTCCCCCATTGCTTTCAAAAAGTAATATAAGCTCCCCCTTCCATTATAGACCTTCCTAGAATGAGGTAATGGACCAATAATCATGACTTGGACTCCATCCTGAGACCTTGGCTCCACCAAGGACCTCACATCTTTAGAACCCTTAATGGAAAAATCCCTATCATCTAGTTCGAAGAGGGTATTTAGGTGATATTGAACTTTTTGAATAGATCTTTTGGTTCCCCTTTCACCACTTATGTGAATAAGGTTTGGGTCTCATATGTGCACTTTGTGGTGGAGGAAAATCTTACCCCTCTAATTGGATATTTGATAAATATCTTCCTTACTAAGCAATTCATCACTATCAAAAGAAAGACCTCAAATCAATTTTTTATGATGTCATACCTACTTGATACCCCTCTAGCCCTAACTACCTTCCCTAGAATTAGGAATTGGTCGACAGAGGATAGGATAACCATTTCACACTAATATTCCAAGCTGTACATCTTAAATTATAGGAATCACATGCATTTTATTTGTGATTGTGTTTACCCTACTATAGTGGAGGATATCATAGGGGTTCTCATGCCTAGGATCCACCCCTTCATCAAGAGATATGTTGAAATGATAGGCTATGTATGGTATTATCCTAATTGCATAATCATCAGGATAGTAGAAATCATGACTCAACCTTACAAACTAATAGTATATGTTATAAATAAGCTTGTGGAGTAGGAAATTAATACCTGGCTCATTCATGGCATTGATAAGAATTACAAAGAGGAAAGGAAGGGCCTACTCCACCCCTTCCCATTGAATATTGGGAAACCCATAATAAAAGACTCGAATCAAGTGGAGGTTATGTCAACACATAAAAATTCATTTGGATTCCAATTGGATGAACTCTAGATATGGGATCCAAAGAATGTAGTTGGTGACCATCTAAGGGATAAGAATATCTCAAAGCTAGAACATTCACATCAACTAGATGTCCATGACATTATATCTATCATGGATAAAAGCTATGAAGAGTTATTTTATAAGATCCAAGGCCATAATATTAAGATCAAGTATAGATTGGTTAGGGACAATAATCCATCTAGAGAAACATGGAAAATTCACCATTTACAATACTATTTACTACTTGGGCCATCTAGAATAGCCCATGAACCACCTCAGATAGAGCAGCCACAACCCCAATAGTAGGTCAAGCAAATTAATTGTGATCAAGGCAAAGGAAAGGAGAAGGTTAGAGAGATAAGATTAGAATAAAGACTTGAATAAGGGCCACTACCTTCAACCATGAAATAGAGTCCACCTTCTCCAATCTAGTAAATTTATATGATTACCTTGGAACTAGAAGAGACACTTGAGGGTGCCCTCACATAACTTGCAGAGTCTTATGGCTTAGGTGGAGAGGAGGACCCTTCAGAGGAAACAATAAGAAAAGAGCTAGTTACTGTAGCACCTCAAGAGAAGAGGTAGGCAAAATTGTCCTTGTCCCAGTAAGACCAAGGAAGAAGCCTAGATTGACCTTCACCATCCCACTAGTGAAGTTAATTTCTTTGGTGATGAATTTCCAATCCATAGACCAATCATTCCTGACTAGTTCATATATAAAAAATTACAAAAGATCCCCTCTCTTTCTCATTCTTGGGCCATGAAAAGGGTCACTGATGTGGGAATACAAGATGATATGAATCCTTAGATAAGGGATATAATGAAAGAGCAAGAACAAAGAAGAATTGTGGTTGCTGAAGGGCTATAAGGAAAGAAGATAGATGTTTTAGGAGCATCTATTAGCTCAAGTATGGAGGTCTCAAAACCTCCCCAATTTAAGGAACTAGTCACTAATGTCCATTTCAACCCTAAGATAACTGGGTTGGAAAGAATAACAACTAGGATAGTTGTGGTTGGGATAGAAGAATTCACCTTTCAAAAGGTAGAACCATTTGTAGGACTAACCTAGTGGGTGGATAGCATCTTGGAGAGTATATAATACATGAGGAGGTTGTGGAAATTCTAATTGAAACCCATTTAGTACAAGCTAAAGCTAGAGTCCAAGGAATGAAGTAGAGGATCCAAAATTTGGAAAGAGAGAAAGAAAACTTGGAAAAATAGGCATTTTTATCAGTGCTAGATACAATAATCAAGCTACTTGATAAGTCATTTTAAGACATGTTTGAGGCACTTAAATTAGTGAAATTAAGGCAAGGTGAATTAAAAAGATAATGTGGACTAGCCAAGAGTCTAGTCACCTAATGGTAGGCCTCTGAGGATAAGATAGCTCAACTCCTTAATATTTAGGCAAAGAAGTAGATCCCAAACTTTAAGACCATCAGTTTGGGGCATTTGAGCATAATTATAGGAATTATGATTAAAACGGTTTAGAGTTTGAGTTCATGGCATAATGTCATGGAAAAGGTCCTAAAATAATACAAGGAACTAATTGCAAGAATTGAATAACTTCTTGGGACCATGCTTACAGAGCCTGCACAACCCAATGCCTTTGGGATCATTAGTGATGAATAATTCAAGCATAAAGCTACTTTGGTAACCTAGGAAATCAGAGGAAAAAGCCAAGGCAAATCTATGGGTGAAAACAACAAAGTCTTGGGCATGATACTCAATGTAGGGGAAAGAATAAATGAAGCCAGGAGTACCAAAGAGGCCATGTATATAAATGGTAAAGAATTCGATGACCTAGAAAATCAAGAGGAATAAAAAATCATGAATCCTATTACAGACTTAGACTTAATTGATGAACATCATGAGAGAGCCATGAGCATCCTCCAGTAGTAGTAACTAGGGGCCCCACCATCAAATTGAGCATATTCTATTTTGTAAAAGTTTTGTAACATTTTGAATTAGAATATCCCATTGTAAAGGCATATTCTAGTTTGTTATCATGTTTGCCTCTAGGTCAATACAATTTAGAAAAACATTTGTATTTTAGAACTTGTAAGGATAGTTATCCCTATCTTTTTACACCTGTATTTTTTAACTAATCGATATACTACCTAGTCTTCCTATAAAGGCATATATGACCATTATAAAGGGGGAGAGTTTTTGAAACAAAATTGTATAATCGAAGCAATTAATAAGATCAAGGAATTCTACAAGGATTTTCCATTTTTGATGTGTTAATTGCTAATATGGATTTTCTCTTAATTTTTAGTAGAGGTCTTGAATTTAAATAGTGTCGTTAACTTCTAAATAGCATTATTTGATTATAGGGTTTATGATTTGTGCCTATGCTAGGTTAGTTGAAAGATCTTAGGTTATGCTTCATTTCATTTTATTTTGTATTAAGATGTGCAATTACTATTTGATTATAGTGGTAAATCTCTAAAGTAGACCTAGTTCTTAATTGTGATTCTTAAAATGTTTTCCTTGAAGTCTGCATGATATATAGTGAGATTTGAAGTTTGGCTATATTGTATTATATATTTGTTAAATGCATATTTAGTTACCATTAACACTTTTTCATAATGTTTAGGACTAAAATTGGCAATCACTCATTTCTTTTCTACCCTACCCTTCTCTTTGCTCCTTTTTACACCATGACCACTTTAGTTTTAGTAAAATTATAAATATACACTTATATTAGTATATATCTTAAATAAGGAATGTAACTCACTAAGTATTAGAAAATATTCACAAAGAACTAGCCAAGGTGGCTCCCAACCACTAAATTATATAAATATTTTGGAATAGTTATCTTACTTTGCTACTATTTCACCACAGGAAAATAGATTGTCAAAACTTGCAACTCATGCTCTAAATTTTCTACATTCTAAAATGAGAAGTGTTCTCTAAACACTAAGGGCACCTGTGGTACATTTAGAAGCATCAACAGGATATATCCCACTAGCACTAGAAGGAGGGATAGCATTATTTGAATCCTTACTGATCTTAGTCTTATTTCACCTAAAATTCAATATGTCTTCATGTTTTTAAGTGAATCCTTTGATTAAACGTATAAATATCATTGATCTTTGTTGTTTTTAGCATCATTTTTTATTTCCTTTAAAGTTCTTTGAGAATTGGTACTTGTTTCTGGTAAATTTAGATTTCACCTTGAAAATCCATAGTATTTGAGGTTTGAATGATTCATTTTGAACAAAGTTGGGTATATATTTCATAGATATGAGTTATTTTAGTCTTAGACTTGCAAAGATAGACCATATTTACATAGTTTGGTGCACCTTTGAGATAATTCAATCAAAGATCAACGTCCTTTCAAAATTATTATACCACCTTTACAAAATAAGCTCAATGTGTAGGTCTAACTCTTGTTCTTCATAAAATATAACTTGACACATCATATTTTAGGTAGGATCTTCAAATTACAATCTAGAATTGCTGAAGATCAGAACAATATCACACTAATTAACTAGAGAACCTTTACTTGAACTCAAAGTACACAAGAGAGCCAAACATGATAAAGGTAGATGTAAGAGATCTAAGTCTCTTCCAACTTCACCTCTTTAAGGTATTTGTGCCTTTAGCCTTCATCTAGGTATGGCATGGTTAGGGTATTCTTTAATTAATGTACCAGGGGTAGTTCATGATCTCCCAAGGAACCATGAGAAATATCTACCTACATTTAGTCCAATTAGAATAATAACTATTGAGGAATATATAAAGTATTTTAAATCTTCCTTAAGGCTTAGGATGTAGCATGTAGGCTATTTCCTTTCACTTTTAAAGATGCATCTTATGATTGGTTTTTAAACTTGCATGATAATTACATTATAAGTTAAAATGATTTCAATAATTTGTTCATTGATCAATGTGGTAAGATTATCAATCCCTATGTTATTTACCATCAATTCACCACTATTAGAAGGGACACTAGTGAACTTATCAAGTCATTTAATGCTAGGTTTCAAAATATGTATAGTGGAACCATAGAGCCTTATAAACCTGATGATGTTCTAACTTTAGAAATCTACACAGATGCAATGGATCCTATGACCTTTGTATTCTTGAAAATATCTATCCCAGCTATAGATTCATTAGCCCAAGCCAACTCTGAATTAGTGACCATTAATGATCAAATACATCCCCAAGGGAAAATGGCTTACTCAGTCGCAAATGTGAACCACATATGCCTATGATGAACTTGTTCCCAAATAATAACCAAAATATCCCAACCTTAAACCAACTTCCAAACTTAAATTAATTTCCCTTAAGTCATGCATCCCCAAATCAATATCTAGGATTATTGAGTCATCTTACTAATGGCTTTAATGTAGGTGATCAATGAGATTTAGTACTAGCTACAGGTGTTAACAATAATTAGGTGCATAATTTTGAAAATCCAAAAAATGAGAATGAGTCTATCTTGAAAATGGTTCAAAAATTAAGCACTAATTTCCTTCAGTTGCATAAACAAGTAGGCAATATTGAAGAGCAATCTAGTAGGATTTTATCATTTCAAAGGTTTAATAGGCCAAGCAATAAATTTCAAAATGATAGTTTTCACAATAACAAGGCTAATGAACCATCTTCCAGTAATAATAATATGGACATCAATCTTACTGATATTGCATTACTTGACTATTATAGGGTGCATTGCATAGCCAAGCATGGGGAAATTGATTTTATAGAATTTTTCAAAGCCTTTGAGGATTTCTAAGAGGAGTTGGATATGTTTGAAGTGGTCCATAACAAATAAAGTGGTGTAGGTCCCTCTAGATCTAAACATCTAAGCAGGCCTTCATGGTGGATGCATTTGAATTTCCATTTCAAGAGGAAAATGAGCCGGATGAGATCCCTAAATAATTCCATGCCTTTTAGGAGTTCTTAAAGAATACCTATCCCTTGAGAAATAGAGAGTAGATGTAGCCTTTGACTACCTCAACACATCCAAATAATTTTGGAACTCATCTTAATACCTCTTCAAACAAAAATATAGAGCCATAAAAAGGGAGTACTTCTAAAACCACTATTGATCCGGGTAATAATTCAGATGACAATTCGGGTGATGGGTCTACCCCAATTGATGGTGGAACTTCTGGGAGCCATAACTTTTTCACTGTAGCTCTAATTAACTCGCAGTTTGAACCGTTGGAAAGATAATAATGAGGGGAATGTTGTGACATGGAATTAATCTATGTTTGATGAAGTTTGACCCTTGAAAACCCAATGGAAGTGCCCCAAATTTCAATTTTAGTAGTGTAGTTTAAAAATAGAAAGTTTCTAAAAATAGTAATTCCTTGAATTCTGTATTTTTGTAAATCATGGAAGTCAAACCAATTAATCTCCCTTGAGATTGGTGACCTTACACATCCTCTCCACACCTTCAAAACATGAATAAATGAAATTTTAACCCAAAATGGAAATCAGACATCTCTTCTCAGAGATAGGCATATGTTTGGGTCTACAATTTTGATCAATAAAACATCTCTTTTTAGAGATAACATTATTTGAATTGCGTTATTTTATTTTTTAATTATCTTTCAACCAAAGCTTTCAATTTTTGGATCAACTATTGAAATTCCAATTTCTTCTAATAAAACTAGGTATAACATAGTTGAGGACATGAAGAAGATAAAGGCTAATGTCACATTACATGAACTCACATATATTATAGAGTAGAGAGACCTCTTATTGTAATTCTTGTCAAAGAAGCATAGTAATCCACCAAAGACTGATCAAGCCAATGTGACTTTGCATAAATCCAAAGCTGAGTCTCCTCCCTTCTTGCTCACTATCAAGATGTTTGGTAAAAAACTACATAATTGCTTATTAGATTCTGGAGCATCTACCAATATCATGCATACATGTATATATAAGTAACTTGGTTTAACACCTATAAATTCTAACAAGGTTGTCACCTAATTAGACAAATCTAGAGTTAAGGTTGTAGGAGAATTATTAAATTTTCATATGCAACTGGCTTCTAAGCCTATAAACAAAAATTCATTGATATCCAAGTGGTTGAAATACCTAATGTTTATGGAATCTTACTAAGTAGGGAATAGATCAAGGCTTTAAATGGTTACATGTCTACAGACTACTCACATCTATGGCTACCTTGGAAGGAGGTCCCCAATCAAATCAAGGTTGAGAGAGAACCAATAATGAAGCATATGATAACTAATTACAATGATGTAAATGAAAGGGTTAATATGATTGGCTCAGACTTAGGGGTCTTCACCCTAGAGGCTAATAAGATATGTGATCCCAATAATGCTTAGGTTCTCCCTGGGTTGTGGAAATTACATTTTGATGGTGCCAAGTGTAGTGATGGATCAAGGGTTGGTGTTTTCTTAACCAATCCTACTAATAAAAAGTATCATGCTTCTTACAGTCTCCAATTCCCTTGTACTAACAATCTTATTAAGTATAAATCACTTATCCTAGGTTTATAGTTTGCTATGAAAATAAGGTCAAGGAACTGCTAGTTTATGGGCATTCAAAATTGGTGGTCAACCAGGTAAGAAGCAAATACCAATGTAAACTATCATACTTGAAAAGATATAAGTTCAAGGTATGGGATTTGATAGAATCCTTTGATGTCTTTAACATCATTTCCATCCCAAGGGAAGAAAACCAAGTTGCTGATAGGTTGGCATCTGCTGCCACCAACCTCATGCCTAGCCAATATTCCCCAAATTTTAGTATTGAGATAATCCCTTATCTTTTAGTTCCTGACAACATTAATCACTTTCAAGTCTTACATGATGATCAGCAAATATTGGATTTCATAACCAATTATGGAGCATTTGATGCTCAAATTATTGATGAGGCTAATGAAAACACATCTAAGGAAGATAAATTTTATGGTAAGGTCATTTAGTTGAATGAAAACAAAATTCCCAAGGGGATGGTTACTTTATAAATAATTTTTGATCAAGACAAACTTACTGATACTTCCAAGGCTCCTAAGGTAAATGGGAAGGACTATAATGCTATTGATCTAGGCCTTCATGATCAACCCTAGCTAGTAAATTTTGGGAAGGCTTGTAAAAACATTAAGAATAAGAAAGCTAAGGAACTTCTTTCCTGATACAGAGATGTCATAGCATGCTCCTATGTGACTTAAAGATCTTTGATCTAAAGGTCATCACACATACTATACCCCTTAAAGAGAGCTACAAACTATTTAGGTAAAAATAAAGGCCTGTAAATCCTATATTAGAACCAATGATAATTAAAGAGGTTAAGAGACTTATATATGTTAGGATAGGCTTCCCCATTAGGCACTCTACCTAGGTGGCCAATCTGGTGCCAGCCAATAAGAAGAATTATGAGATTAGACTTTATATAGACTTTAAAATTTTGAAAAAAGCATCAGAGAAGGACAAATACCCCTTCCTTACGTAGATCAAGTAATTCAAGTTATTTTAGGATCAACTATGATGTACTTTCTTGATGGTTTTTTAGGTTATAACCAATTATTGGTTGATAGAGAGGACATGATGAAGACAACTTTCACTATAAAGTGGGTAACCTTCACTTACAAAAGAATGCCCTTTGGTCTCATCAATATAGGATCCACCTTTCAAAGAGCTATGGATCATGCCTTCTAAGGCCTGATAGGTAAATATGGATGATCTAACAGTTTTTTCTAAAAATGAGGAAGATCACTTCATGAATTTACAACAAGTTTTTGAAAGATGCAAAAGGTATGGCATTTCCTTGAACCCTAAGAAAAGTATCTTGTGTGACTAAGGGAAAGTTATTAGGTTATGTTATAACCAAATATGGGATATCTATAGACCCTAAAAGAGTGGAGTTTATAGTTATAATAGAGCCTCTAAATAGTAAAAAGGAGTTGAAGTCATTCTTTGGTAAAATTAATTTTGTAAGAAAGTTTATTTTTGGTTTTGTAGAAATAGTTAAACCATTGAATGACATGCTAAATAAGGATGCCAAAGTCACATGGAATGAGGTTCAAAAAATGCATTTAATGACATCAAGAAGGCCATCAGTTAGGATCCAATCCTTATAAGTCTTAATTTTCAAGGGGCTTCTACCTTAATTCTTGTGCATCTGATCACACTATGGCTACAATGTTAAATCATAAAATTGAAGGGTGTGACCACCCAATAGATTTTATGGGCACTAATTTCAAGAATGTGAGTTAAATTACTCATTGATTGACAAATAAAAATATGCATTAGTCAAGGTAGTTAATATGTTTAGGCATTGCATCCTTAGAAATAAGCTGCATGCCATCTTACATGACCCTACCACTAAACTTATGTTAAGTTAGAATGAATTGGAAGAATGTAGAGGTAAATGGATGTCAATCGTTTAATACTATGACCTAGAGATGAAAACAACAAAAGTGGTAAGGTACCAAGGTTTGATTTAGATGATTTTTAACACTAACCCTAGGCTAATTATTATGTAGGTGGATCAACAAAACTTTCAAGCTAGTAAGTTGTATGATCCAATCATACATTTGATAATCAATGGTATTTGTCCTATAGGTCTATCTAGGGAGCAAAAGAGGGCCTCAAGGTTAAAATCAGCCCAATACTTGATCAATATTGGGGTCTTATATATGAGGAATTTTGAAGGTGTCTACCTAAGGTGTGTCTCTCAAGAAGAAGCCACCCAAATCATGAGTACCTTTCATGAAAAGCTAGGTAGTGGACATCCATCTGGGAAGACCATAGCCCATAAGATTCTTATAGCTGGCTATTACTAGCCAACTATTTTTAAGGATTTCCACAAACATGTAAGAGAATGCCACTCATGTTATATCTTTAGCACTAAGGAGCCAAGGGCAGTAATGCCTCTACATACAATCATTATTGACAAACCTTTTGCTCAATGGGGATTGGACTTTCTTGGCATAATCAACCCTAACTCATATAAAGGTCAAAAATATGTCTTTACTGCCATAGATTATTGTAAAACATGGATTGAAGTTGTAACCACTAAATAATGCAATACCAAGGAATTGATCAACTTCTTAGAGGAAAACATTTGCACTAGGTTTGGGACTCTAGTATCCCTAGTATGTGACAATGGGTCTGCCTTCACATCCATAGAGATGACCAAATGGGATTATTATAATAGCATCACTCTCAATTTTCCATCCAACCATTATCCCCAAGGGAATGGAGTCTCTAATTCAAAAAATAATAACCTAATGAAGGACATCAAGAAGTCTGCTAAAGATAATCCCAAGACTTGGCACAAGCTCCTTAAATTTCCACTTTGGGTTGATAGGATAAAAATCAAGTAAGCCTTAAGAGCCTCACCATTTTTGCTAGTGTATGGATAGGAACCAATTTTTCCCATCACTCTCAAGTTGCCTACATACATATTTATGCAAGAGTACATAGATGAGAGCTAAAAGCTAGCTAATTCTAGATTATTGGATATAATTCAAATGGAAGATGCAAAGGAGAAAACTTTTGTTAATTTTAGCAGGGATCAAACCACAGTCAAGAGATGGTTTGATAAAAGGTCCAAAATCAAGGTGTTTAGACAAGGAGACCTGGTTCTTCTTTGGGAAAAAGCATATGAACCAAAGGGAAAACATGGCAAATTCACATCCCTATGGATTAGCCAATACCAAATTACAAAAACATTGGGAAACAACACCTTCAAGCTCAAAGACTTACATGGAGGAAATTTTACATTGCCTACCAATGGGCAATACCTCAAACACTATTTCTCTACTACTCCCCTTGGGGTCTTCATGGAGTAAAATTGTAAAATGATTAGATTAGTGTAGGTAGGCAAGTAAGTTTTCCATGTTCTTTTCTTCTCATCCCTTGTTTTTATATAGGCATATACATATTTATTTATTTTCCTTGGTTGTATTTATTTTTGTTGTGTGTTTCTTTCTTATTGCTTGGTTCCTTGATTCCAATAAGTCCCTGGGGACAATTTTGAACTCATAAGTTATGAAATTTATTTAAAAACATACCCCAAAATTTAGAAATGAAGGTATGAACCCCATGCTTAGGGTAACCATGGATATGAAATATAAATCATGATGTTATATCTTAGAGAAACTAATAAAGACTAATGAAAATTCCAATCATTTCATTAGACCCTAACCATTATCTTGACCTTAAACTAGTTTTAAGAAGACTTGCACTGATGGGATGAAAACTTAAATTATCAGGGTATACCCAAAACTCACACTTAATTAACATCCTTTCCTAGGATAAGAGTTGAAACCATAGGTGATTTATCAAAGATCAAGTACTTGACCAAATCCTAAAATGTGGTTATCCTAGCTCCCAACCTTACTAAAAGCCTAAATATCTAAGAAAGTGCAACAATAAGGAGATAATTGAAAAATAGAAGCTTTCAGATACAAGTGATTTTGGTAATCTCCACTAGAGCTATAGATGTTTGGCTAGCAGTGGATTAAGGCCATGAGTGGATCCAAAGGCATCTTTGTTAGGGCTATAGATGTTTGGATGACATTAGATCAATGCCCAAGCCTTCCATAAGTTAAGAGTGGTTTATAATGAACATTTTAGCACATTATAAGTCAATATAAGTGATTTAGGACATGAAACCTAGAAGTTGTTTCTTGAACCCCATGGCAAACAGTAAGTGGAATCAAAGAACACACATAGTCTGGATATGTCTTGGCATTTGACCTTAAAACCATAAGTATAAGGTTTGTTTCAAATATGTCCTAGTCTGGATGATGATATTAATCAAATAAAGTGGATGACCTAATTATTTATCTTATCAGAGTTTTTAGGTTCTAACATTTTGCTATGTTTCTCCCATGAGTCACCATTTGTTCGAACCAACATACCCCATTTTTTGAATTGGGATTCTTGAAAATCCCTCAAAATTAAAATATGGAAATTTTAGCATGTTAGGGTCTTTTATAGAATTTTAAGATCATCCATTTTGTTAATAGATAGGCTTATGTGGTATTAATCTACTTAAATTTGGACTAACGTTTCTAATGAAGTTCATTTGGCCTTTAAGTTGCAAGTTCTATAGCATGCATCCCCATGGGTTTTGATTTTCCAAAACCTTAGCAAACCCTTGATTTAAACGTGAATAAAATTAGGAACCAAATTGGTGGGAACCATTTGAAAAATTCATTTATAAACTTAAATATAAAATACATATTCTAGGTTTAGTCATGTTTTTTAACACAACTTGACTAAGAAACTTGATCCCCTTCATTATTTCCACCTTTTATAAAGTTCCTTATGGCCTAACTAAATTTCATCATGTAGGGTCCTTTTATATTCCCTCACTTAGCCTAAGACTCTAATACTAAGGCCCCAACATATTTATTAATACAATTGTGACCTTAATCTTAATGCCTTAAGCCTAAGTTTTTATTGTCTCCACGGTCTTAAAATTAAATTCCTCATGATTTTAAAGATCTTATAGTTGTCACTTTATCATAGGATTTGATCCAATGATGTGAGGATAACCTAAATTTTAGCTTAAAATAACATACATCTTTGGTGATCTGATGAACCATGCTTACTCATTGGAACTTGACCAAATGGAGTGAAGCATAATTGAAAAGTCAAAAGGATGAAAGATTCCCAAAATATGGACATGTGGCACCATCACATTCAAAAGAGAGGGGCCCACATGACATGATTAACAATCATTAGTAAGTACCCAGATCAAGATCCTATGGCTATCATTTTATCCTAGTAGTTTATCCAACGAGGTGAAGTAACACCGAGACCCTAGGAAGCCCTATAAAAATATCAAGTGGCATCCTCACATTTGGCACTAAAGATTTTAATAAACTCGAAATTAAAGTTTTCATAACCATCATCCAAATGTTTGAAAATATGAACTTGATACTCGTGTGACCATCAACTTTAAGTCCAACAAAATTAAAACTTCACTAGTTTAAACTTGATGTCCACACAACCATCAATTAACACCTGAGAGGGTGTATTTTATGTCCATAAGACCATCAATTTTAACCTAATGAAATATATTACTTAGTGTTCAAATGACATTTCAAAATCTTATTTTAACTTGGAAGTGGCTTCTTAATCTAAAGGAAATGCTAAAAAGATGTTCAACAAAGGGAGACTTCAGCCTAAAAATTATGGGAAGGATCTTAAATCTAAATTCTTAGTCTGAATTCATATAGAAGGGTCCTCATGTAATTTTTTCATGAACCTTAAACTATGAGCTTATGCTAAGTCTTATGTTAAAAGGGGAAACCTTTTTCACATGGAGTGTAAGCTAACTAAAGGCTTTCATATGTGGTGGCCTAAATTATTGAGACCCTTGCCCATTAATTATAAATTGGGAAACATATGCAGATGTTCCTTAACCTAAGGTTTATTTCATGCTTAATAAACATTAAACAAACCTTAGCCTAAGGAACGTAGGCCTAGATCATGACTTTAATAATAAACTAACTTAATATTTAGACATTATTTACATATTAATGGTTTACACCTCATTCCTGGATTTGATCCAATGGTGCAAAGGCAATAATGAATTTTTAAAGGCCCATAAGCTCATCATGTGGCCAATACTTGATTGACAAGTGACTGACAAAAATATTTGAAGCATGGAAAAGGCATTTAAAATTCCAAGTGTCATAATCATATAGTTTGTAACAGAGAGAGCTAATCAAGATCCAAGGGCTTGGATTATAATCAATTGCCCACACTAATCTAGGATTTTGACCCTATAGGATGAAATGAAGGACCATGCAAGCAAAAAAGGATAAAATTTGATATCTCATGGGCTCAAAAACATAAAGGTATAAATACAAAGGTCTAAATCAAATGCAAAACATGTATAAGATGAAGCTTGGATATATTCTACCATTAAATCTCCAAAACCCTAAATCTTACATAAAATTAACCAAAATATATTAAATTTTCTACAATTCAATCAAAAGATAACTTAATTGTGTTTCTAGGCATGAGAGAGATTTCACAAAGACCATCTGCAATCCAGCATGAATAATTAGCAAGAAATAGAGACCATAGTAGCTAGTCAGAAGCAACTAAAGGAAGAGGTTGAGCTCTATTTAGCAATAGATAATGAGGGCCAGATATTCAAGAACATAGAATCAAACCTCATAGAATTGAATATATAGGGAATTAGGAATTGCTCTGAGATCTTCTTTATTATATAAGAGTTATAACCCATCTCAAGGGAGGAATAGATAAATGCCACCATAAATAGATGACATTATGGCCTGGTTGTAATCCAAATGGCTAGCCTTCATTACACCACTACAAAACCAAATCTATTACACTACATTGATGTCCTTGCCACTATATTTGTTGATTATAGGATAGATAGTGAGTGGATCATTAGATAAGGTATCTTAAAAGGGGTAGCATACATTTTTCATATTGAATTTGAAAAGTACTAAAAGCTCCCCCTTCCCCATGTAGACCTTCCAAAAATGATGGAATGGACTAATAACCATAACCTGGACTCCATCCTGAGACCTTGGCTCCACCAAAGACCTCACATATTTAGAACCCTTGATGGCAAAATCCCTATCATCAAGTTTAGAGAGGGTATTGTGGTGATAATGACCTTTTTGAATAGACCTTTTGGTACCCCTTTGACCACCTATGTGAAAAAGGTTTGGGTCTCATATGTACACTTCTTGGTGGAGGAAAAACTTACACCCCTAATTGGAGATTTTATCAATTTCTTCTTTGATAATCAATTCATCTCCATAAAAAAAAGACCTCAAATCAATTCTTTATGATTTCATACCTACTTGACACCCTTTAAGCCTTAACCACCTTCCTTAGGATTAGGAATTGGCCCACAAAGGGTAGGACAACCATTTCACACTACTATTCCAAGTTACACATCTTCAAGTACATGAATCACATAGAATTTATTTGTGATTGAATTTACCCTGCTATAATAGAGTCCATCATAGGTATTACCATGCCTAGACTCCACCCCCTCATCAAGAGATATGTATAAATGATAGGGGGCATATGGTATTATACTGATTACATAGTCATCAGGATAGAAGGAATCATGACTCAACCTTACAAACTACTAGTATATGTTCCAAATAAGCTTGTGGAGTAGGGAATTACTTCCCAATTCATCCATGGCATTGATAGGACTTGTAAAGAGAAAAATAAGGGCCTACTCTACCCCTTTCCATTGAATATTGGGAAAACCATAATAAAAGACTAAAATTAGGTGGAGGTTATGTCCACACACAGATATTCATTTGGCTTCCAATTGGATGAAATCTAGATGTGGGATCCAAAAAATGTAGTTTGTGACCATCTAAGGGACAAGGATATCTTAAAACTAGAATATGCACATCAACTCAATGTTCATGACATTATATATATCAGGGATAAAAATTATTAAAAGGTATTGGCCATGATCTAAGGCCATAAAATTAAGCTTGATCATAGATTAGCTAGGGACAATAATCTATCTAGATAAACATGAAAATACACCCTTTGTAATACAATTTACTATTTGGGCCATCTAGAATAGTCCATGAGCCACTTCAGATAAAGTAACGACAACCCCAATAGTAGGTCGATCAAATTCAAGGTGATCAAGGAAAAGGAAAGGAGAATGTTAGAGAGATAAGATTAGAATAAAGACCTAAATAAGGTCCACTACATTCAACCATGTAATAAAGGCCACCTTATCCAATCTAGTACATTGAAATGATAGTCTTAGAACTAGAGGAGACACTTGAGGGTACCCTCAAGGAATTTT
This sequence comes from Torreya grandis, assembly GCA_037957365.1. Classification (NCBI taxonomy): domain Eukaryota; kingdom Viridiplantae; phylum Streptophyta; class Pinopsida; order Cupressales; family Taxaceae; genus Torreya; species Torreya grandis. Next base: position 425,457 of record JARHVA010002627.1, read on the forward strand.
TAGAGTCCTATGGCTCAAGTGGAGAGGAGGACCCTTCAAAGGAAATTATAGGAAAGGAGACAATTCCCATATCACCTCAAGAGAAGAGGTAGTTATAATTGGCCTTGGTCCTAATAAGACCAAGGAAGAAGCCTAGATTGACCTTCACTCATCCCACTAGTGAAGTCAATCTCTTTATTGATGAATTTCTAATCCATGGACCAATCATTCCTAACTAGTTTATCTATGGAAAATTGTAAAAGATCCCTTCTCTTTCTCATTAAATGTCCATGACAAGGGTTACTGATATGGGAATACAAGATGATATAAAGCCTTGGATAAGGGCTATAATGTAAGATCAAGAAGAAGCAATAATTGTGGTTGTTTAAGGGCCAAAATTCAAGAAGATAGATGCTCTGAGAGCATCTACTAGCTTAAGTATGGAGGTCCCAAAACCTTCCCAATTCAAAGAACCAGTCACTACTCTCCATTTTAACCCTAAGATAGCTAGGTTAGAAAGAATAATAACCAAGAAAACTATGGTTGGGATAAAATAATTCACCTTTCATAAGGTAAAACCATTTACCATTTATAAGACTAACCCTAGTGGGTGGCCAGTAGCTTAGAGAGGCTAAAATTCATAAGGAGAATGTGGAAAGTCTAATTGAAACCCATTTAACACAAGCTAAATGTGGAGTCCAAAGAATGACGTAGAGGATCCAGAACTTGGAAAGAGAGAAATAAAAATTAGAAAAATAGGCAATTTTATCAATACTAGATTCAATAATCAAGCTATTTGATAAGTCATTTTATGACATGTTTAAGGCACTTAGTCAATGAAATTAAGGCAAGGTACATTAGAAGGATAATGTGAACTAGCCAAGAGTCTAGTCACTCAATGGTAGGCCTCTGAGGATAAGATAGCTCAACTCCTCAATATTCAAGAAAAGAAGCAAATCCCAAAATTTAAGACCATCAGTTTAGGGAATTAGAGCATAATTTTGGGAATTGTGATTGAAAAGGTTCAGAGTTTGAGTGCATGGCATAATGGGATGGAAAGGGTCCTAAAAGAAGATAAGGAACTAATTGTAACAATTAAACAACTTCTTGGGACCATGTTGATAGAGCCTAAATAACCTAATGCCCTTGGGATAATTAGTGATGAATAATTAAAACATAGGGATAATTTGGTAATATAAGATATCAGAGGAAAAGGACAAGGCAAATCTAGGGGTGAAAACAACAAAATCCTTAGCATGATACTCAATGCAGGGGAAAAAATAAATGAATCCAAGATTATCAAAGAGGCCATGAACATAAATGATAAAGAATTTAATGATCTAATAGATCAAGAGGAAGAAAAAATCATGAAGCCTATTATGGACTTGGACTTAATTGATGAACAACATGATAGATCCATGAGCATCCTCTAATAGCAATAGCTAGGGGTGCCACCATCAAATTGAGCATTTTATATTTTATAAAAAAATTGTAACATTTTGAGGTAAAATATCCCATTGTAAAGGCATATGCTAGTTTGTTAGAATGTTTTCCTCTAGGTCAGTACAATTTAGAAAAGTACATCTATTTTAGAACTTGTAAGGATAGTTGTCCCTATCTTTGTACACCTATATTTTGTAACTAATCAGTATACTACCTAGTCTTCCTATAAAGGCATGCATGACCATTGTAAAGGGGGAGATTTTTTGAGGAAATTTGGTATACTTAAATCAATTAATAAGATCAATGAATTCTGCAAGGATTTTCTATTTTTTATGTGTTAATTTCTAATGTCTTTTCTCTCAATTATTAGTAGAGGTCTTGAATTTGAATTATGTCTTTGAATTATAAGTTTCATTATTTAATCATAGGGTTCATGATTTATACCTATGCTAGGTTAGTTGAAATATTTTAGGTTCTGATTCATTTCATTTTACTCTATATTTAGATGTGCAATTTATATTTGATTATAGTGGTAAATCCCTAAAGTAGACCTAGTTCTTATGAATCTTAAATGTTTTCCTTAAAGTTTGCCTGATATATAGTGAGATTTAAGCTTCGGATATATTTCATTATATATATTTTAAATGCACATGCAAATACCATTAACACTTTTTCATAATGTTTAGGACTAAAATTGGTAATCACTCATTTCTTTTCTGCCCTACCCTTCTCTTTTCTCCTTTTTACACCATGACCACTTTAGTTTTAGTAACATTATAAATATCCACTTAAATTAGTATGTAGCTTAAATAAGTAATGTAACTCACTAAGTATTATCAAATATTCACAAAAAACTAGCCAAAGTGGCTCCCAACCACCAAATTATATAAATATTATGGAACGGTTATCTTACTCTACTGTTATTTCACCACAGGCAACCAGATTATCAAAACCTACAACTCATGCTCTAAATTTTCTAAATTTTAAAATGAGAAGTGTTATCTAAATATTAAGGGAACCTACGGTCAATTTATAAGCATTAATAAAAGGCTTATTCAAACTAGAGTGACAAGTAGAGCTAAAAAAATTTCAAATCATAGAAGAAGTTGAGGAAGAAAGACTACACAATGTAAACATTACAGAATAAGAAAGATAAAGAAATCTATGATAGTCATTGCCTATTAGATATAGTATAGTATATTAATAACCATTAAATAAGCTTGAGGAAAATATTAAAACTAGTTTTGTGCCCAAACTTGCAACTTTGGGAGATTACTTGACTTAGAATGAGACTTTAAAGGAATTGTAGCTGTTAAGAGATTATTAGGATGTCTTTTTTACTAAGTTTTCAAAAGTTAAATTTGTAGATCCATCATTTGGGGAGATGCACATTGAATTTAAATAGTGTGTCATACCAATAAAAAATTACCCATATATATTGAATCCCAACATGAAGTTGATAGTAGGGGCGGGGGCCTAGCTCGACTAGCTAAGTCTTTCCTATTGTAGGAGGCTGGTCACGAGTTCTAGTCCCCCCCATCCCCATGGTACTAGATGGTTGTGTCATGCCAGTGCTGCCATTCACATTAAAAAGTTTACCTAGGTGCATTGCAGGTTATAGGGGGTGACCATGCTATACCCAATTCCTGCAGCCCAAAAAAAAACATGAAGTTGAAAGTGAAGGATGAGATGGATCACATTTAAGAAGTAAAGAACATATATCTAGTAGAAAAAGTGTATTGGGTTAGTCCCATGGTAGTTCATTCAAAGAAGACTGACAAGATTTTGGTATATAGGGATTACTATTCATAAAATGATTATTGCATCAATGATCCATTTTTCATACCTTTCACAAATGAGGTTATTCAATCAATCATATCCCATGAGGTATATTCAGTCATAGATGGATTTAGTGGATATCATCAAATTCTTTTCATAAAGGAAGACCAGGATAAAACAACTTTCATAATAGAATGGGGTTCATTTGCATATAAACTAATGCCATTTGGTTTCATGCTCTAATATATTTTTATAGGACTATGGTAAATATGTTTAAATATTTTATTCATGATTTTTTGGAGGTTTATTTTGATGATTGGGTTGTCTTCTCTATGTTTAAAGATCATTTTTGTTAATTATGTCTGCTAGAACATTATCTATCCCTATGAATTGAATTAAATCTGAATAAATGATTATTTTTCACACCTTTCATTTTTATGTTGGGTTACATCATATGCAATGACATAAATATAATTATTTAAGATAAAATTGTATTTATAGTGGGGATGCCACCTCTAACTAGTTCCACTGAGGTATGAACCTTTTTGGGTCATACAGGATATTATAAAAAGCTCATCAAGGGATATATAACCATCTCTATACAATTATAAAAGTTATTACATAAAGATACAAAGTTTGAATTGAAACCATAATGTCAAAGAATGTTTATTGAACTCAAAGAAAGTTTAGTAACAACTCTTATCTTAGTTTTTCTAGATTGGAACAATCCATTCCATGTACATGTGGATGCTTCAAGTATGGTATTAGGAGTTGTCTTATCATAACCAAAGGATGATGGGTAGATCATCCTATACATTTCACAAGTAATAAATTTTAATTTGTAGCTAAAAATTACATGACCATAGAGAGAATCCCTAGCAATGGTGTTTGATTTAAAAAAATTTAGGCATTACCTTTTGGCCACTCCATTTGATTTTTTTATAAATCACTAAGCCTTATAATACCTAGTTAATAAGCCTATGTTGGGTGTAAGTATCTCCATGTGGTTAATTTTGTTTCAAGAATTCCAATTTAGAATCAATGTGAAGCGAGGAAAAGAGAATATGGGGCCTAATAATTTGAATTGGCTATGGAATGGAGAAGAACCAGAAGAGATGTAGGATGAATCCATGGATGCATATTTATTCATAGCCTTTATGTTCCTTGAAAATATGGAAGACATTATAAATTTCTTAAAACAATGAAATTTTCTTATGCACTATGTTGAAAGTGACAATAAGCAAATGGTTACATGATAAATTCTTTATATCCTCTTCAATTTATTATTTTATAATATCAAGAAAGATTATGTACTATACAGAGTAGCCTTAGACCATGAGAAACCAAAACTCCCTCAGGAAGCACATAAAGGAATCATGGGAGACCATTTTATAAGATAAGTAACTACGGTAAAGATACTACAAAGTGGTATTTGGTGGCTGAATTTATTTCACAATGCTCACAAGGTGGAAAACCATTGCGATGTTTGCCAAAGAATGGGAAAATTAAATCACTGAGATGAAATTCCCTTGTTTATAATTCTAACAAATCAACCTTTTAAGTAATTGGGCATTGATTTTTTAGGGATTGTAACTCCTCCAAGTAAGTGTAGTCATAAAAGATATATCATTATTGTGATAAACTATTTCAAAAAATGTGTGGAAGCTATTGTGACACTAAGTTTTAGTGTAAAGGATGCCTCTAATTTTTTAATGATAATATCATTACAAGGTTTGGATGTCTAATTAAATTGGTCAGTGATAGAGTAACTCACTTCCTAAATAACATAATCAAGATTCTTACTAAAAAGTTCATGATATCACACCATAAAATCATGACCTATCATTTGTAAGAAAATGGACAAGTTGAGGCTTCAAATAAAGTATTAGATAATATGCTAACAAAGATATGAAATTTTTAGAGGTATGATTGTGAGGATCACATTCTTGTGATTTTTTGGGAATACTAGACAAATTATTAATGTGTGACATGATTCACTCCTTTTCAGTTGGTTTATGGTCTTGAAAAAGTTATGCCTATGGAATATATTGTTCCTAGTCCATGAATTATAATGACTATGAGGTTAGGAGATCAAGACTTGTTGAAATATAGATTAAAGGATTCAACCAGGATGGAGGAAAATAGGCAAAGAATATAGTGGACATAGGAAATTAACAAGTTTAGTCATAAAGCTTTGCATGATCACAATTTGTGATATAAGGAATTTTATCCAAAGCAAGAAATATTACTATATGATAGCATATTTAAAGCATTTTTTGGAAATTTGTGCATTATATGGAAGGGACCCTATATTATTCATGATGTTTCACAATAGGGAAAAAATCTTTTAAAAGATATGTATGGAACCATTTGACCAGGGCATATAAATGGATATAGGCTTAAGCCTTACCATCATTAATTTTTATCATTCATCACTAACAAAGATAGAGGGTAATAATTAACACCAAGTAGTTAGGATTTTTGTTTAATGTTATTTTTTTAGGGATTTGTTTTTAATACAATGTGATATTTAAATCACAACACATTAAAACAAAACTTGTTCAATCAAAATTGGAGAGTGTAATCTATATACAGATGCAACCTAAAGGAAATATATCTAAAAAAAGTTACATGATGGTCATCAATTAAGTTCAAGAACAAGGTGATCACAATATAGGTATAGAGAAAGGATGGTCAGTGGTTATTCAAAACCATTAATGATGATGGACTTAAGCTATTGCATCTTTCCCAAAGAAGATCAAATGAAAAAATGATAATATGTGCCATAAAATATAGTGGATAGATGAAAATATGTCATGTCACATTGAATAACTATCATTGGATGGATTAAGGGTTGTAGACATAGAATACTATCGATCATATCAAACAATAATTGGTTGACATAAATTTGAAAGGTAAACTTTTGTGTAACTAGCTCAGTGTATTTAAACTCATTGGATATATGGATTTGGGTACCAAACACTATATAACAAAGGGTGTGGACAAAACAAAAACATTACACACTATTCTAACCAAGATAAATCTATGACTTACATCTATATCATCTACTTTTCCATAGATTTATCACTAGTACCAGATCAATATATGAAATTATTTAATTCAATCCACAACAAAAAAATGGATAGGGCACAATTATTGATTCCACTCACCAATGCATAGAAGGAGGAAATGGGGATTGGCTTCAAACTTAAGAAAACTAGATATCATGATCTAGATCTTTTTAATTTTATTGATGTGACAAAATCTACTATATTTACCCTTGATTTAGAAGAAGCATCATAAGTAAGAGCACTAGCATTTCAACATCTTCTAAGAGGCTCTAATGTTGAGTGAATTATCACGATACCTACTTTTGGTAAATTTGATGAGGTAATACTTACTTTTCTTAATAAAAATTATTGATGTGCATTTTAACACACAGCCAAAAATTAGGCATGGGTTTTTTAATCCCTTGACTCTCCTAAAATGAGTGATATCCCATGAAGAAAAGACCTTCCCAAGGTATAAATGTACCAAGTTTGAGTATGTTGGTCTTCACTTGGTTGATGTGAACTATTCCATATAATGGGTTTGGTTTAATGATTTTAAACATTGTTAACTATGACCAAGGGATTCAAAAGAGGCCATGTACTTCACTTGGGACATGTTTATAGGGTCTAGCCTCAAATATAAATTAGGATTCTAAGATTTATCATCTAAAATAAGATGAATTCCCTTGTTATTTTATCATGTCATTGAGTCCAACAATGCAATAATGACAATACATTTTTTGATACAATTATAAAAGCAATCAAGATTAAATATTCAATTTAGATTGTTATTTTCCTATATTAACCTAGTTATAAAAAAGAGAAAAATATTAAAATTAAAGAGATAAATCACCTATTGTAAACATAATTGAACCTATAATTATCCAAATTAATGAATCCCATGAGACCAATCTTTATTTGAGTCAGACATAGAATAAATCCAACTAAAGATGGTGAAAGATTCTTGGAGGGAGAGTAATTGTAAGAAGGAATGGAATCAATACTATAAAAATGTGCAGAGAATGACCATACAAAGTTAACAATATTTTAGTTATCATAATTTTCCTTTTGATTAACAATATCTTGAAATTTATACAATCATCAAAAACTAGGAAAATAGCTATGTAACAACAAGATAAAACAAGAAAAGGGAAGAGATTATCCTAAGAAATTGTCTAGTTTTGTATGTCTCCTTTTCAAAATACACAAAGATACAACCATTATTATGGCACAAGAGTTGATATTAAATATGAATGTAGGACCGAAGAGTTCAAAATGAAGTTTAAATTCAAATTCACCCACTCATGGGGGTATTTTCAGCAATCATCAATGTGGCATGCCCACTCATAGTATATTGGGGATGAATCCCACTCTACTACATCTTGAAAATATTAGGGACCATGTTAGAAAAAATCAATAATGAATGTCAATGTTAAATTTAGTTGAGATTACACTGGGATAGACAGCTTCTCACATCTTGTGCAATTAGAGACATAGATCTTGATGGTTTTACTTTGCTCACTATGCAGCCAAAATGTCATAACTTTGAATGGTCATTGTCATATAGCTTCTCCTTATTCCTTAATTATGTTATTAGATTACTTCTATAGGTCCCACTTTGACACTTACAAACCCATATATGTTAGTAGGATTTAACTTTGCCTTTTATTTTTATCATTCTATGGCCACATGGCCTCTTCATGCTCTTTTAAGCCTTTTGAGAATTTTGATAGGTAGATGGGCTATCAACTTTATACTCATGATTTATTAGCTATGTAACCAATGTGTCCTTAGATCCAATGGATTTTTTCCCACAAGGATTATCCTCACTCTTCTATTGCTTGGTTAAAGCTTTAAGTGCATGTTGATTGTTCATTCCACTATGAAGTGATATTTTGCCACACATCACAATCTCACTTTCCTGGGATCTAAAAATTGTGAGGCTTACATAGACTACAATGGAGATACAGTGTAGTGAGATCTTACCATGTGGCATCATCTCTCTCACTTACTTGCCTAAGGATTTAACATTATCATTGATCTTGTATGGACTACCCTTAGGCTATAAAGGAGTGGAATTTCATCATGTGGCATCATCTTGTTCACCTACTTACTTATAGGCTATATGCTTTGTATTAACATCTCTAGGATAGTAGAGTAGTGGGATGATTCCATATGGCATCATCTCACTGACATACTAGCCCTAAGGATTTGCATTGGTATGGACATATCTAGGATAGAGGAGAAGCTAGATTATACCACATGGCTTCATCCTATTGACATGTCAACCTAGAGCACCACTGACATCATTACTCCATCGAGCAACCTTGAAGAAAATTGAATAATTCTATAAAATATTTTTAAATAGGATTGAGACTGCTAGGTGATTGACACATGGCATCAAGTAACCTTTGAAGAGAAATAACTATGTCTCATTGAGTGAAAAAGTAACACATGGATCTAGGAAAATTTAAAGAATATACTAAATCTTTTAAAGAAGTGAAAAACTGCCACATGGTTGTGGGCAACTTTGTGAAATCGGCTAAGTCTTTTGAAGAAAAAAATGTGCCACATGGATTTGCATAACTTTTTTTAAAATTGACTAAGTGAAAAAAGTCTTTTAAAGATGTATAAAGGTGTCATGTGGCTTCAAAAAACTTTTATGAAATTGACTAAGTGTCAAAAGACTTCTTAGACAGATATGGGTCATTGGGAGCCATAGAAATTTACCAAATGACACTGAGATGCATTTAAAAACATAAAAGTAAACATAAAGAAGCATGTTCAGTAATCTTTGATTTAAAATCCAATGGATAAGAAATTTGAAATCAAATTGCTATGGCAAAATTTAAAAAATGACTAGGTATAGAAAAAAACTATGCACAAACTTATCTTTTTTGCTTGATTTAAAATCAAATTTCCTCCATTTTAATGAAAATCAACTAAGTAAAAGGGTAAATCCTTATAAACACTTAGCCATTTTGACTTAAAAAGAAGTAGAAATAGACCAAAAAACTCAAGAAAAAAATCCAAGAAACTCTAAAACAATTAGATAATTTTTACAAATCCAAGGCAAAATAGTTTATAAGGAAATTGTAAAATGTATTTCAAAACACAAGCAAATAAAATAGATTGACTTAGCCAACTTATGTAAATTTAGACATTAACATTAAATTAATCCTAAATGTGAATTTTAATTTCAAGTGTTTTATAATGTAGACATAAATTTATAATCTTGGCTAAAATGATGAAGCGCATTTAGATTTAAATATTCACATCTGACAGAATAGGCATCCCCAAGAAAGTTGATTTAAATAAGCAACCAAAATGAACTTCTGAAGCTATAAGGCTAGAATTCAAAGTAAAAAAGAGGGTCCCCATTTTTAGTCTAAAAATGGGACTTTTTGTGCCAACAATAATAAATAAAATTAGGTTACCATTCATCTTACTCAATATGTCACAATAATGATCAACCTTGTGACCATGGCAAGAGTAATGGGGCTTCTATCTTAGGGTAAATCCCTTTTCCTTGGATATCCATAACTCCAACTATCCACTTAGACACAAGAGGAAAATTTATAAGGGAAGGAAGGGGATTCCCCATAGATTATGTGGAAATTTTTTTGGTGCGCATTCTTTATGAATGCATCACTAAGAAATTGTGGCAGATAACCAAACATGCAAAACAAGCAACCAAAGGCATTGTGGACATTACATATCGCATGACATGCCTACATAAGGATTTTCAATTGGCCCAATTTCCTAGCCTTAGAACTCATAAAAAACATTGATAAGGTTCTCATAGGAATTTTAGTATCATTTTTTAGTCTTACTCTTTTATTTTACATAATGAAAGTCACCAGAGGGACCAGTCAACGTAGTTAGAGATTTTTAGCATGTTATTACATTCATCAACATTGATTGGACTAAAACAAGGTAATATAATGAATAGTTTGAGTGATTCAATTAATTATGGATTGATATCTATGCCATAATCATTTCACACCATAGGGTACCTTAGGATATTATGCAATATCTTAGACAACATGCATCAGTCACAGAGTTTCACATTAGCATTCAGATTAAAGTGCATGAGTGTCCTAAAGCAATCACAAATTTTCTACCATTTTTCATCAATATGTTATATGATCAAGTGGAAGTTAGATAGTAAAAATGCCTAGCCACTAGGTTAGTATAACCTCTACACTCTATACCTCTAGGTGAACAATAACCCATTCCTACATAGGCACAAGCTCAACCACATGTACCAACTCAACTAAAGGCACCACCATAAATAGTAGTGGCTCCATCACAAGCTAAAAAATGTAAGATATAGGTACCATCATGATTATTTTCACCAAGACCACCTAGGAATATAATACACTATACAAATTTGTGTCTAGATAATAAACATTTTCCAAAGATAGTAGTTGAGTGCAACTTGGTAGAGATAGAATTTGAGGAACATGAAATTCTAAAGTTCATGATCATAGACATCATCAATGATGTTTATAATAAATAAGAGGAAAAAGAGTTACTTTTATATAAGTTAGTGTGCACCTACCAGGTGAAAAATCAAGTGAGACAAGATCTATGTGTTGATACCACCCAAACTCTTCCTTTCATTGCAGTTGATACTTTGGGGAAAGAAGTAACCCAACAATAGTTTTAGGTGGAATTTTTTTAGATAGATCCAATTGTATAATCCTCCACTTTATAGGACATAGACCTACCAGTAAAATAAAGTCCACCTCCATCCATAATGCATAGACCAAGGAACCATGTTATAGCTAGATTATCTTCAATAATCAAAGATAAGATGGTGTGTTTTATAAACCTAATAGAGGAGAGTGGAGCACAATAAGCACAAAAATAACATCAACAACCTCAAGTCCATAATTTGAAGAGGACAAAAATTCACCTCACTCCCTCACCAAATTCTATAAATGATATAGTTTTGTGAAGAAGTACTATTTTGAAATCATCCTCTTCATAATATTTAGAATCAATCATAGTTTTGGACTCATAGATTCGAATGGAGGACCCTAAAGATAGAAATTTGCCGTAGCCTGAGTCATACCAAGAAGCTGTATAGGAATAAGAAGATCCATAAAAGGAAAAAAAGGAGGTTGAGAGAAAGGATAAGGAAGAGAAGATTACAAATAAAGAAGAGGAAAAGTGCAAGGCTACCAAGGAAGAGGAGAAATGCAAAAAATAGGTCATATGGGAAGAATGTAAGTAAAAAGTTTAAGAAGCAGAGGCTTAAAATAAAAGAGTTGAAGAAGTAGAGGTTAATAAGAAAAAGAAGAAGAATCAAGGAAAAACTAATAAGCATAGGCTACTCAATAAAAGGAAGATGAGGAAGTGGCACTTGTAAAGGTTCATGAGGAGAAAAAGGATAGAGAATCTCTATGCACACAAAAGGATCAAACTAAGTTAGATATCAAAGAAAGGGAAACCAAGGTTGTATCTAAAGCCAAAGGTAAGTAAGATGAACATGCCAAGGCTAACATGGATTCTAAATAAAGGGTGAGGTAGATACTAAGGCTAAGTACAAAGAAGAAGCCAAAGCTAGAGCTGAGGTAGAAGCTAAGGCTAAAGGTGAAGTAGAAGCCAAAGCTAGAGCTGAGGTAGAATAAAAATTTAAGGAAAAATTAGAGTGTGTATTACAACATGAACTTGAGACACAACAACTAGTGTCACATGAAACATTGATCATACCTTAAAACTTGAAATATACTCTAATAGGTACATAAGAAGAGGTCTCTTAGATAAAACCCCAAATAACTAGACAATGGGTATGGGATGTTCCCACATCATCCACCTAGCACACAACCTTTTATCTTATTTTATTGTAGTTCATGAAGCCCATGTATAAACTATGATGTCATCTATGGATCTAGCTATGATAACACATAAAACATCTTTAGTTATTTCCTAATTACCACTCACTAAATAGATTAAAGGTGTAACTAATTTTCAAGAATTAATATCACAAAAATATTAAGGATTGAATCAATAAGTATTATAGATTCAAGAGTATTATGTATATCTTAACCTTCAATTTACCAATACACACCAGATTATTAACACAAACTACCCTACACTGGTCACCCAAGTCCTAGGTGACCAAGTCATATCTAAATAAAATTAGTTAGCATCACTATTCTCATAACTCAAAAAATATTAGCTTATTATGCACAAGATGCAATCACTTTGAGCTCAAGGAAGAACATCAAAGTATAAATAGAGGAAATATGTGAACTCTTAGAAGAATATGAATAATTTATGGATACAGCTACACTTCAATCCAAAAAGATAACATAGGGCATGTTGAATTGAAAACAACTTACCAAATCATTATCCTCACATAAGTCATAGTTTCATAGGGTAGATAAATCCAAAACTATGAATGATCATCAAAATATAGGGCACTGATCACCATCATTGAAGATGAGGATATTTAAAATCTAATGGTAATTCAAGTCCCATTACACACATTACTCACTATGGTGTGTGAAGTTCTTATTGAATGCAAAATACTTGAACAACATTATCCAATCTTGATCCCCCCCATTTCATAACTTGTTACCAAGCCTCAATTTATCCATCTATAATAGATACAATAGGTGATCTCATAGAGGAATACTACCATGAGTTCACAACCACTAATCTAATAGCTAACATAACCTCTACCAACATATTCTATAGAACTAAGCACTTCATTTGTAGCTCAATAAGAATCATCATGGTAATCTTTTGCTTATTCAACTCTAAGCATGCCACCACATACTTAGTAGGTATTACACACTTCAAATTTTGCAATTTTCATAAGTTTTTACATAATTTTTTAGGATGGCCTTAAACATTAGGAGCAAGTCTGGGATGTTTTAAAACCCATAAAGGGATACCACATGATTATGATATTATATTAAAAACTCATAAGGGTAGTAAGCTAGTTCAATACATAGTTGAAAACTTGAAAGGGTGGCTAATTAGTGCATAAAGGGAGAAAATAGGTAAATGACTCTTAGAGAGAGAATCACAACTCTATTTTTTTTGGTTCCTCAACTTTAGAATAGGATACCTTATTTTCACTTTATCTTTGGATGAGACAAATATTTAAGTTCAAGAAAGTCTTGAGAGTATAACATGGCTACCAAATCATAAAGCATATTTGATGGACGTGTGTGACTTGCATTAATTTATCTTTTTCATATCTTTTTGCATGTACTCAAAAATTTTAAGCATAGAAATAGACTTTAGAATACAAATAGAACTTCCTTTAGGAAAGTGAAAGGAAGGAATATGTAGTGACAACACTTTTTAAAACTATATATATATATATATATATATATATATATATATATATATATATATATATATATATATATATATATATCACTTAATTATATTTAAATATGGTTATGATGTGATAGAAATTAATATATATCTTTCAAAAATTATTTTCATAAGTGTCTTTTATCATTATTCTATGTGCAATGAATAATATATTTTCTTAAATATTTTAATTATATAGTTTATACAGATTATTCTGATTCTAATAAGTCTATGTTTATTCAAATAAAACTCTCTATTTTGCATGTTAATAAATGTATTCAATCTGAATTACCATCTAATGTTTAATTTTGTCACTTATTTTACAACTTATCCCTATATTATCATGTTCTTAAGGGTTTTATAAGAACCTCTACTAACAACTTCCCTATTTTCTCCTATTTCCATATCATTCATAGGGACAACAAATTTACAAGTCTAAAGTGTTGAATGAGTAAGCCAAGAGTTATATTTTACAATTTATAAGATAGGTCACTTTTGTAATTATCACACATTGCATGATTCACAAACAAGCTAACATGTAGGGGAGAACTACATAAGTCTGAGGTCTTGTTCAAAGTATTGGATATGTAAGTAGAACTCGTTTAAAAATGGGTCTTTGGGGAAGCTCAACATCCCAAGTAGCCACTATGAAGATGAATGATTGGGGTTTTTATTTTTGACATGGAGTGATAGTCCATGACCTAGATCTGAATACACCAGAGTAAAGGTGACACAGAACCTAAAATCATATAGGCGGTCACATCTAGTTTTAGTAAGTATTCCATATTAGACACCTACATCTAAGTTAGACAGTAACATCTAGGAAACCATTCCAAGTTGACATAAGTGTCTTACATAAGTAAAATTTATAAAATCATGCAACTAATCAATAATCCATATCTATTCAACTTTCTACTTGTTCTAGATCCAAATATGCATTAGCATTAGAACTAGATAAGTATCTTGTTTTCATTATTATTAAAATATTTAGCATAACTATACTTTCTATCTTTAGCATCTCAACATAATATATTTAATATATGTTCTATCTAATTTTAATAAATGGTTGGCCTACTTTATAGATAGTCTACCATCCTTGTGCCCTAGGCTATCTCTACCCCTTTAACCCTAAATTCCCCATATCTAGATTTTAGGGTTAAACATTTGGTGAACCTAATTTTTGAACATCATTCTTTCGTAAGTGTACCATATAGGATTTTTTATACCTAATTTTTCTTAAACTTTGTGTTATTTATCTCTCTTATCATGGATGATATAGATTAACTTGATGACTATGATAATGAAACTCTCTAAATTTCTATCAAATAAGGGGTATAAATTAATTAATCTTATAATATTCTAAATTCTAAAGCATCTAATCTCAAATCTTTGAATGGTGGTAGCTACCATCCATTTAATCAAATCCATGCTCCTACCTTTTCAAGATATGACCCGATCCATCTTAAGGATGATAAAGATCATTTACTTTTACTACCTACACCACCATCATATGATTTTGTCCTTCAATATTTGCTAAAATATGGATATAGAGGACAAGGGTTGGGAAAACATGAGAAAGGTATAACCCACCCTATATCTATTAAATATAATACAAATTGAAAAAGCTTGGGATTTTCATAAAAATCCATTAGGCACCAACCAGACAAGTAATCTAATAATTCCCTTCATGCACATTCTACCACAAAAGTGGGTACATATGACCAATATGATTCATATGATCATCAAAATTTCTAACAAATACATAAGGAAATTATTAATAATTTACAAATTGTTTATAATGGGGATATTCCTTCAAATAAATTAATTCAAACCCCCATAATTCCCACATTTCTAGATAATATCCCCCTTATTAAGGGTGATGTTTCTTTTTCCCCTCATTTGACATTAAAAATTCATAAAAGGTTAAAAAATACATCATGGCATATTTACCAAATAACTTTACCATACCAAAAGAGGTACCTTTACAAAACCTCCCTCCAATACCAATTGTTATATCTCTACAAAAAGTGAATGAACCAAAGGTACCACAATTCATAGATCCAATACTATTACCAAAGTATCCTAAATTCAATGATTTAGAACTTACACTTGTTATCCAGTAGGATGATTATACTCATATTCTTATATTCAAGAGAGGTGGTGTATTATAATCATTTACAACACCTATGCCAAGCACCACCATTCCCATAAAGTGTCTTATTTATATGGTGATCATTATTGGGGATCCTCAAAAAAAATTGTATACTTCAAATGTGATGTAGGGGCATCACCAAATATTATAAAAATGCACCACTTTAGATTAATTTTGTTAATTGGTGGTCATAGGAAGTTTGGATTCTAGGTTAGGATTCCTAAAAGAGTTCAATATTTGAATTATAATCTTATAAAGAGTTTTCTGCCCTTTTCATCATTTAAAAATTCAGATTTGAAAAGATGGAATACTAAGGTGAATGAGGTATAAAAGGGAATGTAAGAGATATATATATTTATTTCAAGGAGTCTAAATGTTATGTTATATGGTTAGGATCCAATAAAGGGTGAACAACACCCATGTTGAGTCATTTTGTTGAGTAAAAGAATTGTTATGTAGTTAAGTAGCATACAAGAATTATTTATGTTATTTAGAACATTAAAATAGATGTTGGTTGTTTTAGTGTAGGGGCATTTTTGGTATTATATATCATTACATATAGGATAAGTATGAATTAAAATATTAGATAGGCTTTGAATAGCTAGGGATTGAAAACTTTGCCTCCCAAGTTTAGTTGAATGTATTGATCAAGAATCTTTACTATATAGAAATGAAGGATCTTGAAAACTTGTATTGTTCAAATTTATAGTTGGAAAGGAATGGTAAGTATTTTTTATTTTTATTGGATTAATGAATATTATTTGTTTTCTTTATGATTTCAATAATTGAATTATATATTTCTTACCTTTGTTCCTAGACAATATTTTATGTTAAGGAACTCAATGCATGTATGAGGAAAAAGCTGAGTAAATATTGATTGTGAAATAATATATAAAGCCATATTGGTTAAGATATTTATCTAAGGATAAAAACCTTTAGATTTATTTTAATTGAGTTGAAATTCTTATTAATTTTGCATCACTATTCATGTAGCACATGGTGAAAATCATGTAGGAAGTTCTATGTACCAAAATAGTCAGTTACAGTCTAGGATAAAGAACATGATCAAAGGAGTAGTAACAAGATTTTTGAGGTGAATAAGTTATATTAGGAAGGGTTATATATTTTTTAATATTAAAAATCTTGTGTAAGACTAAAGAGTGTTTTAAAACCTAGTTCTAAACCCTAAAACTTTTATGAGTGCATAGAAAAAGCAATAACTTGTATTACTCATGACATAGAGGGATAAAAAAGTAATGTAAAGTATAGATATTAGTTTGTATAATTTTTCACAATACTAATAAATATATAATAGATTTTATAAACCCTAAAACGGAGGGTTAAAAACTAATTCTTATCAAGAAAATCCTTGCAGACTGTAATTATGGTTACAGAGAGACCAAAATCTAAGTAAAAATGTGGGACAAAGGCTAACATATGTAAATTATTTGATTTGGAAGGATTATTATGGGTATTAAAGACTCCAATAAACTTAAAAAAATCTATGAAAATGATTTTGGATCATTTAAAATGAAATAGACTACTCTCGAGTTACAGACAATCCACCATAACCTTGTCTAGGGTTTCAAGCAAGAAAGTGGATTTCTAAGAAAAGCAACCATTATAAAATATTTAATTTTTTTGAATAGATAGGTAAATAGGTAATTTAAAATTTAAAAAAAAATTAAGGTGAGAGATTAATTATTTGTACTTCTATTAGGCTTTATGATTAAAATAGGGTTCTAAAGGCCTAATAGGCCTAAACAACAAGTTTTAGAGATTGAGAAAGTCATGATTCCAATGGAGATGAAAGATGAGACTTCATAGAAAGAATAATATTGATGGAGGGTAATTAAATCAATTTATAGTTTTTTGTTACACAATAGTATATTTCTATACAAAGATAATTTCAACAAAAATAGGGTTACAAAGATTAGTCAAAAGACAAGCAGAGTTGTGTAGGAGATGAACAAAAAAATTGAAAGGTGTGTAGTTCCAATGTATAATACTAAAGTAATATGAATAAAATGGATATTATTTTAAAAACTACATAAGGTTAGTATGAATATGAACTTTGTTTTAACCCTATTATATTGTGTCTTAAAGACTAGTATGGCAGCTAGCATGAAAGGAGTGAATCAGTGTAGTTGGGAGGGATGTAAGAATAAACCCAATTGGTAAATTTATAACACAAGAGAAATGTTTAAAGGTGTATGGTGTAAGTGACAAATTTATTGAAAGAGTAGACATATAGCCATCTCTACATCATTTGGTATTATAGCCATCTAGTTGCTCTGGGAACAAGTTATACAGGTATGAATTTGGTAATTAATGTATGTTGCATGTGGATAAAGAATTTTTAGGTAAGAAAGGAGGAAATTTTCAAGGATTATTATTGAAATATAGAATTTATATATAAAATAAAGGAATGTATGATCTATTTTATGGTTGATTTATTGATTTGAGTGCATTGTTGATGGTATATGATAGATGAGAGAAAAAGGAGATAAGAAAGGATTAAGGTGGCAGCCCTGAATCAAGTGAGATATTAACAAGATCAAAAGAGATAATCTCATAAAAAGATCTTGGGAAATAGAAGATAGTCCTAGTGTGAAGGACAAGAGGGGGAAAGGCCCTAGTGAGGCATAAAATAGAAAGTGAGATGGGTTCCAAGTGTGAACCAAAATAAGATGGTCCAAGTGAGGCCAATAAGAGGATGAATATGTACCCAAGTGAGGTACTCAAGATGAAGATGAAATCAGAGTTAGAAAGGAAAGTTAGATACAATTTTAATTATGAAATCCATAGTGAGAGGAATATAAATATAGAGATAAAATAAATGAAGGATGCATTGGAAAGGACGGAAAGAGAGTTATTGGGGATGTGAAATGTGTATAGTTTGTAGTGTGGAATTAAGATCAAGAAAAGAATCAACTATAGCTTTTAGAGAAAGAAATAAAGAGAAGGAAAACCAGCAAGTAATGGAACATTTGGAGAGACAACTAAAGAAGATGGTAACACAAATTTCCATGGAAGAATAGAGAGAGGAAATTGGGCCTCAAAAAATTTAGTCTAACATTGATTTTTCATGGTTGAATGCAGGTCAAGATATGGAAAGTGAAGAGTATGATTAGGATGAATACATTTATTGTAAAATAGTCCATAAAGAAGAATAAGTTGATGAATTGAAAAGAGAAGGTGATAAGGAAGACACAACATGCCACATAAAGGTAGTAAAGTTGGACTAAGAGAGCAATCAAATAGTGGTGAAGAATCAAGAAGCACATGAAGTGCTTGAGGAATGAGATGAATAGGTAAAGGAGGATGAAAGTAATTTGATAGTCCATGAAATGGAGATGTAAAGAAATGAGTTGATTGATTTGATAGTTAAAGAAGGAGCAGATGTAGTGGATAATATGAATTGGATTGACTATGTGATCAATGATATGGAAGACAATAGGGAAATTATAGAGTTAAAGAAGAGTGAAAACAAGTATTAAGATAAGAAAGAAAAAATATAACATGGATAGACTATACTAGTGGAGAGGCATAAATAGAGCTGATAGAAGACACAATAGATAGAGAATGGCAACTATTACTAAATGCCATTAAGGTGGAAGAGGATTTTTAAAGAAGACAAGGAATGAAAAGCAAAAAAATACACAAATAGAGGAATGACCAAAAAATACAAGTTGATCAAATCATGAAGTGGATGGAAAATAGGATAAATAAGTCAAGATATAAGTGTGGTAGTTAAGATTACACACATTTATATGAGATTTTGAGTAAAGACGACTGAAATTTTTTTCCCCTTGGGATTATGATGCAGGGGCATCTCCAAAGCTTATAAAAATGCCCCATTTTAGATTCATTTTGTTGATTTGTGGTCATAGGATGTGTGGATTCTAGGTTAGGAGTCTTAAAAGAGTTCAAGATTTGAATTAGAGTCTTATAAAGAGTTTCCTACCCTTTTCCTCATTTGAAAATTCAAATTTGAAAAGATGGAATGCTAAGGTGTATGAGGTTTAAAAGGTAGTGTAAGAGATCTATATATTTATGTCAAGGAGTCTAAATGTTGTGTTAGATGGTTAGGTTCCAATAAATGGTTAACAACACCCATGTTGAGTCATTTGGTTGAGTAAAAGAATGGTTAGGTAGTGTACAAGAATTAGTTATACTATTTGGGTCCTTTAAATAAATATTGGTTATGTTAGTGTACAGGTCTTTTTGGTATTAGATATTGTTCCATATAGGATATGTATGAATTAAAATGGATTAGAGGCTTAGAATAGCTAGGGAGTGAAAACTATGCCTCCCAAGTTTAGTTGAATGTATTGATCAAGAATATTTAATATATATAAATGGACCTTGAAAACTTGTATTGTTCAAATTTCTAGTTGGAAAGGCATGGTAATTATTTGTTCTCATTATTGGATGAATGAATATGATTTTTTTCTCTCTGATTTCAAGAAGTGAATTAGATATTTCTTACCTTTATTCCTAGATAATATTTTGTGTTAAGGAACTCAGTGCATGTATGAGGAGAAAGCTGAGTAAAGATTGATTTTGAAATAATATACAAAACCATGTTGGTTAAGATCTTTATCTAAGGATAATAACCTTGAAAATGATTCTAATTGAGTGAAAATTCTTATTATGTTTCCATAACTATTCACATAGCACATGGTGAAAATCTTGTAGGAAGTTATATTTGCCAAAATAGTCAGTTAGAGTCTAGGATAAAGAACATGAGCAAAGGAGTAGTAACAGGTTTTGTGAGGTGCATAAGGTATATTGGGAAGGGTTAGATATTTTTCAATAGTCACAATATTTTGTAAGACTAAAGATCATTTTAAAACCTAATTCTAAACCTTATAACTTTTTTGAGTGCATAAAAAAAGAAATGACTAGTATTACTCATAAAATAAAGGGCTAAAAAAATCAATGTAAAGTATACATACTAGTTTGTATAAGTTTTCATGAGACTAATCAATAGTTAATATAGTTGATACACCCTAAATTAGAGGGTTAAGAACTAATTTTTATCAATAAAATCATTACAAACTATAATTATGGTTATAGAGAGGCCAAAATCTAAGTAGAAACATGGGGCATATGTTAACATGTGGAAATTAATTGTTTTGGTAGGATGAGTAGGGGTAATACAGACTCCAAGAAACTTACATAGATCCATGAAAGTGATTTTGGATCATTTAAAATGAAATAAACTACTCTCAGGGATAGAGGTTAACATATGGAAATTCATTGATTTGGTAGGATGAGTAGGGATAATAAAGACTCCAAGAAACTTAAATAGATCCATGAAAGTGACTTTGCATCATTTAAAATGAAATATACTACTCTTGGGTTATAGACAATCCACCATAAACCTATCTAGGGTTTCATGCAAGAAAGTGAATCTCCAAAAAAAGTAACCATTTGAAAATCTTGAGTTTTTTTAAATAGATGAGGAAACAAGTTAAAATATTTTATAAGTTTTAGGGAGAGAGAATACATCTCTGCACTTCTTGAAGGCTTTGTGAGTAAATAGGGTTCCAAATGCCTAATACGCCTAAACAACAAGTTATAGAGATTAAGAAAGTGGTGATTCTAATGGAGATGAAAGTTGAGACTTCATATAAAGAAGCATATTTATAGAGGTTAATTCAATAAATTGATAGTTTTTATTTAAAAATAGTACATTTCCATATAGAGATAATTTCAACAAAAATAGGGCTATAAAGATTGGTCAAAAGATAAGCAGAGTTGTGTAAGAAATGAACAAAATAATTGAAAGGTGTGTAGTTTCAATGTATAGGACTAAAGGAATATTAATAGCAAGGATATGATTTTAAGAACTAAATAATTTTAGTATGAATATGAACTTTATTTTAACCCTATTGTCTTGTGTCACAAAGACTAGTATGACAGCTAGCATGAAAGGAGGAGTGAGTCAGTGTAGTTGAGAGAGACATAAGAATGAACCCAATTTAGAAATTGATAACACAAGAGTTGTCTCAAAAGGTTTATGTTGTGAGTGATTGATTTATGGAAAGATCATAGATATAGTTACAACTTTACATCAAAATGCAAATGGGTTTCCATAATACTAATGCAAATGTTACCTCACTCAATAATCAACCACTTGCACAAAGTATACTTGAATACCCTTATCCACAAGATTTTGAAAGATCATATTTACCTCTATTTTTTTAGTCATATAGACCCATTCAACCACATAATTAGATATGTACATTATTTTGGTCAATGGTAAAAATATGACAAACTATTTTTAAAAGTATCCCATGTGAGAATTTCCAATGACGCTCATTATTGGTTCTATAGCCTTCCATGCTTTTGCACAATTACAAGATGCATTATTCATGTATTTCAATATCCATAAGGTGTCAAAACTTACATTAGATTATTTTCAAAATTTTAAACAATGTGATGATGAGTCCCTTCAATATTATACCATTCGATTCAAAAGTACATCATACAAACTAGCATTTAGACCTTCAGATTTGGAATTATAGTTCATTTTTAGTAAGGGCCTTATTTATCCATTAAAAGAAAAAGTATTACATATACAATATGAGTAATTTACCCATTTATATGTGGATGTAAATTTATATGATTCATTCATCCTTACTCATCTAAAGGAGCTTAAAACATCCCCTTTTAAATATGAAAGCTTTATTCCTCACATAAAGGAGGGAGATAAATTACCAAATGAACATTATGAATAAAAATGTGGTGTTCATAATCTTTATATGGGATCTTATAAAATTTACTAAATATGGGACTAATCCAAGGTCCACATCCTATAAAAACACCCCAAGGTGAACAACCAAAAAAGAATCCATGCTGAAAATATTTAACAATCACATTATTCATAGGTGGTGATTATTTTTGGCATAACCATATTGATCCTACACACAAAAAATATTTATAATGTAAGACATTTATAACATATTGTATTTAATCTAAATGACTTAAAAAATAAAGGATTTTGGAAAGACTCCTTCAAAAACATAAAATTACCAATTGTTTATGGTCCTAAAGTGATTCAAACATGGGTTTGGGTTATGCCATAAACATATCCATATGCATTTACATTTGGCACTCTTTCATTATATCAAATGGAAACAAAAAATTACCAAAATCATCAAGGTATTTCTTTTTCTCATAAAGGCAAATTGATCCATATTCCAAATGATAGCATTGGTTATTTTACTACACATATAAAACACGAGGATGAATATGACATGTATAATTTCCACTTATCCAACCATGATGAAAACAATGTAAAGGATCCAACTTAAGGTTGAAATCTCTCTCTCTCTCTCTCTCTCTCTCTCTCTCTCTCTCTCTCTCTCTCTCTCTCTCTCTCTCTCTCTCTCTCTCTCTCTCTCTCTCTCTCTCTCTCTCTCTCTCTCACACACACACACACACACACACACACACACACATAATAGCATTTAAATATCCTATTATCTACTTGGCATATATGTTGTCAGTTCCATATTGGTAGGTGGAATGTCATTTTTTCATATGTACACATGTGTTTTACAAATATTTTGTGTTTGATATAGGCGTAAAAAGATACATGATCTATACACTTTTATATGTTGTGTCTTACCTTTACTCATGTCATATGGATTTGGGAGCATCCACCTCTACGATCACAATTCACCTAGGTTATATTATTGTATGATCACTTTACATTATCATGTTTGATCTCATATATATAATTACACATTCCTTTATCCATACTTATATCTTTCATAGTGTGCTTTATATGTTATGTAATTAACATTTTTTTCTAACACATATATCCAGGGACTAATATGATATGTTTATTTTGGATTCTTATGCTTTAATTTATGCACTTCCTTGAGTGTCTTGCATTGATTTTTTATTGTTTATTAGATAATTTGAATATGATCCATTGTTTTTATCATTCGAGCCTTTATCTTCCTCTTTGAAATTTGAATATGTCATTTTTTATTATATGTTGACATTTTAATATGTTATTCTTGATTTTGTAACATCTAACTAAGTCATGTCCCTTTGATTGTATAACATTTGAACATGCCCCTTGTTTGTAGTTTCCTTGGACCATTTTATTTTGATTTGTTTTTGAGTTATCTTGTGTGTGTGTGTTTTATTACTTATTAAAATTGTATTTTTACTATCTATATGTTTTTATGATCTACATCGTGCATCTTAGGACTTAGTTTGATCACATTCTTTGTGCATTAATCATATATCTACCTAGACATGTTCCCTCTATATGTTGCATGGTGCATTTATAGATTATATGGTTATCTTATCCTTTTGAGGTAAGGTAACTACTATTTTATACTTCCCTCACCTCAAAGGTGGGGATCATATTAATGGGGGAAAGTCATAGAGGAATGACTTCCATATTGCTTCACAGATTCATATTGTAGTGGGGGCATGTTTTGGAAATATGTTCTCCACATTTGTCATAGTTTCAAATTCAGTGGGGGTATGTTTTGAAAACATGTTATTCAAACTTATTTAGTATGAAACATACCCAAATTATATTGGGGGCATGTTTAAGAAACATGTTCTCCACATTGGCACTTATATCAGTTTTCAAATTTCTCCACAATGAAACTTACACCAGTTCTCAAATTTAGATTACAATGGCGGGCATGTTTTGGAAACATGTTTTCCACACTTACACTAGTATTAAGTTTTATATTATACCAGGGGCATGTTTTGGAACATGTTCTCCAAACTTACATAATTTCAAATTGGCCAAATTCATATTTATATGATTTACATACACATTTGTGGCAAAATTATATACATTGGTACCCTTGCTATAAATAGTTTTAACATGAGACATATGTAAGGTGAATATGATATGTAATTTGTGCCTAATACTACAAAACAAAATTAGTTTCATTGTTAAAACACTTTCATGAATTGTCATTACCCACCAAGTTGGAATTTTAAGGATTGTATTGAGCCAATCTACTTTAGTAGTTGGTTATATTTTTGGTATGGTTTAAGTAATTAAATTACTTAATATTTCCAAGTTTATAGGTTGGACATTATTACATCATCAAGACTCACTAAATTTATAGTTTGAGTTGTCTTGGTTCACTCACACTCACCAAGTTATAAGTATATTGGATTGCACAGTTGAGCTAATCTCAACTTCTAGGTGGAAACTTATCATATATCCAAGGTTTGGGGCATGTGTCCTCCAATATCTCTCTATCCCTTTAGATACATGCACTTTCAAAATTTATATTTGTACTAATATTAGTTTTATTGATTCATAATTATACATATTTCAAATCAAATTTTCAAAAGGCAAGACGGTTTTAGTGATACACATGTACTCCTAAACCTTAATCTCTTTAAATTTTAATCATTTCAATGTTTTAAATTATATATTATGTGTGTTTATTATATAATATAACATTCTCTTATTTTTAGGTCATTTACCAACATAGAACTCAATTTAGACTCAAGCAAAGATAAGGTGTGTTATAGGCACCCAAGTATGCATTTATTTTCCTTTAAACTAGCAATTTCATTACTAGATTAAATGAGGGTATAAATGTAGACATTATTTCTAAATTATATAACACCTCATTCTTGTATAATTTGAAAATACATATCATGGATGTATCTTTATCTTCTATACCTTTTTTATTGCTAAGAATCTTGCATACACTATCTCTTCATGCCTCGTTTCTTATCTCATAATCTGACCAATGTCATTTTGATGACCCCATGCCTTTTATCTTGCCTATAATGTTATAAACCTACTTATCTTTCATCTTTGAAATTTATAGACTATACATATTTTCTAACTACCCAAACACTTTCATCTTAGTCAGATGCCTATATCGATGCAAGTTCCATATCCTGATGTAAGTGTCTAGTGCCCTTAATTCATCCAATTTTCAAATAAAATGTATTCCTATGGTCATCTTAATTGATTTAATGTGACATATTATCCAAATGGATTAGTATAAATATAATATCAATCCTTATTCAATCCTCACATATAAAAGACCTAATAGAGACCAAAAACATTCTATCAAGCACTCAAGTGAGTAAATATTACCTATTTTGTCATATTTCCATATCAATCATAGGGGCATCACATCTACAGGTTTGAAGTGTTGAAGGAGTATCCCAAGAACTATATTTTCCAAGTTATAATCTAGATCATTATTTTACTTTCTTATCACACATTACATGATTCACACACAAGAAAACAAATAGGGGAGAGATACATAAGCCTAAGGCCATATTAATAGTATTTAATATGTAGGTAGATCTCATTGATAGAGGGGTATTTGGGTAATTTTGACACCATGTTCCGACTAACCTATTTTTCCCATAGACATCTACATCCAAGTCAAATAATTGCATCAATGCAACCATCCTAGGTCGACACAAGTGTCCATAGCTATAGAGGTACAATTTATAGAATCAATAAACTAATCCAAAATTAAGAAAGTCTACTTTTTATCTATTTTAAATCCATATCTACATTATCATTAGAACCAGTTAGTTATCTTGTTTTCATTATCATTAAAATATTTATCATATTTTTATTTTCTATCTTTAGCATTTTAGCATAAGTAATTCAATATATTTTCTAATTAAGTTTTATAAATAATTGGCTTGATTTAGAGATAGTATACCATCTCTATGTCCAAGGATATATCTAGCCTTTTAACCATAGATTACCCATATCTATATTTTAAAGTTAAATAGGACTAGGACTTAATCAAAAACACTCATTCATCCATCTCTTTTTCACTTAACTATGATTTCCTCTTACGGTTATTTTGGTATAATCCTCTTGTATATACCCTTTGGGTCCTTTACATATGCCTCTTGCATTATTTTGTGAGTTTTATTGTAATACCTTAGATAAGAAAAGGAATTACTCAAAAACACCCATCAATTTATTTCATATATTAATATTATTTCCAACCTTAGTTATGCATCTTCCCTTAAAGATAATGCAATGGTTGAGAGTAATTTTTTCCCTCACTTAGAATTAGTTATATTTTGTCATAGTAAAACTCTAGTAGTTTATCTTCATGTCTCAATTCACATACATCATTTATCATGATAATGATTAATCCCTACCTATCATTATACCATTTTAACCTCTAAATTTTTTTAATTAGGGAAACCAAATTGTTTTATGATTGTCATAACCAAAAATTATTCAGAAAGACTAAACTTAAAGCCAAGGATAACATGGGATTTATTTTTAAATAACTTAATATGATCAATAGATCAACAACAACCTATGATACACATAGTGACAAAAAAAACTATTTTTATTATATTAACTTATTATATGTATATTCCTCATGAGACTAATTACAAGGGTAGAAATTGAGTAACACTACCAAAGTGGCTTCAAACAAGTAAAGTTGAAAAATTAATCTTATCTCAGGATTAGAGTAAAACTATTTAAAGCATTACATTAAAAAAAACTATAAAAATTACTTAAACTAAAAAAATAAGATATTTCATGAGGGTGAATTAAATTTATGTGAGGGAATAAGGTGAGTAAACCCTAACCTAGCCTATGACTTAGACCTAATGTCCCCACCATAACTTTGGTAGCCTACATATCCCCTCTTAAGAAATAGGGTTTGATGTAGTTATCCTTAACTTGTGATGGCTTCCTCCATGATATGTCATCAACAAAAGTGGGCTGGCACTCTAAGATAAAAATAAATAACTATGTCACTCAATCGAGCTTCTATAAGCTCTAGACAAAAACACACACTCGAAAGATACTTTAACATAAATTATCTAGACAACCCAAGGTGTGTGTGCTTAAAAAAATCACTTAATCACAAGGAATAAAATGATATTCAAATAAGATGACAAATGAACCCACGTTACTTGATTCAACAAGATAGTCTACTCAAAAATCTCTATAATACATCTCTAAGAGAAATTCCATCTCTCGAGACTATTTGTTAAGATGAGGATTCACAAAGTTCACCTAGGGGTATAAAAATATCACTATACAACATCAAACTATATTCTTAGCCTTTATACATAGAGTTATACCACTAAACTAAAAACTATAATGTTATCAATGCACATGGAGAACACCTTGAAAACCCACACCATGGATAAACACTCTAGGGTTTAGTTGTTAATGTATGTGTTCCAATAACATCCTAAATTTAGTCATTAACACCCATAATAAAGAAGTTTCCTAAGGGTTATCTCTTTATTCATGTGCCCACTCCCCAATACACATACATATCTACGATGATCGTCCTGTATAAATCTAGGATTGGTTGTAGTTCACCTATTACCAAAACAAGTGTTAAATTTATAACAATGGTGACTAACCTTAAACACTTAGCCTCACAAATTACTCTTTCATAGTTTCCCCTATGGCAACATTGAAGCCACTAATTATTTCATACATGGTTAGCCCTTCCCTAGGGTTTATTAAAGTTACTCAATAGATTTTCTAATTATGATTTAATGAAAACAAACACAAAGTACAATATCAAACTAAGACTACCATAATTTCTAAAGACTCACTTAATGTTACACTCTTCATTATATTCTTTAAAATAACCAAATATTTTAGAATAATACATAGGTTTTAAACCTATATTCCATCATGTGCACTAATGTAGTAAAGGTCAAGTCATAGTCTAACACAACTACAAGGTTAAATCTAATCCATAGCCATGACTCTATATAGTTCAATACCATTGTATTAAGGTTTTAATCATTGTAATTAGTTTTTTCAAATCATATATTATCTATGGTTTAGTGTCTCCCATTCACAAGATACTCTAAAGTATTTCCTAGTCATAGATATGAATTAGTTTTAATGTTTAGAAAAAATTTAGATCTAGGGTTTCACATATATCCATTTTAGAGTCATTATAATTAATTTATTACATACATAAGAAAAGGTCTTACATTTACTATGGCTAGATGCAAGTTTGTTAATTCAAATTAAAGTTATAAAATACATAATTTATTGTCCTATAATTTCACATGGGTATTAGTTTATTAGGAAATAATTAGGATTAAGGATCCTAGAATGATTCTCACTCTATGTTTTAAAAGTGTTCAAAGGCTAAAGTGTATACTTTATTTCAGATACTCATAAATTAAATGATTAATAATAGAAATTAACAAAGGATATAATAAATTAAATGATCATAATAAAAAAAATAGGGGGTTGGTTAAGGAAAGGTGTGTGGAAATAAGGGGATAATGCAGCACCCCATCTTGGGTCACAATATTCTTAATCCATCCTTAAGGACTAGTAAAATTAGAGATAAAATTCCATTACATTATAACTTACCCTCAAGGTTTTTTTAACATCATATATATGAAAAATATGAGTATACAAATAAATCTGAGTAATAAGATAAAATCATCAATACCTAAGTAACTAACTTGGATTTGTACCATATTGCACTAAATAATGACTCTATAACATTTCCATAAATCAAAGTTAGTTGGTATAATTAAAATAATCTATCTACTCCACTGCATCAGGTTCAAAATTTAATTTTGTATAAAATATAGTGTAATATATTACTAATATAAACCAATTGAGATGGAAGACACTACCTAATGATAACAAACCTATGAAATAAAAAATAATACATAAGCACATAGGAGTCTAAAAATACATTAAATTCAATGAGTAAACTGATACTAACAAGGGAGAATTATCTCACCAAGAGGTAAATTAAAATGATAATTTATATTTTACCTTATCTTTCACTATCCCTTTATGCTCACCAAAGTCAATTTTAATAAATTACACTCCCTTATAATTTGAAAATCTAGGTGTATTAGACACCATGGTATTTAGGCTCTCTTATCTATCCACTAAGTGTAAGCTCTCTTTTGATAGTCATCTTTAGCACCCATGTTTATTTTTATGAATCCATATGGAGGAGTATAAAAATACAAAAGATTTTAAATTGATATCATAAGAAAAGGCAATGTTAAAAGGAAAATTATATCTTAAAAGTTAAATCACACCAAAATATGTGATATTTTTTGGCATGTTTCCTATATTAGTTAAATCTCAAACTCCACATTTGGTATCATGATAGAGTCTAGGTCCATTAGGTTTTAATATTATAATAGACATGATTAGGAGGTCTCATTGTAATACATCATTTATCCATTTCTATGCCACCTACTTTTTCACACAGATAGCTAGTCTTATAGTAGATTGATGGATCTATAATGGGTCCTAAGGAGTGGGTAACACATTATGGTAAGGTAATATCCTTTTAATTTTCATACACACTATCCTTCATTGGATGAAATCTTCATACTTCATTAGTTATCCCAAGCTTACATTTCTAGGAAGGGTTATTTAAGGCCATTGATGTTGCAAACCCCCAGTCTTGATAACTTGATTTGAGTGTCTTGTTTATGGTAAATATAATGTTTTCACCTTGGTTCCACCATATTTACCCCACCACTCATTTAATTTCTCCCCTTTATAGTTAGGCTTATTTCTAAATATTTTCCCAATTTCTATATTTTCTATTCTTCATTGCTTTCTACATGGTAAGAATATGGTAGTTTTAGTTTATCCAATTTTAGAATAAAAGTTTCATCTTTGATTTTTTGAGAGATGTTATCTTGGTTATTTCCTTATATTTATTGGATTTATATTATTTTTATTTTAGACAATGAATCTTCTATTCACCTTTTTTCGGGCCATTTGGTCCTATTTTTTCATTTTCATGCTTTTCCACTTCATTTTTCCATTTTTTTGAGTGTGACTTGTTAATTATCTTAAATTAATGTTGTTAGCATTAATCATTTCATTATTTTACATATTTTAGTATGGATTGTTAATTCCTATACATAGATGTTGTTAGCATACATCATTTCATGTTTTTCCATCTTTGATTATGGATTTTTACTTTTCTTACATTGATGTTGATAATATTATTCAATTTTGTGTGTGCTTGGTTTGATCTAGCTTATTACTTATCTTAATTTGGATGCATTTTTGGGATTTTAGGTCATAAGTATCCTTTCCTTTTTCTCTTACTAATTTTTTCCATTAGTCATTTTTCATTTTCCTTGGTTTGTTGGTTCTAACCTGGCCCTTGTCATTCTAGCTTACTAATTTTCCAAGTGATTTATTATATTTTTAGAGTTTTGTATTTAATTTGGCCTTATTTAATTTGATTGCTTAAATATATAGGATTTTATCCCTATGGTTTATTCATTAAAGCTACTTCTTCCTCTAAGATCAAGACTATGATTATTGCATACAACCATTCAATAATAAAGGTAAGTCAAGGTATGTATATGGTACTTTGAGTTATTAATTTTCAAATTTTACTTTCAACATTAATTTCAATATTACATTTAAAATAGCTCAATTATCATGTTAATATATTATTTATCAAATCACCATCCCATATTACACTATTTTGACATGTGATAAGCTTCGATTGGGGCATATGTATACACATAATATTTTCCACTTTATTATTTATTGATGATTTTTCTTACAACAAACTATCAAGCTTCAATGTCTTTGAGTGCATGCCTTAAAGGGTGAACTGAGAAAGGGGTCATAAATCCTTTTTTTATTTGTGAGATATTTTTTTATCTATCATGATCACATCATTCCTATTTTCTATTCCAACTTCCTTAGATTTGCCTTCCTACCTAACTCCTTCCATCATATACCTCACATTTTTACTGGTTTTCTCATTTCCCAATGCATCAACCAAGGTGATACCATATTTTTCATGCATTTTCATTAATTACATGGTATTTTCTTGGTTGAGGTAGTCTTGAGTTTGTATTTTTGGCATTTTTACTACTTTGGTTAGCTGACGTAGTTCAATGTCAGCTAACTCCTCCTAACTCTATTGATATGGTCAATTTCATTGGTTTAGGTTGGTTTTAAGCATTTAAAAACATATATAATAAATATTTCATTAAAACCATACACATACATTGTTTTTCACTTATCTTTTATTCATTAACTTGCACATCTACCCTAATCACATTTGGATGGATCATAGTAGAATCTTGTCTTGAAAGGAGATTGTATTTTGGAAGTCTTGGAGAATTTCTAGGAGATCCTTTGTTATATTAGAGCCTATTTATCCATCCTTTTAGTTCCTAAAAACCATAAAAATATCTTACAAATCACCATTTTCCAAGTGGGATATTGAGGCTCGATGGGTCTCCATCAAGGTAAGTATTTATAACCTTAAGCTCTTTAGTTTATTTCATTTATTAGATATACGATGCTTTTTGTTTTGTACATAAATGTGTGTTTATCCTTGTCTAAGTTATCTCTACACTTATACTTAGTGTGGATGTAGGATTTCATGTACTTTCTATTTATCTATTATTAGGTAGCCTAGACCCCCATTTGTCTACCATGGCTTCTCACCCATTTTTATTACTCTAATCCTTCCCCTTAGTTTACTTTACTTTACTTCCACAACTATTTACATTGACTTTTATAAATCCTTTTATTTAATAATTATAGGTTTATTTAGATATATTCCTTGTGTCATAGGACTAAAATATTTGGAAAATTTACTTTGACATAAATGAATAGGTACCCCTATTTATAGGTCTGAATATCCACACTTGGTCATGACTTGAACATTAAGTATCATGATCTATTTGATTAACCTTCTCCAAGTCCAGATCTATTGAGATAATATATTTTTAGGCTAATCCTATCTTGTGCATACAAGACCAAGTTATTTTTATAAATACTATATATTAAGAATATTATAGATAGAAATGAAATCTTGATGGAAACACAATAAAATAAAGTTTATTTAGAAGCAATTTTATATGGGACCAAATTAACTAAATTAATAATTGTTTTGAATAAATCACTGCATGAACATGATAATAATATTTATTATTCTAATTTATAATTAAAATTAATTTAATGATATTTATTTAATCAAAGTGTATGTTATTTAAAAACATTTCCCATTTTATGAGTATATTAGATTATGTCATTGATTGTAGTTTGGTCATTCTTATGGTCTAATTATGATTTCTTGATTTTTCTAGATGGAAGTGTGAATCCTATTTTTTAAAATGTCTCATTTTAAACAAATTAATTCATAAATATAAAATCATAATAATTTATCCATTGATTAATGCACCATTTTTTTGAATTTGAGTTATCAAACTAGGTTTGACAAAAATTAGTTATTTCAAATTGTAGATTTTAGCCTACGATCGCCTCAATAACAAGTAATAGATTTGAGATATAAAATATTTATTTTATGCCATACCCTTCCTTCCTTTTTTATATTTTTTATTAGATCTAGTCTACTATAGGATAAATTAGGCATCACTGTAAATATTCATCTTTTAATTTGGTTCAAGTGTTGTACATAAATGTCAGTTAATCATAGAGGATAACTTATAAAAAGTGTGTGGCCCCATTAATCAAAACTTATTCCAAAATATAGCCATTAATAAAACCACATACCTAAAACTCATGCCCTAGGTCAGTTTGTGATCCTAAAATGAGAGATTTTAATACCCTAACTTATGTTGTAAATAAAACATACATCAATAATATCTTCCTTTTATTGGAAGAAAATGATATTTGAGTAAACAACATAATGATTCAAATTTTTTGACTTTGGAGAAATCTAATACCAAATTATTTTCCTTATCACCTTAGATAAATACCAACATAAAATCTCTTTCTTTCAACTTCAATTTGAGTTTTGTTGTTTACCTTTCCAAAATATTTAACCTTTTTTTCTTTATTTTTATTTGTCTTTGATTTTTTTTATAAATTTTGTTCTAAAAATTTTTAAATTACTTTTCTAATATTTTTAAGGGCTACACAGTCTTCTATTTACATACATCATGGTATGAAGGGGTTTAATCCAATACTCATAACCATAGTATAGAGCTAAAAACATACTTTAGTTTCCACATGACTCATAGTATATCATAAATGATTAAGATCCATTTTTTAAAATAATAATAGTCTATTTATTCCATATGATTTGTAGTTCTCCTAATAGGAATGTATCATCTAGGGAAGTTACTCTCAACTTACCCTCTAATCTAGGTTTAGTGAGCTACTTTCATGGTTATACCTCTGTAGTTAGTGTTCTAAAAAAATTTAATGACACTAATCAATGAACTATCAAGTATATATAATAGCCTAAAAAGTATCCAAGCCCTTACCTAAATCACATTTTATTCTTGATTTTTTATTGCATTATCTTATTAGCTAGTATACTTTCTTGATTTATCTTGTATTCATAATCATTCATTCTATTACTTTGTATTGTATTGCATGCCTCTAAGGTTTAGTGTTAGACTAAGTAGTACTCATTTTTAATATATAAAACTCCCTTTGGTTTATTTTGTAATGGAAAGTCATGATGAAAATGAAGTTGACATTGAAAATGATACTTATAGTACTGAAGAGGAATATGTTAATGAGGTTGAGACCAAAATTGATACAAATGAGCTTAATGAATTATATCAATATCAAGTGAAAAAATTATCTATATTTTGGTGAGGGCTCAAAGCATACCCTCATGAGATAAATAACATAATTAGCATATTTATTGAATATAAAATTGACCATCAAGATAATTTATCCTCCTCATTCTCTCAACCTTTTCCCCTTCATATTTTAAAGATATTTAGTTCAAATGCTACCACTTCTACCATTGAACCTATCCCTATTTCTACACCCTTAGTCACTTCTACCCCTTTATATCTTGACATAATAACATATCTTTATTCCATTAGTAATCAATACCCATGCCTACTCATGCTACCTACACCCCTCCCATTACAAAAATCTAATATTTCCCTTAAGGAAACCCTTCATATATTGTAATCCAAGATGGATAATATTGAGTAAACCATTTCTTATGATAGTCCTTCCTTATATTCTTGTACCTTGTTTCATAACCCTTTAGTTCATAAAATTACATATTATCCTCTTCTAATTATATTTTTAACTATTAAGCTTCCTCCTTATGAAGACTAAGGTGATCTTGAATAGCATGTGTGTGCCTCCCATGCAGGTTGTCTAAATTATGTCGATAATGATAGATTTTTAACTAAGATATTTCCATGAAGTCTCAAATATTATGATCTTATATGGTTATATGATCTTCCTCTCTAATAAATTATATCTTTTAGTCCTTTATCAACTCAGTTTTTGTCATATTTTATCTCAATATTGGTGAAAATTTATCCTATGATCAAATTGAAAATCTCAAACAAGGTCCAAATAATATACTTAGTGAATATGTTATTATATATAATACCATGCTATCCAAAATGACATATCAAATGGATAATAATGATCTTATACATGTGTGTGTGTGTGTGTGTGTGTGTGTGTGTGTGTGTGTGTGTGTGTGTGTGTGTGTGTGTGTGTGTGTGTGTGTACTTAAGACTTTCTTACTCCTCTCCAAGAGTCTATCATGTTTCAAAATTTCAAATATTTTGAACTATTTCATATAGTTAAGGAACATAAATACAAATTGATTACACTAAATAAGCTAAAGTATAGCTCCAATGTTTCTTCAACTTCAACTATAAATTTTAAAGGTAAGCCTAATTATAATATAAAAACTAATGAAACCAAAAAAAAGGCTAAATTTATAGTTAATTTTATATCACAACCACCACACAAGCTTCAACTACAAGATCTACTAAGGAGACAATTTTCAAGGCTACCTTAACCTCCTCATGTGATACTACAAAATATACTTGAATTTAATGTTATCACACTTCCTCTACCATTAAAAATAGAAATATATAGACCTCATTCTATAATATTTGATGGAAATGGATTTTTTTATTATCATATATGTGTTGGCCATTCCACTTATCTATGTATGAATCTCAAGCACAAAATTCAATACCTCATTTATGAGAAAATTATTGACATTGGTACACCTAATGAAGAGGTTAAGCCATAAGTAAATGAAAATTCAAATCTCAAAATGTATAAAGATCCTTTTCCCAGTCATGAAGCCCATGATACTAAGAAAAATTCTAAATTACATTATGCATATAATGCTCATCCTCCTCCATCTTCATATGGACATCCACTTTATATCACCATTAGAATAGTTACAATCAAACTAACATCATGCCCATTTATTAAATTTGATTATTCTAATCAACATGAATATATTAGATCATATGTTGGCATACAACCAGTCCATATAATGTTATGATAAATAATGGATCTTGTGAAAATGTGTGCACTATAACATTTATACATTGTCTTGGTTATAAAGAGCAATATATGCATCATACATATATATTTGTGAGATAATTTTATGGTTATTTATAAGATACTCTTAGATATATAATATTACTTTACTAGTGGGACCTCTGATTTTTTTTACTCCTTTATTAGTGTTACAAAGAACGGGTGTATTTGGTTACAAAAAATCAAAGCAATCCCTTCTATAGTTCAAAAATTTCTAAAGTATATTCATGATAATCAAGTGGATAAAATTATAGGACTTAAATATGAATATCTTATGTAACCACTAGTACTTTATCCTACTATATAATAGTTGGTTGGCATAGTTATTGAGAACATTGGTAATGAATTACTTTATAAAAATATTCAATATCATGATTTACATTCAAAGAAGCATATTACAAAATTATTTTTTACACCTACTTATGATAATCAACATATTTTAGTTTATTCACCTAGTTAAGAGCATGAATATATTGCATTTTATCCATATATTCTTGAACATAATATGATTACATATGAGCATGATCACTTGGCTAGAAATATAAAAATATATGATCTTAAGTAAAAAGTGGCACATAGCACAAGGTATTAATCTAATATAGAATCATAGGTCCTTAAAAAATATCTTATATAGGTATAGGTTTCTACATCATCTCCTCCCATGTATGGGGATACATATTTAGACATTTATATGAGTATTGATTCAAAGGGTTAGTTTACAACACAATGTTCTTTTTCAAATTCAAAAACTTCTACAATTGGCACAACTTCTTTTGCACAAGAGATTTTTCCTTCATATCAAGGAGTTGGATATACATATGAGCATCCTATTGATGAGATCATTATTTGGTAACATTAACTAATTCCCTCCCAACCTCATGTTTGGGCCAATGACCTTGATTAGCCTAATTTCTTAGTACCTACTTGTACATAAATTCTTTTCTATTTAGTTTTGTTGATCACCTTATACACCTAATTAAGTTTTTAATCTATCCTTTGGCTCTATGTTTCACCTTTGGTAAATTTCTCCATTATTTTCTTGAAATCAATTGTAGTAACCCAAGATAATTATTTTACTAAGATTTTAATGCACATTTCTCATGAAAACTATTTAATCATTATTACACATCTATGCATGATTTATCTCTTATTTTTAATTTCATGCTCACATCTCTCTAATTTCACATAATGTTACATGGCCATGATTTCCATCTATGTTATATATACACATACAATGGGGTTACTTCACTTACCTTCTTTTTTTCCATGTCATAGTTCAACATGTTGTTGAGGGTTGTGTAAATCTCCTCCTCCTTCCATTTCAAAACTTTGATGCTTATCTTGTTTTTCAATTTTTTTAAATTTAAATTATGAATATTTTACTTTTCACCTATGGAAAAAATAAAAAAACATTCATATACTATAAAACTACAAAAAAATCTAAATATTTACAAAAAAAACTACTAGGACCTATAAGCATATTTTCATGTTGTTAGATTACACATTTGCATATGTCATCTATATTTATGTTTAGTACATAGCATATTTCATTACCTTTTTAGTGCATAATTCTTCTCATACTGTATTTGAGTTTGAAACATGACATACTTATATAGAACCAGGAAACAATCAAACACACAAGAAGTTATCTGGATTGAAAACTCATGTACATAGTTAATCAGGACAAATTCACACTATTTAAGAAATAATACACTACATAATTTTCATCTACTGTGGACCTATACCCATGGATTTTACATCTCTATTACTAAATTAAACATTGTCATAGATCCACCTTATATAATTTTTTATCACATAGCAAAAAAGTATATTCAGATATCAATCAATTTTTAAGCTAAGACATTCTTTTACATGGTATTGATTTTGGGTGAGCATTTCACCCAATGTATTTGCTTAATTAGAGGCATCTCATCACTCTATATGAGCACTTTTATAGGTTTTATTTATCCACAAATTCTTTTCCATGTTGAGATATAATGAAAATAAATGTCTTATTCTTCAGTCAAACTTTTCATGTGTCATTATGAAATATGTTATTTACTAACATGGATATATATACATATGAACAAAATATGTTAGTTTTATTTTTTATATGTTTCTTTCATGTGCTTTCCTTATTACATGACATGTTTCAAATTCCTTGCTTATTATATATGGCCCTTAGCCTTGTGTATGTTCAACATACACCCAATTTCTTGTATAATATCATCATGCCATGTTTATTCATCCCTTGGCCTTCTATGTTTGGGTGGAATTTATGTGTCCCTTGTATTTATCCTTTGGGCCTTGTGTGTGAGATTTATTCAATATTTTTGACTTTATGCCACACTTAAATGTGACTTTTATGTGGTCTTGGGCCATCTTGGATGACATTGAGTGACTTTGTTTACATGTTCATTACTTTATACTATGGTACCATGATTCTTATCATGTACTACTATTTATCTAATACATACATATATGGTGCCATGATACATATCATGCCCATACTACTTATGTGCTTCAATGCTTCATCTATTTACTACTATGATTACAATACATATTCAAGGTTTGAAAGTTATTTACATGATTAATACACTTTTCAATGATATACTCAAATTTTATGATGAAATATAATATATAAATTTTCCATATGCTTCAATTTTACATTTATAATATTATAATACAATTAAAATATGTAAAATGATCTTTCATGATTATATATTTCACAAATGCTCTCCATTTTTATTTTAAGATAAGTGATTTATAGTAAATTTACCTCATATCAAAAGGGGGAAAAATTATGGGCTTATATCCAAGATTTCATAAGCAATACATTAGATTAGACATTTACAATATGCAAAAATTAGAATTTTCACATTATGGGGGAGTTTAAATTACTTATGCATTACAATCTTACAGGTTCTCAAGCATAGACACACTTGTGTAAAGACAATAAAAATATTTCATAATATAAAAGTGGCACTCTATATAGTATATGGGGCATGATATGAATTCATGTCTAAGCTACTATGTAAATTTAAAATATCTCTTTTTCAAGTTTTAAAGTTTCAATTTACAATTTGAATCTAGATCTATCTATGGTGGTGTGATTTGTATTTTTCAATTGGGCCAAATTTTAGATTAGTGATGCTCCACATCTTGGTTTCACTTTAGTGAGCTATATATTATTTCCCACTTCTTATTTTTATTTTATCAAGTGATCAACATTTCACTTTAGTGAAACACTTTTTTGGTTCCCATATCATCAATAATTATAGAGTACTCTATGAGGGTTGGAGAATATAATGTTTCCAACTCGAGCATCTTCATGAATTATTAAACTTTAGACTTGATCACTCTCAATTATCCACATGTTTAACACCTATCCACATGACAAATGGAACTGGTGTATACACACTCAAGTTTTTCATTTCCTTTACTATAGTAATTTTATGTGTCACTATAATAAAGAGAGGGAGGATTTTAGACACTAAAAATTATCCATTCAATGCTTTAAAATTCTTATTTTTTACACTGTTACCTTGCTTGGCCAATTTTCCATTTTGATAAACTATACTCTCTAATAAATCCTTCAAAGTCTTATGATTATTGAAAACATATTTAGTATATAATTTACTATAACACTTAGTTTATAATCCTCTATTACTTAAGGAAAAGTGTGCACTAGGTAGACAAGGGTGCACTATGCACCTGTTGAGTAATGTGGACTTATCCCCCATGCTCTAATGGTCATATTTTTGAAACAACATGATTCCTAATAGATTTCTCACACATGTAAATAGGTTGTTTATTGGAAAAATTTAAAAAAAATCTCTATAAAATGACATCAAGGGTCCTAATAGAAAGGAAATATCACTAATTTGATGAGGCAACTTTCTTTATGATTTCAAAAGCATCTATTTTCTAAGTAAAGACCTCTATTGCAATTATACTACAATTTTATTGTCCTGTGTCAATTTTAACATTGTTTATTTTAGATTGAGGGCATAATTTTTCAAACATTATAATAAAATTTTATAGTTGCATTCATATGATATTCCCTAAAGGTATAAATATATCATCTTGATTCCCTTTGGGATATATAGGCAATACTCAGCCAACAAGGGGTTTTCTAAGGATAGCTTGATGATTCCTACTTCCCCCATTCCTTCACCCCCATTTTGTATTTGATATCATTTATGTGCTTCTGTAGGACTAGGTTTATAATTTTATAAGTCTTGTAGCATAAATTCATAATTTGTATTGAATCATATTTCATTCATCCATAGGTTAACAAACCCATATTTTTACATTCATTACATAGCCTGACACAACAAAGTCATAGTAGCTGACAACAATGCACTATGCTCATATCTAAGTCTAGCAGACTTGTTTAAGTAAACAATGAGCCACTATTTTTTGATGCATCATGTTTTCATATTTTTTAACACAGTCACATCTTACATAAAGTTATTTTAGTCTAAAATAAATCAATTTCAAGGATACTTCTCTAACCCTACCCCTAGTTTTTATTTTTATCAATTTACAAATTTTGTAAATTCTATATGTTTGTGTGTGCATATGTGCATGTGTGTGTATGTGTGTATTTAATGTATTTTTCTTATATATCATAGTATATTAAATTTAAATAGTCTACATCTCTAATTAGAGTTAATTTTAATTCATAATTAATTCTAGTGTAAACAAGCTCCTAACAAAATACATATTCACAATGGAATAGTTATCATCCATATCATTAAATAATGAAATCACCCTTGCTAAAAAGTAAGATAATGTACATTTCATGAGAGATCCACCAACTTATGAAACTATGAGGATCATGGAGGGAATTTATATCATCTTTTAAATAATTTAGGCACAAATTCATCACCATGGGGATCAACCTCTCCACTTCAAATTCATCGTAGGAAAATGATAGGGAATATATTAATATCTTTATATGATAAGCATCATCAACATGTGAATATCACTCCATTTCAATTGATTTATATCCTTTATGCATCACCATTTCCCCTATTCAAAGTGTGCAAACATCTAAAACTCAAACAAAATGTATCAATTCATCTCAAATTTAGAACTATCACAAATCCGTTTGAATAAGCTTTCCATAGTTTAAGAAAATAAAAATAGGACCTTGGATGAAAAAGATATGAGAAAAAAACCATTTGTGCCTTATTTTTTGTATACTATCCTATGCATAACCATTGCCATAATTTTTTTAATTTTTAAATAATATTTTAATAAAAAAATTCAATGGCCCAAATTTAATCTCTTCAAATTAATGGGTGGAATTTATTTAAGGGTATCTTGTGAAGCCTTTATAAATGAATTCCATAATCAGTGACTATCACTTGGTCACTTGTTCAAATATTTTCTATGAATCTCACACCTAAAAATTCTCAAATTAAGACTTCAATCATAATTTATAGATTTATCATTTCATCTATCTAAGACAATTGGTGAAAGGATGAAATTCTCTCTTTAATTTACCTATTTAGACATAACCTTTGAATTTAAC
This sequence comes from Torreya grandis, assembly GCA_037957365.1. NCBI lineage: Eukaryota > Viridiplantae > Streptophyta > Pinopsida > Cupressales > Taxaceae > Torreya > Torreya grandis. Next base: position 467,057 of record JARHVA010002627.1, read on the forward strand.
ACCTCATATCCCAAAAATGGTTGAACAATCTTTCTTTTAATTGTTCATTCATATTTAGTCATTATTTCTTTCCTCGCTAATCTTTGATACTTAAATTACCTCTCTCTTGGTAACCTATTTGGACTTATTTACTTTAAGTGCATATTTCAATAAAAAAACATTTTTTCCAGTTATCATATGTATTGTAGTCACCTATTTGGGATTAAGGCTCATCCTCTTTTTACTATCAAACATCTAAATTTATTTATCTCCACTATCTCATCAACATAATAGCATGTCCACATGTGTTTATTTCCACATTGTCAATCATAGCTTCCACAACACCTTCATATTACATAGTAATATCTATTTTATATAAAAACTTTGAAGGCATGGAATGGGATACATGTGGGACTAATTATGAAATCCATTTTTAAATTTTAAACTTTCCTTACACTTCACATCCACCTTATTTTAAAATTTTAAGTCATTGGGCCCACATGTGGATTCCTTCCTATATTCAAGAACAACCTCTCCAAGGTTTTTTACCATATTATTATTGTAATTTTGGTTAAAGTAACCATTTAAACTATTGTCCTTTGGTAATGTGGGATTAATGTCTTTAGAAATTTCAAAGTTTTATACTTTTCCCCTTCTACCCACTCAAAATTATAACACGTTAGCACATTGCACAAGCCATCTTACACGTCAACATTATAATACACCCATATTTAGAAACTAGCACATTCTAGTGATTAGATATGTTTAAAATTACTAGGTCAATATATGTTCCCCACTAATCTAATTTGCTATAGGTTTCCAACCTACATAGCGAGATACGTGGATCAAATAGATAGAAAAATCATATGGGCCTTCATTATGGGAAAATAGATGGCCCTAGAGGTTAAGGTGTAAGGATCTTCAAGATAGTTCTATGGAGGGTGACTATATCCACTCTAGATTTTCCACTTGAATACCTATTTAGATAATGAGAATATATAGAATTTTACTCTATTTTCCTTTACCCCTACCTTAATTCATATATGAGCATGATTGGATGAACCATGAATTGTTTAATGATGAATAAATATATAGATAGGGGTGAACCTAATCTTAATCTATATATGACCACATATGTCTATCTATATAAGTGGACAGACCCCCATCTATATATAGGGGTGAACGGATGCACCATAAAAAGGCCTAGCAGTCCATATATATAGGGGCTGATGTTTGTGTCTAGTCGGTTCTCTAAAACATTAGTTTCCCCATAGATATGTGTCCAAATGAAAGAAAGTCAATTTGGTGTGTGTTCAGTCATCAGCCACTATATTAAGTCTAATATTTTTTATAAATTATAATGTAGTATTCCTCACTAAACATGTGGAACAATTTATCCCCTAGATATTCAAATCATGCCATAATCAAATCCATCATGCATTTCACCATTTTCTACAATATTTTACATAATGCTAAAATTTGGAGATATTTATGTATCCCCTTATTCATAATTAAAGGAAAGAACCAAATTATTTTTAACATTATAATAAATAACACAAGTATTAATCTTCTTATTTCCAACATGAGTGTGGTCATAAAATATAAAAATTAAGCATCAATGGTCATAGTTCCTTACTCATCTTTGCATTAAAAAATACATATCAAATGCAAACATATGAACTAATAAGAGGAATCAATCTAACCAAGTTAAAATAAATTTACATTGTTTAAAATAATTGAAACATAACATCTATTATAGAGGATATATCTATAAACTTTGTGACCAATCTCTATTTCTAAATCTCAATAGCTTGCTTCATATTTTAATGAGAAAAATCACTTTGTAATCTCTCATTTTAAACATTAAATAGTTTAAATCCTAAGGGTTATATAGCATATTTGAGTTTTAGAGTCAACTATCACATCAAAGAATTTTATACATAGATGGATAGTGATGGAATGAAAATAAAATTGTAGACCATCCTACCCTATTTGGTTGACGCAACCCATTACTAATGTGCCCAAATTAGTTGTACAACCTATACTAGATCACTCTTTGATAGACATACACATTGATTAGTGAAGAGTAACACTCTTGATTGGTTGATATACCAACTATATAATCCCAATATAGAATGTAAACATGTGGATCAAACATAGAGTGATCAAAGAGGGCCTCAACTGATAGGTTAAGGGAGGATACACATGCATGTGTGAATATAATACTTAACAATAAATGCTTCCCAATAACCTTGTGTGTATATGTGTGCACATGCATGCATGCATGTGTATGTGTGACTACCCCAATTGAATATGACATAAGACTTGAAACATTGTAAAACCCATGAATTAAAGTATGGTTTTCTTGTATGTTTGAGAGGGGCATCTCCCTCATATGATGGGGGATTTTGGGAATTTTGGTACTTTTAACCATAAAGTAGAAAAATGTAAAAAAATGGGGAAAAAGAGAAATATTAAGAAAATATAGAGATAAATAAGATACAAAAGAGAGAAATGGAAATCTTCAACAGTATATAAACACAAAATTACTTAGATAATCCTCAGTAAATGGAGTGAATTAGACAATTCAATAATAGATTTATGTATCTTTGGAAAGGAAAGAAACATATATTTCAAATGGATGAATGAAGTGCATCACCAAATGGGATTCAAGACCAAAATTTATACAAAACTCTTTTGTATTTATGGTTGAAAATAAACACAAAGTTTCCATTTCCTCCTTTCAAGTAAGGTTCCATTTGGCATTAAAAAATCTAGTTTTGGAATCTTCTTTTCAACATTATGAAAGAAAACATAGGTAAAATGTTATGAATGATTACCTTAAATCTTAAAAAATTCATTAAAACTATTTTAGATGAATATAATACAGATTCTATTATCTAGGATTTTCAATAGAAACTTTTCAAAGCCAACAAAATTTACATTTAATGAATAAATTACATATTTTTAACTAATATATTTATTCATAAATTGTAATGCAACTTCTATAAAATAAGAATTAATTAAAACCTATGAATCAAATCTTACAATTTATTGGTATTAAATTCATAAAACCCATTGATAATGAATAGTTGTACAAAGTTACAACAATATTTCTCTATGTGCTCTGAGAAGAAGAAAATTTGAACCCTTGGTATTCATCGTTTTATAACATTTTCTTGTAAGTAGTTATATAAATAATGTTTAGCTTACTCTAATTAGAACCCTTGTATTCATCCTTTTATAGGTAGTTACATTTTCCCTGTAGGTAGTATCAATTTAGGTTGGCACTTTGTTTTTGCATACAAAACATGTGACTTAAATTAGGGTCATACTTAACTTTATCCATGAATTACTTTACCAGAATGAGATCTATGGTTAATAATAATTCCAATTTATGATAATATACATAGTTGCATCATATACCAAATTATCCAATATGATTTCTACTTGTCTAGACTAGTTTGTGAAAAAATGGATAAGTCATTGCATGAATCTCTCACTTGTCTAGACCAGTCTATGGAAAAATGGATAAGTCATTGCATGAATCTCTCATTTTAAATGATGGAGCTTCACATACTTATTACTACATGTTTGGTATTACATCATCACTATTTATATATATTTCTTATCTATTCAAGCTTCAACATGTGCTTAGCAAACATGTATATTTGGTTAAAATTGTGATGGTATACTTTGAGTGTTTGAAGAACATACTAAAAATTACATTTAATCTTATAACTTGTGTCCAAATCGAGCTACTTTACATGACAAAACCTATTCAACATTTTGGTATATTTCTTCCACTTGGGATTTGGAAAGCCAATTAGCATGTTGGATTTGAGATAATTTTAAAATTTCTACTATTTTGTTCTATTTTTGCATTGTTTGATAAGTCATTAAAACTTGGGCTAGAATTTGGAAGTATATTTAACATTTTTTAATAACTAGTTAACCTTGTCAGGATTTGTAAGCCAATTTTACATTGTAAAATGAGTCATTAAAATATGGGTATGGGTTGTTGATAAATCTGATTATAAAGCGCTTGAAAATGCTTTGAGTCTTAAGGTTTTGATAGTTGCTTATCACTATATGTCTTCACCATTGTTTTTAATGGCTTGTTAGATTTTGAATGTCAACCAAAAGTCAATGCCTTCACCATAATATTTAATGACATTCATCACATTTTTAATTTCATTGCTCATTATGTCTAAATAATTTGAGAAGAATTAGAATCTTGTAATGTTAATTGGTCTCAAAGCTTATCTATATTTGAGTTTGAACCATTTTCATTTTATAGTGTTAATCAGGATTTAAAAGGTCAATTACAACTTGTAATAAATTTTTAAGATATCATATATCCATTTTAGTTTTGGATATCTATTTGATTTGTGTTTTAAATACTTGTAAGTCTACATTTTATTTTGTAGTATCCTCTTTATCTTATCAGGGTTCAAAATCTATTTTTCACTATGTAAAATTTCTTATAGCTTATGTAGAATTTATTAATTCTTTTATGAAACCAAGCAATATTTCAAACCTATATTTCATTGTGTTTTAAAAGCTTTGAATCCCTCAAACCTAACTAGGCTTTGAATCCTAAATTACAATTTGGAATATACCGTGGAGATATAACAACCCTATTAGGCTTTGAAACTTGACTTTAATTTTATTAAAATATATTTGAAGTGTCAATTATGATTTGACTTATAAAACCAATTACCATTGCATGAAACCATTTTAAAACTTTCAAGACCCAATCAGACTTAAAAATCTAGGTTTTATTGAGTGAAATCTCTTTAAAAAGCATAGAGACCTAATTGGATAAATTTAACTGATATACACTAAGGTGGAGTGTTTGACTTAGAAACTATTTGGTTATGTTGATCATTACCTTTTATTACTTTAGCATTGGCTCATGGATGAAACTCAAATTCATGATAGAGAGTATTTTTAACAATGCTTTCACTCTTATAATATTCACATTCTATTGACTCTTCAAGAGCTGAAATCATATCTTGGTTTCCCTCCCTAAGCATACTTGAATCTATTACACATGATTGAAGTAGTTTTTCACTCTCAAAACTTGTAATACTAGCTTTGTTTTCATTTTGATATCTTTGAGAACTTATTTCTCTACATTGGTAATGGTCTTATATCACTTGAGAAAGCTATTTAGCTTCTATTTCTTTAAAGTAACTTTGAGTTTCCCCAGGATGCAGTTAGGAGCTGACATCTCTCTATGGATTCCATCCCTGAGTGTGTTATAAAATCCATGTAGGTTCTCATCACATATTTGTGCCTCTAAGGTAAGATTAGTTTGTCACAATTTGAATGAAATCTTAAATAGTTAAGCTTAACCATTCCACTAATATAAGCATAAAATCTTATGTTCAAGGCTCAAATACGAATGAACAAAAATAATTCCTCTAAACAAGTCACCATTACATAGACTACATAAAAAAACTATTCAACAAAGAACTTATATTATAGAAAGTATTATATCTAAAGTGATATGGATTCACTGCAAAGCATATTCTTTCCCAAATAAGACACAATTAACAATTCACTATTGTCAGGTCCACCTTTTCAGCTTGATGAACATGTCAGTGCTAGAATTGAAAGATTTTAGAGTTTTAATTTTTAGGGGACAATTAACTTGTCTATTGGGTAGTACAGTGACATATTTACATCAAAATTATTTTAATGTCCCTATCTTTGAAACACCTCTAATCACCTGTAGGAGTGCAATTGGGGATGTTGTCAGGGAATGTTAAATTTCATAACAACAATAATATATTTCACTAATTCACATCCCCATGAAAGTATTGGTAACTACTACATAGTTATAGTTATCTCATATGTATATGTAACAAATCCATTTTTTTCTTTTACTCCAAAATAAGTCAAATAGAGTGTTTTACCTACACTAAATAAAATGAAACACTCAACATGTATTCACAACTCAAACTTGATCTAGTTAAGGATTACAAGAAATTTTGTGAAAGTTAACTTACTTAAAATTAGGACTTCATGAGTGGACCTTACAAGAAAGTGTTAATCAATTGAACTATATTAGGATCAGGATGTATAAGCATACTTTCATATCTTTATAAATTCCATTCTAAATATTCCCACAAGTCATGTTTTTATCATAATACCAACATAACAAGACTCAACCTTAAACACATTCTCATTTAGTGGAAAAATAGTTTTCAATTTAATTAAGGTAAAGGAAACTACAACTCAAAATTATTTCCTTCTTAACTTTCATCATTATAGCAAATTTATCTATACCTAAATGATTATGCTTTTATTCATAAATATATCCATAAGTAAGATAATTACAACTACAACATCTAATTGTGAGTATTACCCAACTCAATATAAAAAGTACAACATTAATATGCAAGAAACAACCATCACAAATATTCAATCACACTATTGATGTCAATTTAATTCTTCATTTTATGTTAAGGCACAACATTAATAACCAAAAATTAGAAACCTAACTATTAAATATACAATTGAGCCAGTATTTGCTCCCATATTTACTTAATATGAAGTAGCTTATTAATTACCTCTTCATACCTTAAGAAAATTTCACTTAAGTTATAATTAGAGTGTTATCCCAATAACCACTATTGCTATAATAATTAAATTAGATACATATAATGCTACCCTATCAAAACATTTACACTTTGAAACTTAAGGTTAAAGCTTCACTTATTATGTATCAAAAAAATTATTATAGTAATGGCAGCATATTAAAACAACTTAAGAGTATAATAATTTTAATCATTCATCGTTCATATGCATCCTAATTAAATAGATTCTATTTCGGGAAACACTATTGTTTGCCTCTAAGAATTATCTTTTTTTTACCCTACTAAAAATGTGAGCTTCAGAATTAAGCAAAACTAGTCTATAAACTTAAGTAATGTAAGTGTGACTAAAAAATGAGTTGACTTTCTCTTTATATGAGATTTTATATTTTATACATATTTTGTATGATAGTACTTGAGCCCATAATATTAATTTTAACCCAAAATAACAAATATTAATTGATCATTTCAAATCTTCTCCTTTAATTATCATTGGTGCAACTCTATAAATTATAAGTACTTTATTAATTTGTAGATAGATGCATTTTAAACAAAACGTGAAGAGTCTCATCTACCCTTAAATGGTGGCATTATCAAATGAAGATAATTCAATGTATAATAAATCAAACAACAACCATGTTTCAATAATAATATAACATGCTCATTAAATATCACATTATTAAAACATAGTAATCATATGTTGAACCAATAATAAAATTATCCTTTCACTAAAATTACCCTTGTTTCATATAGAAAATAAAAACATAATACAAGCCAATCAACTAAAAATTATTATTGTGTTTATTTACACCATTTTAAATCCTACATAGTTGAGTTTAGATTCAAAATGAATAAATAGAACCCAAAAACACCAAATTTATAAATATAGTTATTAGAAGCAACTAAGATACATAAAAAAAAATCCATGCCTCAACTCATCTAATACCATAACCCTTCGCAATGATTTAATATCGCACCATCAAGAATAAAATCAAGTAATAACCATGGCGTTCCATTAATTCCATTTTATACATCATGTACTACTACGTAACTTTGGAAGAAGAAAACAATACACATAAAATTGTGAAGCAACAATATAACCATTTTAGAGAGGTTTTACAAAAATGATTACATATAAGAATAATATATTCAAAGAGTCATTCAGTCACTTATTTGAATCCCTTTAGGCTTAGTAAAGCATGCTCAGGTGTACATATAACTCGAAGAAAGTCCAAAATACTTATAACTAGTTTACGAAGCCCTCCATAGGTGGCACTAACCACCCCCCAACCATAAAATTTATGGATGAGTTTGTATCATATGGTAGTGTATTTTAATTTTTGAGTTTCCATACCTCTTGATATCCAAACAAGTAAACATTTCCCATTCAATCCATCAAATCTCCACAAACTAATTAATGATGGACAAGCTTCACAGTGATAGTTAATATTTATTCCTAGCTGGTCAAGCTCACAAAAAAAATTATAAGCCAAAAAACAAACTAGAAACTTTAATAAAAATAAAACCTTCTAGCCAAATAAAATCCTAAGTCAACCCCATAATTTAATGCATCATGATGCCTAAATTCCAATGCCATAAATTAACATGATAAATGAATACCAATAATAACTAAATGATGTTATTCAATGTCTAAGGTCCAAGTGACCATGTCAAACACAAAGAACAATATAAATAAATAATGGTCCCATCATGGCTTCACAATTTAACAACCTTAAAATAGATGATTTACAACAAGGTAATCAAGGTAACATAAACCTCAAATATGAGTAACACAAATACAAAATGACTTTGCTAGTCAATAACAAAGACTTAACAACATAAAAGATAAGACTAAATAAAAATGACCAACATAAAATGGCATCCAAGAAATCAATCCACCAAGATAATATTAAAACAAACATCACTTTTTGAAGACATAATGGATTAACATTACTGCATATTGCATAAGTACCACTCGTGTAAAATAGGCATGAGTGACATCGACCCTAACTTAAATGTTATAAATCAAACCTTAACAATAGAGGTGACCATATTAATCTATATAAAGATGATGATAAAAACTTAATAGTATAATTGACTTAAAATATCAATACATATGAACACAACATTAAGATCAACCTAAAAATTAATCACAGTCAAGAGGAGATAGTGTACAAATTAACTTTGATTATTTTGGAAACTTGTGTCTCTGTTCTCATTATTGAAATACAACTGACTTGCCACTAGTACAACCCCACTAACCAAAATCCATTGACCAAGCCTAGCTCATGGTAAATCCTACTATCATAAAATAAGACATCTATAGTATCTATCCAATAAATATCTAATGATTATAATTGAATAATCAATTGAAATATATAACCATATAAAAGAGTCATTTTCAGAATAATGATAGAATAAAACTAATATAAAAGTATCCAATCAAGTTCATGATACGATATGCAATCAAAACAACATATGAAAATGTTATGAAAAGGTCCATGTCAACAATAATCCATAGTTTTTAAGTTATTTCTAACTAGGTCATGACATCCTCTCCCTCTTAAAAAGGAGTCATTACAAAACCTAATCAAATAGTTGTGGGTAATGCTTCCTGAAAATAATTTCACTTTTACCATGTAGCACTCATTTCATTAAGTGGATCTCACTAGACCAACACTTTTTGAATGTCTCTATTTCAAAATGTTTGTCCAAGATCCTAATTAGTTCTAGTTGTATTTTATCTTCTTATATAACTTCAATATTTTTCTAATCCCAAATATGAGCAGGATCAGATATGTATTTTCTTAACAAAGCAACATGAAAAAAATGTGAATCCTAGATAAAGGAGGAAGGGATAGTTGATAAACAACAAGACAAATATTTTATATGATTTCAAAATCTCCAACAAAGCATGTAGTTATTTTAGAAGGTTTTCCAAACTTAAATGAGATTTATTGAGGTCTAGCTCATAAAAAGACATTATCACCAATATTGAATTCACATGGAGTTATTTTCTAATATGTTTAACTCTTACTAATCAAAGGTAGTTTTTAGATTTTATCAAATAAGAGGCATCTACTTATCATATTATTGAATTACATCACATCAATAAATAACCCTATTTTCCAAGATGTCTCATCCAAGTGGTGTTTTGTACTTATGCCCATACAAAGCCTCAAAATGAGCCATTTTAATTACAAAATGATAAGTATTTTTATAAGAAAATTAAAGTAAATGGAAAAAATATTCTAACTTATTTTGTTGATGCATGGCATACATTCTCAGCATGTCTTCTACCACTTGATTCCACCTTTCAATTTGACCATATTTCTAGGTGGTACATAGAACTGCAATTTCAGCATGTTTAGAATGTTACAGTTAAAGTTCACCAAAACCTTTATGTGAAAGGTGCATATTTGTCTAAAGTGATTAATTTTGGCATGCCATATAGATAAAAAAACCTATTTTACAAATATTTCCACAATCATAGAAGCATAATCAATTAAATTTCTAGAAATAAAATGACCAACCTTGGTTAATTTATCAATTAAGACTAGAATAGTATCATGTTTACTATGAGATTTAGGCATTCCATAAACAAAATCAAGTGATATTACATCCCACTTATTTTTTGGTACTTCGTGAGGATAAAATAGACCTTTGAGATGGTAATGCTCAACTTTTACCCACTATCATTCCAAGTATTTGGACATAAAATCAATAACATCAAGTCTCATACCAGGTCAAAAATACTACCTTTTTAACTCATGTGTCATCTTCATGACACCTAGACAAGAATAATGAGGTGTTATATTCACTTATTTTATAACTTGAATTTTCAAGTCCCTATATTTAGCTATATATATATATATATATATATATATATATATATATATATATATATATATATGCCTAATAAGGCCATCATTTTCATAAAAAAATCAACAAATGACTTTTCAGTAGCTCGTCAGCGAAAACTACTCTTACCTATCAATGTTATTGACCAAATTTGACCCTATAGGTCAAATTGGGACCCCTATAGGTAAAAACTTGACTTTTAGGTGTTTTAGGGGTCTAATAAATATGTCACAAGGTGTTTTATAGGTTAATTAATGTTATATTGGCCTTAGTCTTTAGTCTTTTTAATCCTTTGTCTTAGGAGCCATTTTGAGGTTAAAAAGGGGGATTTTAATGACTTGTATAGATTTATTAGGAATTATTAAGGTTCTAAAAGGTGATTTCATGTATCATGTGTCCTAAGAGGTCTTAATCAACTCACATAAATGAAAAGTGGTAGGTTCTTCAAAAGAAAGGGAAGTTTTCTTAAGAAAAAAGGAGAGTTTGGCATTTATAAGACCCATGGGGTGGGGAAGTGTGCCACATGGGAGAATATCATATAATTCCCATTAATATTATTCAAGATTAGTTCCATATTTTAAATTCTCTGTAAGTGCCATTTTTGGCCCAAAACCATTATGCTCCTTTTTCATCATTCTAGTCACACAGAACTAGTCTTCAGGTTTGTAATTGGTATGGCCATTAGAGGAGGTTATAGATCAAATGACTTCGGTAAGTGATATTAAAATTAGAGAAATTAATTTTCAATATAATATTTTTAATAATGGTTTCCTTTTTTTTATGAACCATCCTCAAGAAGTTGACTATGTTTTTTTGCTTGTTGTTTCATGCATCCTATAGGTTTTGCTCCATTTTGGATAAGTCCGTAAAAACTAGTTGTTAATATTGATTAAAAATGATGTTTGATTCCTTATATAATGATATACATGTTTTTTTTAACATTTTAATGTGTTTTTATATGATAATCATCTTAGGTTGTAGGAGGGAACACTTTTCTATGCAATAGGTAGGTTTTCACCATCCTCAAGACTTGCATGCTTTAATCATGATTTTAGGGGGTTGTGTTAGTTTCATTTGAATGTTTAAAATTCTCTTATTATTCCTTTTACCTTTAAATTCCATTTTATAATTAATCTCCATGAGAATGTTGTCTTAAAACACCATACAATCAATCTGCTATATGACTATCATACCAGTCAGCTAGGTGCTTGAAAATGAAAATTAGGTTAAAATTAGGATACTTTGGTTTGTTTAAAATCCTCAAAATTTTAATGTATTTAATTTCAACATTTTAATAAAGTACATGATCCTTGAAAGTGAGACTCAATCTCCACTGCCTAAGCACACAATCTGCCTGCTACAATTCAAATATTCACCTACAGGAGTCTTGGAGGATGACATCATGCCATGATGAGAGAATTTATATTGGTTTAAATTTATTTTTTGTTTTATTAATACATTTTAATTTTTTGGGATGGATATACAATTCATGAGAGGTCTAAATCAGTGCATTTTGTCTGCATTTTGTCCATTACCTGTATATACTAAAAATCAACATCTACATGTGACTTGGTAGAGAGCTTTAGTGTCATTTGGGAGTGTTGTGGCATGAGGTGAGAACTTACTTAGAGTTATAATACATTGATAAAATCATATCAGACCTACTTAAAAGGTAGAGATGGAAAATGGCAGTATTGATCACTTTTTAGAATTCAATGACTATATTCAAGAACACATGACCTAAATTTAGAAAATAGAGGTCCAAGTGTGTTTTTGGAATAACATATAACATGGTTAATAAGAGTTTCAATGCATCTAGATAGGTGATCTATGTAGCCTATAGCATAGATAATTACCTTGAAAGGTTTGAAGGATAGAGGGCTAGTGGAGGATGGTGATTGAGAGGCCTAATGTTGCCCATAAAAACACTAAAAATAGGTAGTGACATCTATAGGCTTGATTCAAAAAGACACCTTTTTTCACCGAGGTTGAAATTTAGACCTTGCCTCCATGGTTAGTGGGTTATAATGGTTGAAATGAATTTTTGTGAGCTAAGAGATCATTATTAGGAGGTTATATAATGTGTCTTACTTCCCATGTACACTTACAAGTGTCCACTTTTTGAGCATTCACCTACAATAGATCCTAGTTTTTAGCCCATTCATGAAGTGAAATTCATGAATAGAGACATCATCTTGGTAGTGTAATGATAAATCCAAATTATTTCAAGGGTATAAAGGAGTTTATAAAGTATATATAACATAATTTTTATAGATGTAAGGCACATACGTGCCCTACATAATCAATTGTAGTTGACTATAGGGGTAGAGAGTAGAAAAGTTGATATTCTTGGAATAAACTCAACTCAATATGGAATGAGTAGGTCCAAACACTAACCAAGTGACCTTGGGATATCTCAAGATTTCCATGACACTATCAAACAACACCTAATTAAATTTCATCTATAGGCATGGTGTCAAAAAATAGTACACAATTAGTTGCCTTGACTGGTCTTAGGAGCATTTCAACTTCAAGGTGTGAGATGGATCAAAGCATAGGTGAAAAGAGTTTTTTAAATCTTCAAGGAATTTTTATACTTTGAATTTATATCTTATAACATAATGAAACCTACAGGCATAAGCCTTAGAATAGAACACAGTCAAGAATTGGTATAAACAGCCTTAAGAGTTCAAGTGTATGGAGGGGCTCATGAGAGGTTGGAGGGATAGTGGGGACTGTAATAAATTAATTATGGTCATGATATACTAATGGATCCTCCATGATATGTAATCAATAAGATTAAATTTTATTTTGATGCATTTCATAGTTTAAAGTATAAACCCTGCACAAAATACTTTTAAAATGGTTTGTTTTGGGTTTTAGGAGGGTTAAAGGGTCAAATGACCTAGTAGAGGGCTGATTTTTTGTGTAGAACATAACTAACACTTATAAATGCTACTAAAATATCTAATTTGTCTATAAAAATAGGGTAAGTTCCCTCTATTTTATCTTAGATAGAGGGCACTTCTCCTTGAATGCAAACTACCTATTTTTAAAAGGGGAATGATCAGGTGAGTTAGAGATGGGTAATACCTTCCAAGAAGGATTTATTATATATCAAATACCTATCCCAATCATGTAAACCAATCACATAGATATGAAACTAAATAGAGTGTCCTAGAACCCCAAGGTTAAAGTCAACCTGTTAGGTAGGGTTATGACCTAGTGCCCAAATGAAAGGTCAAGTTCATTTTTAGCCTCAGATATGAATTTACACCTATTGGAACATGTTCATATGGTCATAAAAAATGTGATAATTTTTTTTAAATGTAAATAAACTCAGTTGGATTGTCTAAACCACAAGAGTACAGGTAGGCCTATTAGGAAAGATTTATTCCTAAAAGCCAAATGGATAGTCACCTTCACTTTCCACATGAGGTAAACATTATAACATATAAATACATGTTTATGGGGGATTAAAATATTTTTTTAGCCATTTTTATAAAGATAAAACTATGAAAAAAGGTCACTTTTGGCTCAGAAACCAACTTAATCATTCACGAAATAGAGAGACAAGCTCGATAGGTCAAATTTTGAAGCTCACATATCTCTTGAAAACTTTCATGGGGAAAAAATAATTTTGGAAGTATTAGAATAGTCCTTAAACATTATTTTTGTGAGATTTTTTTAAGGTTTAATGTCAATTTTTTATGAACAATTATTAAGAGTCAAAATTCCTCAAAACCCTTACAAAGCCTTTTTACTGACTAGTTTATGGAAATGGAGTTATAAATCTGATCAAATGGCATATTTTTTATAGAATATTAATTTTAACTTAAAAATTATCTCTCAATCTCCCCCTATACTTTTGTATTGTATGGAACTATATGGACAGAGTACAAAATAGGCTTTTATTGATAATTTTATGTGTTGTGCAGGTTTTAGATGGTTCCAAGAGATGACAATCACATGGATGGGAATATTAGGACTTAAAATAACTCCAAATATAAATTTCATGCTTTATAAAAACTCATAAGTACCTTAACTAGTTGCTTTATCTCAGCCCGTCAAAACTGGCATAGTAGACATGAAGGTGAGAAGGATGGAAAACTTTAAATAGACTAATTTTAAGGTGTGTCTGATGCTTATAAATAAATGGAGGGTATTTAAATCTGTCATCCACTCCCTCCCATGGATTTTCATGGAAAAATAATGTATTTTTGGATGCCAAGTTTGTAGGGTGCATGAAAAAAGAGTTTTTTGGACTGTAGATGATGATGTCTCATCCCAGATGATTCCACATGACTAGGCCTATAACCAATGCTTGAAAGGATATGTATAAAATACTTAACCTTCATTACAATCATTAAATTATCCCTAATCAATTTTTATATGTTCAAATAGGTTCAAATCATGAAGTTAGTTTTTGATCTAGAATGAGGAGTTTCATGCCACTTTTCATGAGTTTTATGACTTGGATGGACACTTGTGCTTCTTAAAATTGAATGGTTCATCCCACATCTTATTATAATTCATAATTAACTATTTTTTTCATATTTACAAATGTCCTTATGACCCTTGGACTTCTGTCTTATCCTCTCTCTCTCAAGTTCTACTAAAACTATCCATTTTGGCCATTGTAATTGATGCTTCACCTGAGTATGGTGAATCCATACTCATTTGCATACCATTTGATCAATAATACTACTGATTTTTACCTCTTCATGACTATTCTTATTATTTTTTACTTGAATTTTGGATCTTATTTAGTGAATACTATGGATTCATTAGCATGGTATCTCATTCTTTCATCCTATTTGTAGTTAGAAAGCTTCTTCTTGCAGGGCATGTGAAGTGTTCTAGGAAGTGTCAAGGTCTAGTGAGTTAGTATATTCATTAGTGTCATTCAAGGCATCTTGTGTAGTACTCCTATCCTAAAAATTCATCCATAACCTCATAATGTAAAATTGATGTGAGAAGATACAGATTGAAGAAGTGTATGTTTGGTTAGTCCTTTGTCCTCATGTGTAACATGTTGCTGGTTGGAAGTCATCATCTTATTTTGTGTATCACCTCCATTAGAATAGTTTGTTTTTATTTTTATCTCTCCCTTATCCCCCCCAAAGTTTAGGTGTAGTTGTGATCCAAAGTGGTACATCAAGGGAGCTAGCCCTATCTAGAGATTCCCCTCATCCTTAGGCTACCCAAAAGTCTAGAGGTGTTTCCATTATGCCAAATGGATGAGGAGAGATTAGGAATATCCTCAAAGTGTGAAAATCCAAATGATAATAGTTTTTGGCACACCCAGTGGGACTCTTAGTCTAAGAGGTTAAAATATTGTTGGTGTTGTCTTTTAAAAATCAACGTTTAGAGGCATCTATCCAAGCATCAATGGTGACTCTAAAGCTACATCAATTGGTCAAGTAGCCCATGTATTCATTTTGAATATTTTTTATGATCATTCCTTATGTTTTTTCTTCCTAATAAAGTTCCATGGATAACCTTGGTGTTGAATTATGTTTTACACAAGTTGGTGAGACATTATAATCTTGTGTCATTCCCAATTAATAAGATCAAGTTATTAATCAGCCTTATCATGAAGTGTATCATCCCATTCATTAAGTGTACCAGTCCTATAGCCAACCTTCTCAATGCCTTTCTCTTCCTAGTCAACCTATCCACTTCTTAATTCAATCCATTTATACCTTCAAGCAAACATTTTTGGGCTATGAGAGGTACATGTTAGATCTTGACACACAAAGGGGATATGGTCTAGAGATTCCTTGTCATTTCATTCATAATGTGAGAGATGCATTTGATTTGTTCAAAATATATTGGGCACCTATTGAGAGAGACAATTGGCAAAGGCTTATAAGTGAGATGCTAGATGTGAGTGGCTTGGTTTCTTCCTTAGAGGATAGGTTAAGCATTCATGAAAGGTAGCCTCAACAAACCTATCAGCTTTCTTTTCCACTTCCACAAGTTTTCTATCAACCCTAATTACATCATATTCATGAACTCAATCAATCTTACCAAATTTATCCTTTTCCCCATTAGTTAGAAGAGAGAGTTGAAAAGAGAAACCTTATTTTTGAAGCTAATATTGATAGGTAGATTGAGTTGGACAATAAGAAAATGAACCAGTCCATGTTAGCAGCAAAGGAAGTGGAATTCAAGCCCTTATTTACCTCTTACATTACATCCCTATCTCAATAAAAGACCTCTAGATATGAGATTCCAAGTTGGAGACAAGGTGGAAAATCCAAGTCTAAGGAGAATCCAAGTCTAAGGAGATTCCAAGTTCTTTAAACACTTAATTCACTCCTCAAATTACATCACAACATCAAGAGAAGATTTATAATCCCAAAATCCTAAGATATAATAAGATAGTGGAATCATGGGGAAAGAAAGAGGATACAATCACTGTTAAGGAGTGTGAATTTGAAAATGAATTTGATCCTTTGTAAGTCCCTCCCACCCTTCCTTAATAAGATTTTTGTGTTCCATGTCATCCCTCTTGTATTCCTTATCCTCATGATGATTCCCAATAACTTCAATAAAAAATATTCCAATAGAACCTATCCAAACAAATTGAAAAGTTAGAGTCAAGGATGAAATTGCTAAGTCAAGGTGTGATGGAAGGTTTAGACCCAAAAGAAGATCCTATACCTAAACACACCCATATAACCTCCTTGAAGAGAGTGATCAAGTTTAATAAAATGTGAATAAATTTATTTTCAATTGTAAGGAAGATCATCAAGCTATCTTAGCCTAAGTTCTACCTCCCCTTCCTCAAGAGCTTTCAAAAGAATCCCCTCTATTTCACTCTCAATCCGATTTTGAGTTCTGTGTGCCACCTCCACCAACTAGTTCATCTTGTCCTCACACCATCAACCTTTTCTTTGATGGACCTATGGTATGGGACCTAAAGAGTAGTATCTAGTTGATAAAAAAACTTAGAACTATTTCTTGAAGAAATTATAGCTCCTTGGCAGCCTCATTGGAATAAGTCATATGACTTCAAGATGCCTAGTCTTGGAATCACAAAGAAAGAGATTGAAGATCTTTTATCCATTGAGAATCAAAGTCCTATTGTAGAGGTTGAAATTAAACTTGAGATCCCTCAATAGGTTATAAATTTTAAATAAAATGTGGCCTTTTGTGTTGAATCTTTAGATCGGGTTGATGAGGAAGAATGTTTTCCTTTTGCCAAAGAGGGAGAAATGGTCATTAATTCTTCCATCACTATGCAAGATATCATGGATGGGAAGGAAAAAGTTACTAATAATAATTTGGATGAATTTTTTTAAATAATTTGAGTAGGATATACCCCTCTTTAAGGAGGCTATAATCTAATCACAAATGGAGAAAGCAACATTGACACACAAGTGAGTATGCAAAGAAAAGGAAACCTTTCAAATATATCCTTTCAACAGGCATATGAATTTGATGATGATATGTTTAAAATAATCAAAATTTGATATCATCCTCTCAATCAGTTGGGAAAAACACATCAGCTCTTGAAGAATGGAACAAGCTCCTATTGGCCTCAATCTTCTAATAAATAAGAAACCAATCCTCTTAAAGCCATGCCTACAAAGAAGATTCTAGTTGATCATGAAATGAAGAGTGGGAAGAAATATGAGGTAAGTGTACAATTTCAAGAGGAATATATCTATATTGGAGACCTATTTAAGGATGATCTACTTAAGATCATATCAAGTGAAGTGCCAAGGAATAGGTATGATCTACAAAGCATCCAATCTAAGGAGAAACATGCTTGGGACTATGGTTCATCTCATCAATAATATGATTCAATAAACTTTCCTTTTGATCCTAGAAAGGAGTTATGCTTAGTTTAGAGTTGTGCATAATAGTTTTTTTTCTAATTCCCCTAAGTTCCTTGAGCACATGTGTGTGTGTCTTGTTAGTTTATTTTATGTGTCCTTTGTTTCATGTGGTTGAGGTAGTCAAGTGGTCTTGTCTTCATAAAAGCTTTTTATTAGGGTCCTTTTATTTTTCTCAGACTTCATATGTATCCATAAGCCCAATGAACTAGTAAGGCTACTAGTCTAGTTAGTATAGAAGGCATACTACCCCTATGAGTCACCAATTTATTGACCAAATTTGACCCTAGAAATCAAATTGGGACCCTATAGGTAAAAAATTGACTTTTAGGTGTTTTATGGGTCTAATACATATGTCACAAGGTGTTTTTTAGGTTAATTAATTTCATTTAATGTTATATTGGCCTTGGTCCTTAGTCTATTTAATCTTTTTAGTCCTAGAAACCATTTTGAGGTCAAAAAGGGGGCATTTAATGACTTGTACAGATTTATTGGGAAGTGTACAAATTTTAAAAGGTGATGTAACATCCCATGTGTCCTAATAGGTCTTAAAAACTAACATAATTGAAAAGTGGTAGGTTTTTTGGAAGAAAGGGTTATTTTGTTGAGAAAAAATGAGAGTTTAACTCTTATACGACCCATGGGGAAGTGTTGCATGTGAAATAAGATCATATAATGTCCCTTAAAATTCCTAAATCTTAGTGAAATTTTTATAATACTTTGAAAGTGCCATTTTTGGCCCAAAACCATTCTGCTCCTTTTTCATCCTTTTAGGCACACAAAACTAGTCTTTAGGTTTATACTTGGTACAACCAACAGAGGAGGTTCTAGATAAAATGTCTTAGGGAGGTGATATTAAAATAATAGATATTAATTTCTATTATAGTATTCTTAATAATGGTTTCTTGTGTTTTATGAACCATCCTCATGAAGTTGACTATGTTTTTTTGCTTATTGTTTCATGCACCCTATACGTTTTACTCCATTTTGGGCAAGTCCATAAAAACCAATTGATGAAGTTGATTTCATATTATTTTGTATTCCTTATATAATTATATTCATTTTTTTTAATCATTTCAATTTTTTTTGATATACTAATCATATTAAGTTGTAGGAGGGAGCACATTTTTGTGTAACAGGCATGTTTTCACCATCGTCAAGTCTTTCATTATTTGATGGTGACTTTAGGGGGTTGTGTTAGTATAATTTTAATGTTTAAAATTATATTATTATTCAATTTACCTTTAAATTCCATTCTTCAAGTAATCTCCATGAGAATGCAGTCTTAGAACACCATATAATCAATCTACTATATGATTGTCATACTAGTCAACTAGGTGCTTGAAAAGGAAAATCATGTTAAAATGAGGATATTTTGGTTTGTTTTAAATCCTTAAAAAATTAATGTAATTCATTTAAATATTTAAATAAATTACATGATCCTTGAAAGTGAGACTCAATCTCCACTGCCTAAGCACACAATCTACCTACTGTAATTCAAATATTCACCTATAAGAGTCTTGGAGGATGATGTCATGGCATGATGAGAGAATTTATAATATTTTAGAGTTATTGGAGGTGTGATGAATACATTTTAATTTTTTTTGATGTAAATGCAATTCATGAGAAGTCTAAATCAGTGCATATTGTCCACATTTTGCCCATTGCCTGTATATATTGAAAATCAACATCTATAGGTGACTTGGTAGAGAGCTTTAGTGTCATTTTGGAGTTTTGTGGAATGATGTGAGACCTTCCTTATATTTATAATGAATTTATTAAATAATGGTAGGCCTCATTGAAAGGTAGATATGGAAAATGGTAGTATTGATCACTTTCTAGAATTCAATGACTATGTTCAGGAACACAGGCCCTAATTTGAGAAAATAGAGGTCCAAGTTTGTTTTGGGAATAACATATAACATGGTTTACAAGAGTTTCAAGTAATATAGATATGTGATATTTATATCCTCTATCATAGGCAATTACCTTTCAAGGTTTGAAGGATAGAGGGTTAGTGGAAGATGGTGATTGAGAGGCCTAATGTTGCCCATAAAAACTGAAAATAGGCAGTGACATCTATAGGCTTGATTCAAATAGAGACATTTTTTCAGCAAGGTTGAAATTTATACCTTTCCTCCATGGTTATTGGGTTATAATGGTTTAAAGGAATTTTTTTAATCTAAGAGATCATCAATAGGAGGTGATATAATGTGTCTTACCTCCCATGTACACCTATAGTAGATCCTAGTTTTTATCCCATTAATGAAGTGAAATTTAATAATGTAGGTATGATATTTGTATTTTAAGGATAAATAATAATGATTTAAAGTGTCTAAAGTATTTTATAAATAATATATAACATAGGTTTTATAGATGTAAGGCACATACATGACCCACACAGTCAATTGTAGTTGACTATGGGGGGCAGAGAGTAGAATGGTTGAGATTACTTGCATGGACTCCACTCAATATGGAAATAGTAGGTAAAAACAATAACCAAGTGACCTTGTGAGATCTAAATATTATCATGACACTATCAAATAATACCTAATCAAATTTCATCTACATGCACGGTGTAAAAGAATAATACACAATCAATTACCTTGATTGGTCTTAGGAGCATTTCAAATTCAAGGTGTGAGATAGATCATAGAATGGGTGAAAATATTTTTGTAAATATTCAAGGATTATGTATAATTTAAATTCAAATATTATAACATAAAGAAACCTATAGACATAATCCTTGGAATAGAACACAGTCAAGAATTGGTATAAGTAACCTTAAGAGTTCAAGTGTATGGAGGGGTTCATGAGAGGTTTGAGGGATAAGTGGGGAATTTAATACATTAATTATGGTCATTATGGCATAATTTATCCTCCAAAATATGTAATCAATCATAATAAATGTTCTTATGATGCATCACATAGTTCAAAGTATAAACCCTACACACAGTAGTTTTAGAATAGTCTATTTTGGGTTTTAGGAGGGTTGGAGGGTAAAATTACCTAATATATGTCTGATTTTATGTGTATTAAATATATACCACTTATATATTCCACTCAAATATCCAAATTTTATAGAAAAATAGGGGAAGTTCCTGCTATTTTGTCTCAAATTGAGGGCACTTCCCTTTGACTACAAACTACCTATTTTGAAAAGTGGAATGATAAGGTGAGTTGGAGACTGGTAAGACCTTCCAATAATTATTTATAAGATTAAAAATACATATCCCAATAATTTAAATAAATCATATAGAGATGAAACTAAATAAAGTGTCCTAGAACCCCAAGGCTACAATTACCCTATTAGGTAGGGTTATGACCTAGTGCCCAAATGAAAACTTAAGTTCATTTTTAGCCTTAGACATGAATTTAAACCTATTGGAACATATTAATATGTTCATAATAAAGTTTAGAATTTTTTTTAAATTCAAATTAACTCATTTGGATGATCTAAACCACAAGAGTGTATGTAGGCCTAGTAGGCAAGATTTAGGCCTAGAAGCCAAATGGATAGTCACCTTCACTTTCCACATGAGGTAAACATTATAACCTATCAATACATGTTTATGTGGGAATAATATATGTTTTTTTATCCATTTTTATATAGATTAAATTATTAAAATGTCACTTTTGGCTCAGAAACTAGCTTAAACATGTAGGAAATAGAGAGACAAGCTTGATAGGTCAAATTTGGAAGCTCACATTTATCTTGAAGATTTGCATGGGGGGAAAAGAAGTTTTGAGGTGTTATAAGGGTCATTTAACATAATTTTTATGACATTTTTTTAATTTTTAATTTCAAGTTTTTATGAACAATGCTAAAGAGTCAAAACTGCTCAAAACCCTTACAAACCCTTCTTAATGACTAGTTTGAGGAAATGGAGTTGGAAAGCTAATAAAATGGAATAGTTTGTAAATAATAGTGATTTTAACTTGTATAATACTCTATTATTATCCCCCATATACTTTTATACTATATATAATTATATGGACAGAGTACATAATAAGATTTTCTTGATAGTTTTATGTGTTGTATAGGTTCCTAAGGGTTCCAAGAGATAAAAATCACATGGATGGAAATATTAAGACTTAATATAACTACCCATGTCAATACAACTCAATTATATGCTTCATCTCATCTAGTCAAAACTAATAATGTGGACATGATGGTGAGAAGGGTGGAAAACTTCAAGTAGACTAATTTTAAGGTGTGTTTGATGCTTCTAAGTCAATGGAGGGTATTTATAGGTGTCATATAATCCCTTAAAAGTATTTTAATGTAAAATTTATTCCTTTTTAGAGGCCAAGTGTGTAGGGTACATGAAAGAAGAGTTTTTTGGACTGTAGATGATGATGGCTCATTCCCAGATGATTCTAGGTGACCAGCCCTGCAACCAATGCATGGAAACACATTTTTTAAATAGTTACCCTTAATTATAATAATTATACCTATCCCTAATAATTTTTTTGACATTTAAATAGGTCCAAAATATGAAGGTAGTTTTCTAGGCCAAAATGAGGAGTTTCATGCCACTTTTCATGAGTTTTATGACTTGGATGGACACTTATGCTTCTTAACATTGAATAGTTCATCCCACATATTAGTTTCATACACATTTAACTTATTTTATCATCTTTAAAATTTTCCTTATGATCCTTAGACTTATCTCTTCTCCTCTCTCTTTCAAGTTCTATAAGAGCTAGCCATTTTGGCCATTGTAACTGATGCTCTACTTGAGTATGATGAAGCCTTACTCATTTGCATACCATTTGATCAATAATACTACTTATTTTTACCTCTTCATGACTGTTATTAGTGTGTTTTACTTTGATTTAAATATTTCTTAGTGAATACTATGGACTCCTTAGGATGTCATCTCATTCTTTCATCCTATTTACAATTAGAAAGTTTCTTCTTGCAAGGCATGTGAAGTGTTCTAGGAAGTGTCAAGGTTGAGTGAGTTAGTCTATTTACTAGTGACATTAAATGAATCTTTTATATTCCTCCTATCCTAAACATTCATCCATAACCTCATAATGTAACATTGATGTGAGAAGATGTAGATTGAAGAAGTGTGTGTTTGGTTAGTCCTTTATTCTCATGTATAACATGTTGCTGGTTGGAAGTCATCATCGTATTTAGTGTATCACCTCCATTATAATAGTTTGATTTTATTTTTCTCTCTCCCTCCCCTCCCCCCCCCCCCAAATTTTATGCGTAGTTGTGATCTAAAGTAGTACATCAAGGGAGCTAGCCATATCTAGAGATTCACCTCATCCTTAAGCTACCCACAAGCCTATAGGTGTTTCTATTATCCCACTTGGATGAGAAGAGCCTAGGAATATCCTCAAAGGGTTAAAATCCAAGTTAAAACAAGTTTAATTAATTAAAATTTTATTATTTTAGCATAACATTTTTAAAATCAAACCTGATTATAGAAATTATAGAAAGGTACATGTGTTGGTTGAATGTATCAATATCACATTTTTTATTGTATTTTGTTAAGCATAGGATATACTGAGAGGAGGGATGAATCATTATATCATATATCTTATAAAAAATTTACTTAATCAAACTCCAGTTAACCATGCATTCAAGATATGTAATAAAATTGAAATAATAACATGCACCACATGAGAGAGAGAGAGAGAGAGAGAGAGAGAGCATATTTTTACGTGGAAACCCAATGTGGGAAAAACCATAGAGAACAATCTCAAGTATAAGATGAGCATCAACTCAAATTATAAAGTTCATAAGCACAAACTTAAAGGAGAACCAACCCCATTTCCAAACACCAATACAATACCTATTTGTGAGCACCAACCCATAAGAGCACCAACCCCTTACAAAGATTTGTGAGCACCAACCCCTCTTGTGTATAAAACACAACTATATCTCAATGTTTTGTTTTCAAAAAATGATATAAATCTACAATTTGTCTTTTTGTTCTCTCCTCTTTTCTTATATAAAACAATTAAAAACCATGCACTCTCTTGCATATTACAAATGGATTCTCAAGCCTTTATTTATAGCTTTCCAAATGACCTTTGGAATTCACCCTTTGTGACCCTTCACTCCTCATGTAAAATGGCTCCAAACTTGCATGACCCTTCAAATCCTTTCATTTGAAAAGTCACATGGTGACCCTTCATGAGTAATTGCATCCTTTCCCTTTTGTCTTTATCTTGATGACCTTTCAAATTCCTTAAAGTGACTCTTCATGGAAAAATGTGCCCTTTATCTTTTGTCTTCACTTGGTGACCCTTTGAATTCCTCAAGGTGACCCTTCATGGTAAATACATCCTTTCCCTCTTTGGTCTTTTCCTTGTGACTCTTTGACTTCTTCATGGGCCCTCTTTTTGACTTTATGCAACTAAAAATATATTCATTAATATTAAATAAATATTAACACATTTATCCAAAATATGAACATTAAAAACACTTTTAGACAATAAATGCTATGGGGGCTTTGTCACCAACAATGCTATACCTTTGACATCAATGAAAATATTTCCAACAATCTCCCCCTTTGTCATTGATGGCAACCTCAAACTAAAACTGTCACATCCTGAAACCTATACTACACATGCCAACCTACACATACTACCATCTAAAAAACATATAGTAACTCCCCCTTACTGTAGCATCTTGTACTTATTTTTGTACCTATTTATGTACTTTTTCCTATTCTTCTCCCCCTTTGACATCAATGGAAAAGATTCTATCCTAGAGCTAACACTTAGATCCCCCTCAACTGATGTTGATCCTCAATGGTAGGAAGTAAAATAAACTACTCCCAACTTCTCCCATAGATACTCAAATGTGTCTTTTCGTACTGCCTTTGTGAAAATATCTGTAATCTATTTTGTAGTATTGATATATTCCATTTTAAAATATTGATCTACCACCTTCTCTCTCAAAAAGTGATATTTCATAGGAATATGTGTTGTTCTTGAATGCATCACTGGATTCTTATAAATATTAATAGCACTTGTGTTGTCCTAAAAAATAGAGATAGGTTCATTATTTTTTACCTTAATGTCTTCTAAAGTTTGCTTCATCTAAAGCACTTGAGTATAACACAACACCACTATAATATATTCTACTTTAGACATAAAAAGTGATACTAAGTTTTGCTTCTTGCTTAGGTAAGATACTAACTATCACTGAGAAATAAAGCTCCTCCACTTGTACTCTTTCTATCATCCAAACAAACTACCCAATCTAAATTTGTATAAGCAACCAAAGTGAAATATCTATCTTTGGGATACCACAATTCATAATCTAATGTCCCCTTGACACATATGAATATTCTTTTCACCAATTAAACATGACTCTCCTTTGGAGCTAATTGATACCTCACAACCATACCTACTACATGCATGATGTTTAGCCTTGATTTTTTCAAATATAGAAGACTACTAATCATAGATCTATATAAAAATTGATCTATAACAAGTGAATATTCATCCTTATTTATCTTTTTTCTTGTACCCATTTGTCTACCAACTGGTGCACAATAGTCAAAAGCAAAATTTTTCAACATCTCATTGGCCATTTATTTTGAGATATGAAAATTCCTTTTTCTGACTAAAATATTTGTAACCCTAAGAAAAATTGCAATTCTCCAAGCATAGGAATCTTAAATTCTTTTTTCATATTATCAAAAAAAAAAATTGTCATCTTTTCAATGTTTCCTCTAAATATTATGTCATCAATATATACCACAACAATCAATTGATGTTCACCTTCTATTTTGATGTAGAGATTACTGTCAGCAACACCTCTCTTGAAACCTTGATATTGTAGGTACATATCAAGTCTTGCATACCAAGCTCTGGGAACTTGTTTCAATCCATACAGTGCTTTATTCAATTTGCATACATGGCTACTATCATTTGAGATAATAAATCCCTTAGGTTACTCAATGTAGAACTCCTCTTCTAGATTTTTATTTAGGAATGCAGACTTGACATCCATCTGAAACACTTCAAAATTATTAAACATTGCATATGCAAGAAACATTCTAATAGCCTCTAGCCTTACCACTAGTACAAAATTTTCTTCAAAATCTATACCCTCAATTTGAGCATATCATTTACATACTAACCTTGCTTTATTCCTAGTAACTTCACCATCTTCATTCAACTTATTTCTGTATACCCATTTTGTTCCTTCACATTTTGATCTTTTGGTCTAGGCACTAATTCCCAAGTATCATTATTTTCTATCTAATTTAGTTCTTCATCCATTACCTTAACCCAATGCTCATCATGTCTAGCTTCTAAAAATGTTTTAGGCTGAATTTTGGATAACAAATAAAAATTAACTTGCTTAGATTCACTTACCATCATCCTTCAAGTGAAAACTCCTTCATTTATGTTCTAAATGATGTCACTCTTATTATGATTTATATGAACATATTTGGATGGGTTCTTGGTGTCCTTTTTCTCCTTGTTCTCATCCTCATCTGATTCTTCAAAATCTTCTTCTTCAATGATTTTAGGACTGTCTACTAGATCACTAGCTCTTTGTGATACATCTTCATCTATCCTGACACTTGTACTTTCAACAATCTTCATGGTTCTTTTGTTATAATATTATAAGCTTTAATTCTTCTAAAATATACAAAAAATATACCTTTATTTGTTCTAGATTCAAACTTACCCAATTTTTCATCAATTCTCTTTATGAAGCATATGTTGCCAAAAAATTTGAAGTAATCAATTATAGTTATTTGTCTTTCCATAGCTCATAGGGAGTCTTATCACTATTGACTCTCAACAATGCTCTATTATGAGTATGCACTATTGTATCTACTGCCTCTCTCCAATATTTATCTGGTATCTTAGATTCATTTATCATTGTCCTCGCCATCTCTTGAACTCTTCTATTTTTTTGCTCAACTACTCCATTTTGTTGTGGAGTTCTAGATATTGAATAATGTCTTTTTATCCCATAGTCTTCAAAATACTCAATAATTTCATTTGACATAAATTTTCCTCCTCAATCTGATCTCAAGCACTTAATCTTCAAATCAATTTCATTCTCAACAAAAGCCTTGAATGCTTTGAAGTGGCTGAAATATTTTGATTTTTTCTTCAAAAACATCACCCAAGTCATACATGTAAAATCATTAATAATCAACATGAAATATTTATCACCTTGAGTAATTTGAGTTCTCATAGGTCCACACCAATCAATGTGAATAAGCTCTAACATCTAAGTGATCGAGTATTCTTTTATTTTGAACGATCTTCTGACCTACTTCCCATGTTGACATGGTTCACAAAGCATGTCAGAGGGCTTTGTAATCTTTGGAAGATCTCTAATTTATTGTTTCTTACTGATGTTGATAATATTGTCAAAATTTGTGTCTCATTTATTATGCCATAGCCAACTTTCCTCAACCTAACTCAAACAACATTTTTGACCTTTGATATCTGATAACATATACAAATTGTTGTCTATCCTCTGAGCATCTACAATTAACACATCTAAATCTTTTCTCCTAATTTCAAAACCTTTTGCATAAAACTTTAGTGTGTGTCACTAATCACACATTTAACTTACACTCAATAGATTATTCTTAAGACCTTCTATATATAGAACATTTTTTAGTCTTAGTTCTACCATTATCCAAACTTAATGTGCCTTTTCTAGCTATTCTAGTAGTGGTATTATCTCTGAATTTTACTATGCCAACATTGATCTTCTTTAGTTTTATTAATGTAATCTTGTCTCCTATCATGTGCCTCAAACATCAACTATCAATGAACCATGGCTTTTATTCATTTCTTGCATGCAAAGTTGTCTAGACTAACATAGACTTTTTAGGTTGTTTCTTATGCCATGAACCTGTCTAAACTTTCTTCTTGATGAATGGATCCTTGAAACTTTGATCCTTATTGAATAACTTAAACATGCTTCAACATTACTGGGATATGTGTTTGAAATTATTTCACTTGTAACATATTATGGCTTTTTCATCAAATCCTGATAGAGGAGCAAAAGAGTTATGGCTTCTACTTGACTCTGCGTGAGTTTCCTTCTCCTTATTATTGAAATTGTTAGATCTTTTCTGAAATTCTATTTTATTATGACCATAACCATTATAATAAAAACAATAACCATGAAAATAGAACCTATTCTAATTTATGTATCTTTGACCTGATTGTATTTTATAGCTCTTTTCCTTCTAACCTTCTTTGTTTGAGCTATCCTCTGCATTCTTAACTTCTTCCCCTTTTGTTTCTTCTTTTTTTAAGAGCTTCAACATATCTCTTTTTCTTTTTAAATCTGATACCTATCTTATCTGATATTGATTTTTGATTTTTAAATATCTTATTCAACATATGAGTGTTATTCTCAAATTTTGAATCATTGGCTACTTTATCATTGACTACTTTATTTGTTTTCTCAAGATTTGCTTTTAAAGAGGTAATTTCAATAACTACCTTTCACATTCTTCACTTACTTTTTGCAACTAATTTGTTATATCTTCTTTAGTCTTTTTTGTTTCTTTAATGTGTGCTTATAGATCTTCAATTATTTCCTTTGACTCATTTTCATTTTTCTTGATCTAGAGCTTCAATATTTGATTCTTCTTCTCAAGAGCTTGTAACTCTTCTAAGGCACAAATGAGTTCTCCTTCAAGATTC
The DNA here is from genome assembly GCA_037957365.1 of Torreya grandis. Classification (NCBI taxonomy): domain Eukaryota; kingdom Viridiplantae; phylum Streptophyta; class Pinopsida; order Cupressales; family Taxaceae; genus Torreya; species Torreya grandis. Next base: position 496,017 of record JARHVA010002627.1, read on the forward strand.
ACCTCAAATTCATCATGTTCTTCTTCTTGATCATATATAATTTTTCTTATAGAGGTATCTTCATGTATGGTCATGAATAGAATCTCTTCTTCATCTGAGTCACTGACTCCACTATCTTCGAGTGGGCTAGGATCTTTAAAATATAAGCTCTTTTTCTCAAATCCCTTCTTGAATTTGTCTTTGAAGTTATTCTTGTATGTAGACTTTCCTTCTTCATTATCACCATTATTCTTATTTGGACACTTTGCTGTAAAATGTCCAATCTTACCACATTTAAAACATTTAAATGGAATTTTTTCTTGATATTTACCTATGCCCTTTTTTGTCTTGTGGATGAATAGAGCTATGTTGTCATCTTCCTCATCACTAGATATGTCACTTGATTCTTGAATTTTATCTTTGTCTTTCTTTGATGTCTTGAAAGTAGTTTCCCTCTTTGAGGGTTTCTCTTATTCAATCTACATCTCATATGCCATAAGAATACCATATAGTTCATCTATTTTTAGCTTGGCTACATTATTCATCTCCTTGATTGTTGAAACCTTTACATCATATCTCATTGCTAGAGATCTTAAAAAAAATTATACCAGTGTTGATTCTTCTAAATTTTATCCAAGGCCTTGAATCTGATTAACTATTTGATCAACCCACAAAAGATAACTCGGTATGTTTTCTTCTTTTTCCATCTTCAAACTCTCAAACTATCTTCTAAAAATCTAGAGCTTAGCTTGATGAACCTTTCCATCACCTTTTTAAATATTCTCAAGCTTTACCCAAGTCTCATGAGAAAATTTACATTGTATAACTTTAAAAAAAATTGATTCACATAAACCACATAAAATAGCATTTAAATATTTAGTATTATTTTCACTTGCCTGCTTTTCTACTAGAGTAGTTACAAGTGTTTATGGCTTTTCGTATTCCTCCACCACTACTTGACAAATGTTGAATCCAAGGGACATCAAGTAAGTCCTCATCATTATGCTCCAAAATTCATAATTTATCCCATCAAACAAAGGTGATTTATTTTTATAAAAACCTTCATGTGATCCAACCATCATGCTTTCCCCAGTCTACCTTCAAGCTGTTAAACTCTTTTCAAAAGAACCTGCTCTGATATCAATTGTTAATCACATGATATACTAAGAGGGGGGGTGACTTATTATATCATATATTTTATAAAACTTTTACTTAATCAAACTCCACTTAACCATACATTCAAGATATGCAATAAAACTGAAACAATAACATGCACCACACAAGAGAGAGAGAGAGAGAGCAGATTTTTACATGAAACCCAATGTGGGAAGAACATAGAGAACAATATCAAGTATAATAATGATCACCAACTCAAATTACAAATTTTTCAAGTAACAACTTGTAGGAGAACCAACCCCTTTGTTGAACACAAACATAACAACTATTTATGAGCACCAACCCACAAGAGTAACAACCCCTTACAAAAATTTGTGAGCACAAACCCATAAGAGAACCAATTCCTCTTGTGTATAAAACATAAATATCTATTAATGTTTCTTTCTCAATAAATGATAGAACTTTACAATTTCTCTTTCTATTCTCTCATCTTTTCTTATATAAAATAATTACAAACCATGCACTCTCTTGTATATTAAAAATGGCTTCTCAATCCTTTATTTATAGCTTTCCAAATGACCTTTGGCATTCACCCTTTATGACCCTTCACTCCTCATGGAAAATGGTGCCAAACTTGCATGACCCTTCGAATCCTTTCATTTGAAAAGTCACATGGTGACCCTTCATGAGCAATTGCATCCTTTCCCCTTTTGTCTTTATCTTGATGACGTTTTAAATTCCTTAAGGTTACTCTTCATGTAAAAATGCACCCTTCCTCTTTTATCTTCAATTGGTAACCCTTCAAATTCCTCAAGGTAACCCTTCATGGGAGAATATGTCCTTTCCCTCTTTTGTCTTTTCCTCGTGACTCTTTGACTTCCTCATGGGCCCTCTTTTTGACTTTATGCAACCAAAAATATATTTGTTAATATTAAATAAATATTAACACATTTATCCAAAATATGAACATTAAAAACACCTTTAGACAATAAATTATATGGGATCCTTGTCACCAACAATGCTAGACCTTTGACATCAATAACAATATTTCCAACATCTTTGACCTAGGAAATATCCATGTCAAAATTACTTACAAATTCTATCCATCTACACTAGTGTGCATTCAAGTCATTATGTCTAAACAAATTTTATAGGATATAATGATTAGATTTCACCTTGAAATATTTTTACAATAGAAAATAGTTCCATTACTTCAAAGCATGAACTATGAAAGAAAGCTCCATATAGTCTGTAGGATAGTTATTTTCATGCTCCTTGAGATTTTATGACTCAAAAGCCACCATTTTTCTATCTTGGGTTATAATTCCACTAAAACCATCATTAGAAACATCAGCATAGGCCTCAAAATTACCATTTAGGTCAAAAATTACAAGTATAGGTGTTGTATTCAATATTTCCTTAAGCTTTATGAATGCCTCTTCACAGAGGGGTGTCCAAACAAACTTATTTATTTTACACTGTAAGGAAGTGATTAGGTTGGTTATGCTATAAATGTTCTCTATAAATATTTAATAATAACCAACCAAGCCCATAAAATTGTGCACTTTATGTATGTTAGTAGTAATAGGCCACTCTTGTATTTCCTTGATCTTTGTTGGTTCTATAACAATACCATATTTATGAATGATATGGCCTATGTAATGAATTTCAAATTTGAAGAAATCATATTTGGAAAAATTTCTATACAACTTATGTTATCTTAGTATTTACAAGGCTAATCTTAAGTGTTGTTCATGTTTAGCTACATTTTTAGAGAAAATAAAAATGTCATCTAAGAAAGCTAACACAAAATTATCCAATAAATCCTTGAAAATGTAGTTTATTAAATTTATAAATTTAGATAGTGTATTTGTTAAACCAAATACATAAATGTGAGCTCAAAAAGACCGTATGTAGTTTAAAAAGTAGTTTTAATCACCTAAAATTAGTATTTGAGTGATAAGAGTGCTACTTAAGACTACCTATCCCTATTTTATCCCTAGAACTATCTTAGAGCCTATTATCACATTTATCCATCCTTCATGAGGGCCACATGCATCTTTAGTCAGCCTTAAAGCAATCCTAGACCCTCATTTCCTGATCCTAGATCTTTGTGCCTAGTGTTCTACCATTTGGACACTAGCACCATAATAAAGACACTAGAGCCACATCGTAGTAGTGTTTTAAAAATGGTGTTAATGTCCTTTACCTTTCTTTCAAAACTAGAACCTCTTAGGGTTAGCTTACACCTCTTTTATCACCTGCACAAGGATCAAAATAGTATAAATACATGGATTTTATCCCTCTAACCACTATATGGAAATTAGATGCAAAATACACATTCAAACTTAGAAGAAGTTATGCACAATTAATGTTATCAATCTATATTTTTCCCTACTTCTACATACTACCATCTACAATAGTCCTAGGCTTAGATTACCCATATTTCTAGTCTCAAGCACATTCAAGGCACTCAAGGCCAATATCATACTAAATTCACTTGTACTTACACCAGCACTTAGGTGGGGAGAACTACATTAGGATTGATCCATCCTTAGAGTATTGTTATGTATGAAACTCTCTTCATAGTAGAGTGTTGAGGATGTCCAACCTACCCTACTAACAAACACACTTTTAGCTCATATCAACCAGATGCCCTAGTTACATGGAAGATTAGGGTTTGATAGCTAAATCAATCATTACAAGAAAAAGATAGGGTTTTAGAACTTATATTTTTATGAATAGGCCTCATATATCCAGACATAGGTGCACTTAGAAGCTCAAGATAGTCTTGCATAGAGGACACTACTGCCAATATCAGGATACTATCACCACATTTCCAATAAAGTTTCTACTGTCTAATTATGGCACTACTATCTAAGATGGGTTATAACATTGATATCCAGTTTGTAACACTCATAATAGCTTCCACCTTAAGTTTTATCACCCATATCATCTATCTAAATTATTTTCTAGGTAAGTTCTTTCTTGCACTATTTAATGTTATTGTTAGAAAGGTCAAATCTAGTCAATTCTATAACAAAATAGTGGCTATATTTATTACATACTATTTACCTGATTTAGTCTACTCAACTCTTTAATAAACATAGGATTTACATTTTAATAAGCCCTAAAAGGTTAAAATAATAGTCTTATACATGTCTTCCTCCTTGATTTTGAGATTATGATAGCTTTATCTCAAATCAATCTTGGAAAAGATAATTTCTCATTTCATTTGATCAAATAGATAGTCTATATTTGCTAATAGATAATTATTTGTTATCATCACTTTATTGAGCATTCCATAGTCAACACATAACCTCAAGTTTCCTTATTATTTACAAATATAATTAGATCACCCCAAGGAGCTACTCTAGGTATAACACTACCATTTTCCAAAAGTCATTGCAACCAAACTTTTAGTTCCTATAAATATTCCACATTCATTCTATATATAGCCTTAGAAGTAGGTTTCGTTTCTATCATAATATCTATAGATAAATAAAATTCACATTTAGGAGGAAGTCCAGGTATTTTTTATGGAAATACATCCATAAATTTCTTAACAAAATGGAAATCTTGGTAGATTGATTCTTTATCCTTAGACAATTCATGCATTTAGACAATTTGCAATCGGCATCCCTTAAGTACTACTTTTTTTCAACTACAAGGCTGAAAGTAATTTGTGTGCTTTAGGATATTGAATTCCTTTTACTTTCATGATTCTTCCAAAATCATCTATATATCACACCCTTTTACTAGAGAAATCAAGCATTGATTAACATTGTTGTAACTAGTTCATACCTAATATTAAATCATAGGATCCTAAAGGAGCTAAAAATAGGTTCACTTTAGTCTTGAAAACTCATAAATCTAGCTCATCTTGCTCTAAATTTTCACAGATTGACACCCTTTTGCTTGTACTAAAATCTACTTCCCAACCTTCTCTGACTTTAACAGTTTTCAAACTACACTTGTTTATTATATTAGGTGAAAATAAATGAGTTTATGTTCTTTAAAATTGGCACTTAATTAAATTTTCAATAATATCTTTTAAACGTTATCCAAGTAAGGGTCATAGGTTGGTACCTTTATAAATCACAAATATGATTCTTCTATAAGGCAACAACACTAACCAATTGATAGACTGTCATCATAGCTTTCACATTAGAGTGCATGTTATGTAGATTAAAATACCTCTGTAGATGTACCATCCAAGCATCAACTACATCACCAAATTCTTCCCCTAAAAAGGTAGGTGGAGGAATCTTCTTAAACTCTTTAATGATTGGGTCTACCACTACCAATAGTAGCTCTTGGAGTACTTTCTCCTCCTTTTACTCATTTTCCAACTCATACAAGCCTTCTTGAGGAATATCCTCATGATTATTAAACTTACATTCCTGAGTTTTCATTCTAACTTGAATAGTATTTAAGTTTGTCAATATCCAATTTATGACCTTTTTCATGTTTTCTAATTAGATTTCCTCCAATTATATTAACATTATAGATTTCATTGTTACTACCTACATTATTAACCAAATTACGCTTAACCCTATTTTTTAATCCAAATTGGGAGCACCACAGCCTCTACCTCAGTTTATAATTATACCTTTTTTAGGATTATTATTACCATGGTTAGTATTAGCATTGGTCATTATTTTTTATCTTGTTCTAACTTCTTGAGGATTCAAAAAATTAGATATTAATGCATATTGCAGACTCAAAAAAAAAATCTCCAAAATTCCTTAAAGCAGAAGTTATGTTTTGATACCAATTTAATGAACCTATTTTTATTTTACTCAAAAATAATTCAAATAGATCTTTTGACCACACTAAATATACTAAAAGACTCAATAATTTTACACAAATCATACTTGATCTAGCTAAGGATAACAATAAAGTTTGTGACAATCAACTTTCTTAAGATTAGGTCTTCATAAGTAGACTTTATAATAAAGTGTTAATACCTTGAATTATATTAATATTAGGATGTATAAGTGTACTTTTGTACCTTTATTAATTCCATCCTGAATATTCCCACACATCATTTTTTTTTCGTAAGACCAACTTAACTAGTAAAATGTTATGGATACAAGGTTTATCAATGGTGGTATTTGGATGATGCAATTTCAAGGGTTGTAAACGTGTTTGAAGAGTGAAAATAATAAACCAATTGACTTTGGAAGACTGTGTTGGCATATATAAATTCATTAGAATAAAATTTTAGGGTTAGGTCATAGTTTTGTGACTTTGGACATTGTTAAGAGTTTATAATTTGTTAACTGTAAATCCTTCTAAATCATCTACTCTACTTTCATAAAATTGTGCAAGCATATAAAATATCTAAGTAAATACTTCCTCAAATTATTAATGTTTTTTGTTCTCTTTTTCATGTGTAGTGTAATAAAGTAAAATATATTTCCAAATAGGAAAATTGTTAAATAAAAGGTAAGTAAAAATTATTAGGTGATATTTTTTGGGATTATTATGGATAAAATTCAAGTCAAAGTGAATGTGCAAAAAAAAATCTGGTATTTACTCACTAACATTTTGTGGGATGGTTTAATTTTGTAATCTAAAAATAACAAAGGGATGTGTGGAATGTTATTCAAATTTTCTATCATTAGTAAATGAATATAGTTATGCGAAGTCTATAATACTAAATATATATTATGAATCAATTTTATTTACTTGTTTGATCATATATTGATCTAAGAAAATGGGATCACTAAGAATATTTCCCAAATAAATGAGAGATTTCCCATTTGGATGTTCACTTATTCTCTTAGGATTGAGAGGGTGTTAAATTTAAAAATCCTAAAATGAGCATATGCTCTAAGACACATTATTTGGTCGTTTATAGGTCAACTTAGAAAAAGGGGCTCATTAAGTTAGAAATCCCAAAGAAGGGAAGTGATTAAAATGGGTCATTTGGATGTTGGTTGGGCAATGAGTAAATAAATTTAAGTCAAGAACAAACACATGAAGCAAGTAAAGTATCCAAGTTTTCCTATTTGGATACTCAATTATTATTTTGGGATAAAGATGGTGCTACCTTATCTAAAATCCTGAAGTGGAATAGGTGCTAAGATGTGTTATTCATATGTTTAGGGGTCAAGTTGGCAAAAACAAATCATTAAGTCTTAACACCTAAATAAATATATAAATAAAAGATAAAAATATTGTTTACTTAATCAGATATTAATTAACATGAATCACCTCATTATGTCTAAAATTATGAAGATATAAAGTGATCAAAAGAATTCAATGTTTTTTTGTTAACAACAAAAAACTAAGACATCAAACCTTGAATGCCTGATTTAACCTTTTAGGGTTTTATACATGTAATTCCTATGTTTGGTTAAAGTGATTAGATGCATAAATAAATTAAATAAATTGAAATAATTAAAATACTAATTTGTTGTGATTTTGATCTTTTTTGACTTTCTGTAAATAGAAACAAATAGGGATAAATAGAGACTTAGTTGAAAAATGATTATCATGGATGATTTAGGTTCTAGAATTTGAGATTTGAGTAGTAGTTTGTGTCATTAACAATATTATGGTATTCATCTATTCACTGGATAGTAGTGTATAATTTGGATAGTATTTCCATCTATGTGTAGCATCCCAAATGTGGTGCTAATGTCCCCTTTGTAGGACTATTCTTGTTTTCAAAGAGCACCTGCATTTGTGTCTGTGTGTTCTATTATTGCATGATCAAAACCTTTAGCTATGTATTTTACCTAGAAAGATTGATTTGATGTGAAAAAACCTAGTTCTCTTTTCAAGTATGATATGAGCAAGAATTGATTGTGTGTTAGTAGGATGGACAAGACATCCTCAACACCTTATTGTGTAGAGAGTTACCTACATACCAATACTCTAAAGAGCGATCAATTATGATGTAGTTTTCCCACCTAGTGTTTGATGTATGTTCAAGTGAATGCTAGAATGAGAGTGACCTTGGATGCATTGAATGTGCTTGAGATTTTAAATGATTTAAAACTAGACTTAGGGATACTGTAAATGGTATTATGTAGAAGTTAGGGTAGGATAGGGATAAAGTACCTTGATTTTGCATAACTTTATCTTTGATTCAAATAAATTTTGCATCTAATTTCCATGTAGTTAATGGAGATGGATTAGAATTGTATTTATAGGGTTTTTTGGCTTGTGTAGATAAGAAAGTGAGTTTAGGCCAACCTTAGAAGGGGCACACATTTTAAAAACTATTTATTGGGAAGATCTAGGGCTAAGGATAGTAGTGCCCAATTGGGGACACTAGCACCATATGGTTGTAATGTCCCAAATGTGGTGCCAATGTCCTTTAAATATATTGTTAAGAAATTTGGATTGGATTCAGGGATGATAGTTTTGTGACTATGTCTTGATTGGATGTAGGTGATTGTGGTCTGTTGAATGACTGTAAATGTAAGTCTAAGGATCTAGAATGGGTCTATGGCTAGCCTAAGGACAGGTTGACTCAAGAAAAACTCTTAGCATCCAATTACCACTTTTAGGTGACTAAAATTACCCCCATTTATGTTATTAATACAACAAAGTGAAATGATAAGTATAAATAAAAAATAAGCATACCTAGACTAACCTTGGAAGTGAAACCCATGTAGCTAAGTTTGAATATGCAAATTTGGGTTTACGTAAGTGGAACACGATAAAATGTAATTTCCTATAATGAAACATTTAAAAATCAATCCTTAAGAGATAATCAAAAGTAAAAGATTATGCTGAAATGAAATAACTAAGTAAAGAGAGAGGAAAGGAACAAATACACCTCATTGGGTATGTGAACCAATACATGAACATGGTGACAACCTGTGTGTGGATGTGAATAGTGATCATATCATTGAATAAATTTAAATGAGTTGATGGCTTAATCAATCCTCATATGGGTGTCTCAATACCTCAATTTGGTTTTGATTCCATCATTGTCCACCCCTTATTGGTGGATCATGATCTCTGTGAATAACTTGGATAAGACTGTAAGTGTGTCAAACCCTCTCATGTAGGTGGCTCAAAAATTCAAGTATGGAATGACTCCATCATTTTCCCCTATGTGAATTAGATGCATCTGTAACTATACTGCACAAAGTTATGAAATTATCTAATTGAGTAATCTAACTATGTATTTGATTATACGACCACTTGAGTATATTAGGTGGCTCTGGACCACCATTAATATGGTGATAAACTAGAATGTGATATCAAGTGTATATAATGTAGAGAATGACATGGATTTTTTCATTCCATCTGATCAACCTATCTAAATATGAGTATAATAAAACTATGTGCCATGCACATACCCCTAATCTAGTATTTAAGTATACTAAATCTTAATCAAATGTGTAATAGTTGAAACTTTGTAACTAATTTGAATGTATGAGTGATCATGTTGTGCATGATGCCCCTAAATATGATCAATTGGTATGAATTTAAATTTAAATAACTAAATATAAGCTAAATCTAAACATAACTACCAAACCTATGATTGTATCTATGCAAATATGTATTATACCTAATGTACTGGTCTGAATGATTTCAAATGTCTTGAAGTTGGGGCTACTAAACAATAGTGCCCTGTAGTGGATAATATCACCCTATGGCACTAGTGTCTCAATTTGGGTGCTAATTACTACCTAGTATGATTTATATGTGATTTTGACTAAATTCTAAATATCTATTGTGTTTTGTGTTTGCCCTGAGTCTAATATCTAAAATTGAGCATGTGTGTTGAAATGTATTTGTGAAAAATAATGTAAAACCTAATCTCTGTGACAACCCATATAAATGACCCCTATTTTGAGGGTAGTTCTAAAACCTATGTAAGAACTTCCCTCAAAATAATTATCTCTACAAAATTTTCTAGCCAGAGCATGTGCATGATATTTTAATATAATGTAAAACATAACATCAAAATGTAAATATATACGAGCATAAGTATGAAATATAATATGTATGTTGTAATTTAGAATAGGACAAGGGTGTCAATATAGATGTAATAAATATATATAGAAGTAAAATCTAACTACATAGAGGGATGGGGTGTGATGTCCATTAAGGCTCCCAAGTAGTAAGGGTAGATGCATGAGATCCCTCATGACATCTAAAATTGGTGTATGTGTGTATAAAAAAAAATACAATTGTCATGGTGTAGAAACATACAAGGAATAAAATATATAATCACATGAGGCACACAAATATATAGGCCAAGGGGCCATAATATAAGGGACATAGGCACATGTCACTAAATCTGAGAATGAATACATACAAGGACATGTTTAAATGTCCACATTCATAAACAATAAGTAATTTGACATAAACCAAAAAGAAGGACATGTTTAAATGTCTACATATATAATCATGAAAAAACAAAAATAAGAGACATGGGCACATGTCCAAGGCATATAAATATTGAAGTGGCATAGAAGCAAAGAATAATGGCATATTCAAATGCCCTCAAAGATGTAAGGATCATAGGAACAAAATCAAGTCTAATCTAGGAATTGTTGTCACTCAATTTTTCACCCTTGGAGAGGTAGTTAAATACTTCTCCAAAATAATTCGAACATATGATTACCCCTAGGCCTGTGGGTTGCCTATGGTAGGGGTAAACTTCTAGATTGAATGGATAGCTCCCTAGATTTCTCTTGATTGCTCATCACCTAACTACTAACTCATTTGGATGGAAAGGGAGAGAGAAAACATAAATTAAACCTTGCACCAGTTTTAACCTAACCAATTTTAATTACACTTCAAATAAAATCATAATCTACACATAACACTAATCCCAATCTTCCTATTGCATTAATATTTCCTATGGAGGTTTGTGAAACAAGCTTGAACTAGGAGGACTAAACACAAGGTCATGACAAGACACTAATGGAGAGATAATTAAATAAACTCATGAACACTTCATTGGAACAATTCAAGAGACTTGTATAATACTTTCAAAAGTGAATATGAATGCAAATAAGGACAACATGCTAAGGAATAGAATTTATCGCTTAGCAAGATCAACTAGTCTAACATACACATTGAAATAGTCCATGGAGAAGGTAAACCATATTATTATTTATTTCTCAAAGGCTGAAAATGATCATGGCTTCACCATACTCAGGTGGAGGATTCTTTACAAATCCAAAGTGGTTGATTATATAGAGAAAGTGAGAGAGAAGAAAAGAAGGGCATATGAGAGAGAGAGAGAGAGAGAGTAGACAAGTGTCTCATGAGTTAAAAGTAAGAGAGGAGTTAGGTAACTACCTAAATGTTTCCATGATGCCATGTGTAGTTCCTCTGAAGATGTTTTAACCCTCCATGTGGTGTAGGAGTTGAAATGATTGCTTGACACTTTGACTACTCTTGAAAACTACCCTTTACCTTGGCATGTTGAAGGATAAGTGGATTTTTTAATGGTTAGATCAAGTTATATTAATTTTTTTCTTTTCTCTTGACACCTCTCAACTGACCCCATCAGGTTCTCTTTGACACATCACTTCCACTTCTTGTTAGGTGTCTCGAGGACTCTTCATCTCTTTAGGCCAACTTTGCATACAAGTATCAAAACTTGGATTTGTCTTCTTCAACTCATCCAATCTTCATGTATAGCATATTAAAATCATATTAGACCTATAATAATCCATTTTATATCCCAAACTAACCCCAAAAATTCATTTTATACCAAAATCCTCAATTAGGCCTCATTCTTTATAGCCCTAAAATCTTACAAACCTATTTTTGTAAATATTTTTATAGACTTTAATGAGAATATAAGGTCATATTCCAGTACCCATTATGTCCTTATAGATCCATGATCAATTTCAAGATCAAAAAGTGAGTGGAGATGTACATTTATGCTACTTCTCTCTCCTAACTAGGCCTCAATTAGGCCTCCCTACCAAGAGACTGATAAATGGGTATAAAATCTCCCCACACATTCCAAAACCAAAATAATCATGTGATTCAATTATAAAACATTCACCTTATTCTCTATGACAATTTTGAAGCTCTGAAAACTTGTACGAACCTATCTTCTAGCATAAAATAGTCTTTTAGGGCCTAGTCCATACAATCTTGTACCTATAAGTATAATAAAATGGAATGGGATTATTATAAATGGATTTGTGAATATTTTATAGGTCATTCAAAAAAAATTATGATCCATATCGAGGCATAAAATTGCATTTCGCTCTAATCGGGTCCTTATAGCTCTTCTAGGTAGCCTGAAAGTGCTTTGAGTTATTAAGGATGATTCATAAAGCTTAGGACATGAATCATCCTATAAATTCCACAAAATGTAATTTCACCAGGGTGGCTAACTTCCCCTAGGATCTCAAGGTCCCATGTAACATATCTAGATCATACCAAACAATGAAAGATAACCTCTCGGGCTAGAACTAGGCATTATGAGGGTTGAGAGCAAGATGAGGTATGTGGGTGGTTGTTTGACTTTAATTTTATCTTTAATGACCTCAATGAGATTTTTTATGTTATCCTTAACATCTTAAAATATTTTTATTTTCACACTCCTTCAAACTCTCTACATCCTCATTGGTTTAGGCCTAAGGTTTGTAAGCCAAGTTACCTAACATACCCTAGTGGACTATATTATCCCATTTTCTTGATTTTTAGATGTCTATAATCTCATGAAATGTATTTATTAACATTTAAAAATATATTTAGAGTCTCAATATTCATCCTAAATCCAACTTTACCTCTTATTATGACTGACTAGCCATCATCTATTTAAGACTACCTATGTAGGTCTAAGTATGCAACTAGCCTTGCTAGGCTTGAACAAGGTTTTCATATTTATATTTGCTTGAATCTGAGGACTATTTATGAAACTATTTTCATTACCATACCATCACATTCCACTATCTCAAGTGTTTCACTCTCTCTTAGACCTTTTAAATTCCTTTAAACTTTTCAAACAATGAAACCTCTCAAGAATGAGTAGGCATGCATGTATCCTACCTTGGTTGAGTAGGTAAAGTATTCCATATTTATAATTATACTTTATGCGGTAATAAGATTGATGTGAGGTTTAAATTTATTACCATGACCTTTCCTTCAATCCACATATAACTCTATCTTCTTAAGCAGACAATTCCCTTTTTGGCTAGGTAAGCAGATTTATTGATATTAAGGATTGTGTGTATGCATTTAATCTTGAGACCACTATTTGATCACTTCCTCTACTCCTTGATTATTTATCCTTAATATTAAAGGACTTGGGAACCCTTATTTAATTTATATCCTTCAAACACTCACACACAAACCACCATCTCAAGTTTTGAAAGGTCCTTAGCCACCTAAACAGACCTACAAGTGATTGTCTGCCTATGTGTACCCATTTGGAAAAGTTTGCAGTCTTGGGTGTTTTAAGAGTCCTTATTACAAAAATGAAACTCCAAAATTATTATTATACCATTGAGATAGTTTATTACCCTCTTTAAAACCTTGTACTTCACCATTATCATTGTCTCAAGACCAATTCTCTTCTCAATTGGTTGTAGGTGACCTTTTGAGAGTTCTGAGTGTTTTTTAGGATTCCTAGCATTTCTTATCATTATCTGATTATCTCAATGATTTATCATGTTCAAGTTTTATTTATTCATCTTATCAATGCCCTGAATACTCCAAACTTCCATCAACCTTACTGTTTAAAATCACTCCTCTCAATTGGTTGCCTGTAGGTACTTGTATAAAAGGTTTGAGCATGTAGTTAAGGATTTTAGGTTTCCAAAACTAACATAACACCTTCATTAGTAAATCTTATTTGAGGGCTCATCCTCATTTTTTTAAAATTTAAATTCACACTTTTTATCTTTTCTAGCCTTGCTCTTTGTCTATATGCATACAACTGAAAGTGGTCTTTTGGTGATTAGGATGTTTAGTTCATGGAATGTGATCTTATTCAACTAAGTCATTAACCACATAGAATTTAATATTCCTTATTTTAAGTCTCCACTCAGTGCATTTCAAGCTCCATTATCCTTTTTAGGGTATCCTTAAACTTTGGTGTTTTCACTGTCTACACACAAAATCCTATAGGTCTCTATTAGGCTATTAGCTTTTCAGCTCAGTCTTCAACCTTCAATGACTTCAAATGCTTGGAGATATCCATTGGTCCATTGACCTATTCAACTTAAATCCATCACAATTATTACATGTATGGTAATATAACCTGAGCATTGACACCATTGATTTCTCTTGGATGACAAACCTATAGGCCTGTAAAAGATGGAGATTACAAATTTGTGCTTGGGAACTTTGAAAATTGTAAATGTGATTATTATGGACTGAATAGCCATGATTTTATACATAATCACATTATACAAAGCAAAAACAAATTTTAATATCCTTATAAATTCATATTCAACCACTTAAATCACCTTATTATATATGGACACACAGAACAAAGTCCAAGAGGTGAATGAAGATGTGACCATGTGGAGCTAGTTATGGAATGTCTAGTTACTCATAGGACAATTTATGGATTTATATGAGATTATAGGTCCATGAAAAAACACTTAGGTTCATTAAACCACCTAAAAATCTCAAAAACATAGAAAAATTGCTAGTCACCTCAAACTATGCATAAGAGTCACTTTCCTTGTCAAAAGACCATCCACATGTGCCACCATGATGAATTAAAGTGTATTATATATATATATATATATATATATATATATATATATATACATATATATATATATATATCTTATAACTCACTCTAATTATTTTCATATAGCCATGAGCTCATACTTTACACTAGATTTATGCCAAATTTAGCCTATAGGGATTTGAGTTTTCAAAAAGTAGTTTGGCTCCTTAGTGATTGTTCATAAATCTAAGGACACCAATCCAAATACCAATTCCATAAATTATAATCTCTTAGGGGTCCGAAAAAATTTCCAAAATCCTATCTCCCAAATACACCTATACGGCATGTACTATGTAATTAAATTTGGCCTTCACTAACCTGTGAATGGATCGATAGAAAAGAGAGGTAGTTTTATGCAATTGTGAAGCTTGAAACTTATTCCAAAGATTTTTTATGACCTTTATAATCTCAAAATAAACTATTCAACTCTTTTAACTTGCAATTTACTTCTAAAATTCCATACAAATTCCTTAACTCCTCAAGATGGCATTGAATTTCAAGATTTTGACCTGTTCTGATTCTCTAATAGGTGTGACGATTATGTAAATGATCTAAGATATTTTTAAGGTGTTTTCTATGTATTTTTACTTTGGGGTAACTTTGACACACATAAATTTAGCCAAAAATCACATTTTCACTTATTTTCACCACCTCTAAGTCTACAAATGAACCTTAGACATTCCAAAACTTCATGAAATGTTGTTAGAAGATGATTAAAATATTAAATGACTTTGATAAACTCCTAATAACCTATGACATAAATTGACCATACCTTATCTCTCCATGACATGCCTAGACCACAATATGACCCAAATAATACTTTACCTTAACTTCTCCAAACTAACCTTAAAAGATGTTAAAAAGGTTTTATGAAGACTATAGGGACCATATAAAGAAAAACATGACCACATGATAATACCACATGAAATTTTTGATATACAAGGGGTGACTAATTTTGACTTGAGTTCAAATTTTTTTCAATATTATTGGTGATTCATAAGGGTAGCATGTTTACAATGCTAATAAGACCAGTATCCTTGCATGTCCATTGGGAAACAAAGTCTCTTGCACTCAATTTTAGACTTGAACAAACTTTGACCATGACACAACAAATTGATTGGACCTTCAAAACACATAAAAATTAAGACAACAAGACACAAGCAAATAAAAAGACATACACATGTATTATCAAGCACTTAGGGAACACAATAACAAACATAAGAAAATTAAACTATATACAACTAACCTGAAAACAATCTCTTCCTCCTAGATCAAAGGGGAAGCTTGTTCAATCTCTTGCTCCATGATATGAAGGATGGAATAAAGCAAGTTGTCTCTTGAACCTTGGTTTTGATGTCTTCAACTCCTTCATGTTTATAAATCCTCTTAGCATGTTTTTAAATGAAATAATGGCAATTAAAAACATGTCACCTATGAAGTTGAACTCATCTTATGTCTCAAGAATCTTCTCATGATACTCCTCAACTACAACTTTTTTCTAGTGATGGTTCATCTAAGCATGTTTGTTTATCCTTCATGGCATCTTGAATGACATCAAATTTCTCACCAACTATTACAAGCTCATCAATCTCTTCAAGTATCTTTCTATACTCATTCCAATCTTCATCATTTTCATCAATGAATACATCTTGTTTGTATGCACATGACCTTTAATGAGAAACACAACCTTGTAAATGCCTTCAATCTCAAGAAGGAGTTCAATATGTTGTTTCCAATCATCTTTGTTTTCTTTATCTTTAAGAACCATAACTTCTTTAACTTCATCTTCTTGGTCATTATGCACTTTGTCAACCTCAACTTGCCCACTTAGAGAGTCTTGAACTTCAACGCTGGATGAAACTTCAACTAACTTGGATGGCATAGGATCTTATTTTTGAAACATACCTTCAAGAGGCAAGGCATTTTCAAGAGTTTATTCAAACTGACCAATAGGAGGTGTAGGATTTTGAAGGGCCTAAAACTCACCATAAATCTCATTGAAATTTTACCATAAGTCATCTTGATCTATGGAATTAGCAGCAACTTTGTCTTCTATTGGTTTTTCAAAACTAACCTCTTGATGCTGCTCATGAGTCTCAACTAACTTAGTCAATGTGATGTCTTTCTTCAAAGCTTCCTCTTCCATGTCTTGATCAACTTCTTCATGAGCAGTTGTAAATTGATATAAATCATCTCTTTCTTCACTTAATAAGATTGATTTATGTTTATTTTCACTAAGGGTAGTACCTATAGTTAACTCTTCATTATAGACTCTTGAGTCATCTTCTTCATCAACTTTAATTTTAGCTTGATCTTTTTGACTTATCTCCCAAAGTATAGGTTCTTCTTCAAGAATAGATGAGTTGGGAGGGTGATGAATAGGTTCATGGGTTGGAGAGGGAGTATGAGGTGTGCTAGATGGCTCATGAATGGGCTTGGGGATGGAGGTTTCTTGAATGAACTCTTGGGAAAATAACAAATTGGGTTGGGCAATGGAAGAGACATCTTCTTCATCAATAACTTTATTTTCCTCATAGCCTTCTTGAGTCTCTTCAATAGTTGTAAATTGATCCTCAACCTCTTGATTTTTCCACCTCTCTAATATATCTATCCACCATTGGATATAACTTCTCACCTCATGAAAATCATCATTGATGATATAGTGGGCTTCATTTCCAACTAACATCCACTTATCCATTAAGAATTGGACTAACTTCCTCAACTTGTCTATGAGATGAATAGGGATCACATCAAGTTATTTATCCCAGTTTCTCATTATCATTTTGTATTTTATCAGATTTGGCATGAGTGCCAACAAGGATGTGGCTTGAGGTGGAATTGAATTAGGAGGAGGGGAATAATAGGGGTTTTGGTGAGCTTCAACACATTGATTAGATTGCCTAATTGAATATTTTAAGGCCTTATATATTTCTTCCCAATCAATGACATAATCTTATTCCTTTGGAGTAGCTTTATATTTGTTTCTTGGATTTGGAATTAGAGTAAGACAAGAGGAGTTTGACTGTTTCAAGTCTTGGTAAGGCTATTGGGATGTGTAATGGTAATTATATGAGGAGGATGTAGAAAAATCATAGGACTAATATGGCTCATGGAAAGGCTGATAGGAATCATGTTGAGGTTGATATGAATCATAGTGCTGGTAGGAATCATGTTGAGGCTGATAGGAAGACACATCTTCTTCAACAAGAGTTTCATCTTCTTGATAACTTTCCTCATAGTATTCTTGATACTCTTCTTGATAGCCTTCTTCATAATCTTATTCATAGGGCTGTTCAACAACATCATGGTCATATAGAGGGGGAATATACTAACCATAGGGCTGATATGATTCATAAGGAGGGTAAAAATCTTGATATGGTTGTTGAGACACATAGTCAGGGTCACAGTAAGGCAAATAAGGAGGTATATATTATAATTTCTCATCATACCTAGCCATCTCAACTTCATGAGTCAAAATAAAACATGAGATATTAGCAAATGATTCTCACAATAAGTACCTAGGCTATTATAACCAACTAATTACATTCAAAATCACCATTGGTGTTTCTTGAATGCCTCCAAAGGCTGATAGTTAGAAGAACACACAAATAATTTTTCCACTCTTTTGGTCCTTGGTCCCACCGGGCATGCCAGAACTATTGTCACTCAATTTTTCACCCTTGAAGAGGTGGATAAATCCCTATCCAAATTGAGTTGAACATGATATTACCCCTAGGCCTGTGGTTTGCCTATAGTAGGGGTAAACCACCAGATTAAAGGGCTTGCTCCCTAGATTTGTCTTGATTGCTCATCACCTATAATATTAACTCATTTGGATGATAGAGAGAAAAAACCATAAAGTAAACCTATCCTAATGAGGTGATGCACCAATTTTAACCTAACCAATTGAAATTAAAATTAAAAAAAAATACTAATCTGCACATAACACTAATCCAAATCTTCCTATTGCATTAGTATTTCCCATGGAGGTTTATGAAGAAAGTTTGAGCTAGGAAGACTAAACACAAGGTCATGACATGACACTAGTGGAGAGAAAACTCACTAAACTCATGAAAAATTCATTGGAACACTTCAAAAAACTTGTAAAAGACTTTAAAAACTAAACATGAATGCAAACAAAGACAGCATGCCAAGGAAGAAAATTTATCACTTAACAAGATCAACTAGTCTAAGATACACATTGAAATAGTCTATGGAGAAGGTAAAACATATTTTTATTTATTTCCCAAAGACTGAAAATGAGTAAGGATTCACCTAATGAGGTGATTCACCAGTTTTAACCTAACCACTACCAACCAATTGTAATTACACTTTAAACAAAGCCTAATCTACACATAACACTAATCCAAATCTGCTTATTGCATTATTATTTTCCATGGAGGTTTATGAAGAAAAATTGAGATAAGAGGACTAAACATAAGGTAATGACATGAAAATAGTGTAGATAGAGCTCACTAAACTCTTTAACACTTCATTGGAA
The DNA here is from genome assembly GCA_037957365.1 of Torreya grandis. Classification (NCBI taxonomy): domain Eukaryota; kingdom Viridiplantae; phylum Streptophyta; class Pinopsida; order Cupressales; family Taxaceae; genus Torreya; species Torreya grandis. Next base: position 515,303 of record JARHVA010002627.1, read on the forward strand.
CACTTCAAGAGACCTGTAAAAGAGTTTCAAAACTGAACATGAATGCAAATAAGGACAACATACCAAGGAAGAGAATTTATCACTTAGCAAGATCAACTAGTCTAACATACACATTTAAATAGTCCATAGAGAAGGTAAACCATATTTTTATTTATTAATAAAAGGATAAAAATGATCAGGAATTTGCCATACTCAAGTGCATGATTCTTTATAAAGTCAAAAGTGGTTGTTTATATAGAGAAAGTGAGGGAAAGTAGAAGAAGGGCATAGGAGAGAGAGAGAGTAGATAAGTGTTTCATGAGTTAAAAATAAGAGAGGAGTTAGGTAACTATATAAAAACATCTAATATTCCATGTGTATTTCCTTTTAAGATGATCCAACCCTCCATGTGGCGTAGGAGTTGAAATTCTTGCTTGACACCTTGATTAGCTCTTTAAAACTGCCCTTTACCTTGGCATGTTGAAGGATAATTGGCCTTCTTGATGGTAAAATCAGGTTTTATTAAATATTTTATATACTATTGACACCTATAAACTAACCCCATTAGGTTCTCTTTGACACATCACTTCCATTTCTTTCTAGGTGTCTAGAGGACTCTTCATCTCCTTAGGCCAACTTTGCATACAAGTGTCAAAACTTGGATTTGTCTTAATAATATCATCCAAACTTAATGGATTCCATATTAAAATCTTATTATAATTATAAAGGTCCATTTTTAGGTCTCAAACTATCCCCAATAATTCATTTTCTATCAAAAGCCTCAATTAGGCCTCCTTCATTGTAACCCTAAAATCATACAAACCTCCTTGTGTAGAGAGTTTTAAAATTTTTAATAAGAATTTGAGGGTATATTCCAAGACCCATTATGTAATTACATCTCCATTTTAAATTTTAGGATTATAAAGTGAGTGGATATGTACTTTTAAATTGTTTATCTCTCCTAACTAGGCCTTAATTAGGCCTCCCTACCAAGAGAGTGCAAAATGGATCTACAAGATCTATACATGTTAAAAACCCAAAATAAGTGAATTATTTAGTTATAAAACATCTCCCTTGTTCTCCATGCCAATTTTGAAGCTCTGAAAACTTGTACAGATCTATCTTCTAGCATAAAATAGTCTTTTAGGGCCTATTTCATATACTCCTATACCTACAAGTACAATCCAATGGCATGGGATGATTTTAAGGGGAGTTTTGAATATTATATAAATAATTTAGAAGTTTTTATGATATATATAGAGGCATAAAATTAAATTTCTCTCTCATCAGGTCCTTATAGCTCTCTTAAGTAGCCTAAAAGTTATCTGAGTTCTTAAGGATGATTCATAAAGCTCAGGGCATGAATCCTCATACCAATACCACAAAATGGAAGTTCACTATGGTGTATAACTTCACCTAATATCTCAAGGTCCCATGTAGCATATTTTACTATACCAAACAATGAAGATAACCTCTCGAGTTGGAACTAGGCATTTTGTCAGGGTTAAGAACAAGATGAGGTCTGTGGGTAGTTGTTTGAGTTTGATTTGATCTAAAATGACCTCAATGAGGTATATTATTTTCTCCTAAAAATCTTAAAATAGGTTTCTTTCCACACTCCTTCAAACTCTCTGCATCCTCATTAGTTTAGGCCTAAACTTTGTAAGCCAAGTTGCCTAACATACCCTAGTGGACTGTATTCTCCCATTTTCTTCACTGTCAGATGTCTCTAATCTGATGAAATGTCTATATAAAATCTTAATCATATCCTAAGTTTCTAAATAGTCATCCTAAATAAAAATTTACCACTTCTTAAGACTGACTAGCCATCATCTCTTCAAGACTGCCTATGTAGGTTTGAGTATGCAACTAGCCTTGCTAGGCCTAAACATGGTTCCCGTGATTCTATATGCTTGAGTTTGAGGACTAATGATAAAACTATTTTCATTACCATACCATCACATTCCACTATATCAAGTGTTTCACTCTCTCTTAGACCTTCTAAAGTCCTTTAGACTTTTCAAACAACAAAACCTCTCAAGAATGAGCAGGTAAGCCTATGTCCTACCTTGGTTGAGTAGGTAGAGTATTATGTGTTTACACTTATACTTCATGTGGTCTTAAGAGGGATGTGAGCTTATATTTTATTACCATGAGACTCTCCTTCAATCCACACATAACTCTACCTTCTTAAGTAAACAACTCCTTTCTTGGCTAGGTAAGCATATTTGTTGCTAACAAATATTGTGTGTATGCAATTAATCTTGTGACCACTATTTGATCACTTTCTCTGATCCTTGCTTAGGTATCCTTAATCTTCAAAGACTTGGGAACATTTATATCCTTTCTATCCTTCAAACACTCACATGCAAACCACTATCTCAAGTTTTGAATGGTCCTTAGCCACCTATACAGACCTATAGGTGACTGTCTACTTGTGTGTACCCATTTGGAAAGGTTGTAGTCTTGGGTGTTTTAAGAGCCCTTATTACAAAATTAAAACTCCAAAATTATTTATATACTATTTAGATAGTTGATTACCTTCTTTGAAACCTTTTACTTCACCATTATCACTACCTCAAGACTAATTCTCTTCTCAATTGGCTATAGGTGACCTTTTGAGAGTTTTGATTGTGTTTGAGGATTCCTAGCCTTTCTTATCATTATCTAAGTATCTCAATGATTTATCATGTTTAAGTTTGATTTATTCATCTTATCAATTCCCTAAATACTCCAAACTTCTATCAACCTTGCTGTTTCAAATCATTCCTCTAAACTGGCTAACTATAGGTATCTGTTTGAAAGGTCTGAGCATGTAGTTAAGGATTTTAGGTTTCCAAAACTAACAATACACCTATAGTAGTCAATATTATTAGAGGGCTCATCTTGATTTACTAAAAATTTCAATTCACCCTTTGTAGCATTTTCAACCTTTCTCTTTGTATATATGCATACAACTAAAAGTGGCCTTTTGGTGATTAGGAAGTTCGGTCCATGGAATGTGATATTTTTCAACTGAGTAATTGACCACTTGTAACTGACTATTCCTTATTTTAATTCTCCACTAAATTCATTTCAAGATCCATTATCCTTTTTAGGGTCTCAAACTTTATTATTTTCACTATCTACACACATAATCTTATTGGTCTCTATTAGGCTATTAGCTTGTCATCTCAGTCTTCAACCTTCAATGACTTTAAATTCTTGGTGATCTCCATTGGTCCATTTACCTCTTCAAATTTAATCCCTTACAATTATTACATGTTTAGGCATACAACTTGAGCATTGATAGCATTGATTTCTCTTGGATGACAGACCTATAGGCCTCTAAAAGATTGAGATTATAACTTTGTGCTTGAGAGATTTGAAAACTAAATACATTACTATTATGGATTTAAAATCCATTCTTTTATACATAAACACATTATACTAAGAAACACAACTTTCAAGATCCTTATAAATACATATTCAACCACTCAAATCACCCTGCTATGAAGATATGACCATGTGGAGTTAGGTATGGAATGTCTAGCTAGTCAGAGGACCATTGATGGATTTAAAGAAGATTATATGGCCATGAAAAAACACTTAGGTGCATTAGACCACCTTAAGAACTCAAAAACACAAAAAAATTGCTAGTCACCTCAAACTATACACAGGAGTCACTTTCCTTGTCAAAAGACCATCCACACATTCCACCATGATGAGTGACTATGTATGATGCATCTATATACCTTTTATAACTCAGTCCAGATAGTTTCATGCATCCATGAGCTCATACTTTGCACTGGAGTTATGCCAAATTCAGCCTATAGGGATTTGAGCTTTTTAAAAGTAGTCTAGCTCCTTAGCAATTGTTCATAAATCTAAGGACAACAATATAATGACCAATTTAAAAAATTGTAATCCCATAGGTGTCCCAAAATTTGTCCATAATATTATCCCCAAACTCAACCTATACAACTTGTACTATGCAATTTAATTTGGCCTTCACTAGCTTGTGAATGGAGTGATGGAAGAGACAGCTAGTTTTATGAAACTGTGAATCTTGAAACTTCTTCCCAAGATTTTTTATGACTTATATAATCTCAAAGGACACTCTTAAACTCATTTAACTTACAAGTGACTTCTAAAAGTCCATACAACTTCCTTAACACCTCAAGATGGCATTAAATTTCAAAATTCTGACCCTATTTTAATTCTCTGACAAGTGTGGCAGTTGTGTAATTGCTCCAAGATATTTGGAAGGTGTGTGTTATGTATATTTCCTTTTGGGGAGCTTTGAAACACATAAAGTGAGATAAAAATCACATTTTCACTTATTTTCACCACCTTCAAGTCTATAAATAAACCTTAGACATTCTAAAACTTCATGAAATGTTGTTAGAAGATGATTAACACATGAAATGACTTTGATAAACTCCTAACCACCTATAACATAAATTGACCATACCTTATCTCTTCATGACATGCATAGACCACAATATGACTCAAATAAGATTTTACTTAACTTCTCCAAACTAACCTTAAATAATGCTAACAAGGTTTTATGACGTCTCTAGGGACCATATAAAGCATTACATGACCACATGACAATACCACATGAAAGTTTCAATATATATCGGGTGACCAATTTTGACTTGAGGTCAAAATTTGTTCAATAGGAACTAGAAATAAAAGCATGTATAATTGTGTAATACAAATCTGTGTAGATGTTAGGGTGCATGTATATTGAGTCTAACTAGTGATAGTCAACAAAAAAATCTGAGCAATGAATATAAATGATCAATATCAAGATAAAATAATGCATAACTATAATGTATATTATGTAAAGATAAAACCTGGTTATAACAATTATGTAGGAGATGCCCCCAAGTGGGAAAATGTAACAACGTATAGAATTGGATCAGTGTAGTTACCCCCAATGGGTAGATGATAGCTAGTCTGGATCAGTGTAGTGGACCAGAGTCCTATCTATAGTTTTTAAGCACTCAAAAAGAATAAGTAAAGCATGTGTGTATGATAAAGCCAACTACACTAGCATATATATCAATATGAAATATCTGGTAAGTAGTAGAAATGTAAACATAGCAATGCATATAATTTGTAAAAAACTTATATTTTTAAAATATTTGAATGTTTTTGTATTTTGATATGTTATATTATTTTTATATTTTCTGAGTATAAGCTATGTACAAGCATATGAATATAAACCATAGACAAAGAGAAAGAGAGAGAAGGAAGTATGTAACCTATGAGTCTCATGGGAGACTCACCATCACCATGACCTGTGTAGAAGAGTGGAAGTATGATTGTGTGTGCAGTGTGAAAGGGAAATTGTGAGCCCAAGATCTAGTGTGATGTATAATCTAAACCTGAAATTGCCTGAGTAGTGATGTTAGGATGTGGTGGCACTGACTGTGATTCCATGTGAATTGTAGGGGTCTTAAGAACCCATCAAATAGATGTAAAAGTTGTAGGTCAAGTAGGTGCCCTATGCTAAGAACCCCTAGAACCCAATATAATTGATCTCTATGTAAAATGTGTAGATGAAGGTCCTCTATAATCTATGACATATCTTTGATGCAATGGTCTCTCTAATAATAGTTTTTTAGGGAGAGTATGCATGCATATAAACATTGTAAAAGTAGACCTAATATTCTCTAAGGACTCTATTGAACACTATGATGTATGCATAGGATCTATACTCTTTGTTGTAACTAATAATCATGCAATATATGGAAATGGAACTAGAACTATATCTGGTGTCAGTGCTAGAAGTGAGATTAGAAGTTATGTTGGAATTGATTGTGGGATGATAAGAGGATAATCATATGGGACACCCTCAATATTAACCACTTAGTTAGCATGTATATACTTAAGGTATCAATGTATTGTATATGGGATAGCTCAAAGCTACTATAACCATGTCCTACCAAATAATATGTTGAATACGCCCATATAAGGTACCACTAAAAACTGAGTGGTTATGTGTGTTGGTCCAACCTGTAATGGAAGCACTATCTCCCTGATCGAGCTTTGAATGTGGCCATTATAATAACTAATGATTATATTTGTGGGGAATATATCTCGTTATGTGTATCCCAAGTACTGTAAGAGTGTCATGGTGCACATGCTTATATTTGACATGTTATTAACCATAACACTATGAATAGGATGGTTGTCTATATATGCTCATATGAAGAGCACATGTAAATATATGTCATCTTCCATGATCTCTTACTTTGAAAATGTGATAAGTGGTCTAGGTGGCACTTTAGTGTGATACATGTCAATAATATTATATAGGGGATGTGTCTCCTCTATAAATATGTGATAGGAAGCTAGTGGTGGATGAGCCTGGTATGTATAATCAAAACCTGATGTGCCCCTTTCCTCATTAACTATAAGCTTAGGGAAAGGATCTGAAAATATCTTAAGTGCCTTTTGCCTTTGTTTTTTGTTTTGGTGCCTCTATGGGTGTGCCCACATCAATAATGTTCACCTCAATGAAATTTTGTATCTTGTGTTTTAGGCTAATGCATCTGTTTGTTATGTGGCATGGTGCCTTATGATACTCACATAATGGATTTGAATCATAAATATTTGGGAGAGTCCATGTCGTATCAACCTTTTTAATGGGAGGGAGATATATGACATTACATTCTAGTAGTTGTTGTAGAACTCATGCTGGTGACTCTGGTAGATTAGTGAAGACTTTGTGCTGAAGAGCTAATGAAACCAATTTGGGAGAAGGTTTTGTAGATGCGTTGACTATGAAATTTTAGTAACTTTTATTTTTTGTGTCCCTAAACTTATATATAGTTTTGTTTGCACTCTTGATAGTTGAATTTGATCCATTTGTGTACTTGAGTTTGGCCATTGCTAAGAGCTTAACCTCTCTTTCCTTGACTATGTGGCACATATTTGTAAATGTGAGAAACTTCTTGAATAATATTACTTTGTGAAGTGCTGGTAATAGACCTTTTTTTAATATATCTTGAAGCTCTTTGTCTGCCATGGGGCTAGTCAGTTTTGATAAGATTTTATTCTATCATAAGACATAATCAATGATGGGCTCATTTGAATTTTGCTTTAGTTGTGCCACTTGTGTATATGATATCTTGTCACTTATGTTAATAGAGAAGTGTGCTAGGAACATGTTTGTTAAAGGATCGAATGCCATAATAGATTGGTTTGGCAAATCATAGAACCACTATAAGGCATAATCCTTGAGATTGTATACAAATAGCTTCATAAGAAGCTAATCGTTGGACACATAATCCAAGCATGCTACATGAAAGGATTTGAGGTGATGTTTTGGGTCACCCTTGCCATCATATAATGTGAGCATGGGTGATATGAAACCAGATGGAAAAGGAGTTGCCATAATGTGATGTGTCAAAGGTGTATGCAAGAGAATATTGAAATCCAAGGTATGTGATGGCTTAGTTGCTCCTTACTCAAGATGTAACACCTTATATTGTAGAGAAAGAACTTGCTACATAAGGATTATACATCTAGAGGAGAATAACTAGCCACAAGTCAGGTAGTTGTCACTAATGGTCGAATAAAAAGCTTGGGTTGTGCTATCTGGGTTGATTGAGTGTGCCCCACTAAAGGTGTAACAACATCAATAATTAGAGGGTTTGAATATTGACCATTATTATTATTATTCTTGATTTGTAATATAGTCTATAAAATCTATGCATGATCATGGGCATGATCTCAAATTCTATCCCTGAAGCCCTATAATACCTCATCTTTGTTCACAACTATATCATTGTCATTAAGTGGAGGTAGTGTATCTTGATCCTCAATATGGACCTGATCTTGTTCTTGGTTAAAATGTTCATTCTCAAATGTATTGTTATTGAATTCCACATAATCAGGATGTGAAAGATTCATATCTAGAGTTGTATATGTTTTTTGTCCTTATTATAGGTTCAGATAGCTGGAATCTAAATATGCTCTATAAGAGTACCACCTAGTCTAGTACTTCTTCTTAGGGGAAGAGATATAGCTTTTTTAGATGGCATATATCAAATAAATTAAAATAGAGATAATACAATAGAATATATGAAATCTAAATAATAAAGTTCAGCTAATTAAAATAGGAGAAAAAAAGATACAAACCCTAAGAGCATCTAGGGTGAGAGTTTTCGAAACTAAGGTTTCCTTGTAATAATTTAAATTAGATGTAAAATAAATTGAAACCCTAATGTAAAATTGATTTTAATTAGTTAGGTTGCCTAAATAAAATCAAAAAATCAAAAGTACACAATCCTTAATTTATTGCACAAAATAGGAATTAATGCAAGCTAGGGTTTTATGCAATGCTCACAGTAAGATGGGTTCACTAAATGATTTAACCTTTTAGGGTTTTACACATAATTTCTATGTTTGGTTAAAGGGATGAGATGCCTAAAGTAGTTAAATAAATTAAAATAATTAAATCACTGATTTGTTATGATTTTGACCTTGTTTGACTTTCTATAAATAGAAACAAATAGGGATAAAGAAAGACTTAGCTAAAAATTGATTATTACAGATGATCTAGGTTCTAAAATTTGAGATCTGAGTAGTAATCTATGTTGTCAATAGGATTATGGTATTCATTTGTTCATTGGATAATAGTACCTAGTTTGGACAGTAATGTCATCTGTGTGTAGTGTCCTAAATGTGGCACTAATGTCCCCTTTATAGCACTGTTCTTATTTTCAAGAAGTACCTATGCTTGTGTATGTGTGTTACATTCCTACATGACCAAAATATGTCGCTATGTATTGTACTCGAAAAGCTTGATTTCATGTGCAAAACCTTAATTCTCTTTGCAACTATGATATGATCAAGAATTGAGTGTGTGTTAATAAGATGGATTAGACATCCTCAACACCCCATTGTGTAGACAGTTGCTTGCATACCAATCCTCTAAAGAGGGATCAAGTTTGATATAGTTCTTCCACCTAGTGTTTAATGTATGCACAAGTGAATGCTAGAATGAGAGTGGACTTGGATGCCTTGAATGTGCTTGAGCTTTGAAATGCTTGAAAACCGAACTTAGGGCTGCTATAAATGGTAGTATGTAGAAAGTAGGGTAGAATATTGATAAAGTACCTTGATTTTTCACAATCAAATATTTGATTTGAATAGCTTTTGCATATATTTTCCATCTAGTGAATGGAGGTGGATTAGACTTGTTTTTATAGGGTTTTATTGCTTGTATAGATAAGAAAATGAGCTTAGGTCAACCTTAGGAGGGGCACACGTTTAAAAAACTATCCGTTGGGAAAAGTTGGGGCTAAGAACAATAGCACCTAGTTGGGGACACTAGTGCCATGTGACTGTAGTGTCTCAAATATGACACTAATGTCCTTTCTATAGATTACTAAGTAATTTGGATTGGAGTCAAGGATGACAGTTTTGGGACTGTGTCTTGACTGGTTGTAGGTGTTTGCGGTTTGTTGAATGACTGAATGTGTAACTCTAAGGTTCTAGAATGGGTTGATGACTAGTGTAAGGATAAGTTAACTCAAGGGACACTCTCAGCATCCAATTACCACTTTTAAGTGATTAAAATAACCAAAAAGAAAAAATAGCATAAACCTATTATTTATTTGTGGGAAAATTGAGTTAAATAAAACAATGCACATTTATGTGTTGGAAGATAGTAATAAATTTTTCCCTATAACTTTGTGTTTATTCTTCATTTCTTGAATGGTTTGGACTATTGGAAAGCTTAATAAAAAGCTACACAATGATAACAAATTTTGAGATAATTAAACTCTAATTATAGTCTGAGTATGAAATTTTGTGATAATGTCTTCTATGTTATTGCAAGGTTTTGAAAGGGAGTAGAGCAATGCATTCTTATGTAGAGAAGTCAAACAAATAGAAAATGGACTTGGAAGACAAACACGAAATCAAAAAATAAATGAAAACAAAATTATAAGCACATATCCCGTATTCACAAGGAGAAGCATTGTTTGTCATATATGTTGAAAAATCAAACGATTATATAGTGTAAAGAATGAGATGACTGCATAGAAATAAAGGTTTGATCTTGCCACCAATCACATGAAGGAGCTATGTGCAACATACTATTTAACACACTATTTATAAAGGGTAATATTTTACTTATAAAGGATCCTATCTGAAAAGGGAACTATTTTTCAATTTTTTATTTTTTCTTTTGAAAAATAAAAGATTTGAGTATTTTTATTTTAAGCAAAATGGAATAATTTTGAAGATAATGGATAAGATTATAATGTTGAGCTTTATTTAGTACAAACATTTATATAAATGAAATTCGAGAAAAAAAAATAGTTTGTATTCATAGATAATCGAATGGGAAAATTAATTAAAATTATTCTTTTTTTAGAATTAATTAGTTTGGTAAATTAAATAGCATTAAAATATATAAATTAAAAAAAAAATCAATATTTTTATTTTTATATTTATAATTTTAGTTAGTTCGAATAATAATTAACAAAATTAAAATTTTGTATGATGGATATGATTCATTTTTTTGTTATAATAGTTTTTGTAGTTTCATTTTTAAAGGAATTTTTTGTCAAGAAAAATCTCTACCAAGAGAACCATTTCAAGAGAAAACTTCCTATCAATTGTTGGGTAAATTTTCATTGGGCATCAACTTTATTAAGCATTGATTATGAAAATTATTATTCGAGATGATAAGTAATGGAAGGAAGAATCTCATTATCTTATGAATGTTAAGCGATACACTATTGACTGTCGTAGAAATTTGTTGATGTTTTACATTTATTTGAATGTCTCATAAATTTGTTGATGTTTTACATGTTTTCTTATGTGGAAGGTTAATTTGTGCATGACTATTATAAATTAGTTGTTCTTATATATTTTTTAGCTCGTAATTACTTTGGATGAATGGATACACTATGTAATTCACAATATGTAATAAACTAGTTGTATTTATATTTAAATCAATGCTTTTTTATTTTAGTAAACTTCTTGGAGTCTTGCATTACATTTTATTGGGATTGGTTGTTACTAGTCCTATTAGGTTTTAGTTTATGAAGATTATTGTTAACTCTAGTAGATATCTCAAAAAGCTATATAATTCACTGTTTTCATTTAAACTATTTTTTTTACTTATACAAAACCCTTTTTTTGTTCATTTTATTTGTAATGAAACAAGATCCAAAACATATATTATTCCATAAGAGGAGTTAAGCCACATGCTCATTGAGTTGTTCTTAATACCGATACTCTTTTGAGGCCCAAATACAAATCATACCTTGGAATTGTCAAACCTAACAAGCCCTAAAATAATAGGGTATCTTTACATGTCTTCTGCATACATGCTAAAATCTTCGTCAACACTCTCAAAGAGTGATTTCAGCTCAACACTAGAAATATTGAGTCTATTAGTAAATTTTAGAAGGTAAAACTTGATTAACACCTCCATAAAAGTTGTGTGCCAACACCATCTAAGTGGACAAAGGATTGAAAGTGGCCTATTAAGACTCCATTCCATGAGTACAAATCTGGAGTTGGTTATCAAATTTTATCCCTTCCATAAAGCTATTTAATATCGAAGGTTTTCTAACCTTTAGAAAACACTTATTGAGCCCAAGAAATCTCATTTTCTTTGTTACATTCTTTATCAAGGCTTTCTTATTGGATATCAGCTTCTACATGACTTAGGGTTTTCTCGTCCTTTAAGCCCCTCATGTCATCATCCTAAGACTCTCAAATACTTGCTTTGGTTTTGTCAACATGCTCAGTCAATCTAGAAATGGATTCACACCCTTTCTTCTAGAGTTTTTGTCATGGAAAATGGTTATTCTAAGGGATTCAGCGATGTTACATGCACATTACAATTAGATTTTACAAGTTCTATTTCAATGATGGAAAGAAAAAAATAATGCTATCTTTATGCATGTTTCTATTGATGGATATTTTTCAGTTATTAACAAAGTGCTAATCATCTATAATGTCATGCTTCAAATCCAAGTTAAGGTTGAAAAAGTTCATCTAGAGGTGGAATATTTGTAGTCCCTTTTGAACGCTATGAGGAGTGCCACATGTGCTATTTATAGTTGGGTTCTACCGAAATCTCACTATTGGGGGTCTCCTTCATAAGGTCTTGGTCATGGGTGTCATGGTAGGTATCGTTTAAGAAGTCGGTGTATTTTTTCGTCATGTTCTTAGTGGCCTTTACAATAATGAAAGTGGTAGTTTTGGCCTTTACAATAATGGAGGTGGTACTTTTGGGCACACATTTCTTGACTCTAGTCGGTGGGTGACATAATAATAAGGGAAGTTGTCTAGGTTGGCCTTTGTTATCTCTTCATCCATATAAATGAATAAGAAGAAGATAAAAAAAAGGTAACTAATAAGAATTATGTGGGAACTTATACTTAATACGATAGATCCGTTTAATGGTGAAAGTGGTTTGAATGACCCTTTGTCACTTCTATATACTTTGATTGTTGTTTTTAATTAATAAACATAAGTATTTTTTATTTTATTTATTTTAATTAATTAAATGTTTAATTTAATATTAAAAATTGAAAGATTATATTATTTATTTTATCTTGTTATTCTTAATACTTTTATTTTTAATTGAAAAAATAATATTTAAAAAATTTAATATTCAATTTTATTATAATTTTTGTGAACAAGTTTTATTGAAACTCGTCATTCTTCATGATAAATATGAAGTATGTCTCTTAGAGATGCAATTTCATTCCACTATTTTTATATTTATTTGGTTGGTAAGGCGTATTTTATATATGATTAATGAGGGAGGGCGTTTTAAGTTTTTATTAGAATAAAATAATGTGAAAATGAAAGGCCAACGCAACGCGTGACATAATATAGAGAGAGAAGCACAGTCAAGTGAAGTGTTCTGGAATCTTCTTTAAATTGTTTTGGTCAAACCGTTGAATTGAATAAAACTGAATTGGTATGCAAGTTAGATGATTCCTCTTCCTTGAAAAATATTTAAAAATGAATCGAATAAAACTGTTAATAAATAATAAGGGAAAGGAAAAGGGAAAAAGATGTATCAACAACAACAACAACAACAACAACAGGCCTCTGTGACTGCGCTGCCGATTCTTCTTCCTGTCAGTTTCTTCAATTTTCACTCTTTCCATTCCATTCCATTCATATGAAACAAATCTAAATTTTTATTATCGTTTAAAACAGGTCAAGCCCCTGCGTTACCTTTGGAAGAGTAGCAGAGATAGTAAGTTCTTTTTTTTAAATCATTCTTAAATATGGAATAATTGAATTAGATTAACGGTTTACAAGCATATATTTGGATAAGAATTTACAAGAACGAAGAGACTAGATTACAAGCATGTTTGGGTATGATTTTTTTCCCCCTTATGAATGATGATTAAATATTATTTTCATTTTATAAATTGTTTTCTAAATAAAATTCTTTCTTATGTTAAGTGTACACTAATGAGATGATAAAAAATCAATACAATATATATTATTTTTTAAAAATAAAACTTCGTTAATATGACATGAGAGAACAATTTGGGTCATTTTGCTAGATTTGAACATGGATGAATTGATTTTTAAATATAAGTATACATTAAAATATTAAATAGTTTTTTTTAAAAAAAAAATATATAATAAATTTTCAAAATAAAAAACAATAAAATATATTAATTTTTATAAAAAATATAATTTATTTATAGATTTATTTAATTCTATTCTAAATTTTTCAAAATATATTTCTACCACAAATTTTATAATTATAAAAAATTATATATATATTTTAAAGTTATAAAATAGTTCTTTTTCATTTTATCTTTATGATAATTTTCTAAACTGTAATAGATTGTCCATATTATGATTATTTTTATTTTTATTTTTTAAATATTAAAATTTTAATTTAATTTAATAATTAATATTAAAAAATATTTATAATTGCAAAGAAAAAAGAGAACATTGTTAAAAGAAATTATAAAATAAGTTAACTTTTTAATATGATAATCACAATTTCAATTTTATTAATATTATAATTAAATAACAATGATGTTCTCATAAAGAGTAAATATATTATTATTATGAAGGATATTGATATGTATAGATTTAACAATTTCCAAATAATTTATTTAAATTTCAAGAATTATTGAAAATAACAATCAATTTTGTTTTAAATATTATTTTTTAGTGGTTTCTTATTCATGTATTATTTAATTATTTAACCAAATAATTTCTATAAATAATTATTTATTTAAATAACATTTCAAAAAAAAATATAAAATGAAAGCCTTCAATTTAACATTAATTTTACTTTAATTATAATATTAATTTCCTTCAATCAATCTTGAATAGTATTAAGTTTTTCAATAATTTTCTCATAAAATTTTATATAATATAAATCCAAAGATAAAATAAATAACTCATAAGATTTCCCAAAATTTTATATATATATATATATATATATATATATATATATATATATATAATGACAATTTTTAATATCTCATTAGCCTTTTTGTTGTAAATGTTGGCAGCCTGTTGTACTCATGCAATAGTTTACAGTTTATTGTGGGCCATTGGTGTTGGATGTTTGTATTCATGCCAATATCGAATGAAACTGTGAACACAATATAATCTCCCAGCTGAGCCATGCGGGGATTGTTGTGTGCATTTCTGCTGCGATTGTTGCGCTCTGTCTCAGGAACACAGAGAACTTAAACATAGAGGACTCAATCCATCTACAGGTAAATTTAACTCTTATATCTATGTTTTGTCTCCTGTATTGAGTTTTATTTTTATTTATTTTTTGCTATTTGTTACTTGTTATTCAGGTTGGGTAAATCCCGTAATGACTCCTCCAACACCCTATCAAGGCATGTACAAGTGAAGTGTGAAGTTGGGGATTTGTATGCTTAAGGGTGGCATTACTTGCTCATCCTTATGTGCTCCTCTATTTGTGTTATAGGCTCTAATTTCAAATTTATTATAGAAGGTTTTTTTTTTTGCGGGTTTGAGTTTGTGATTATTTATGTAGAATTTATTATTTATTGATAAATAATATAATATAATGATGAGTTTCAATGATATTTTTATAATGTGTTAAATTATATTGATTTAAATTCTATTTTTATATTTTGATGGATGGCTGTAAAGGAGTGGTAGACAATGAATTCTTAAATTTTAGAAGATAAGCAAAATTATATTGGTTTCATTTTTTTTTTTAAAATCCACAATTCACATTTAAATTTGCTTGTAGAGGAGAGACACAACTCATATTTGAATTTATAAGAGATCAAAATATAATTCATATTTGAATTTACAATAGATAAAAATATAATTCATATTTGAGTTTACAAAAAATAAAAATATAAAAGGAAATGCAATTCATATTTTTATTTACATGTAGAGAATTATAATAACACATACACACTTCAAACATAAAATCAATCATTGTATTAGGATGACTATGCCCACTGACATGGATTATATACTATATTGAGTTTATATGTTACCATGTACCAAACGTACCAACATCTTACTTAAGGTAATAAAACATGTATTTAGAAGCATTAGAATAGATTTTTAAACATTAAAGGAAAAGAGAAGGTCAAGTAAGCAAACATACTTATGTAATCAAATTCATTTGATTTTTTTTTTCTATTATTATTATGAAATTGCATATAAAGAAACAAGAAGGTTACGTAAATATATGTATTCAACTTGAAACCAACCAATCATTATTGATATAAGACTGCCACATCCATTATACATGTCTAAAACTATTTACAATTGATTTAAAATAATGTCCTAAAAAATAATTATAATTAATAGAAGCATAAAAAACTATGACAAAATGCATTCTAATTTGATAAGTGGCTCATCAGTACAATTAGGATTTATTTGATCACTCCACATGTTTAAGTCTTGGATAAGCACTCCAATTCTTGCTTTGCCTTGTGTTGCATTTGGTCAAACTGGCACTTACAAAGTATCTTCTTTCCTACTCTCTTTTTATACATAAAGACCAATGATGCAAACTTAAGCGTTATTGTAGTCACTGTTACTTACAACATACAACTTGTTCTCCATTACTTATTGTTTTTTTTCATTTATATTGAATCCTAAATAGCGATAGTTATTACAAAAATTGGTTTTATTTTCCCTTCAACATGAGAAGATGACCTTGTTGTCCATAGAGGGATCAACCTTCATATGATTATTTATTAGCACATCCTTTATTTTGTTACTAAGACATATATGTGATGTGTGAGGCATTTCATTAGAATCATGATGTTGTGTGTTTTGGTATCTATGATCTTAAGAGACTGTGTAAATTATCACCTATTACAATCTGTTGGGACACTAAACCTCAAGATTTTGAATCTTTTGAGACTCATTTAAAATATTTAAAGGGGTAGGACTCAGTCCATGTAACTGTAATTCCTTCATGCCTTCATTCTAAGTTATCAAAATATATTCCTATATTTCAAACAACAAGATCTAATATAAACCTTTCAAAAGAATCAAAGATTATATAGCAAATTTATCAAACTTGATTAACTTTTAAGATGAATAAATACATTGAAAAATCCATCCCCAAGTCAGGTCAACAACACATCAATAATAATTCATTATTGTCTAAAAAGATGGATGTCCTTATCCTTATCCTTTGGTTCTTAAAAGTCTTTATTATGTAATTGTTGTTTCAAAAAAATCATAGGTAGGTCATTCTCTAAATTTTATCCCAAGTGTTCACATCTCTCACTCCAATCCTCATAAAATGAAGCTTGAAATGCAAAAAATTATTTAAGAACAGTGGTTTCATCAACATCAAGCTTCCATTATGCATAATTTCATTTTCCTCATAGATCTATAAGGGTGTCCCATGGATGTAAATAAAAATGTTCTATTCAAATATATAATTACATTTGTGAATCAATCTAGTAATCCATTATTGATGTCATGTATATGTCTGCTCAAATGCCCAATATACAAGAAAACACCAAAACTACTTTCTTTAACAAGTATAATGATAGATCATGAATACATATTTCTAGATAATTATTTTAAATAAAAATATATTTTGACAGTTACAATAAGAGTTAAAATAAAGTTAGCCATTAAAAGGATTATATGCCAATGAATGAACTACTAATTAAACATTCATATATAGAGAGGGGTAAGGGAATATAAGGATTTTATCTTAATCTTGTAGTGATGTTATCATGCATCTATGTCCATGTCCCAAATCTACACTGTATAAAATTTATAATACCTGAAAATGGATAAGGAAATATTTAAGTGCATGTGTTGGAGCTAGTGACTAGTGTAGGACTAATTAAATACCTCTCTCCATATATATAAACTTGGAGAGAGGTATGGGAATATAAGGCTTTTATCTTAATCTTGAAATGATGTAATCATGCATTTGTGTCCATGTCCCAAATCTACACTCTATAGAATTTATGATACCTGAAATAGATAAGGAAATCTTTAAGTGCATGTGTTAGAGTTAGTGACAAGTATAAGACTAATTAAACATCTAATTATAATGCCCCTCAATGTTAATTTAAATATACACGTGCAGATATATTTTTATAAAAATTGTGTGATAAATTTAAAAAATCATCACACAGTTTTTCCAAAAACCTATTTTCACATATCGTGGACCGAGAACACATAAAATTTATTATTAAAAAGATGTCGATAATGGAAAATCATTGAATGGACATTGCATACCATAGATAACATTATTAAGGGTTATGATAGTGGTCTATAATATAATGTTAGCTCAACAAAAATGAATTTTCTAATGATTTATCTATGTCCAAATGGAGTATCACCCATATCTACTTATAGGTGTGTTGTCACAAAAAAATGCAACTTCAAAATATTTCAATTTTCACTATCATGTTGTCTAAGTTGAAAAAGTCAAGTTTCAGTTGAAACGCTTGTGAATTTATTAAATATTTCTTAGACCCTATCAAATATTTATAAGATTTTACTGATTGAACCTTTAAGTACAAAAAAGTTTTGTAGTGTTAATTGGACTTAAAAGTCTAATTAGATCTATGAGTTTCTAAGTTAAATAAACACAATGTTAATTAGGTTTGAAAGTTTGATTAAGCCTTGCAAGAAAAAAAAGTGAATTTCATAGTGTTAATTGATTCTTTTTCAAAAATAGGTCTATGTGTTTTTGAAATAATAACACACAGTGTGAATCAAACTTTGAATTCTAATTTGCTCTTGGGAGTTTTCTAAAAGTTTTGTAATGTTAATCAGAATTAAAACTCTCGATTAGGTCTTGAAATCAACAAAGTGAATTTCTCAATGTTGATTGGGATTCAAATCCCAAATAGGTATTAAGACATTCAAAGAATTTTTATGCAGTGTTGATTAGGTTAAAAACCTTGATTATATATTGAATACTTGGAAGTAGTTTGATGTAATGTTAATGGGTTTAAAATCCTAAATTAGACTATGGGTTCCAAAGTGAAAAAACATAGTTGTAATCAGCCCCATGCCCCTAATTAGGTCTATAAAGCCTAAAAATGATTCAATGCAACATTCGTTGGGAAAAATCTCCTGATTAAGTTTAAAAAGTTGTAATTAAATTCACATTAGTGAAAATTGGGATCCAATAGCCTGATTAGATCTTAAAAAGCTCAACGAAGTTCACAATAGTGTTTATTGGTTTTGAATTCCTAATAGGGTAAGGAAACTCAATGAGTTTTAAAAGTAATTGAAATATTTAGTTTGAAACCCTGATGAAGAGATAAAATCTTGAATAAATCCCAAATTAGTCTAGGAATGCCATTTTAAGTGATATAAGCTCAAACAATGGCTCACTCATTTCCATTTCAATCTCACACTTGGATCTAGATCACTCCAATAACATCGAGCTACCTCATTTACCCCTCCAAAATAATAAATTATTCACATCTGAGTTATTCTTCCATAATTATGTGTTTTCCTTTAACATTTCATGCTCAACTAGGGATTTTGTTTCATCTTATATTTTCATTTAATTAGGGTTAGTTATAAAAACTTTTTCATGTGATTTTTGTGCTAAATTCATCCTTGTATTATTTTTTTCCTTTCCTTACTGTTGTTTTGAATTCTACTAATAAATTTATTACATGCGCTGATTGGTGATATTGGTCAAGCCCTGGTTTTACTCATGTTGACCACTTCCTATCCTTAGGCATAGAAAGGTGTCAACTTGAGTATTGGGATCTTTGGTCTATTATGAAAACCTCATAGTTGTCATGTATTTTGAGGAATCAGGGAATCTTGCGTTAGGTCTCCTCATGGTGTGTGAATATCTTTTTGATGTCTTTAACAATGAATTGAAGTGGTCTTATGATCTAGACCCAATGAGCTAAGATGGTTGAAGATGGAAACTAAAGACTCATTATGAGATTATTTGATGTATCAGTATATACAATCATGGTGGGCTACAAGCCTTGAAAAGGGTGATGAACATACATAAAATCCTCATGAAGAACTTTTAATAAGGCTATAAGGTACTCTTGTGATATTTATTAGCAATCTTCTTTTGCAACTATGTGTATGTGGTCTAAAAGTGAAGGTTTTGGTCGCTAAATGGAAAACTATGATCTAAAAATGCCATTATATCATTCATAACATCTTTAAATCACTCCATGGTCATAACATTAATTTATCCAATCATTTCATGCTTTGAAAATGTCTCTTCTATGAGCTTAGAAGGTTCTTTGGCCACCAAAAGAGCTCCCACGTGTGAAAGGAGATACCTTTTTTCTCTCCTTGGCTTATTCCTTGATTTTAAGATGATTTTAACCATATTTTCTCCATGTTACCATAAAATTGTTGTTTAAATCTTAAAGATGAATAAATGAAGGAGAATTTGTAGGTTTTGATAATGTTTTCAATGGTACAGATTCATATTGTATGGATTTGCTTAGGAGGAATCTTGGAGATGCACAAAAAATTGGTTATAGACACATGGTTAAGATATTGGAAGGTTTAAAGGCTTGAGAAGACCAAAACCAATGTTTTTTCCTTGGCTTGTTCATTGGCAGATAACAAGATCACCTCAAGTTTATGCTCAGCCCATATAGTAGAGAGAGAAAGTAGATCTAAGATCTTGACAAAAGGAACTAAAATTTATGACCTTCCATTAATGGGTGTTGGTTATTAGTTTAGTCTTCTCAAGTTTATGAACAAATTCTAATAACTTAAGGGTCCTATTCATTATTCAATTTTTCACAAGACAAGGAAAGTGGTACAGTTTTGTGAAGTTCCTGACTATTCTGACCAAACTACTAATTGATCCTGGTTCTTTAGGTCTTGAAGATTCCTTTCATGGCTTCCCAAATGTTTTGATACACATGAGTGAGTGAATATAGTTAAATAACACATCTACTACCAAATCTGTAGTCTATAGGTAGTTTATAGGACAATGTATGGTTCATGATGGATCTAAGGATATCAAGACTCATTAAGAATTTGTTTATAGTGTTTCATTCATGGAAAGTGTCCTTCACTCAAGTGTCTAAAGGTTCATCAAGATCTAATGGATTAGAAACCATCATTTTCCCTCAAACTTCTTTCACAGTCTCAGTTTAGCATATGTTAAGGTAACTTAGTATATGTTAAGATATTTTGATGAATCTTAGGTTTTTTTTTCACAGTGTGTACCTATTTGAGAGCCTCAAAACTATTATATTCTATTAAGGAATATGAATTGAGGTGTATATGATCCTTTAAGACTATATTTTATTTTGGATTCATGTTCCTTTCCATCCCCCATGTTTCATTCCATTTTCATGACTTTGTCACTGTGATTCACCATTGTTATGAGCTTATCACTCCATCTCCATTCTTAGTTTCATATATATTCCATTATCATTACATAAACCTATCACTACCTATTCACCTCCACATCATGAATCCAATGTTTAATACATTTCAAGGTTGTTGAGAAACACCATGGTCATGGGGATATGTTATAAAACCTTAAACCCTGATAAATCTTCATCTACAACCATGTTCAAAACTCAGTCAGCCTATATACATAGTCAACAAACTCGAGGAAGTCTCTATCATGGAGACCTAACCTAATGGAATCCATGTAATGATACAATCCATGAAATATCATGCTAATACATTTGAGTAGTCAAGGGAGTCTTATAGGTAAAGTGACAGTCCCCTTAGTCTGTACAAAAGAGCCTTTAACAATCACCTACAACTGTCATGAAAGTACATAGTTAATACAACATTAGATTAATATAAAGGTGCATATATGGAGTTATAAGAGATTTTAAATTATTTTTATCCCTATTTGAGGTTTCATACAAGCTCAAAATGCCAAGGAGACAATCATTGAACTTGTAGTCAAAGACCTAAAGACACTTACAGGCTGCCTTCTCATACACACACAAGTCCATTTGTAGTTTGGTCCGTTTTTAAGATAAGTTGGGAAGAAAATGAAGTTTATGAAGGAATTGAAATATAAATGAAGCTTCAAAAAATTCTTGGACCTATGAAGGGGTAGAGTGTTAAGGTGAAGTTCTAGGCCAAAGACACAGTCCTAGCAAATCTTCACCTATAGCCATGTACATAAGGTGTGAACCAAAGTGCAACATAGTGAAGAGTGAGAGGTGTTTGAAAGTGTTTAGATATTATGGAAGATTTAAATATTTTAAAAATCATTGGAAAGGCTTAATTCAAGTTCATAAGCTTATATAATGTTCAAAACACAAACAGATGACTCCCTAAGAACATACATAGGCTACAAACTTGAGATAGGCAGTTAAGCCTAAAGGGAGGGAAAGTATGAGATAATGAACACTAGGTTACATATTAGACAAGACATATAGTTATTTAATTATGTTGAGTCCAAAATATATGATGTGGAGGATGGTAAGAGCAAACCCAAAACCTCAAACATACACAGTCATATACACATAGTTAAAATCTTAAATCCAATTTTGGCAGAATTTATGGTTTTAGAACCTCTAAAGATGTAGTCATATTCTAAAACTTAGTATAAGTATTTATTGTGACTATATAAAACCATTAATTATATTCTAAAGGTTAGAAAAATGGTGGAGACATTCACTATTCTATCTTAGAGCTCCTGCAGTCAGTTAGACAACCATTCATGAGACCAAGAAAGTCATTTAAGAGTTGTGAGGACAATATAGAGATTTTAAACTTCATAATATGGTTTTAAAGAAATGAAATATGATTTTATTGTCTTTAGATACTCTCTTTGGATAGGTAAAACTTAGATTTCAAGATGAAATGCCCTTGAGTGCTAATTAAGAAGTCAGAGCTATAACTAGTCTATACATACCAACTGAAGACCTTAGCTTGTTTTCAAGTTTGTCAAAAGTTGTAAAAAATTGAAGGTAAAGGTAGTAAGGTATGTAAATATTCCTTGATTATAATAAACTCAAAAAATTTAGGAGAAATACCAAACTTAGTCACTAAGGGCTATATAAGCTTGATTGGGTGTAAACCCTAGACAAATAAGATGAAGTATATAGAGAGTAGTAGTGGTATAATATATGTTGAAAGGATTTTTTTTACCTTGGTATAATATTTAAAACTCCATTAGACATGTATTATAATGAGGAATAACCATTCATACTCCACACCAGCCCAAACACTCAAACTTGATAGTCATGGCAGTGTAACACTACAAGCAGTCTTATGAGACCATGGAGATACAATGGGTTTTAAGTTGTTAGAATAAATAAAAGAGGTTGGAATATGTGGGAGAATAGATATTATGATTTATTTTGAAACCATAAATTATGTAAAGGACATCTAAAACTTTAACACTTATTATTAAGTCTTTTAGGCCTAAAGCTAGTCTTAAGACCTAAAAGCTCCACCATCACATGGAGGCACTTTCAGACTCCATAAAGAAAAATAATACCATGAGGAGGTGTAATATATTGTTTAATATATTATAAAAGTGTTTTAAAAAATATAATAATAAGGGAAAGGTCATTTTAGTCTCAAGAACCATCTCAAACTACATAGTCTACATAACTAGTTCGACCCATCTGTTTAGATGCTTATATCTTTCACCACTAGAGGACTTAGACAAAATTATATTAGTAAGATTTTATGACCCATATTTACTTGAAATTAATGGAGGATTGAGTTTGTTTTAGGGGCAAAAATTTATGAAATCATTGATAATATTATAAGCAGGTCCAGAATGCATGTAGAGAGCCCATAGTCCACTTCCCTACATACATAAATTGACACACATTTTGCATGGAAATCCAATATTCTCCAAAAATTTAAAGGGATATATGTAATAAAGATCCATGGCAATAAATTTTGCTTTGGAGGTCCTAAATTTATGAACCATCGTTAAGATGGTGGACCTCTAAAACGCTCCCTAAACCCTACTATAGACCCAATTTTGGAAAACTTGATGTTTTGGTACCCAAATTCACATGAATCACCTAATAAACACTTGAATCATGAATTAAACTCATAAAGGGTCCTAACCATGGTATCGTGTTGTACAAAACTATATGAACCTATCAAAAAGTAGTGTTTTTAGGGAAAAAGAGTAGAAAGAGAGGTATAAGGTAGTTTAAAGAGATGTCAATCATTAGATATGTTTTTTAGCACTTGTTTCACATTATCAAGAAATTTTATGTCCAAGGATCTTCCTATAAATTCCTTTGTGAGTCTCTTCTAGTTTGTAGAAGTGAAAGACAAGGTGACCTAGTCTCCTAGTGTGGCAAGTTTATGAGTATGAATCACTCAAGGAGACCTAAGTTATGATTTTAGGCCTTGATTTAGGCTTAAAACTCAATTTTCATAGGCATGCAAGGTTTCATATAGGTTTTAATGGACATCAAATGCAAACAGTTAGGCTATTAGGCCTAATTATCCTAGTAGACCTACTTGGTCAACAAGGAGACATCAAAGTTGGCATAGAGAATGGAAATCAATGCATGACTAGATCTTAAGTGGAAATCAATTCATAATTGATCTTGGAAATCAATGCATAACTAATCCTTAAGTGGCAATCAATGCATATTTCATGGCTTTAATTAAGGAAGGAGTCATTCTCTTAACTTGGTTTTATATTAAAAGGGATAGATTGTTATACACTTATGATGGCCTAATGACACCTCATCAATGTGTAACTTCTAGTGCATATCATGTTTCAATACTAGGTTGAACAAGTTAACCATATCCTCCACCACCTCATTTCAACACCCAACAACTAATTCAAAGATCATGCAAGAACATCAAACATGGAGAGATTTTTGGAGGACTATTTGTAACTATTTGTAATCAAAGTAATATATGAGTTAATGATGGTCATTGATAACCTTTTCCTATCTCATCCATGTTATTTTTCCTCTTCTTATCTCCTCTTTTTGATATATATTTAGGTTGAAGACCTTAATTGGCATCCCTTAGGCTGGTATACAAAAACTTTACTAAAATTGTAACTTTCACTTTGAGTTAATGAGAAAAGATTGTTACAAACTTTTTCATTGTTGTTAGTCTATATCTTGATTGTTGACTTTCAGATAAGTATGATATTCATCTTCTTTTTTAGGTCCTCTCCTTTGCCTAATGCTCTGTTGTCATCCTCTACAGGTCACATGAAG
Organism: Torreya grandis; assembly: GCA_037957365.1. Taxonomy (NCBI): domain Eukaryota; kingdom Viridiplantae; phylum Streptophyta; class Pinopsida; order Cupressales; family Taxaceae; genus Torreya; species Torreya grandis. The sequence continues at coordinate 539,914 of JARHVA010002627.1, forward strand.
TGTTAAGAGATATAAGTTGTGTTAAAGAGTAAGTTAGTTTATAGTGTCTTTCATAGACATCCATTAATTTACCTTCAAGTTATAGAAATTTTATCTAACCTTCATATAAAATACTCATGTTTATGATTGTATTAAGATAGTCTAGTTGATAAGCTATTCACTTTTGATTCACAAGTGTGCTTAAGGACAAGGTTAAGAGAGGATCATTAAATAATTGGTGCATCATCATCACTAGTATAGGTTTTCCCTTTAAGTTATATTTCTAACTCTTTTCACCATCAATTCAAAATAGGTTTATGAAAAATTTTCAAATTTGATACATCAGAGAAATTAGCCTCATAATCTAGAGCTTTGGTCTAGTTATAGGTAACCCACAACCTGTAGACCAATCTAATGTTAGTCCAAGTTTGAAGGAGAACTAAACAATCTACTTCACATGGTGCAACTAGGGTTTCTAATAGTTCTAGCATGCCGAGTGAGACTACTCATTCAGAGGATTTGGAGCATACATCTACATATTTGAGTGCATTAGCAAGCTTCAAAGGTTTTGGAGGTAGCGTTTTAGATATTTCATGCCAAGAGTGGTTACAATATATTCCCCAAAAGGTAAGGAGACTAAATTTATTGAGTTGTCTTTAGATATAGTTAAGAAAAAGAAATCTTCTTAGTTTAATCCAAATATTTCACCTCCTAATTCTCCTAATTTTTACCAAAAAGATAATTTTATGCAAAAAAATATTGTCTAAACAAATACTGTTGTAAATCCCACACTTCAAATGGCTATTTTTAGGAGATAAGCTTTTGTGCCTTTTAATGGTGATAACCCCTTAAACCCAACCAGTTTAATGATATCCCTACTATTTCATTAAATATCCTTCCTTATTTCATAGGAGAGACTTAACTACTCCTATTGAGTATATTGTAGACATAGCCAATCTATGTTCAGTGCATAATGTAACCCAGGAGAATATGGCTATGAGATTGTTGGCAACTTATTTTAAAGGTAAGGCACTTTAATAGTATAGGGGTTTAGCACCTTCATCCATTAACACCTAGGATGAGTTTGGAAAAATCTTATGTAAGCATTTTGAAGACAAGAGTAACCATCTTTCCTTGGTTGAACAACTTATTACAATCAAGAGAAATTCCTATGAGTTCATGGTAGACTTCAATTATAGGTTTTAGAAAACCTAGGATAAGATCCCTATAGTTATCAAACCCACCCCTAACTATGCATTCTTGTATTACTTGAAAGCTCTAGATTCATATGTGGCATTTATCATATAATCAATGGGAGGAAGCACCTTACTAGAGTCCTATGAAGTAACAATAAATACTAAAAATAACCTAATCCAAGTAGATAAACTCACCCATAGAATACCCATGCCTTTGTTTCCATAGATTCACCCTCTTGTGCCTACCATTGCTCCATTACCAACCCCAACTAATCTTGATCAAATAGATGGTAACCAAGTGGACATATTGGGTAAGATATAGGGGATGATTAAGTCCCAAAATAACAATCTAGTGGCCTTAGAAAGGGATAAAATTCTACCTCATAGGCCTTATCAGGCACTTTACCAAGATCTTAACCAATCTTATCATTATAATATGCCTCCTTATCAACCCAATCAATAGGGTCAAGGGTAGATTATAGAATCAAAACCATATAATGCTTATAATCCTAATGTTGCTATTAGTTCTAGAGATTTGGTTCCAACTCAGAACAATTATGCTCAAGAAGGTCAATGGTCTAGTTAATGGGAGCAATGAAATAATATGGCAATGGATCTAGTTGGTGAGGTAAGTCAACAATATTTCATGTAACAAGGTAAAACTCTTCCACCACATGATAATCAACTACCTTCACAACACAAAGAAGCTTCTCTATCACATGGAGACATTCCTTATTTCAATCAAGCTAAGGTACCAAGTCAACAAGAAGTAGGTGGAATAAAAAAACCTTTTGAAAATACCTTTGCCAATTTCCAAGAAGGTAAAAATCCTTTTGATCAACTGGCAACTACTTAGGGTCATAATATGGCTAATGTGGATAAATCAATTGAAATTCATAAAAGGTCCAAAATAAGGGTAGTTGGTGATGCTTTGGGTTTTCAAAAGGCAACCACTCTACCTTCTTAACCACCTCAAAATATTACCACTCAATATGCACCTCAAAAGTCCCCATCAACTTAGCATGTACAAGATGGTAAGGGGTAGAATCAAAAAGGTCTTTTCATACCATAATTTATACAGACTTTATGTAACACTTCTACTCCTAAATAACATCCCAAGACAACCAATAATACTCTTAGAATTGTTTATTAGATGAATAAGTCCCTTGTCTCTATTTTTATGTGGGACACATTACTTATTTTGGGACAAAAGGATCTCTTACAAGAAGAGCTATCCAAGATTCATGTTTTGGACAAACAAGCAAAAAAGGTAAGTGTTGTTCTTACAAATTCTAGTCAACCTCTTGAGCCTCAAACACCAAAGGTAGTTAATCCCCCCCTTCTATATTTAATTTGTCATAGTTGATTGCCTTGTACATAATTTTATGATTGAAAGTGGTGCTAGTACCTCTATCATGCCTAAATCCATAACTAATAAGTTGGGACTTCAATATGAGCCTCATGAGAAGGGAGTTTTATAGTTGGATGAGTCTCCTACTAAGACCGTAGGTGTTATTAAGGACCTTAAGGTCATTTTAGTTTCTTGTCCTAATTTTACTATCTCTCAAGTTGTGGTAGTAGTTGATTTTCCCCCCTACTTTGATTTATGCTTGTCTAGGGATTTTACTACCAAAATAGGGGAATATCTCTCTTCTGATTGGTCTTATATGGTTTTTAGAACTAGGTATGGGACAAAGGTTACCATAAATTCAGAACCTATATATAGATTCCATTTAGAATCTTATATGCCTAACTTATCAAATATTAATTTCACTATCTTAGAGGAGGATGAACACTTCAATGATCAAGAACCTTATAAATCACTTGAAGGTCTACCATATTTACTCCTTGATGAGTAGGTAGATGATAACCATGGTTATAATCCTTATAAAAGTATTGAATAATCAAGTTTGGGTGTTTATTACATGCATGAAGAAGGTGCCATAATTCCAAGTTTCACTAGCACAACATAAGATCATGAGGGAGTTTGGAATTTGTTCTTTGATGGGTCTAAATCAAAGAATGGGATGGGGAAAGTGTTATGATTGTGTTTCCTCTCAATAAAATGTACTATTCTACTCTAATATTATAATTCAATTGCACCTCTAATATTTCAAAACATGAGTCTCTCATTCATGGTCTCTAGTGGGCAAGAAAGAGGGGTATTAACCTTATGCAAGTTAAAGAAGATAGTGAATTAGTAGTGCAGAAGGTAAGAGGTCTAAGTGAAATAATTAATACACTCTTGAAGGCATAAAAACATAGTGTTTGGGATCTTATGTAATACTTCCAAGATTTTAACATTCTTCCATTCTTAGAGGATCCAATCAACATGTAGATTAGTTAGCTGTTATTGGGGCACAATATGATATAGTGGATGGGCTCAAGGACACTAAGGAGCAATCCAAAATTAAATTGGTATGTAGGCCCTAAATAAATTATAATTAGGTAAGTTGACAAGTATTTTATAGTGACAAACAAATTTCCTATTTCCTAAAACATGAGGCAAAATTTTCCTCAAAGAACCAGGATAAGTTGCAACATTAATATAAGGACCAAATTGTCCAATTGAAGTCAAATAAGTTACCTAAGGGCTTGGTAACTTTGGATATAATATTTAATGAGGATTATCAGCTGATAAAATATAATTTAAGCATCTCCACTAAAAAGGAACATTATGAAAAAATTGCCATATTTGAAGATAGACTACTCAAGTTAGAAAAAGTGAATACTAAGGAGGAGAGAAAATACTTCATAGCATTGTGCAAAGAGTTTATGGATGTTTTTGCATGGGATTATCATGAAATGAAGGGGTTTGATTATAGTTTGGCATAATATACCATATAATTGGAATAAAATTTCAAACCTATGAGATAGAAACAAAGACCAATCAACCCCAAGGTTGAGATCCTTATAAGGAAAAAACTAACAAAAATTATTGAATATAACATAATATTTCCCATCAAACATTCTACATGGGTGGAAAATATTTTACCTATGAGGAAAAATAATGGGGAGATAAGGTTGTGTGTAGGTTTCATAGATCTCAATAGGGTGTCATTGAGAGATCACTACCCTCTTCCATCTATGGATCAGATTTTACAAAGAGTTTTAGTTTCACAAAGTTTTTCGCTACTTGATGGATACTCAGGGTATAATTAGATATTGGTGAAGGAGAAAGATAAATAAAAAACTACCTTCAAAACTAAGTGGGGTACCGATGCATACAATAAAATGCTTTTTAGACTGTCCATTGTCGGAGATACTTTCCAAAGGGCAATGGATGTGGATTTATAAGAACTTATAAGTGAAATGGTAAATATTTATATTTATGATATTATTGTGATTTATAAAGATCCTAAGGATCATTTGACACATTTGAGATTGGTGTTTGATAGGTGTAGACAGTTTGGTGTCTCTTTGAACCCCCAAAAGTGTATCTTTGTAGTGCATGAGGGATGGCTTCTAGGACATGTTGTATCCAAGGGTGGAATTTATATTGGTATTGAAAGAGTAGAGGAAATAATTGATTTGTATTTTCCTAAAAACAAGAATGGATTTCAAAGTTTCTTGGGTAAAATAAATTTTATTAGGAGGTTCCTACTTGGATTTGCAAAATTGGTGAGGCCACTATCTCACATGCTCAAAAAACATCAAGAGTTCTCATGGAGAAAATAATGTAAGAAAAGTTTTGAGGCCATTATTAAAGATAATACCCTAATAAACCTTGATTTTACTAAATATTTCTTTATGTATGACTTCTCCATATGTGACACAATTTTTGTCATGCTCATACAACAAAACAGTGAAGGATTAGAGCAACCTATTACTTTTTTAGTCAAGCATTGGAAGGATATGAGGATAAATCTACATTTGTTAAAAATCATGTACTTAATATCATAAAGGGTCTAAAGAAGATTAGACATATGGTCTCTAACAATAATATCTTTGTGATGGTGGTTCATCCTAGTGTAAAGGATTTAATCCTTTATAAAGACCTCAGTGAAAAGAGGGATAATTGGGTGATCAAATGCATGGAATATAATATATAAGTGAATTTTAATTTTTTTTTCATAGGTAGGGAAATTTTTGAGCACCTTGTATCATATTTTAAAGATAAAAAATAAGTGGTTTTGACAGTCTAAGATAGTCAACATGTAGTTGTAACTATCTCTCCTTCCAGCTAGACACAATACATAGCAAGATTCATACAAATGGGAGAGTTTCCTATAGGATTAGATGGGGAATATATGAGAAATTTAAGGCTGAAACCTATACCTTACATTTTTATAGATGAAGTATTATTCAAGAAAGACATTGGAAGTATGTTTCGAAGATGTGTAGAAACTAGCCAAGTGGATAAATTATTAGAGCAATTCCATGATGGGCCTACATGAGGCCACTTTGAAGACAAGAACAAGAAATTAAATATCATAAGATATGGATATTTTGGGCCTAATTTTTTCAAATATTCACATGCTTGGGTTAGAAGATGTTCCAAGTGTGCAATGTTTACCAACAAACAAAGACTAGCTACCATGCCTTTAAAACCTATTCAAGTTGAGTAGCCCTTCATGAAATGAGGATTATAATTCATTGTAATTATTCATACCCCATAAAGTGTTAGAAATAAGTGGGTTTTGATAGGCACTTATTACTTTACCAGGTGGGTGGAGGTAGTTTCACTCAAGGAAGTAAATGAGAACTCAATTTTAGAGTTCTATGACAACCTAGTGACTCATTTTGGGGTGCCCTCAACCATCATATCAAATAATAATTTAGATTTTAGTATTGTAAAATTGTGTGAGTGGGCCCTTGATCATGGTATTTATCTCAAATCTTCATTCAATTACTATCCTTGGGGCAATGGACTAGTAGAGTCCACCAATAAGAATTTGATTAGGATCGTTAAGAGAACAATAGAGGATAGTCAAAGAGGATGGAATAATAAGTTAAATAATTCCTTTTGGGTAGATATAATTACTCTAAATACATATATTGATCACTTTAATTACCTCTTGGTTTATGGTAGATAAACAAATCTACCCATTTCATTAGAACTGCCAGCCTTGGAAATTGCACATCAGATGGAGCTTATGGAGAATGATGCAATGGAGGTAATAATGAATGAGTTGAGAGAGTTAGAGTAGACAAGGAAAAATTATATATATACTATGTGGTCCAACCAAGACCAAGTAAAAATGTCTTTTGATAATAGATCTTCATCTTAGACATTTCAACAAGGTGATTTGTGCTCAAGTGGGATGAAGATCATGCCAAACTAGGTAAACATTCCAACTTTGATAGTCTTTGGAGTGAACCATATATCATTACTATTTGTAATTAAATTAATGATTTCCAATTATCAACTTTTAGTGGTGAAGAGATCCCTATTCCTATCAATGGGATGTTCTTCAAGTATTGCTATCAGGACAATCAATCCTCTTGTACATAGTATTAGTTTCATTCCTCTAAGTGCTACTACACATGTTTGTTAGTTTTTATTTTATTTTAGTTGTTTGTTGTTGTTTCATAGTTTGTGTATTATTTATTTATTTTGTGTTCAAGTCTACAAGTTTTGATAGTTTCATATTATAGTCCAAGTCTTATGTAGCTATGAGTGATAAGTAAGGAGATTTTGGATTCTTTTGACAATTAGGCTAGTTAAACTAGTTGAGTCACTAGATATTTTGACCACTTTATATCATTAGGCATAAAAATGTGTCAAATTGAGTATTATTATCTTTTTTATATTATGAAAACCTCATAGTTGTCATGTATTTTGAGGAATCAGGGAAACTCAAAGGACTGTTCATTGGTTGTCAAGTGAAAGAGGTATGAGTCTCATGTCTTGTCATGGTCATGTCTCATTTTTATCTTGTTTTAAGTCTCCTCATTGTGTTTGAGTATATTTTTGATGTATTTATTAATGAATTAAAGTGGTCTTATGATATAGACCCAATTAGCTAAGTTGGTTGAATATAACAGTTGATGACTCACTATGAGATTCTTTGATGTATTCAGTATATTCAAGCATGGTGGGATATAAGCCTTGAAAAGGGTGATGAAAATAAATAAAATTATCATGAATAACTTTTAAGAAGGTTATAAGGTACTCTTGTGATATTCATTAGCAATATTCTTTTGAAACTATGTGTATGTGGTCTAAAAGTGAAAGTTTTGGTCTTTAAATGGAAAAATATGTTCTAAAAAGGCCATTAAGCCATTAATAACATATTTAAATCACCCCATGGTCATAAAATTACTTTATTCAATCATTTCATGCTTTGAAAATGTCTCTTCTACGAGTTTAGAAGGTTCTTTGGCCACCAAAAGAGCTCCTATGTGTGAAAGGAGCTACCTTTTTGATCTCCTTGGTGTCTTGCTTGATTTGAAGATGATTTTGACCAGTATTTTCTCCTTTTTCCCCTAAAATTGTGGTCTGAAGCTGAAATATGAGGAAATGAAGGAGAATTTATAGGTTTTGACAGTGTTTTTAGATGGTACAGATCCATACTATATAGATTTGCTCAAGAGGAGTCTTGGAGATGCAATAAGAACTAGTTATAGACACATGGTGAAGATATTAGAAGGTTTGGAAAGACCAAAACCAATGTGTTTTCCATGGATTGTTCATTGGAAGATAACAAGATCACCTCAGGTGTATGCTTAGTCTATATGGTAGAGAGATAAAGTAGATCTGAGTTCTTGACCAAAGGAACTAGAATTTATGACCTTCCATTAATGGGTGTTGGTTTTTGGTTTAGTATTCTTAACTTTATGAACAAAGGCTAAGAAATTAAGGGTTCTATTCACTATTTAAATTTGCACAAGGCAAGGAAAGTGGTATGGTTTTATGAAGTTCCTGACTATTTTGACCAAACTACTAATTGATCTTGGTTATTCAAGTATTGAAGAGATCTTTAATGGATTACACAATAGTTTGATACAAATGAGTGAGTGAATAGAGTTCAAGAACACATCTATCACCAAATCTATAGTCTACAGGTAATTTGAAGGACAATGTATAGTTCATAATGGATCCAAGGTTATGAAGACTCATTAAGACTTTGTTTGTAGTGTTTTATTCATGGCAAGTGTCCTTCACTCAAGTGTCCAAAGGTTCCTAAAGATATCATGGATTATAAACCATCATTTTACCTCAAAATTAGCATATGCTTAGTTGTTAAGGTATTTTGATGAATCCTAGGTTTCTTTTTGCACAATGTATACTTCTTTGAGAGCCTCAAAACTATTATATTATATTAAAGCATATGCATTGAGGTGTCTATGATCCTTTTAGATTTTTTTGGATTGTGGATTCATGTTACTTTACATCCCCCATGTTTCATTCCATTTTCATGACTTTGTCAATGTCACTCACCATTATTATGAGCTTATCACTCCATCTCCATTCTTAGTTTCATATATATTCCATTATCATTACATACACCAGTCGCTACCTATTAACCTCCACATAATTAATCCAATGTTTGATACATTTCAAGGTTGTTGAGAAACACCATGGTCATGCGGATGTGTTATAAAACATTAAACCTTGATAAATCTTCATCTACAACCATGGTCAAAACTCAGTTAGCCTATATACATAGTCAACCAACTCAAGGAAGTCCCTATCATGGGGACCTAACCTAATGGAAATAATGAAATGATAAAAGCCTTAAAGGATCATGATAATCCACTTAAGCAGTCAAGGGAGTCTTAGAGGTAGAGTGACAATCCCCTTAGTCCATACAAAATAGCCTTTGACAATCACCTACGATTGTCATGAAAGTACACAGTTAGCACAACATTAGATTAAGACAAAGGTGAATATATGGAGTTAGTAGAGATGTGAAAGGAATTTGAGCCCTATTTGGGGTTTCATACAAGCTCAAAAGTCCAAGGAGATAGTCATTTAACCTATAGTCAAAGACCTAAAGACACCTACAGGCTACCTTATCATACACACACAGGCCCATTTGTAGTTTGGTCCATTTTAAATATAGTTTAGGAAGGCAGTGAAGTTTTTCAAGGAATTGAAATCTAAATTAAACTTCAAAAAGTTCTTGGACATATGAAGGGGTAGAGTGTTAGGGTGAAGTTCTAGGCCAAAGGCATAGTCCTAACAAATCTTCACCTATAACCATGTAACACAAGGTGTGAACCAAAGTGAAACACAATGAAGAGTGAGAGGTGTTTGAAAGTGTTTAGAGATTATGGAAGATTTAAATAGTTTCAAAAGAATTATAAAGGCTTAATTCAAGTTCATGATCTTAGAGAAATTTTAAAACATAGTCAGATGACTCCTTAAGAACATACATAGGCTACAAACTTGAGATAGAAGTTAAGCCTAAAGGGAGGGAAAGTATGAGATAATGAACACTAGGTTCCATCTCAAACAAGCCATATAGTTATTGAATCATGTTGAGGCCCATATATATGATGTGGAGGATGGTAGGAGTAGACACAAAACCTCATACATACATAGTCACACATAGTTAACATCTTAAAGCTAGTTTTGGTAGAATTTATGGTTTTAGAACCTATAAAGATGTAGTCAAACTCTCAAACTTAGTACAAGTATTTATTATGAATTTATAAAACTATTCATGATATTCTAAACGTTATAAAAATGGTGGAGGCATTCACTATTCTTTCTCAGAGCTCTTGCAGTCAATTAAACAACCATTCATGAGACCAAGAGAGTAATTTGGGAGTTGTGAGGATAAGATAGAGAGTTTAAACCTAATGAGAGGGTTTTGAATCAATTAAATTTGATTTTAGTGTCTTCAAATAATCTTTTTTCATAGTTAACACTCACATTTCAAATCAAAATGCCCTTGAAGGTTAACTAAGAACGCAAACCTATAACCAGTCTGTACATACAAGCTAAAGACATTCACTTATTTTTAGGTTTATTGGAAGTTGTAAAAACTTGAAGGGAAAGGTAATAAGGTATATAAATATTCCATGATGAGAATAAACTTATAAAATTTAGGATAAGCACCAAACTTAGTCACTAAGGGCTATATAAGCTTGATTGTGTGTAAACCTTAGGTAACTAAGATGATGTATATAGAGAGCAATAGTGAGAGAATATCAGTTGAAAATATGATATTTACCTTAGGATTAGAGTTAAAACTCCATCAGACATGTCTTAGAATGAGGAAGAACCATTTAGACCCCAAACTAGCCCAAACACTCATACTTGATAGTCTTGTTAGTGTAACCCTACATGCAGTCTTATGAGACTATGGAGATACAATGGGTTTTAAGTTGTTAAAATAAATGTAGGAGGTTGGAATAGGTTGGAGAATAGATATTGTGATGTTTTTGAAACCAAAAACTATGTATAAGACATCTAAACCTTTAATACTTAGTATTAGGTCTTTTAGGCCTAAAGCTAGTCTTAAGACCTAGAAGCTGAGGCACTCTCAGACTCCATAGATCAAAATTAGACCATGAATAAGTGTAATAGACTATTTCAGATCTTAGAAAAGTTTTTTAAATCAAATAAATTTAGGGGAAAGGTCATATTAGTTTTAAGAACCATCTTGAACTACATAATCTACACATCTAGTTTGACCCATCTATTTAGATGCTTATATCTTTCACCACTAGAGGACTTGGACCAAATGATCTTAGTGAGATTTGAGGAATCCTATGTAACTGAAATACATGGAGGAATGAGTTTGTTTTAGGGGCACATGTTGATGAAATCATTTTTAAGACTATAAATAGGTCCATAATGTATGTACAGAGCTCATATTCCACTTCCCTATGTACATACCTTAACACACCTTTTATATGGGAATGAAATATTCTCAAAAAAGATGAATGGGTATATGGAATAAATATCCATGGAAAGAAGTTATGGTTTGGAGGTCTTTACTTTATGAACCATCATTAAGATAGTGGACCTCCAAAACCATCCCTAAACCCTAATACATACATAGTTTTGGAAATCATGATGTTTTGGTACCAAAACACCCATGAATCACCTGATAAACACCTCAATCATGAACTAAACTCAAAGAGGGTCTTGACTATGGTAACATGTTGTATAGAACTATATGGACCTATCAAAAAATAATGTTTTTTGGGGAAAAAGAAAATCATTGGAGATGTTTATTTGGCACTTGTTTCACCTTATCAATGCATTTCATGTCTAAGGATTTGCCTATAAATGCCTCTATGAGTCTCTTCTAATTAGCTAGTCTGCAAAAGTGAAAGACAAGGTGACCTAGTCACCTAGTGTGGGAAGTTTATGAGCATGAACTACTCAAAGAGACCTAAGTTATGATTTGAACCATTAATTCAAGCCTAAAACTCACTTTTTCATAGGTTCTAAAGGTTTCATATATGTTTTTTATGGCCATAAAGTGCAAATAATTAGGCTATTAGGCCTAATTGGCCTAGTAGACTTACTTGGTCAATAAGGAGACATCAAAGTTGGTGTAGAGGGATGATAAATGAGTTAATGCAGTGAAAATAAATGCATAATTAACCCTTAAGTGGAAATCAATTTATAACTAACCCTTAAGTGGAAATCAATGCATAATTGATCCTTACGTGGTAATCAATGCATATTCCATGGCCTTAATGGAAGGAGTCATTCTCTTAACTTGTTCTTATACTAAAAAGGAGAGGTTATTATATGCTTATGATGGCCTAATGACACCTCATCAATGTGTAACTACTAATTCATGGTATGCTTCAAGATGAGGTTGAAGATGTGAACCATATCCTCTAACACCTCATTTCAAGACCCAAAAACTCATTCAAAGATCATGCAAGAGCATCAAGCATGGATAGATTTTTGGAGGACTATTTGTAACTAAAGTAATGTATGAGTTAATGATGGTTATTGATAAACTTTTTAATCTCTCATACATGATATTATCACTATTCTTCTCTCCTCTTTATGATATATATTAAGGTTGAAGGCCTTAATTGGTATCCCTCAGGCTAATATATAAAAACTCTACTGAAATTGTAACTTGCACTTTGAGTTAATCAGACAAAATTATTGCAGACCTTTTCATTATTGTTAGTATGTATCTTGGTTGTTTGTTTGTAGACTTAATTATATTAATATTATTTTTCAAGTCCTCTCCTTCACCTAATGTTATGTTGTCATCCGTTACAGGTCACATGAAATGTTAAGAGATTGAAGTTGTGTTGAAGAGTGAGTTAGTTTGTAGTGTCTTTCATAGACCTCCATTCCTTTACCTTCAAATTGCAGACCTTTTATCTAACCTTCATCTAAAATACTCATTTTTAGGATTGTATTAATAGATTTTATTTGATAATTTATTCCCTTTTGATTCTTAAGTGTGCTTAAAGACAAGGTTTAGAGAGGATCATTAAAGAGTTGGTGCATCATAATCACTAATATAGGTTTTCCCTTTACGTTATATTTCTACCTCTTTTCACCCCCAAAGAAAAATAGGTTTAGGAAAAGGATTCAAAGTTGATACATCATAAGAGATATCATAATAATATAGAGGTTTGGTTTAGTTATAGGTAACCCACAACCTATAGACCAATCCAATGTTAGTCCAAGTTTGAAGGAGAACTGAACAATCTACTTCAAAGGGTGCAACTTGGGTTTCTAATAACTCCTCATAGGAAAACTTTGAGAATATTTCCTAAAACTTATTTCAATATTTATGACCATTGTGTTGAATATAGTTTATCCACTAAATCATTTCTTACCTCTCAACCTCACGTTCAATAATTTTAGATTACTTTCCCAAGTTTCCCTTCTCATAATTATGCCTTCAAAAATGAAATTTAGATATATGGGCTATGAGCCTATCTCCATTCTAGATACATATATAGATAATGTGAATGATATAAATATGACGCATATGGACATGAATGAGATATGGAAAATAATGGATTATTGAAATATAACCAAAAAGGGACAACATATCTTGGATATCAGGCTTACACATTGTAGACACTATTTCTAAATTATATAGCACCACAGTCTTTTACACTTGAAAAATATATTCATAGATATACCTTCATCTTCTAGACCCTTCCCACTACCAAAAAGATTGCATACAATATCTCTTTGTGTCTATTTATTATACCTTAGTCCAACCAATTTTATTATGATGACTCAAACCTTCTATCTATTAGAGTAGCTTATTTATCTTTGCTTATTGTTTTAACCTTTTAGGACTTAGATAAAGGTAAATCCTATGTTGTTAAAGAGCCGAGTATAGTAAATCAGGGTAGAAATATGCAATAAATACATCCATTGATTTTTTAAAAAAATTGACTAAATTTGACATTTCTAAAAATAATAATAAATAATGTAAATGAGAAATTAGCTAAAAAATGACAGACAAATGATCTAGAGGCTAAAAACCGAGGCAAAGTCTAGTCTAAGTGTCATAAATAGGATCTAGGTGTCAAAAACCCTTCTAGATTTTAGTGACCTAATTGGATAATAGTGCCATTTGGTACTAGTGACCCTATTTTAGTAGTAGTGTCCTCTATGTAAAATTATTCTTAGCTTTTGAGTGCACCTGTGTTTAGGTCTGTCAAGCCTGTTCCTATGCACACAAGTTTTGAAATCTTGTAGATGACCTATTTTGATTGATTTTATCATCAAACCTTAATCCTATATGTTTCTAGGGCATCTAGTTTATACAATCAGTAAAGTGTGTTTGTTAGTGGGGTAGGATAGACATCCTTAACACCCTACTATGATGAATTTTACCTACATACCAATACTCTAAAGAGGGATAAAACCTGATGTAGTTCTCCCAACATAAGTTTTGGTACAAGTGTAAGTGAAACTAGTATGATGGTTGACTTAAGGGATTTGAATGTGATTGAGATTGGAAATATAAATAATTTGAGATTAAGAATGTTGTAGATGATTGTGTGTATAAGTAGGGCATGATAGGAATTGATAACCTTAATTATGCACAACTTATTTTGAGTTTATATGTGTAATTTGCATCTGATTTCCATCTAGTGGTTAGAGGGATAAAATTCATTTATATATACTTTTTTGGTAGTTATGAGGGTGTTAAAATAATATTCATTTATGGAAAAAGGAGGAAAAAGATAGTAACACCAAAATTGGGACACTAGTGCTATATGGTTCTACTATTCATATTATGGCATTAGTGTCCAGGTGGTAAAACCTAAGACATGAAGGGACATGATAAAAGAATGGGGGTCTAGGACTAATTTAGGGATGACTAGGGATGCCTATGACTCACATGAAGGCTAGATAAGTGTGAAAATAGGCCCTAATATAGATCTAGGGATAAGCTAGGGATAGGTGGTCTCAAGTATCATTCTTTGCACTCAAATGTTATTTTTTAGGCGATTAAATTTACCCCCATTTATTATATAAATACATCAAATTAAAATGACTAGAATAAAGGAAAAATAAGTGAACCTAGACTTACTTAAGAGGTGAATCCTATGAATCTAGATCTAAGTATGTGAAGTATGCTCTATTGGGTGTCTTGTAAGTGAAACATGAATAGAACAATCCTTACTTAAGAGATATCAAAAGTAAATATAAAACTAAGTAAAGAAGTAAAACTGAGTAAAGAGAGAGGAAAGGGATGAATACACCATACTGGGTATGCAAACTAATGCCTAAACCTAGTGATAACCTGTGTGAATGTATATATATATAGTGATTAATTGATGAATATCTTGGATTGAACTGATGGCTTGTTCAATCTTCATGTGTGGGCAACTCAAGAACTCAATTTGATTTTGACTCCATGATTGCCTACCCTTGCTTGGTGTATCATGATTAATGAATAATTTGTATTGGACTAATGGTGTGCCCAACCCTCTCATGTAGGTGGATCAAGAAATCAAGTAGAATATGATTTTATCATTGCCTACCCATGTGTAGTAGATGTATCTAAAACTGAAACTACATGATGTAACTAGAAATTTTTACTTGGAGATGTTGGCTTTATGACCACTCAGGTATATTAGGTAGTTATAGGCCATTTAAGAATGCTAACCACTACAGATGGAGTAAGTTATGAATATGGTGTGTAACCAAAAACATGGTGTCTAATGTATATAACATAGATAATGACATGGAACTTGTCATTCCATTTAATCAACTGGTATATAAGTAAGCATATAAAAACAATGTTTTACACACACCCCCAAATCTGAAATATGAGCATATGGATTTTTGATTGAGTTGTAATAATATGTATCTGAGTATCTAAATTGAGATGAAAATGATCATGCTACACATGATGACCCAAATCTAAGCTTAATTGATCAAAACTATTAAATCTATAATTGAACCTATGCAAACCTAGATTGTACATGCTATACTTTTTTAGCCAATCTAGATTTTTATGAAATGGAGGCTACTAGATAGTAGCACCGTATCTTAGACAGTAGTACTATGTTGCACTACTATCCTAATTTGGGTGCTAACATATGACTATTATGAATTCAATGTAACTGTAACTAATCTCTATGTCATTATTTCCCATTATTTTTACTAAAGTCTAATTTCTACAAATTGAGCTTGTGTGCTAAAAATTATACTATGAGTGCATTTTGATAGCATGATATCTATGATAAACCCCTATGAATTCCCCCTCTTTTGAGGGGAGTTTTTGAACATGTGTAAGAATAGTCTTCCAAAGAAAAAATCTCAATAAAATGTATTTTAGATGGAGCATATATGATATCTATGTAAGAATCTGATATAATGTGCATACATAACATCAAAAAGTAAACTAATTTGAGAAAAAGTTTATAATGCGTGATGTATGTTATGTCGAACATTCACAAGGCTA
This sequence comes from Torreya grandis, assembly GCA_037957365.1. Taxonomy (NCBI): domain Eukaryota; kingdom Viridiplantae; phylum Streptophyta; class Pinopsida; order Cupressales; family Taxaceae; genus Torreya; species Torreya grandis. The sequence continues at coordinate 555,911 of JARHVA010002627.1, forward strand.
TCAAGCTAGTTATAAAAATGTATGTGATAATAAATTTGATTAATAACTAAGTAGCTACCTAGGGGGATAGGGCATGATGTCCATCAAGACACCATAGTAGGAAGGGGAGATGCATGAAGTGCTTCATGACATCCAAAACTATAATGTGTGAAAATAAAGATATATGTGTAATGGTTATGATGCATATAAGAAAACATACATAAAACACAAATGAGGCATGTAAAGTAGGCCAAGGCACTGGAATACAAGGGACATGGGCACATGTCACTTAATCTGAGAAAGCAAGACACATAAGGACATGTTCAAATGTCTACATATGTAAACAACAAACAAGTTGGCTTAGAGCCAAATAGAAGGACATGTTCATATGTCTACATACATAATCAAGAAATTATACACAAGGACAAGGGTACATGTCCAAAGCATATATATAGTGAAAAGAAGTGGTGTAGAGCCATATTCAAATGCCCTCGAATAGAAGAAGCATAGAGATACAATCAAGTCTAAACTAAAAAACCTAGAAATAAAAGTATTCATGAACATGTAACATAAATATGTGTAAAAGTTAAGATGTACATATACTGAGTCTAAAGTAGTGGTAGTCACAAAAAAATATGATTAAGTGTAGCATGATTAATATCAAGATATAAAAATTCTAAATTTGTGATGTAGAGTTTAGAAAGATATAACCTAGTAATCAAAACTGTGTATAGGGTGCCCCCAAATGGGTGAATGTGTCAAATGAAGAACCTGTGTAGCTATGTATATTAACCTAGTGGGTAGAAAATAACAAATCTAGATTAGTGTAGTGGACCTGAGTCCTATAAGAAATCTACAAGCTCTTGATAAGAATAAGTGAAGCATATATGTATGATAGAACTAACCATATTAAGATAGATATCATATATAGTATCTAAAAAATATAAGAAATGCAAACATGACAATTCATACAATCTATAATTTATATTTTCTAAGTAAAATTCAAATGTTTTTGTGTTTTTAAAATATTATATTGTTTTTATATTTTTTAGATATAAGATATGTACAAGTAAAATGAAAATGTAACTATATTCAAGGAGCAAGAAATAAGGAAAGTATGTACAAGAAGTGAGGAATAATACTAATCGATGAGTCTCATGGGAGACTCACTATCAATGTGGCCTATGAAAAATAAAGGAATAGTGATCATGCATGCTATATGAAAAGGTAATTGTGGTCTCAAAACCTATTGTATTGAGTGATATATAGCTGGCACTATCCATAAAGTGGTACTAATAATCCTTGAAATTGACTATGGTGTCCTATGAACTATAGGGGTCTTAAGGACCTATCTGGTAGAAGATTATTTAACTAACATAGGTACCCTAAGAAATCAATAATACTGATCTTAGAGGAAAATGAGTAGAGGGAGGCCATCTAGAACATGTAACATATCTCTAATACATGGGTCTCTCTAATAATGGTCTCCATGGGAGAGTATGTGTATGTGGTAATACTGTAGGATTAAATCTCACCTTGAATAATGTCTCCACTAAACTCTATGGTGTATTGATGGGAACTATGGCCAGAGCTATAACTGATAACTAAGCTATAACTAGTAGCTGTAGTGTAACTGCCTATGGGATAGGTAGAGGATACTAATATGAAATACCCTTAATTATGATCACCTAATTTGCATGTATATATTTATGGCATCTATTCATGGTGGATGGGATGGATCATAACTTCTATATCCATGACCTACCTAATAACATGTCAAATGTGCCTGCACTAGGTACTAATAATAGTCTAGTGGCAACATATGCTAGTCCAACCTATAGTGGAAGTACAATATACATAATGGAGATCTGAATATTTCCACTGAAACCACAAATACTTGTGTTTTTAAGAGATATATCCTTATATGAATACCCCAAATATTGTAAAAATGTGATAGTGTACATGTTAATACTTGACCCATTGTCAACCATAACACTCTGAATAGGATGATGATATATATAGGCCCTTACAAAGAGTGCATATTAATATGAATCATCATCAACAATCTCATGCTCTAAAAAAGTTGTTACTATTGTATGGTACACACTAGTAATATTGTGTATAGTGTGTACATATGTGGTAGTAGTGTCATGTGATGCCTGTGGTGGATGTGCCTCATACATGTAGCGGATACCTAAAGTGCCCCTACCTCATTTATTATGTGCCTTGGAAATGGATCTGAGAATATTTTCAATGATTTAGATTTCATTTGTTGAAATTTGGGTGCCTTTGTGGGTGTGCCCACATCAATTATATTGGATTCTACCAAATCTTGTATCTTATGTTTTAATGTGATGCATCGATTTATTGTATGGTCTGGTGACCTGTGATATACATGAATTCATTACAATCATATATTTAGAAGAGTCTATGTTGTATCAACCTCTTTTATGGGAGGGAGAGATATATATGACATTGCATTTAAGGATCTGCTATAAAACACGTGTTGGCAATTCTATAAGGTTGGTGAAAACCCTCTATGGAAGAGTTGATAAAACTAGGCTAGGAAATGGATCTAAAGCTGCATTAACTATGGTCTTTAGATCACTCTTATTTTTAGTGGCTCTTACCTTATATGGAGGCTTACTATAACTCTTAGTATTTAGTTTTGTTCCACTTTTATATTTTAGTTTACACATAAAGATAAACTTTACTTCTCTTAATTCAACTATGTGGCAAAAATCTGTGAAGGTTGGAAACTTATTGATCAAGATAGTTTCATGTAATGTTGGTAGTAGGCTCTATTTGAATATGTCATGGATCTCTCTATCTACCATGGGGCTTGTCAATTTGGCCAATATAGTCTTATATTACAATATATATTCTGTAATAGGCTCATTGGATTTTTGCTTCAATTGTGCTACTTGAACATATGAGATAATATCACTGATGTTTATTGAGAAGTGTACTAAAAACATATCTGCCAATGTATTGAATGTGATGATAGACTAATTTAGTAGATCAAAGATGTTAGAACACAACTATCTACTAAGAAGGGGGGTCAATCAATAGATTGACTAAATTATTCCTTTTAACATCTCTTTTAAAAACAAATTAGAATGGATATGTAGATTAAAACATATATGTAGAGATAACACACACAAAAACACAACACCATATGTATACATGGAAAACCCAATATGGGAAAAACCATGGTGAGGATAACTACTAGAATATACTATTCTAATCCAACCTCATAGTCAAAACCTCACTGGTTACACATTTAAGGGCACTGACCCTAAGGAGACACCAATCCCCTAGTTTAAGAGCACCAACTCTAAGGAAGCACCCACTCCCTAACTGAGCACCAACTCAACTTATTTGATGGCACCTACCTATCAAATTCTACTATGGATCTATAACTCCAGATTTTAATATAGATTCAAAAATGAATCCAATCTCAATTCTTTGTTATAGGTCTAGTTTGTAACTACTCATACTCTGCACATTCTCTTCTTATTATCTTCTCTCTACTCTAGTTATGTGTCTCTAATATTTATCTATTTGACACACTTCATCAATATCTTTCTCTCTACCTCTCTCTTTATATTTGACTCTGCTTAATGACAATAGCAATAACTCCAGTAGCTTTTACTATATCCTAGATGACACATATATAATAATTTTATTTAGGTCTTTATATATTCTCTATGTTCACACTAGATGGCTAACACATCATGCTAAGTTCTATTGGACTTTAGTTACAATATTTAACTACAAGTTTCCCATGTTTTGAACTCATGCTTCATCACCATGATTCTTAGTCTCATTACTATTTATAGCATGTGATGGACTCTAGTTCTGATGCACATGCATTATTACATTGATTTGATTGATTACAAAAATCAAATTCATTATTTGTGTCATGATTTATGACTTAACTAAAATTTCCTACATGTTCTAATTCTTGACCATTAGGATGATCATATATTTAAATACTAACCATTGATCTTAAGTTTGGTGCCATGATATGATGGTCTTCATTCAATCTGCTCAACTTTAAAATGCATTCATTAGATCAATATCTGATAGGCTTACACACTCCATTAGATCTTTGTATGCTTATAAAATTTAACTCTTCAAATTAAAAACACATTCCTTGATATTTTTTATCTAATCTCTCACATGCCGTTAGATCTTCTGACAAGCTCAATCTTTAACTCACCTCTATGTCAATAAAAATTGAGCACTTTATCCCATTGAATTCACTCACTCCATTGGATATTAATTATATGATCACCCACTCACCATTAGATATTTTGACAAGCTTGATCTTTATCTCTACTTATCTCTCAAGAAAGTGACACTTGGCATTAGCGCATGCCTTATTGACTTCATTGCACATTATTGGATCTTTAATGTATGATTAAGTGCTCACCATTGATCAAGATTTAAAATTCAACCACATGTCCTCATCTCATTTTATCTTGACATCTTGGACCAAATGCACTCTATCGATCTCTTCGAGACTTGATTAAAATTTACCTTGTGCAGATTTGATTATGGGGACCATCTCAATATGCCTAGAAGGGTAACTTTGCACCTTCATATCTATTGCTTCGATCATCCATCTTATCTAAAATTTTGACCATATAAACTAGGCATGATAATGAACAAACCCATATGCTCATTTCTTCTTGAATATTTCATGCATGTAAGATATAACACCATTAATATTCTCACTCATATTATTTTGCCATAGATTCAACCATGCCTATAATTACCTAGAAGGCCAACTTTGTTCTGGCATAACTTTTGATGCAATTCATTGCATGACCTGTAAATTAGTGCATAATATAATATCATATAGGGGATTCCATACATATATTCATCTACTCTAGAAAACTTCATAGGTGTAATATATGACATCATAAAAATGCCTACTTAGATTTTTCTTACCATCTGCAAACTTGACTAAGTGTGGGAAAACACTGCCAAAATGCCTAGGAACCTAACTTTTCTCATGCATATATTTTGTCATACTACATCACATGACCTAAGATTCAGTGCATAGAATCTAGGCACAAAAATAAACAAACCCATATGATCATTTTGTCCTGACACCTCCGTGTGTGCAAATGTTTACCTCATCAACATGCTTACTTGGTTTTGCTTGAACCCTTTTTCAAATTTGGCTAAGTATAGAAACTTAGTGAATTTTGTCTGAGTAGCCAAATTTTCATCCCCATATCTTCTACCATGCTTCATCACATGACTTCAAATCTAGTGCACAAAAACTAGGGACTAATGTGATCACAACTATATAACCAACTCCCTTAGACTCATTCACACATGGCAATGGTGATGTTAGCAAACTACCTTCTCATATTTTCCTATCATAGACCCAAAATATCTAGATGATAAATATGAAGAACCAGATGAATTACACTCATACACACAAGTACTCTAATAATCCTTGACCTCTAATAAGATCCATTTCATATCCTTTAATCACCATATTCAGCCTTGAACATTAATGGAATCCATAATTCCATTAAACACCCTTTTGACATAAATGATAATCATATTGCCAATAATCTCCCCTTTTGTCATTGATGGCAAACTAGATGATCTGATCTTCTAATATTTTGATCCTTCTTTGGCATTGATTTCATTGGCTTATGATGAGTATGAACTAAATTTTTTCATACCAAACTTGCACCCCTTAGGCAATGGCTTATTTTCCTAAGCTCAATGTGGACACTTACTTTGATCTTATTTAGCATTTGCACTTTTTCTCCAAATTTTTATAGAGAGCATTTGCACTTATTCTCCCCATTTGAAATCAATGGAAAAGGGACTCTTTGTCATTATTTGTCCAAAATTTTCTTCCCCTTTATCAGATAAAGGAGTTTGTCCAAAAATCTGTAACCATTAACTCATTAAAAATTTGCAAAAGTATGCACAGCTGAGTTGCCTTTTCTATCTTCTTCCAGCGTTTAACAAAGTTTGTATGATCCTCCCCTTGGTCTCATGCCCCATCACTAGGATATAGTGGTGTTATTTAGGATCCACCACTCACAAATTCTATCTTAGATACTTAAATTGTTACTTGGGAAGATGTTTTGTGAATATGTCTACAATTTGGTCTTGAGTTGACAGATATTCCATTGTGACCTCTTGATCTACAACCTTTTCTCTTAAGAAGTGATGACTGATATGTGCTTGGTTCTATAATGCATCATTGGATTCTTTGATATGTTAATAACACTTTAATTATCACAAAGAATAGAGATAGGTGATTTATACTCTACCTTGATGTATTTGAGTGTTTGTTTCATCCACAAGACTTGAGTGAAACATGCCACTACTACCACATACTCTACTTCCCCTGTCGAAAGAGTAACTAACTCTTTCTTTTTGATTAGCTATGAAATAATTCTATTTCTAAAGAAAAATGCACCACCATTAGTGCTTCTTCTATCATCCACACTTCATACCTAATCAACATCTGTATATGCTATCAAAGTGAAATATTCACTTGTAAGATACCATAGGCCATAGTCAATTGTGTTCTTGATGTATCTAAATATCCTTTTCACTACATTGACATGTGATTCTTTGGGAATAGCCTAAAATATCACAACCATGCACACTTATTGCATGATATTTGGTCTTGATGTAGTTAGGTATAAAAAACTACCTATCATTGACCTATACACAATCTAATTTGCATTAAGGGACTCATCCTCTTTGCTCAACCAGTTATCATAAGAGTACTAAATAGTTTGCTATCTTCCATTCAAAACTTATTGAGTATTTCCTTAGCATATTTAGTTTGGGATTTAAATATCCCTTCATCGGTTTGTGCTATATGTAGACCAAGCAAGAAATAAAGTTATCTAAGCATAGACATCCCAAACTCACTTTGCATTTATATAGAAAATTCTTTACAATTTTTTTTGTTTCTACCACCAAAGATGATGTCATATAATTAAACAAAAATAATCAACATATACTCACCTTCTGATTTGAATTACAGATTGTTGTCTACACATCCTTTGTTGAAACTTTATTGTTAAAGGTACTGGTCTAATCTTGAATACCATGCTTTAGGTGCTTATTTTAGACCATACAAAGCTTTATTTAGTCTGCATACATAATATTCTTCCTCTAAAATATGAAAACCTTTAGGTTGTTTTATGTAAACTTCTTCTTGTAGGTTCTCATTCAAGAAAGCAGACTTAACATCCATTTCATGGACTTTGAAATTCTTATAAATAAAAAATGCTAGAAACATTCTTATGTCTTCCAATATATCAACTGGAGCAAATGTTTCCTCAAAATATATTCCCTTAATTTGTGCATATTATTTACACACCAATATTTCTTTATTTCTTATAATAGCTCCATCTTCATTGAGCTTATTTCTAAAGACCCACTTTATACCTATCACATTCTTGTTTGAAGGTCTTAGAACTAGTTGCCAAGTTTTTGTTCTTTACAAATTGGCTCTGTTCTTCTTCCATGGATTTTATCCAATTATCATCCTTATTGGCTTCAACATAGCTCTTAGGCTCAATTTTAGACATTAGCACAAAACTTACTTGCTCCTTGTTTTGTGAAACTCTTCTCCTTGTCTGAACTCCTTCATTCTTATTGTCAATTATCTACTCTATATGATGACCATTTTAAACAAATCTTGGAGGCACCTTTTCATTTTCTTCCTCATAATATTCATTAGTTGTTTCCTCTTCAAAATATAATTCTTTATTATACATTTATTTGTTATGTTCAACATGTTTCAAGCCTTCTTCAACCTTGACATTAATGCTCTCTACTATCTTGTGTAGCCTTTTATTGTAACATATATAGTCTTTGCTTTGGGTGGAATAACCAAGAAATATTCCTTCATCATATCTTGACTCAAAGCTTCCCAAATTATACTGCTTTATCCTAATGTCGCATTTTATTCTAAACACTCTGAAGTACTTAATAGAGGTAGGCTTTCCATACCATAACTCATAAGGAGTTTTGTCACCATTTACCCTTAGTTGAACTATGTCCAAGATGTCTACTGATGTTTGGATTGCTTCTCTTTAGTATCCATTAGGTAACTTGGCCTCTTTTAGCATTATTCTGGCCATCTCCTTGACTATCATGCTATTTCTCTCAATAACTGCATTCTATTGTGGAGTCCATGATACAGAGTAATGCTTTTGATCCCATACTTCTCATAGTACTCTATGAAATCATTTGAGTTGAATTCTCCACCTTTATCAGAAATTAAGAATTTGATTTTTCATCTAATATCATTCTTTACCATGGCTCTAAAGATCTTGAATCTCTCAAATTCTTGTGACTTGTCCTTCAAAAAGGTTACCCATGTCATTATTGAGTAATCATCTATAATTAACATGAAGTATCTCTCTCCTTTAGATCCTCTTATCTTAGTAGGACCACCAAGATTAGTATAAACTAATTCTAAAGGCTTTGTCGTTGCATAATCCTTTGTTTGAAATCTAACCCTTATTTGCATGCCTTGTTGACACTCCTTAAAAGTAGTGTCTGTAGGTTTGGTTACATTAGGCATGTGTCTAACAAACTTATTTGAGCTCACTTTGACTAGGTTATCAAAGTTGACATAACCCATTATTCTATGCCATAACCAACTCTCATAAATCTTTCCTATCAGGAAGCTATTACCATTTACTTTAACAAGATTATATAAATTGCTTTCAGTTCTTTTACCTTCTATAACTAGTCTTTTGGATCTCTTTAACTTATAGCTTTTTAACCAAATGTGACCTTATATCCATTGTCACACATTTGGATGACACTTAGCAGATTATGCTTCAATCCTTCAACATAAAGGACATCATGCATAGGTAGTTTTCCATCTATGTTCAAGGTTTATTTACCTATGATCTTTACCATAGTCTTATCTCCCAAGATGACATATCTTTCTTTACATTTTATCAATTTTATGAACTTGCTCTTATCATTAGTCATATGTTTTGAGGAACCACTATCTATTACCCACAAATTTTGCTCCTTGGTATGGAGTGTAATTTGAGCAATCATAGTTTGATATTTCAATCTCCACACATCCTTCAATTTCTTATTTGTCTTCTTTTTCTCCTTTTCATATACTTTTAAACCTTTGTTCACACTGGGAGGCATGCCTTTCTTTTTACTTTGTGTTTTTGGTCTTACAAAGTTTGTTCTACATTATTTAGCAATGTGACCAAAATTATTGCAATTATAACATATTACATTTATATCTAACAAGGGAGAAAATGAATTTCTACTTACAAAATTTGTTCTCCTTTTAGGTACAACTATACAATCAATAGACCTATGACCAAACTAATTACAGGTATAACAATAACCATAGAAAGATGAAGAATACCTGGTCATAACATTTCTTTGAGTAGTATGAGGAGCTCTTCTAAACTATAGCTTATTCAAGTCTTTCAATTTTGTGTATCCATCTGCATCAACTAACTTTGTCTTCTTATTTTATTTAAGCTTATTTTCTCCTTCAACTTTCTTCACATTATCTATCTTTATATCCTTGTAAGATTTCTCTTTCTTTACTCTTGATTCTCCTTCTATTTTGAAGTTGTCATATAGGTTAGTAGATGTACTAGTTGTGGAACTTTTACCTTTTTCATAACCAAGTCCTGATCTCTCTTTTGAAGGCTTTTGAGAGTTGATGAACTCATAAATAATGTCTGATCTTCCTATCAACTTCAAACTTTTGTCTAGTTGCCCTTTAGCTTTCTCAAGCTCTTTTCTCAAAGCCACTATCTCTGATTCTAACTTCATGCACTCATCAAATTTAGGTTGTAGTTCAAGTTTGACTACATTTTATATTATTTTAGCTATTTCAACTTGTGTCTTTAGGCTAACCACCATCTGATAATATTTTAAAGACTTTTGGACATTTTCTTAATCTCCTTTTGTCCAAGCTTCTTCTATTTTGAGTTCTCTTTTCTTAGCTTGTCTATTTATTATAGAGCATAGATGAGTTCACATTCTAAATCCACTTATCCTTCTTATTCATCATCTAAGTCTTCAACTTCTTCTTGATTCACAAAATCTCATCTTATTATCATGAATATGACTTCTTTTTCCTTAGCCATAAAATCATAGTCATGATCATCATCATAAATATCATTGACATCCATTAAATCACTGTCTTCTTTTTATGTATAAGCCTTTCTTGTTTTTGAAGAAGTTCTTCTTCTTAGAATAGTGAGGTTTCACCTTTTTACTATTATCTTATTTCTTAGAGTTATCCTTCTTGTTATAAGGACATTTAGTAGAAAAATGTCCTACTTTACCATAGTTAAAGCATTTGAAGGGTAACTTACCTTTATACTTTCCAAACCCTCTTCTCAATATTTTAACAAAGTTGGCTTCTTCTTAATCAATCTCCTCAGATCTAGATGTAGGTATTTCTACCTTCACTAGTTTGGATGATTTTAATGTAGCTTCTCTCTTGAAGGTATATGTTTCTCCCATTCTGATCTCAAAGGCTATGAATGTTTTATGTAACTAATCAAATGTGAGTTTATCTAGATATTTTGTTTCCTCTATTGTAGAGATTTTTGAGTCATACCTTTATGGTAGAGATCTTAAGAGCTTTTTGATAATGATATGATCTTTCATCTCTTCTCTAAGGCTCTAATTGCATTGACTATTTATTTTACTCTGAAGAGGTAGTCTGTAATTTTCTCTTCTTCATTAATTTTAAGGCTTTCAAACTTCCCTTTGAATGTTTGTAGCTTGGACGACTTTACCTTATCATCACCTTCATAGATACTTTTCAATTTTTTCTATATATCTTGTGCATTTTGACAATGCACCACTTTGAAAATTTTTGAATTAGACAATCCACACAAAATAACATTCTTAGGCTTGACATTGATCTCATATGCTTTCTTGGAAGCTTGATCAGTATGAGTTGTAGCAAGAGTTGTCTATCCATTTACAAAAAAAATCCATACATCAAAACCTAATGAGGATAAATATTATTCCATTATAATGCTCCAAAATGCATAGTTTTATCCATCAAAGAGAGGTACTTTATTTGAGGAAGAGCCTTCTTGATTAGCCATTTGTGTTCATCATCCAAGATCTATGTGAACTGATTAAGCTTATTCTAGGAAACTAGGGATTTGATACCAATTTTTGGAACACAAATATCTATTAAGAGGGGGGTGAATTAGTAGATTGACTAAATTAGTCCTTTTTACATCTCTTTTAAAAATAAACTAGAATGAATATGCATATTAAAACATATATGTAGAGATCACACACACAAAAACACATAACACCATATGTATATATGGAAAACCCAATATGGTAAAAACCATGGTGAGAATAGCTACTATAATATATTGTTCTAATCCATTCTCATAGTCAAAACCTCATTGGTTACATATTTAAGGGTACCAACCATAAAGAGACACCAGTCCCCTAGTTTAATAACACCAAATCTAAGGAAGCACCAACTCCCCAAATATGCACCAACTTAGCTTATCTGATGTCACCTACCTATTAGATTTTACTATAAAGATACAACTCTAGATTTCAATATAGATTCATAAATGAATCCAATCTCAATTTTTATTATTATAGGTCAGGTTTGTAATTGCTAATATTTTATATATTCTATTCCTCTTCTCTTCTCTCTACTCCTCTGATTCTATGTCTCTAAAGTTTATCTATTTGACACACTTCATCAATCTCTCACTCCCTACCTCTCTCTCTATTTGATTCTACTCAATAGCAATAATAATAGCTCCAACAGCTTCTACTGTCCTAGATGACACATATATAATCATTTGATCTTGGTCTTCATATATTCTATATGTTCACACTAGTTGGCTAACACATCATTGTTAGTTATGTTGGAATTTAGTTCCAGTCTTTAATTACCAGTTTATCACATTTTGAACTCATGCTCCATCACCCTAATTCCTAGTCTCATTACTATTTATAGCATTTATTGGACTCTAGTTTTGATGTACATGCATTATTACATTGATTTGATAGATTAAAACAATCAAATTCATTATCTATGTCATGATTTATGTCTTAACTATAAGTTCCTTCATGTTCTAATTCTTAACCATTGGGATGATCATATCTTTAATTACTAACCATTGATCTTAATTTTGGTGCCATGATTAGATGGTCTTAACTCAATTTGCTTAACTTTAAAATGCATTTTTAAGATCAATCTTTGATAGTCTTATGTATTCCATTCAATCTTTGTATGATTTAAGAGTTTAAATCTTCAAATTTAAAACATGTTCATTAATATTTTTGATCTAATCTCTCACGTGCCATTAGATCTTCTGACAAGATCGATCTTTAACTCACCTCTATGTCGATAAAAATTGATCACTTTATCCTATTGAGTCCACTTGCTCTATTGGATCTTCATTACATGATCATAAACTCATAGTTAGATCTTATAACGAGTTTTATCTTTATCTCTACTTAGCTCTTGAAAAAGTATTAGCATGTGCCTTATTGACTATTTGACTTTGTTGCACATCATTAGATATTCAACGTATGATTAAACATTTACCATTGATCAAGCTTTAAAATTCAACCACTTATCCTCATATCACTTCATCCTGACATGTTGGAGAAAATGCACTCCATCAATCTCTTCAAGACTTTCTCAAAATTTACCTTGTGTAGATTTGACTAAGTATGGGGGACAATCTTAATATGCCTAGAAGGCTAACTTTGTACCTTCATATATTTTGCTTCACTCATTTGCTTGATTTAAAATTTAGACCATATAAAATAGGTATGATAATGAATAAACCCATATGCTCATTTATTCTTGAATCCTTTGCATGCATGAGATATAATGCCATTAATATTCTCACTTAGATTATTCTACCACAAAGTCAACCATGCCTGGAACTGCTTGGAAGGCTAACTTTGTTCTTGCATAAATTTTTATGCACTTCATTACATGACTTATATTTAACGTATAAAATCCTCTCACATAGGGGATTCCAGTCATATACTCATCTACTCTAAAAACCTTCATACATGCAAGATATGACATCATTAAAATGCCTACTTAGATTTTTATTTCCATCTACAAATTTGACTATGGAAAAACCCTATCAAAATACATGGGATCCCAACTTTGCTCATGCATATCTTTTGTCATGCTATATCACATGGCCTAAGATTTAACACATAGAAGCTAGGCAAAAAAATGAACAAACCTATATGATCATTTTGTCCTGACACCTCCATGTGTATAAATCCTAACCTTATCAATAGGCTTACTTGGCTTTAATTGAACCCTTTTACAAATTTGGATAAGTATACAAACTTAGTGAATTATATCTGAGTAGACAATTTTGCATCCTTATATCTCTACCACACTTCATCACGTGAATTTAAATATGGTGCATAATAACTAGGGACTAATGTGATCACAACCATATGACCAACTCCCCCAGACTCATCCACACGTGGTAATGGTGACACTAGCAAACTGCCTTCTTAAATTTTCCCATCATAGACTCAAAATGTCTATATGATCAATATGAAGAACTAGATGAATTCTACTCATGTACACAAGCACTCCAATCATTATTGACCTATGATAGGATCCCTTGCATATCCTCTAATCATAATATCTAGTGATAAACATCAATGACATCCATAATGCTAATAATCTCCCTTTTGACATCAATGATAATCATATTGCCAACAATATAACCATTATAAGCTTTAATCCTTTAGACTGCATGGGAATAACTTAATGAAGATCTATCATTGGACACATAGTCCAAACATGTTGCATTTAAAGCTAGGAGATGATGATCTAGGTCACCCTTACCATCATACAATGTAATTTTAGGTGTCACAAATCTAGATGGAAAATGAGTTACCACTATGTGATGTGCTAAAGGTATATGGTAAAGAACATGAGAATCCAAGGCATGTGATAGACCAATGTCTCCTTACTCAAAATGTAACACCTTAACATGTAGATAATGAACCTCATGCATAAGGGATTATACATCTAGAGAGGAGGAAGTATCCATAGGAGGTGTAGTTGCCATTAAAGGTTGTTGAGTTAAAACTAGTTGTTGTACTAACTGAGTTAGCCCCAAAGTAGGTGTAACAATGTTGTTATCTGAGGGAGTAAAAGATTGATCATTATTTGATTTATTATTTATTTCCATTATGGATTGTAAAATTTGTGCATGATCATGAGGCTATTCTTGAAGTTAATCTCTTAAACTCTGTAGAATCTCATCCTTATTAACAATTAGATTTTTATTATTAAGTGGGGGGAGAGTGTCTCGATTCCCATATTATATATCATATTGATCTTAATTGTATTTCTCATATTCAGATGCATTATCATTTAAATCCACATAATCAAGGTGTGAAATATTAATGATGAGACTTTTAACTAGCCCCTTGTCCATGGCATAAGATCAAATGTAAGGAATCTGAGTATACTCAATAGGATTGCCAATAAGCCTAACACTTCTTAAGGGAAGAGATAAAATTTTTAGATGGCATATAGTAAACAAAGTGAAATGGGGCTGCTAAAATAGAATGTATGAAATCTAAAAATCTTAACACAAGTAATGAAAATAGGAAAAATAAGGATACAAACCCTAGTATCATTTATGGTTAGGGTTTAAATAGTATTCAAGGTAAGTCAGGTTAACCAATTGTTTTAACCTATGAGGAATTAGTTAATGTAAATCCTATGTTGTTAAATAGTTGAGTATAGTAAATCAAGGTATAAATATGAAATAAATATATCCATTTTTTTTATAGAATTGACTAAATTTTACCTTACTAAAAATAATAATAAAAAATGTAAATGAGAACTTAACTAGAAAATGACTGAGATGGATGATCTAGAGGCTAAAAACTAAGGTAGAGGATGGTTTGAGTGTTGTAAACTAGATCCAAGTGTTAAAACCCCTTCTAGATAGTAACACCTTAATAGGATAGTAGCACGATGTGGTGCTAGTGTCCCTATTTTGGTGGTAGTGTCTTTTATACAAAACTATTTTGAGCTTCTGAGTGCACCTATGTGTGGGTATATTAATCCTATTCCTACATGCATGAGTTTTAACATTTTATAGATGACATGTTTTGATCTATTTTATGAGTAAACCCTAATCCTCTATGTCACTAGGATATCTAATTGATATAATCGATAAATACTATCTATTAGTGGGCTAGGTTGGACATATTTAACACCCTACTATGATGATATTTTCTTGCATACCAATACTCTGAAGAGGGATCAAGGTTGATATATTTATCTCCACCTAAGTGCTAGTGAAAATGCAAGTGAATCTAGTATTATGTTTGATTTGAGTATTTTGAATGTGCTTTAGACTATAAATTTGAGTAATATGAGCTTAGGAATGTTGTAAATTCTTGTATGCAAAAATTAGGGTAGAATAGGGATTGATAAACTTAATTATACATAGCTTATTCTGAGTTTGTATGTTTAATTTGAATATGATTTCTATCTAGTGGTTAGAGGGTAAAAATTCATTTATATATACTATTATTGTGCTTGTGTGGGTGTTAAAAAGAGGTCTAGGCCAACCCTATGAGGTCTAAGATTTTAAATGATATCCATTTGTGGAAAAAGGAGGGAAAGGGCAATAACACCAAAACTAGGACACTAGCGCCATGTAGAGCTATTGTCTTGATTATGGCATTAATGTTTAGATGGCAGAACTTGAGGCACAAAGGGACATGATGTAAGAATGAGTGTTTGGTATAGCTTTAAGAATTATTAGGGATGCATGTTGACCACATGAAGGTTGGATAAGTGTGAAAATAGACCCTAGGATAGTTCTAGGGCTAAGCTAGGGATAGGTGGTCTCAAGTAGCACTATTAGCATTCAAGTGTCATTTTTAGGTGATTACACTTATGTTTCCTAGGTGCTTTATGTAGTTCATCATTATTTGTTTTTCCCACCTATTTAGGTGTGGATATTAAATGCTTTATATTTAGGTATAATGGGTTTATATCCCTAAGTTATCTTTTAGCTTAATATTATGAATATGATTGATATTTCTTGCCTATATATGCAAGGCACTTTCATTATACTTAAAAATATTTTTAGAGATATATTATATGATATTTCTCTTTGTTTTTATACATAAATTTGCAAATTATATGATTTTAAGTTCTCCTTGTGATGTTTCTTAGTTAACACCTAAGATCTTTTTGTCTTGGAACATTTTTTTTTTGTTCCTTTCATGGTATCAGAACTATATGTGTTATGGCCATCCATTTGTGAGTTTAATGCAAGATTTTTAAATCTATAATTTCATCTTGCTATAATGGAGGCATGTTTTGATCAGGGTGGATGTGGTTATGATATCCTTTCCATTTTTTTATTTCTTTAAGTTTTTGAAAAACTTTTACTAGATTGTTTCCTTGCAGATGTGAAAACCTTTTACTCAAATTTTTCCCTTGAAAATACTGCATTTTTTGTTCTATTTATTTTTAAAGATCAAGAAGGTCATAAGAGTGGACAACAATTTGGCCAATGTTTTTTGTGTCTTTCCCATTCCTATAGTGTTTTATGTGTCCCCAGACCATACCCTTAGTGTTATATATGTTTTAACCATGCCACCAACATTTTTTATTGCTTTGGATTTTTTTATGAATCATCATCGAGCCATATTTCACAAAATAACAACAAATCAATGGATATCATGACTATTCACACATTTTCCCTTCCACTTTTACACTAACATCACTCACCTTAATTTGAAAATGGGGGGCAAGCTATCAAAGGGATTAGACCCTTGGTCACATGGGGGTGGATTAAATTTTGATTCATACTAGTGGGGGATTAAATCCCAAGGCCATTTTTAAATCTCTCCAAGAATTTAAAATTTTCTAAGAACTTTAATTTTGTGCATTTTTTATTTAACCTGTTTATGGTGGGATTTGTAATCACTATAAATTTTGATAAATCACTTGAAATCGAGTGCCATTTTGTTCAAAAGTGTGTGTTTTTATTATTGATCTATCAACATCATTTATCTTGTAAAACACACTCAATTATAAAGTGAAAAATTTGGGGGGCCTAATAAAATAAATTTTTTGGAGGAGTTGTTTTAGTACCAATTTGAGCACCTTTTTTACATTCTCTTACTCTTTGGTGATTTTTTATAATGGCTTCTTATTCTATATCAGATTAGTGCAAATCATTAACAACATAATTATGACACATGGAGACCAAGAATAGAAATAATAATTAAACATAAAGGATTATGGGCCTTAATGATTGAAGTACAACCAATGTTCACTAAAGAATATGATAAAATTTAGCACCAATGCAAATTTTGAGTGTATGGGTTTGATAGGAAATTGTGTAAGTGATAGTCTTTTATTTCATTTAGAAGGATGTGACTATCCTTTTAAAATATGGACAAAATTTAAGGGTTTATTTGGTAAGGTGGATCACATGAAAGCCATACAACTTGAAGTAGATATCACTTCTCTTAATTCTAGAGACTTTTCATCCATTGTAGACTATCTTACTAAGTTAAATCACTTGTTGACACAATTGAAGGGGAGTGGAAGAGATAATAAATATTAATAATGTGTTTACCTAATCCCATCCAAGTTGAAAGGTCCATTCAAAATATTTGATTCTATCTTTTTATCTAGAATGGATGCCTTGGTGTTTAATCCTAAAATGATCTAGATTGGGTTATTTTGATGTTAAAGGGTAATATAAAAATAAAATGGCACAAGGATGATAATCAGATCTATAACATTCCAATTAAATACTAAACTCAGATATAAGCATAAACTAAATTTATTATATTAAGATAGTCTACATATGGAAATTACAATTATGATAGATATAGAAATGATAAAGAAGTGAAATACTTAGCTTGTTTTGATGATAATTTATTTTTGGATCTAGAACATGAAGAAAGTAGGCACGAAAGAGATTATGTAATAGTTGCTAGATTTTGTATTTGATGCTTCTTGTTCTCTTCACAATAACACTAGCCTGAGATAGTTATGTCAATGTTATTATCTGGTTTACATGCTAGTGTCTTGTATAAAATATCTACTAAAATAAGATGCAACCACCTAGATGATTATTGGTTATACTTATCCTTTGCTTTAATTCATTCATATCTTGGTCATGGACTATCACTCCTTGTGAAATTAAAAAACCCTAGTTTTCCACCTTCATAGTGACCTTGGAGAAAAATGGATTAATGAGCACATGGTGTCAAGATACCCCAAAGACCCCACTATTAGTGGGTACTACCTACATAGACAATATTCTAAAGAGGGCCTCATACTAATATAGTTATCTCCTACATGTTAGATTGTGTGTGAATCATACAATATGTGTAAAGTAAGTAAAACAATGATCTACCTTGTAACTTGGAAAATCAAGTTCTTGGGCTACTCTTTTATTAATTAAAACCTATATATATGTTATACTTATAATTGGTATGGAAATAGGTTAGATTTGATCCATTCAATGCTTGATAGAGTCTTTTTGATAAGTTACCTTAGTCTCTTTGGTCTTTTGCTATTGTAGCTAGGTAAGGAATGAATGAGGGTTGATATTATCTTTATATCAATCCCTTTGGAGTAATAATTTGAATTAAAACACTTAGTATAACCATTAAGATATGTTTCATTTGAAAATTGGATGACTTTAGAGAACTGGACACTTGCATTGGGACAAGACAATAATGTCAAGATTATTGTCTATTTCAAATGTTAGTGTTTAGGGAGTAGGAAAGTAGGTACATGTTTAAAATTTTAGAGATGGAATATATGTACATTTTAAGATAGGAAAGATAGAAGACCTTGGTCATAAACATAAAACTAGTCAGACTAAGATATATATGATAAAGGGCACAAATATAGAGTAGATACAAGACTTATGGAATCAAAAAAGGCAAAGAATTGAGAGGAAAAACCAAGCTCTAAGTTTTACAAGTATACAAGATTTAGGTACTATGTAATCATAAAGTATCATCTACATTTCCCCCCATTTAATCTAATAATGAAATTGCTAGTTTAAAGGAAAGGATTGAATACCTGTGTATATATACACACCTTGTCTTTACATGTATACAACTTGAGTGCTTTGTTGGTGATTGACCTATAACCAAGAGCATGTTATAATATAAAATTAGTACATATAATCTAGTTTGAAAGTAATTGAAATGTATTAAAATTGAAAAATCAAGGTTTAGGAGTATACATATGTGTTGATGTAACCGCCTTGCCTATTGGTAAGTTGTTCTAAAAATGATGCATCATTGTAAGGCTCTAAAACTAAAATTAAGAAAAATATAGATAAAACTTTAAAGTGAATATACCTAGACCAAGGAGATATATATATATATATATATATATATATATATATATATAGAGAGAGAGAGAGAGAGAGAGAGAGAGAGAGACTAGAAGGCACATACCCCTAACTTTAGAGCAAAAGTGAGTTACCACTTAACAATTTAGATTAGCTCAACCATGTAACTGAATGATACTTATAACCTAGTGAGGTTGAATGATCAATTCTAACCTAAAAAATTGGTAGGATTGAGTGATTTTATCACCTCAACCATACCAAAATTTTAATCAACTACTATAGTATATTGGCTTAATAAAAATCCATAAAAGTTCATAGGGTATCAGTATGAAAAAAATTGTGATATGGTAACAATACATAAAAGAGTTTTGGAATCTAAAATTGATTTACATTTTGAAATTAAATATAGACCTTAGATATTTCTCATGATGAAACTACCAATGTATAAAATTCTACCATAACTATGAATCTGAATCATATAATTGTTTGCTTTGGCCAATTTAGACAACTGTGTAAGTGTGGAAGACATATTTCCAAAGCATGCTCCCACTATATATGGATAAATATAAAAAATTATATAATTAACAATATAGAGAACATGTTTTCAAAACATGCCCCCACTATATTTTAGAGATGCTAAATACTGAATAGTTGCAGAGAACATGCTTCCAAAGCATGCCCCCACTAAATTTGGGAGCTGATATAAGTATCATATACTAAATGAATGTGGATAACATGATTCCAAATCATACCCCCACTATAATATGAGAATAATGATTTTTTGGAATCTATGCCCATATTGAATGCCCCTATTGAATCTAAAAATTGATATAAGTACCACATATGAATGAGTGTGGAGAACATGCTTCCAAAACATGCCCCCACTATATTTATAAACTATGTCGAGTATGGAGAACATGTATCTATGACATGCCCCCACTAATATTCCCCACTTTTGAGGTCAATAAAAGATAGTATCTAGTAGTTACCTCACCTCAAAAGGATAAAACAATTATATAATCTGTGAATGTAACCATGTAGCATATAGAAGGGAACATGTCTAAGTAAAAGTAACATTGAATCACGTAGAATTGATGAGATCACATGTCAGCCTAATATGCATGATAATATCATGACAATGTATTGATAGTATCAATACAATCTCAAAAAGTAAATAAGCACACACATAAGAGCACTCAAAAACATGTCAAAAGGTAATGGTCCAAAGAGATCGCAAACAAGGAGAATATTCAAATGCCACATAATCAAGGGGACATGACTTAGTCAAATGTACATAAAGGCTTTATGACATATTCAAATGTCCATACAATAAACCATAATGTAAGCATACATAGGTATGTTGAGGATGCAAGAAAAAGATCATATTAAAATTCTTGAAAAAGCAACATAATAACAAGGTCAGTCACTCAAGAAAGTGCATAAATTAAAATATAAGAAACCAACATAAACATGTCATAATAGCCCATAAATCCAATGTGTTAGGAAAATATGTCAAGTGTATAACATATCAAGTATGATGTGTAATATATAATCATGGATAATAGGCATGTGTAAGTATATATGTAATCTCAAACAAGATAATATAGAGTGATCATCAAATCATATAACCTATGTATATTAAGATCAAATAAGTAGATGCACCCAATGTCCATATGGCATGAGTATAGGGAAGTCACAACATCTTAAATATGAATGTATCATGTATCTATGCATGTATGTATCACACTCAAGTATAAGTGTGACAAATATGTGTATATATGAGTAACTAAATATGTCATCCATCAATATATAAGTAACATATAGATTCCAAGGAGCTGATAGAACATGTAAGTGCCAAAAGTTTGTTTTGGATTTTTAAACATTTTATTTTTGGTATTTTTAGAATTTTTGAAGAGGAAAGATCATCTTGTGATTCCATCCAACGGATGGTAATGCATATCTCCCCATTATGCATCTTAAAACAATAAGTTGGATCTTTTACATTATTTTCATATTGATTGGATAGGTTGAAAAGGTACATAGCATGTTCCTCCTCACATTTTGCATGTGTATTAGAAGTAATGATATCATTTGAAATATGTATTAACTTTCTTTCATGAGGAAAGGAAATAACTTATTTATTTGGATCAATTTTTTATTCCATTTTGTATAGCCAAAGAGTTCCTAGTGTAAATGTATATGGAGATGTGGTAGACATAACCCAAACTCATGTTTGAATTACTTTAGGACCACAATCAATTGGTACTAGAATGTTACCTAAGGAGTATTTACAACCTCCTTTATTTTTTAATTTTTTTATATTGAAGCCAATTTGTTGAAAGTGTCTTACACTGTAATTAGTTTTTTCTTGTGTAGAATCAGTATGGTTATGATAAAAATAGGCACCACCCATGTATAAGGTAATTTTTAAATATTGTTGGCATGGATGATTTTTGTGTTGTTCACTTTGAGATTATTGCATGGGATATGGACTTTGGATTGGGCCCTTGTTAAGTAATATTTTTATACTGATCATATAGGTAAGATATCTCCATCCTTTATGTGAGAGATAAAGCTTTTGTATTTGGAGGGAGATATGTTTAGTATTTTTGAATGAGTAATTATGAAAGAAGCATATTTATGCACATCATTATAAAAATGGATAAATGATTCATATTTTTTATGTAATGCCCTTTCCTTTAATTGGGAAATAAGTCCTCTACTAAAGATGAATTATAATTCCAAATATGTGGGTCTAAATGCTAGCTCATATGATGTACTTTTGAATCAAATAATATGATCTTAAAGGGACTTGTCATCACATAGTTTGAAATTGTGCAAATGTTCTAATGTAAGTTTTGGCACCTTGTGGATATTGAAAGCCACATAAAATGCATCTTTTAATTATAGGAAAAAATATGTAAAGAGCCCTTTGGTTACTATAGAACCAATTTTGAGCCCATTGACTAAAAATATGTACATATGTAATCATGTTGTCGAATGGTTCCTTGTGTCTCAAAAAGAGAGGTAAATCTAGTAATTCAATTTTTTTGGATAAGAATATTTAAGTATACATTGCACAAGAGGTTGGTTATTGAATGAGGCAACCTATGCATTATCATTATGGAAATCCATTTGAATTTGGAGTATATAAAATTGCTTTTGAATGTCCCCAATAGTGGTCATCATAAACATTAGATATTATATGGGATAAAGGTGTTTGTCATAGGTGTTATAATTGTTTACAACCCACCACCTATTTTGAATTTATGCATAGTATCGTCATCCTTATGTATAACAAGTGAAAAGTCATGATCATTAAATTTAGGACATTTTGGTTATGGTATGGGATATTTGAACTTTGGTATATTTGGTTTATCATTTGGATATCTTGTACCATTTAAATAATTTATTTTATTTTCCTTTGGTAAAGGTATAACAATTTTAATTTTGGAAAAGTTTGGTAAGGACACCTTTTTTGATATAGAATTTGTTTTAAATGAAGGTAAGAAAAAACCATGATGCTTGAATATATGGATGTTGTTTGTAAATTTAGGAATTTTGAGGAGTTTAATCAATATGATTGAAGAATTGTCCCCCTTATTATTTATTTTCACATCAACCATAATATCATTATGTAGTTGTTATAATTTTTGGCAATTAAATGAAGGAACCTCTTGTTCATATATACCTATTTTTTTGGCAAAATGTACATGTTTAGTTGGATTGAATGGTAGGTGACTCAAGGAGGTGTTTGAAAATACCAAACCTTACCTATTTATATTTCTATGCTTAAGAGATATAGGGTGGGTTATACCTTACTCATGTTTTCCCAATCTTTAGCCATGGTATCCATACTTTTGAAATTATCAAATACCAAAGTCATATAATGGTGTTATAGGAAGCATGGCTAAAGGATTTTCATCATCCTTAAGATGAATGAACTTATCCCTTGAAGTGGTGGGAACATGGACCTGATTAGAGTGATAAAAAATATTGCCATTAAATAATTTTATATTACATGCTTTAGCACTTGGAAGAATGCAAGTGTAGTCAATTAAAATTCATTCCTTAAGGGAGAATTGGATAGTTTTGTAATCACAGTCATCAAAGAAATCAATATCAACCATGAAAATATAGATGAAAAAATCAATTAATAAACATTCGATAGGGTATGCTTAGGGTTTTGATGTTTAAATATAGGGTTCACCAAATGTCTGACCCTAAAATGATCTAAATTAGGTTATCTAGATGTTAAAGTGGTATACATAAATGAAATGGCACAAGGATGATAATGAAACAAGGGTTATCTAGATGAGGATTACCTACTAAAATGGGATATGACCACCTAGATGCTTTTAGGTTTTTCATCACCTTCTCTCTATTGTATTTAGATCTAGGTAATGGACTATCACTCCTTGTCAAATAGAAAAACCCTTGTTCTTCCTCCTCATAGTGGTTGTGGGAAAAACAATCTAATGGATACATAGTGTCGAGCTACCCTAAATATACATTTATTAATGAGATTTTTTTACATACCCAGTACTCTAAAAAAGGCCTCATACTTATGTAGTTCTCCCTTATATGTTAGCTTGTGTGTGAATCATGTAATATTTGGAAAACAAGTACAATATTGACCTAACTTATAGCTTAGAAAATTTGGCTCTTGGGTTGTTTCTTCAGTACTTTAGACTTATGTATGTGTTTTTCCTATGACTGATATGAGAATAGGGGAAAATAAGAAATATTTTCTTTATTGAGTGATTAATTGAATGCTTTTGATAAGTTGTCTTGGTCTGTGCAAGGTGTAGGTGAGGTATGAATGAGGATTGATCTTGTATTTATACCAATCCATTTGAATAAATTAATCATGTTAAAACACTTAGGATAACCATTAGGATACATTTCATTTGCAAATTATATGACTTTAGGGAACTAGACACTTGCATTGGAGTAGGAGACCTATGTCAATGTATATGTCTTTCTAGGATGCAAGTGTCCAGTGAGTAGGAAATTAGGTACAAGATTAGGACTTATAGAGGCATAAGATAAGTAGGTTTTAAGCATATTGGGAATGAAAGAAGGCCTGGGTCATCAATATAAGATTGATTAGACTAAGAGATAAGTCAATGGACATAAGAGAGAACATATTTGAGACTTGTAGAAGTAGAAAAGGTATATAACTAAGAGGAATAGAAAAGGTTTGAGTTTGTCAAGTGTACAAGACTGAGGTGCTATATAATTCATAAATATTGTCTACACATGTCTTTTTATTCTTCTTTACTCCCATCCATTTATAATTATTCACTTCATCTTGAGGATCCCTTCTTTGAGGAGCCAATTTAGGAGGTCATTGAGAAGGTTATGGATGTAGACTTAGATGAGGATCTTGTTACCACTATGCCTAAGTGGGATCATACTATAGTTTTTGTGGCAACACCTTTCATATATGATATTTCACCCACTATATGTCATCATACACATTCTACAAGTTCTAGACTTTTATTTTAGGCATTTTTTAGGGATGCATAGTCTTTTTCATAGGCTCATGGAATACATGAGTGGGATGATGTGATGATAGATGAGTATTATTCTTTGATAAATAGTCATACTTGGGATCTCATCTCTCTTCCTAGGGGAATAGATTTTGTTAGATGTAAGTGGATGTACTGAACCAAATAAATAGTTGAAGGTCCATTGAGACTTATAATACTTGTCTTGTTTTAAAGGGTTTATAACAAGTCAAAGGTATTGGTTAATCTAATAATTTTACCCCCATTTCCCAGATGGATTTTGTGCACCTTTTCCTTTGTATTAATTCATCACAGAGTTAGATAGTATACCAGATGGATGTAAAGAATGCATTATTACATGGATATTTTTAGGAGGAAATATAAATGGAGAAACTTGCTAGGTTTATTCACGATTCTTATCTTATTTTTAGATACTGATGGTCTCTCTATGATATCAAATAGGCCCCTCAAGCTTGGCATGAGAAGATGGATTCTTTTCTTATATCTAATAGCTTTGTTCATTGCCACTCAAATCCTATAATTAATATATATATATATATATATATATATATATATATATATATATATATATATATATATATATATATATATGTTGAATAGGTTTTTTTTATACTTGACTTGTATGTGGATGATATACTTCTTATTGGGAGTTCTTAATATCATATTTAGACTATTTAGTAGGATTTTTCCACATAGTTTGATATGACATATCTCAATATTTTGAAAATTTTCCTTAATTTACAAATTCTTCAATTAGATTTGGGGATTAATTTGAGTCACAAAAAGTACACCCATGATCTTCTTCAGCTTTTAATATGGTTTATTATAAGCCAAATCCCTCTCCTTTCTAGTCTAAAATCACTCTTAC
Source organism: Torreya grandis (assembly GCA_037957365.1). NCBI lineage: Eukaryota > Viridiplantae > Streptophyta > Pinopsida > Cupressales > Taxaceae > Torreya > Torreya grandis. The sequence goes on from JARHVA010002627.1 coordinate 581,704, forward strand.
TTCCACCTGCACCACTCCTCTTTATAATCCTACATTGTATAGGTAGTTGGTTATAAGTATCATGTAATTAACACATACCATGATATTTCCTTTGCATTTGACCTTATATATTTGTTTTCACATACTCCTCATGATAGTCATTGGTAGGCTGCTAAAATGATTTTATGATATCTATAGGGCACTTCCCACTTTGGATTACACTAAACCATATATTATACTCATTTGGTAGGCTATATTGATTTAGATTAGGAAATTTCTATGGATGACATGAATTCCACTTTTGGATATTTTTTTTGTCTTGGTTCTTCTCTAGTTACTTGGGCATGTAAGAAACAACAAGATATTTCACTTTCATCTACAAAGGTAGAGTATAGGGTAGCAATCACATCAAGTTAGAAGGTTATTTGGCTTTAATAGAGTTTAGCTTCACATAATATTCACCTAATATACTTTCATGTGACAACCAAAGTACAATTCAAATTTATCATAACCCTATAGAGCACCCATGGACCAAGAATATTGATATTCACATGCAATCCATTCATTAGCACATTTAGGATGGAGTTATTTATTTGGAGTACATTCTAACTCAACAACATGATGCTAAAAATTTTATGAATCCTTTTGCATCATTATTACCTTAAGTTGCATGGCATGCTTAGGGTTTTAGAAGTTATCCTTGGGGGGTGTTCATGAGGACATATTATTTATTCATCTCTTCATGGATATATTTAGATGAGTACCTAATTAAGACTTATTTTTGGGAATCATATTGTGGATATGACACTTTATTTTTTGCTCCTAGATTGACTTGAGGAGGGTGTTAGATTAGGTTATTTAACTTTGTTCATGTTACCTGGTGTGGATATTAAATATTTTCTATTTATGTGTGGTGGGTTTATATTAATAGGTTATCTCTTAGATTAATATTATGACTATGATTTATATTTTTTTCTTATATATGAAAGGCACTTTCATTGTACGTAAAACTAGATCTAGAGATATATTAAATGATATTACTCTTTATTCTGCATATTGATTTGCAATGTCTATGCTTTTATATTCTTCTTGTGATGTTATTATATTAACAACTAAAATCTTTGTGGCTGAAATGATTTTTTTCATTCCTTTCACTATTATGCTCAGAATGTTATAAACTTCCCTATCTTCTATTTCTACAAGTTTTAGACATGTGCTTATTTTTTAGCTACTTGGACACTTGCATCCTAGTCAGACACATACATTAATGCAAGTGCCATGTCTAAATACAAGTGTCTAGTGCCCTAAATTCTTCCAATTTCCAAATGAAACTTATTCCTATGGTTAGCCTTAGTTATTTAATGTGAGATATTCTCCAAAGGTACACACACACACACACACAAGATCAACCCTCACCGCTTATGTAGTAAATTTTTACCTACTTACAAGGCAACTTACCAAATCTATTAATCAAGCACTTAAGTGAGAAAATATTCCATATTTTATCTTTTTTATATATCAATCATAGGGACAACACATATATAGGTCTAAAGTATTGAAGGAGAATTTCATAAGTCACATTTTCCAAGTTACAATATAGGTCACTCTATGTACTTATTTATCACATATTAAATGATACACACATAATCCAACACATAAGGGGGAAATACAAAAATCTGAGGCCCTTTTTAGAGTATTGGATATGTAGGCAACACTCATTGATAAATGGGTCTTTGGGTTAGCTTGGCACTATGTGCCCACTAACCCATTTTTCCCATAACCATTATGAATATGAAGGATTAGGGTTTTATCATTTAATAAGGAGAAATAGTCTATGACCTAGATCTGAGTACACTAGAAAGAAGTCAACACAAAACCTAGAAATATCCAAGTGGCCACATCTAGTTTTAGTAGTTATTCTATACTAGACACCTACATCTAAGTTAGATCAAAGTGTTGATGAAACCATCATAGGTTAATGCAAGTGTTTTCAGATATAAAGATACAAATTATAAAATTAGGTGACTGATCCAAAATCTATATCCAATATATTCCCGTACTATTCCATATCTAGATATTAGCATCAAAACCAACCAAGTATCTTATTTTCATTATCATTAAACTATTTAGCATAATTTTACTTTTTATTTTTAGCATATCTCAACATAATAAATCATGTATATATTTATCTAAGTTTTGAAATTAATTAGCCTTCTTAAGATATAGTATACCATCCTTATGCCCTAGGCTATCTCTACCCATTTAATCTAGATTATCCAATATATATTTTAGGGTTAAACATTTTATGACCCTGATCCATGTGAATGTAAATTATTTTGATTCCTAGGGTTTTCAATCAACTAGGATTTTAGATTGTTTTGATTTTTAATTTCTTATATTGTTTTTTTTCAACCTAGGAGTAGCCCTAGATTGGGATGTGTACCTATTGAGCACATTGATATTCCCTTGCTACCACCTAAGATAGCTCAAACTAATGAAGGGCCTAATCCTATGATCCATTATGATACACATGTTAAGAATGGGAGATGTGATAACAAGGCTATCATATAAGAATAATGATAATGAAAACCATGAGTCTAATGAAACTAATGAACATGAATAAATAGATCACAAGAAAGTGAAAATGATTGCTTTGTTTCATGAGTGTATTCATAAAAAACCTAAAGATATTTATGAAATCCTAAGAACCATATTAGAAACTAAAAAATCAAAAACCATAGATGAACAAGTAGGTCCATCTGTTGATCATATTATTAGAACTATGTGTCATACCCATATACCAACAACCCTCCCATTGAGAACATTACCACTTGATACATCTAGTGGAGACACATAATATGTATTTCAAACTTTATTCCCTGAAACTAATATTACCATTAGATCTTACATGGAAAACCTTAATACTTCAACCCAATTTTTGGTTTCAATGCCTATATATACCTAGTCTATGGGTACACCTCCTTCGGTGAATTCTCAAATATCCAACCTAAAATACCAAGAGGTGTAAGCTCTTGTCCAAATAATATATATTTTTTAAAATTAAAGTTACAAATATTGAACAAAACTCTATGAAATCACCTTATGCTATTGATTCATAAGAGGTGATACATAATACTCTTGCATCATAGATATCTTTAAACCCCCTACCAACTAGGTTTGTTGCACCTAAGTTAACATTTTATGATGTCAAGGGTGATCCTAAAGAACATATTTGATCTTTTTATGTAGCATGCCTTGAATAAGCCTCCAACGATAAATTTTTGACCAAACTATTTCTAAAGAGCTTAAAAGATTATGTTTTAAGCTGGTTTCATGATTTAAAACTCAATCAATAAACACATTCAAATCCATTAAAAATAATTTTTGGGTACATTTCTTTATTAAAATTATTGAAAATGTTTCTTATGCCCAAATTGAAAAAATTAAACAATGAACCAATGAACTAATTAATGAATATGTCTTGAGGTGTAAGATAATGTTAGCTAAAATGACCAATCCCATGATAGCTAAAGAGCTTTAGAACATCTTCAAGAAGTTTTATTTCTCCTTTACATGAGTCTATTATTTTCAAAAATTTCAAAATTTTTGATGACTTATGACACATTTTTCGTGATCACTAAATGAAACTAATCTCATTGAAAAAAATCAAGTGTGTAATAAATACTTCAACTACATTTACATCTGATACCAAGTTTACTATCAAACCAAGTTATAAGGTCAAACCTCTTGAGCATAAAAAATAAATACCCACCATGGTTAATATAGTATAATAACAACCTAATTGGTTTGTGTTATCCAATGCACCACATAGATAATTTACATTCTTAAATGAGGCTCCCACTTTATTACTCCCATGGCTTATAGATTATCACCTCATATCTCTCCCTCATCCTATATAGGTTGATATGACTATACCTTTACCCAAAGGGTGTGATGTAAATTCTTATTGTGATTATCTCGAAGGCCCTAAGAATTTTAATAACATATGTTTTACCTTGTTGCATAAGATACAAAACCATAGATGATCAAAATATTAAATTTAATGTTCCTGTAAAGGAATCAAGTTCACAACCTAATGACTACCACAAGTAGAAAATATTTAAAAATCTTTTGTAGGACCATTCTTAGAAATATTCAAAGTGAAAATGGCATATAATGCACATCCTCCTCCATCACATTATGGGTACCCATTGGATGGGATTATTGATACTTATACACAACATACACCTTATACATTTTAGATACCCTCTATTACTTTTGATGACAATGAAATTATGGATAATAATTCTGATCTTCATTCTTTATTAATTTGAGCACACCTTGACCACCAACCTATACATAGTGTCATTATTGATAATGGTGCAAATGAGTACATTAATACTATTTTAATTAATTACACATTTGGGATATAAAAATCATGATATAAATCGTTTGACTAGATCAGTTAGAGAATTTGATGGGACCTCACAACAAATTATTGTTGAGATTGACTTACAATTACAAGTATGTCCCACACATGTGATTACTACCTTCTAAATTATACCTTCCACATGTGTCTTTGATATGTTATTGGGATGACCTTGGATACATACACTTAGAGTGGTAACTTATATAATTCATGGGTGTGTTAAATACATTCATTTGAATCGATTAATTAGAATTTTTAGCATTCTATAGAAACATCCTCTTGAGCAAGGTAGACTTATACCTAGACAATTAATTATCAAACCTACTAAGGTTAATCCTCCACAAAAGGGTAAGCAATAGCCTTTCCTATGTAGTAAGTAATGGAGAGACCATTACATCATAGATCTATAGTGGGTTCCATAGAATCCTCATCTACTACACACCATATTTAGATATCTATAACACCTACACATGCTCCTGTTATTGCTATTCCAAATAAACCATAAAGAAATCAATGATGGGTTCTAAAAAACCCTACTCCTATTGTTTCTTCACAACTAAACATTCTTATTATACATTTTCATGGCATTAAAAATTCTAAAGTTACATATATTATACCTATACATGCTCCTTGGTAGTACCACAAGTATATTTCACCAGGTTCTTGGTGGTTAGATACCTATGACCATCCATTAGATGAGATCATAGGATAGTTCTTTCTTTGGCATATTCCCTTCAAAAATCCAAATATTTTTTCAATATTTACATATTATACTAGATCCTTGGAATATTTATTATTGGTTTCATGTTGGTATACAACATATCATTTAATATTATATACACATGTTTAATGCATCTTTTGAGTGTGATTTAGGCATACACAGATACATGATCTATTGCATTCTCGATGTTGGGCCTCCCTCTACTCATGTAATGTGGACATTATGGGCATATGATTCTTTTATTATAATAAATATAGGTTATATCATTATATGATCATTTTACATTATCATGTTTGAGCTTATGTATTACACATGCCTTTATCCATGCTTATATATTTCACAGTTTACTTGATATGTTAGGCACTAATTTTTTTTTATAACACATACATTTGGGAACTAGTATGATGTGTTTAAACTGGTTACTTATACTTTTTGTTTATGCACTTTATTAGGTGTCTTGATTTTCTTGTTTGAACATTTGAATATGCTCCATTATTTTCAACCTCCATGCCTTTGTTTTCATTTTTGACATTTAAATATGTCACTATTTTGTTGTATGTGGATATTTGAATATATCATGCTTGTTTTTTGGACATTTAACTAATTCATGTCCCTTTGATTGTTTGGAATTTTAACATAACCCTTATTTGAGGTCTCCCTGGACCATTAAATTTTGATTTATTTTGGAGTGATCTTGTGTATGTGTTTGATTGATTATTGAGCTTGTACTATTACTATCTAGACATTGTCATGATTCACATCATGTATCTTAGGACTTGATGTGATCACATTTTTATTATATTCACACTTAGGATTTTATTATTCATGTCTTATTCCTAAGTTGTTTATATTTATATTTAAATTAAGTTTTCCATGCTTTGGATATATATTTCCATTTTAGTTATCCATACTATCATGCATAATATCACAAGCTAAATAAAAATGTGCACATGGAGTCTATTCTAGCAATGTAATGGTAGTACTTATTTAATTTATCAAAAACCAATAAAATACCCAAACACATGCATGCATCCATGAATAATAAATAAAATCAACAAATGATTTATTATGTGTTTATACAGACAAGCATCTTTGACTAAGCATCCATATAAGTCATAACATAATCATATGATAACCAACAAAACATCTCATAAAAATGGCATAAGTAGTGAATGAATAGAGCATACATAAGCATAAAAATTAACAATGGTTAAAATACATAATACTAGTCAATGTTAAACATGAGATAATCAAGATAATAAACATGATATCATATATATATCAAAAAAATATCATATACATGTACATCAGCCTCAAAAGACCTAAAAATGAATGTCAATGTATCTCAAATTTCATATACATAAATGATATATACATATGATGATGGTGTCTCAAAAATACATAAGTATGCTGATACAATGGGTACACTACCATAGGCCAAAACAATGCTAAACTGTGCCAAAATGCCAAGATCCATGTAATCAACTCTAGATTTATATATCTATGGGACCTATAGGTAGAGGTTGCCCTAGTGGTACTAGTGGTGATGGTCACAGATGATGAACTAACTATCATGAGGCACCTAAAACATGAGTCCTAGTTTGAGATCAACTAGATTTTCTCCCTACCCTTTATGCATCCCATATCTCAAAAGTAACAACTTGCTGATCCTTGGGCATGGTAGACTCATAAGATTGCCTATAATAAGAGTCCTCATCATTATCCTAAAGTCTTTTTAGAATCATCTATGAAAATATATCCTATGTACTAGATCCTTGAGTCATATCCCACTCTCATCTGAGTCTATGCATAGTGGCCAATTCTTGATCCAACTCACTAATGACTTGATCTCTCTCTATTGTGTGCTGGTGCTATATCTATACCATCATTTCCATATCAGCCTTTAGCCAAGTGATCTTAGTCTATAGCTGAGGCATATCATCATCCATCATGTCTAGTGTGCCCTACAAATCATATAGCTAACACTATAACCCTACCACCTCCCGTACCCAAACATTGATATCCTATTCAAGCATGCCAATATCTCTACCTACCATGGCCATACCAAAAGGCCATTCCTAAATTAGATCAATCTATGTTCCCAATGGACTTATATGGCCTAAACCAACCTATGACCCTACCACCACTATTGAGATAGGGTCCAATATCATCACATATGCCCCCTCATCTCTATTTCCTACACTATCTCCTCCATCCTAACCATCATTATCATCATTATCATCCCTAACCTCAATCTCTTTCCAACTGATACTACTATTACTAGAGGTCTCAACCTCCATCTTCTTAATATCCATAGGTTCCTGACCCCCTATCAGTGTCAGTGATGTTAGCCTCAAAGGGCACACTTGTACCCACTAATGAATGAAAGCTAGAGTAACCCCTATATCCGTAGCTCCTCCTATATAGGCCTAGATAACCAATGGTATAATGATATAGTTTGCAGTGACCTCACTCCTCAAAATTAAAGAAGTATCATTTTTTATCTCTCATGTAACATGTGAAAACCACCATGGCCTCTTAGGTACATCCTATATATAACCAAATTACTTGAGTACCCGATCAAGGTGATACTCTCTATAATATGGGACTGTCTCCCTATAAGAAAACATATGGTGCTCACAAATCCCATGTACCATCCATCCCTAAACCACTACAATTGGTAAGTGATAGACAACCTCCAAATGAAGAATGATAGTGTTAGATTGTCAATCATCCAATGATATAAGGGGATGTCTCCCTGTGCCCATGCCTACCAGATATTATTTGAACCTAACTATAAGCTAATGTATCCTTAGGATCCTATATCCTATACATCCTAACTGGTCAATCAATCAAAATATGTTCCCATCCCCATACCATGAGAAGTGTGTAGGCTCTAGTACTACATCCATTACAGTAGGCTATCAGGTGTAAATATATATACAACTATGTGAGAATTACTAGTCCCTAGGCAAACCATGTAGAATCCTCTAACATGCTCCTAACCATGACATAAAAACCCATATGTAATTACCATCCACTCTTTTTAGGTATAAAAATGATGTTGATAATGGCCATGAACACAAAAATCTCTTGATCAATCAAGGCTAGTGGTGAAGGATTCCTTGTAGGTAGATCATCTAGTTGAATATTAGTATAGGTATTAATAAAGTATATATTAAACCTCTTATAAACTATGGGATACCATAATAGATATATAAATCATCAAGAACCACCTAATTCTATGTTAGTGGTGTCTAAAACAAGCATCTCCTACACATCGATAGTTTGAGGATACGATAGGTATTTTCAAGTGTGATGGTGGCTTCCTTAGTCGGTAAGTGAAAGGTTGAAATATAATTATGTCAACACTCTATTAACACACTCAAATAATCTTGATTAAATTGAATAATTGACATCTATGCCATTTTATGTAGGTCTAACATTTACATGAATCCCACCATGCCCTTAGTCCATATTTTAAGGTCTATAGATAATGGGACCATCTCTCATGATAGGTAAGCACAACTAATTGCTCTTGCAATAAAAAAATTAGCATCAACCTAACTTCATACTATTACCCAAATCCTAATCCTATCCTACTCAATCTAATTGACCCTCTTTTAGAGGTTGGACCCTTTTTGGGTCCTCAAAATTAGTTATTTTTAGCTTCGAGACTAAAGCTACCATTTTCTTAATGGCAAAGCCACTGTTTTAGTGATTTTACACATTTTATGGTGAAATTGCCATTTTGTTCTCACAAAAAATGGTGACTTCACCAAAAATGGGTAAAATCACCATTTTGGTAGTGCTACCATATTTGGAAATGGTGACTTTGCATAAAGTCACCAATTTCCTTGGTGAATTTATTATTTGCTCTACCACACAAATGACAACTTCACTACTTTTTTCCTTCCTAAGTGCATTAAATGCTATTAAATGCAATTAATGATTGATTTAGTGTTACTTATCAGTGGCCCATTATGTTTTGGTCGCATGTGCTCCCTCAATTGCTCTGATACATGTCATTGAACTCCTCCATAAGCCATTTTCTCTAAAAAATTAATGCAAAAAACTAGAGATCTAATTCTTAAAGGGTTAGGGTGAAAATGAATTATTTTTCACCTTAGGGGTGAATATATACCCAAAAACTTGAATTATTACCCCCCAAGCTCTATAGTTCATGTTACACACTCTAGGAAGTGTATTTTTCACACCCATAATCTATTTTGTGTGTTGTTTTATCCTTCATGCCTTATTTTTTATTTATATTATAACCAGACCATGTTTTTGGGCCTCCTATAAGACCCATTTAACAACACATTTTTTTCAACCTACATCTCATGTTTTTTCAAACATGTATCTTTGAACTCACACTTAGGCTAGAAATATGTTTTTATCCTTTTCCAACACATCGTAAATCCATTTTATGGATTTTTTGCATAAGTCACTCTTGCTGATTTTCCCTATTACAACAAATACTATTTTTGACCAATTTAATGACTATAACCACCTATGGGAAATCATTATTTTTTCATCTTGTGCTAATGATTATAAATGCATATGGGTAAATCATTATTGTTTACCAAATCCAATTACCCCTCTAGGGCAAATGCATGTGTCACTAATTATAATTACCTTTGGGCCAATCAATGTTTCTCATTTTTCCTTGTTGATTATAACCATCTTTGAGAAAATTAATATTTCATGTTTCGTTCCTAATTATAACTACCTTTGGGCAATTCAGTATTTAGCTACTTTTCATTAATGATTCTAACTAACTTTTTGAAATTAATGTTTTCCATTTAATTACTAATTATAACTAACTTTGGGCAAATTAATGCCCATTCCTACCACCCTACCTGGGTAATTATCTATGCCACTGCTTATAACCACCTTTGGGCAAACCCATGTTATACACTTTGTTACTGATTATAACTACCTTTGTAAAAATTAGTGACTCCATAGCCATTATTGTTTATTACCACTTTTGGTAAATTCATCAATCCCACCCTCGTTACCATCTAGATCATCTCATTGTCTTCATTTTGATGGAACATTTAATGATTCTACTTTCGTTGTCCGCTCCCTCAAGGTGGTATCAAGGGATTATTGAGTTAGTGTTACTTATCAGTGCTCCATTATGTTGTGGTCACATGTGCTCCCTCAATTGCTCTGATACATGTCATCAAACTCTTCCACAAGAAATTTTCTCTAAAAAATTAATGCAAAAAACTAGAGCTTGAATTCTCAAAGGGCTAGGGTGAAAATGAATTGTTTTTCACCTTAGGGGTGAATATATAGCCAAAAATTTTAATTATTACCCCCCAAGCTCTATAGTTCATGCTACACACTCTATGAAGTGTATTTTTCACATCCATAATCTATTTTGTGTGCTATTTGATCCTTCATGCCTTATTTTTTAGTTGTATTATAACCAAACCATCTTTTTGGGCCTCCCATAAGACCCATTTAACAACACATTTTTTTCAACCTACATCTCATGTTTGTTCAAACGTGTATATTTGAACTCACACTTAGGCTAGAAATATGTTTTAATCCTTTGACAACACATCGTAAATCCATTTTATGGATTTTTTGCATAATTTACCCTTGCTAATTTTCCCTATTACAATAAATACTATTTTTGATGAATTTAATGATTATAACCGCTTGTGGGAAATAATTATTTTTTCATCACGTGTTAATGATTATAACTGCCTATGGGTAAATCATTATTGTTTACCAGATCCACTTGACCCTCTAGGGCAAATGCATGTGTCATTGATTATAATTGCCTTTGGGCCAATCAATGTTTCTTATTTTTCCTTCTTGATTATAACCATCTTTGGGAAAATCAATGTTTCATGTTTTGTTCCTAATTATAACTGCCTTTAAGCAATTCATTATTTCCCTAATTTTCATTAATAATTCTAACTACCTTTATGAAATTAATGTTTTCCATTTAATTACTAATTGTAACTAACTTTGGGAAAATCAATACCCATTCCTACCACCCTACTTGGGTAATTGTCTATGCCATTACTTATAACCAATTTTGGACAAACCAGTGTTATACACTTTGCTACTAATTATAAATACCTTTATACAAATTAGTGACTCCATAGCCATTATTATTTATAACCACATTTTTAAAATTCATTAATCCCACCCTCTTTACCATCTAGATTATCTCATTTTCTTCATTTTGATGAAATGTTCAATGATTCTACTTTCATTGCCCACTTCCTTAAGGGGGTATCAAGGGCTTATTGATTGATATTTGAGGCATGAATATTTTGAATTAATGACTTTTACATTATTTGAAAATATGTTATTATACATATGTCTTACAATGCCTTTTCAAACAAGGGAAAACTATAAACACTTAGTTTTGACCATTTTCATGCCTGAACCAAAATTCAATTTAATTTCTAGCAAATGACACAATTTAAGTCTAGAAATCACCTAAATTACATAAATTCATCTACATAAGGGATTTAATTACCCAAAAACATGATGAGGCTAGCTTATTTGGTATATTACCTTATATGTACCAAAAAAACATAGTTCATTTCTAACCCTAGTCAAATTATGACCTAATAATTTGATAATTTTGGTTTGTCAAACTATTAATTGAAAACATTTAAAATAATTTTCAAAATCCCAAAAATCACTAATCAAGTCTAATTTCATTACAAATATTAACTAATTTGCTTAAACAAAAATTCCAAATCAAAATAGTGAATTTCATTTACCAAAAAAAAGGAATTTTTAGCCAAATATGAAGTCCAAAGGTCAAAGGAGCTAATAAAGTGATTTATTATCTCCTAAATATTCCAAAAATATGATACATAACCTCACAAATATCTAAAGTGAGTTTTTATGCCTCACAAATATCTGAAACTAAGGTTTGAATATTTCATGAGTGCTATGACCCAACCCTGGGTTAGACTAACTCAACCTAGGTTTGTTTAGACTCAACCCAAGTTAGAATGAAACCTAACCTTCATAGGGCTAGATTTAGTTCTTTGAGATATAAATACAAGTGCCCACACCATATGCCAACAATATTTTTTGTGTAAGGTTATTATGATGGAATACCTTCTTGAAGCCTTTGAGAGTAGTGTTATAATGCCCAATTTATGCCAAGCTTCACACCAAGCCATACGTGACTATTGGTGAGATAATACCATAATAGAATAACATTATTATAAGACTCTAAATGTTATAGGCCGAGCATGAAAATCCTTATGCCAATAATTAAACATCAAATTTGACAAAGGAGGTAAAAAATATATTGTCATTATCTCTATTTTGTAATCTTGCTTATTACATTATGCTCTCCTTAGTTCTTAGGAAAGAGTGTTTAGTCCTAGTTTATTGTTATGCTTGATTTTTGTCATTTGGACTAACAAAGGATTAATATACATCTTGTTTACTCTTCAAACACCTAAGGTACAAATAGGATACTACAAGATAAAGCATTAGTAAATGATAGAGTGAAAAATATTATGTGTATATAGTGTCCTAAATCTAATGGCCCTATTTCTAAACCCCAAGGTACAACAACCATATTTTAGAAGGTTATATTTATAGGAAATATATTTTTAGAAATAACAAAGGCTTGGTTTGTTATATTTGCACATTTTTTCTCTTTTTCTTAGGGATGGAAGGGATATTTGTATATTTATTTATTTATTCTCTTATTTATTTTCAAGCTTAATTTGAAATTAAATTATGATTACAAATGAAATAAAGAGTCTATAATACCTTCCACTTTATTAGCTCTGGTGAATCTTCTTCCAACCAAGATGAGGATGTTTGTTATTTGGGGATTGGTGGTATGTGGAGATCTCTATGAAAAAGTTTGATTATAATTTTTATAAGATGTCTTCTAGTAATAAGGGCTATGTATATTCTTATAATATGGCTCAGTCTTCCTCCATGACTAAGATAGCTACAACTCTCTAAAATCTAACATCACCTATCCTATTATCCCACGGGAAAGCTCTAATATATATATATAAAATCTTCCTATGTATCTCATACTTAATAAATATTCAATTAATAGATAAGGGCCTTTACTCCAAAAATAGCCATATGGGTAGAACTCTAGGTTATGTTGATAGCACTAAAAGATAAAAATGTGCCTATGATGGGCACCAAAAATTGTTGGTATAATCTTTTTCACAAGGCACAAAATTGGAAAATCCATTTTATGGTAAAGGGGTGTAAAATCCCTCCTCTATTATGAGACGAGGTTCACTTTATTCAAATTAATATTATGTGAAAGGGAAAATATTTACTATATTCACATGCAAAGTTGTTAAAGGGGTTTTTAAAAGGAATTTTATTATAGAAGGGAAAGAAAAATTATGAAAAATAAAATAAGGAATATTATGAAGAGAAAAATTATTTATATGCATGTAAATATAAATAAACTCATAATATACTTTGCAATCAATAAAACATAACACATGATAACTAAAAAATTAACATTGCATAATTTTATGTAAAAAAGACAAGGATTTAGTGTGTATTAAATAAGATAATAACAAATGAAAATACAAATGAAATAACACAATGCATAGTTATTGTAAAACATACTTTGAATTATCTTTTAAAGCTAAAATATTTATCTTCAAACGCTCTCTCTACAATGTCAAAAATTCCCATAACAGTTAACTTCACTCCTAGTTATAGTGAAGGAGAAGTAACCATTTTATAACTACCTTTTTGAGGTGGATTTTATATTTTTACGTTTTAATTTATCACCTTATTGAAATTAAAGGTGAAATTAATCAACTTTACATTATAATATAAATATAAACAATACAATTGAGAAATAAAATAAGAGGAGAAAGAAAATGAAGAAGTGTTCTAAAGAGAGAAAGTTTTATAGGTTGAGAATCCTTCTAGCTACTACTATAGATGCACCTTGATATTTAGTTTGGGCTGAATTTAATCTATAAAATATAAAATTATACATTGTGTAATAATGCCTTCATGTTTTATAATTATGATTTAAGCCAAAAAAATAAGCCAAGTGTACATAATCCTTGTTGCATCATCAATTCTGTTGAATAAGTTTGGGGGATATTTTTGCTTGATTCACTGATGGTAATATAGATGTCACTTTTATTTCTCATTAATTCCATGTTGAAATTATCCACTTCAAATAACTCCTATTTCACTTAAAATATTCTTTCAAAGCTACATTTGTACATGGATTAGTCTCATCTTGCTTCAATAAGTCGTAATTCAAAACCCAAACATCTATGTAGATCTCTGATTTTAAATCATCATAATTTCTATTTTATATGCACATGTACTCTAATGCATCTTCTAAGGCATAAATTTTCCATTCAACACAATGAGACCACAAAAATTAATTATTTTATTTAGACTTACTAAAGATGCCCTCATATATTAATACTTTCTCATTTTTATGGACCATGTCTTACAAGTCTCTAATTAGACACTTTGATATTTAGAGTTTTTTCTTCACGCTCTTTATATATACAACCAATTTATCATGTTCATCCATCACAATATCATAATCTTTCCTAGTCTCATCAAGAAATTTCAGGCCATCGATGAGAATATACTCAACCCATCTCTCTATAACTTTATTATGGCTATTATATTTGAAAATGTTTGTAATAGCCTTTTTTTCAATTTAATCTATTGGAGTAGAAATATGGGATAGAGGATAGGGAAGTGTCACTTATAGTTAGGAACATTTTTATGTACATGGAAATTGTATGTATCTACTCTTCTAGTTTTTATTGTTTTGATTCTCTACCTATGACCTCTTTATGAATATTATTATAGACTCTTGAAAATTATGAATATCTCCATGGATGGACTCTCCAATAGAAATTCTACTTATATTATAATCATCCAAATTCATGTCTTCCTCATTTTTATTAGATATTGGTTGAGAAAATTCCTCAAAGTGTGCACCTTGTTGTGATTACAAACCCCATTTCTCTTTACAAAATTTGTGCCACTACAATTATATGATTTTTTTTAGAAATTTGAATATGAATTGACAAAAATTTTAATACAAAATTATTCTCTAAAAGTTTAAGGTCAAATGATATATATTTTTAAATGAATTCTTAAACCTTTGATATTTGAAAATTCATGTTAAGGTCACTCTATAATGATCTAATTACTTTAAAATTTAGGAATCATTAAAATCATTGGAGTTAGTTTCCTAATATTATTACAAATTTTATGCTTGTCTTTTTCAAAGAAATAATATTTTTATGGTTAAGTAGTTGAATATGAAAGCTTATGTGGGTAAAAATGACTCCCATACTTATGTGGACTCTCATGATAGCATGAATCTATGTACCCTCATATTTGGGTGCTTTCTTTAAGTTTTTATTAATTTTCATGTAAACATTTTATTTTACTTAACTCTTTGGCAACATGTGTTTAGGTTCTCATCATCCCGCACTCAATTAAAAAAATTATACACTTTGGGATCTCAAGCCAATTATAACCCAAAATATATCAACCTATTATACTCTCATGATCTCACGATGTACAAAAGTCTACCAAGATATCAAATAATGGTATGGTATGGAAGTTCTAACCAATCAAATTGAGCCACATGTCTTTGAATGTAGATGTTGGGGATCAACCAACAATTTGATTACACTTATGAAAGCAATAAACCACAGAATTAAATCATATAGATAAGTAACTAGAATGATAAATAGCAAGAATAAGAGATACAAGAAACCACCCTGAAAACTTGTATTAAAATCTTTAAAGAAGGAATACAATTGAAGAAACTTCTTTCTTCCACACCTCTCTCAGATGTACAGATCTCTCTCTAGATCTCTTTCCCTCAAGAGCTCTCTCTCTCAAGTACAATGAACTCCAACAACCTGGATTGATTCACCTATACAATTCTGTACTTTTCTTCAACATACCAATACCAATAAGCTAAGAAGATCTAATTCTACATATAGAATTAGGAGACTTGAGCATGCACTTACAACCAACAGTTAAGCCTCTTGAACAAGGGCTCTAAAAATAGTCTTACTAATAATAGAGATGTGGACTTAAGACTAAGACTTAAACTCATCATGCAAACACTCGGTTCTATCCTCAAAAATAACTCTCTAGATGCACAAGTAACCAACGTCAGTTCCTGCCTGCTTGCCTGTGACTGACGTCGGCCGATCCCCTGCCGACGCTGGCATCTCTTGAACTACACCTGACCGACGTCAATCGCTCCTGACCGATGTCGGTGACTGTGTAAACTTGTAACTTTGGTAATGCGCTCCTTTGGTGAAGCTTTTAGGCTCCACACCTTAACAATCTCCCACTTGGAGATAAATAGCTGCACCAGTACCTGTACAGCAACATCTTCTAGCTCCTCCATCTTCAACTCAATCATGAAGACCAACAGAAGTTGAATGAAGATTCAACTTCTCCTTTGTAACCAGCTTGGTTAACATATCAGCAAGATTCTTATCTGTATGGATCTTCTCTAGATTCAACTCACCATCTTCCAAAACTTGTCTTATGAAGTGGTACCTAAGCTGTATGTGCTTTTTTCTTAAATGAAAGGTTGAATTCTTAGCCAAATGAATTGCACTTTGACTATCATTGTATAATCTGCAACTCTCTTGCTCCTTTCCAAGCTCTTCCATGAACTATGTCATCCATATCATCTCTTTGCTAGCCTCTATGACTGCAATATACTTTGCTTCTGTAGTTGACAAGGCAACAACCTTCTGCAACTTTGATATCCAGCTAACCGCCATTCCACCAACAGTGAAAACATATCTTGTGGTGCTCCTCCTGCCATCCAAATCACCTACCATATCTGAATCTACATAACCATGTAGAGAAGTATCTGAACCTCCATAGCACAAGTGCCTATTGCTGGTTCCTCTCAGATATCTAAGGATCCACTGAACTGCTTTCCAATGTTCCTTCCCTGGATTGGCCATATACTTACTTACAACTCCCACTGCTTGGGAAATATTTAGTCTAGTACAAACCATTGCATACATTAAACTCCCTATAGCAGAAGAATATGGAACTTTACTCATGTACTCTACCTCATCATGTGAATTAGGATATTGTTCTTTACTCAACTTAAAATGTCCAACCAAAGGTGTGCTTACCGGTTTAACATCCTGCATATTGAACCGTTTCAACACCTTGTTCACATAATCCTCTTGAGACAAAATCAACATGTGATTTTTCCTATCTCTCTTAATGCTCATGCCAAGGATTTTCTTTGCTGATCCCAAATCCTTCATAGCAAAAGTTTGAGCTAATTTCACCTTAAGCTTAGAGATATCCTGCATGTGTGATCCTGCAACCAGCATATCATCTACATACAACAATAGAATAATATATCTACCATTATCCAATCTCTTAAAATACACACAATGGTTAGATTGACACCTACTATAGCCATGCTCAGTCATAAACCTATCAAATTTCAAATACCACTATCTAGGAGCTTGCTTGAGGCTGTACAAGCTTTTCTTCAATCTGCACACTAACTTCTCCTTACCTTTGACCTCAAATCCTTTTGGCTGTTCCATATATATTTTCTCATCCAAATCTCCATGAAGAAACACTGTCTTAACATCAAGCTGCTCAAGATGCAAATCCCCAATAGCAACCAAAGACAATACAATCCATATAGAAGTCATTTTAACAATAAGAGAAAAAATCTCACCAAAATCAATACCTGTGCAAATCCTTTCACTACCAATCTGGACTTATATCTCATCTGTCCATTCTCACCTTCTTTCAATCTATAGGTCCATCTGTTCTTTAGTGTTCTCTTACCTGCTAGCAACTCAACCAAATCCCATGTTTGGTTCTCTTTTAAGGACTCCATTTCCTTAACCATGCCACACTCCCACTGACTCTTGGACTCCACCTGTAATGCTTCTTCAAAATTCTCTAGTTCTCCACCATCACTTAGCAATAAATAGAATAATGAAGGGGAATATCTAATTGGAGGCTTACTTACCCTTTCTAACCTCTTGATGGGTGTCTGAGACTCATTCACAACATGCTGTCAACCCAAATTCTCTGACAGTGACCGACATCGATCACTTATAGGCCTGTTACTGGTCGACGTCGATTCTGCCTGATCGACGTTGGTGCCTGTCCTGCTGACATCGGTCTTTGTATGATCGACATTGGTTTTTGTCCTACCAACGTCGGTTCCTACCCTATTGATGTCAGTCTCTATGTTTTCCTGTAAGTGATTATTTCTTTTTCTCGCGAGCTCATATTGGACCGTCACCTCATCCAATTCACCATTGCTCTGCCCAGATTGATTTAGCTTCTTCAGCTGATCACTATACATCACTTTTTCATTGAAAACAACATCACAGCTCCTAATTATCTTGTTAGTTCCTAGATTCCAAAATATGAAACCAAAATCATCTGAGCCATAGCCAATAAATGTGCACCTCATAGACTTAGCATCCAACTTCTTTCTATTTTCCTTATCAATGTGCACAAAGGCTTCACAACCAAAAACTTTGAGAAAAGAGAGATCTACCTTTTTACCTAGCCATGCCTCTTCTAGAATTCCACCATCCAAAGCTGTAGAGGGTCCTCTATTAATCAGGTACACTACAGTGTCAATTGCTTCTGCCCAAAACTCTAAGGGCAAACCAGCATGCAATCTCATACATCTTGCATGCTCCATGATTGTTTTGTTCATCCTTTCAGCAATTCCATTATGCTGAGGTGTCCTTGGAACCATTCTTTGCCTACAAATTCCATGCATATAACAATACCAGTTGAACTTATAACTGTAGAACTCACCACCATTGTCAGATCTCAAGCACTTCAATCTGCTACATGTTTTATTCTCAACCATAGCTTTCCAAATCTTGAAAGTCTCAAATACATCAGATTTCTTATTAATACAATAGATCCATACCTTTCTTGTAGTATCATCTATGAATGAAACATAGTACTGTGATCCTCCAATAGAAGCTACCTAAGCCGGTCCCCACACGTTTGTGTGAACAAGCTGCAACTTATGCTTCTTCTTTGTTAACCCAGTCTTGAGAAAACTCACTCTCTTCTATTTTCCAAAAACACAGTGCTCAAAAAAATCCATATTTATTCTTTTCAAATTTGAAAGCTTACCTTTAGACTTAAGAATTGACATACCCTTCTCACTCATGTGGCCAAGCCTTGAGTGCCACAATTTTGCATCCACATCTGAAGTAGATAATACAGAAAGAGAATTGTTAGTAACACAATTACATAAATAGAGAGTACCTACTCTCTTACCTCTGGCCATAACAAGTACATCCTTGGTCACCTTCTAGGATTCAATTGTGAGAGTTACTGTATAACCCTCATCCCCTCACTTTCCTGCAGAAATCAAATTCCTCTTCAAGCTAGGAACATGCATAACATCTCTCAACACCCATGTGTTGCCATTCTACATTTTTAGCTGCACTTTACCTTTGCCAATAATTTTACAAGGCTCATCATCCCCTAAATACACTATTCCAAAATATCCATGGATATAGTCACTAAAATATTCTCTATTAGGGGTAGCATGAAAAGATGCACCAGAATCTAAAACCCAAGATTCTATATTATTATGCAAAGAGAATATTAAAGCATCTTGTGCAATACCTACAACTTTTGCTTTATCCTTTCCTTCATGATGATTGTCCTCCTTAGGCTTTGACCAACAATCTCTACTTATGTGCCCCATCTTTCCATAATTCCAGCATTGTGGCTTCCTACCATTTCTGGATTTGGATCTACCTCTCACCTTAGACTTAGATCTTGATCTCCCTTTCTTGCTCTTTTCTTTCTTCCTTCCCCTGCTCTCAAAACTTAAAGCATTCTTAGATGTCTCTTTTGTGCTTTTCCTGCGAATTTCCTCATTCAAGATAACACTAACAACATCCTCTACTTTTAAAATATTTGAAGCAGATGCAATATTACTAACTGCCATTACTAAGCTGTGCCAGCTTTCAGGCAAAGAACATAATATTAAAAGAGCTTTTATTTCATCATCAAACACTATTTTGACTAAACTTAATTGATTTACAATACCATGGAAATCATTCAGATGATTAGATACAGATCCACCTTCCAGCATGCGCAAATTAAATATCTACTTCATAAGATATACCTTATTAGAAGCTAAGGGTTTTTCATACAAATTTGCTAAAGTAGTCATCAACTCTACCATTGTTTTTGCCTATGATAAATTAGATATCATAGTAGATGCTAGACTCAGTCTTATAGACCCCAGAGCCTTTCTATCAAGAACTTCCCATTCTTCATCATCCATGTCTGTGGGCTTCTTTGCAATCCCACCTAACAGTAAGTATAGATCTTTCTGATACAGATAGTCCTCTATCTGCATTCTCCAATGTTGATAATTTTTGCCATTGAACTTCTCCATTCTCAGTTTACTTTCTTCTGCCATTGCTTCTCCCACTCAAACAGAAATCCATGTAGAAACCCCTGTGAGTAACCTGTAATCAACACACACTACACAGATCTGAACCACCTGTTAGTGAACCTAAGCTTTGATACCACTTGTGGATATCAAGCTCTAAACCTACAACCTGGCTCTAATACCACTTGTTAGGGATCAACCAAAATTTTGATTACACTTATGAAAGCAATAAACCGTGGAATTAAATCAGATAGATAAGTAACTAGAATGATAAATAACAAGAATAAGAGATACAAGAAACCACCCTAAAAACTTGTATTAAACTCTTTACAGAAGGAATACAATTGAAGAAACTTCTTTCTGCCACACCTCTCTCAGATGTACAGATCTCTCTCTAGATCTCTTTCCCTCAAGAGCTCTCTCTCTCTCAAGTACAATCAACTCCAACAACCTGGATTGATTCACCTATACAATTCTGTACTATTCTTCAACATACCAATACCAATAATCTAAGAAGATCTAATTCTACATATAGAATTAGGAGACTTGAGCATGCACTTACAACCAATAGTTAAGCCTCTTGAACAAGGGCTCTAAAAATAGTCTTACTAATAATAGAGACGCAAACTTAAGACTAAGACTTAAACTCATCATTCAAACACTCGGTTTTGTCCTCAGAAATAGCTCTCTGGATGCACAAGTAATCGACGTCGGTTCCTGCCTGCTTGCCTGTGACCGACGTCGGCCGATCCCCTACCGATGCTGACATCTATTGAACTGCACCTGACCAACATCAGTCGCTCCTGACCGATGCTGGTGACTGTGTAAACCTGCAACTTTGGTAATGTGCTCCTTTGGTGAAGCTTTTAGGCTCCACACCTTAACAGTAGACCCTCACTCTCTTGATAAGGTATGTTAAAATGTATAAATATGGTACAAATTGACAACTCCAAAAAATAAAAATGGGCCATGTGTCTCTAAAATAATCCTATAGAGTCCCTTTGAAGATGGTACCCTCTAGGAGATTGTACACCCTAGGACCTTATAAGTGACACATGGAAAAATATTCTTAACTTCAAGAGCCATGTAATCAATCAAATCATATAGTCACCAAAATAAATTATGTCTTACATATTTGGTGCCATATTAACAATAAATGAGAATTAAAATGATCTACCCTGGTACTACATGATCCATAAGATGTTTACACATAGATAAACAAAATCACATTATGGAATATAAAAGCTTAAATAAAGCTAAAATCAAAATTCAATGGAAAGGGATTTTAACTTAAATGCAAAAGACCACTTGGAGTTAATATTCATGTATGAACATAAAACAACCATCACACTCAAAGTTTAATTTTAGAAACACATAGAATATTTTTACATAATATTAAAACTTTGAGTTATTACCTTTGATGTTAGAGGAAGATATTGTATAAATAAATAACTAAAAACCTCAAGCTATTTTTGAATTAGTTTGTTTAAAATTAGTTAAATAATAGAGATATCATCATTGAAGACACTAAAAATTACCAGGACTAAGTCCCCTTCTACCCTAGGACATGCTCAAGAATTCAAAGACACTACATTTACACCTAGAATTATGATATACAAACACTACAATGAAGTGTTCAAGGTGGTTGAATAAATGAAATAGGTCCTTGACAACATTGATGCTAACCAATATGAAATTAAATTTTTAGAAGACCTAATTTCCATCTAGAATTCATAGCTACACCAAGAAGCATCCACACTAGAGGTATTCCCTTGTCGATACTTATTCTACAACTTGTTCATGCTATATAATTTAATTCAGTTCACTCATGGAAAACATATGATATATTTAATATCAAGCCTTGTCTTTAGAAAATATTACCATCTACTTGAGCCCAATATCCAGTATAGCATATATATGTCCCAATAGTGGAATGAGACACATGATATTAAGGAAACCATAAAATATTGGGTAGAGGACACTAAAAATTGGGTTGACCATGATAACATTAATTCTTACACCTTTAGAACATTTAGATAAGGTGTTAGGGTTAGAATGTTGTTGGTAAATATATTATATGGGGATAATGATATAGTGCATGTGAAAAAATTATGGGTTCCCTTGTTAAGTTTGATCACTGATGAGAAACAAGTCCCTACCTTGGGATCCATCATCACTTAAAATGTGGCCCAATAGGTATAGAGTAAGTAAAGCGGTAAGTTTTACATGATGTTATATCTAATATATTTTTGATGTGTTATAGTTACCTTTAATAATCATTCATTTCCATAGTGGATGCCTTTTGATACTCATGTTCATTTGGTTTGCTCCAAATTATATGTTTATCACATTATACAACATACCATAGACATTTATATATATTTATAAACTTTATCATTTAATGGCACTTTATCTCTTGTAGGAGCCTATTAAGTTTAAATATCTCTAAGTGTATGAATTATAGGGTACATTTGGAAAGTGGTAGGTAAACCATTAGTGCTTCAAAATATTGTTGGTCAACTCTATCATCACCTAAACCCATTACAAATCTTATTAATCTAACTACCTAAGAAAATAAAATCCATTTATTCATTTCCTTGAACAATTTTCATTTCAAATATCCCCTAACTAAGTAAACACCCTCTTTTACTACTAATTTGGTTGGATCAACCATGTTATAAAATTAAAATCCCATGTTATGGAACTAATTCTACTTGGTCAACCTAGTTCGAGGCCTAACGATAACTTTTTTTAAAAAACTAATTCATGTTGGCAAACTTCATTGGCTAAAATTTCATAAGAATTAGGACTTATCCATCACTATATATACAAGGTTCATATCAATCTAATAGAGAATAACATTCATTTTCACATTATTACAACTCATAATTTTGTTAGATCTACATTTGAAGGAGCCATTGCGTAAGGTTTGCCTTAGAGGTAAGATAAATTATCTTGTGGGATGTCTTGGATGAAAATTTAGGAGTAATTTATCCTAGAGGTTATTTTTATATTTTTATCCCGAAAAAGACATAACAACCTATTACAAAACAATATTGGCCAAGGGAGAGATTGAGACTCGACAGGTTCACCCAAAGGTAAGTATTCCTAACTTTTTCCTTTTCATTTGATAGATAGATATTACAAAAATGAATAGGTTTTTAATGTATAAATCCTTTCTTAGATTACCTATATACTTAGTATAATTATAGGGTTTTATTTGATTTCCATTTTCTACCTTAGGTGATCTAAGACCCCATTTTTCTACCATGATCCCTTGATTTGTTATGTTTGTTTAACCATCCCCCTTTGTGTCACAAGTTTTCACGATCATTGGATTAGTTTTTTTTCATGTATTTAGAATTAGCTAGGGTTATTGCATAGTTTTATTTACTTAGAGGATTTTTAACCCTATCTTTTAGTATTGTGTTGTAAGTTCTCCCTTAGTTAGGTTTACAGATCCAATTTGATCATTGCCCCGAATATAAATAGTATTGTAATAGATGTTAGTCAATTAATTTATCTAATCTTAGATTTACTAAGTAATATAAGATATATAAATACACACACACACACACACACACACACACACACACACACACACACACACACACACACACACACACACACACACACACACACACACACACACACACACACACAAATTTATTGCATACATTCTAGTGAACTCGACATGAATTTAACACTTTCATTTTTAATTTTTAATTACAATCAACTATATCGCATTGATTGATCTAGTCTTAACCTCTGTTTATAGAATTAGGATCCATAGTCAACTAAGTCATGTTGTTCAACCCATTTTTGTCCCATGCTTATAGGTTTCCTTCTGTAATCAACTAGGTCATATTGTTCAACTTAGTCATTTTATTTATTTATAGATTCAAAATCCATAGTCAACTAGGTTGTGCCAGTCAACCTAGTTTTATCTTTTACTTGAAGGTTTTCTTCTATAAAAAATTAGGTCATATTAGTTGATTTAGTCATTTTATTTCCTTATAGATTGAAATTCTAAAGTAAACTAGTTCATGTTGGTTGACCTATTTTTTTCCTTTACTTGCAAGGTTTCATCTCTAGTAAACTAGGTCATGTTAGTTGACCTAGTCATTTTTATTATTTTCTAAATTGTTCACTTACAGCTAATTAGGTTAGGTTGGTCGACTTAGTTCATTTTGGAAATATTTACTTTTCAATTTTTAAAAAACCTAGATCTCATTACTCAACCTAGTTTCATTTTACTATTTCTAATTTTTAGTTTTCTACAAACTAAGTTGAGCTGGTTGACCCTGTTTAACCTTTATGTTTTTACATTTTTGTCAATGCAAGAATTAATTAGGACTAGATAAAATAATTAGTAGTTAGATATTCAACACTCTTATTCCACCAACTAATTAGACTTAGTTAACCTTGTTCTATTGCTCAGGTTCATTCTAAACAAGCTTTGTACTTCCATTTTTGTCAATTTTTCATTTCTATTTTTAATCAAATTTTTTCAATATTTTAAATTTGTACTCTAGTTTTAATAGTTTTTAGTTCTATAAAATTGTATCACATAACCAACTAAGTCAACCTAGATGACTTGGTTTTGTGCCTATTTTCTCTACCAAATAAACTAAGTTGACCTGGCTGTCTATGTTTGTTTTCAATCTATTTTCACAATAGATTTTTATTGTTGTTTGCTCTAACAAATAAACTAAGTTGAGCTAGCTGACTATGTTTGTTTTCAACCTATTTTCACCATAGACTAGATCAACTTGCCTGACCTTTTTTCTTTCTATTTTCCAACTAGATTGGCATGGCCAACCTTATTCTTATGTGTTTCTTTTTCATCATAATTGATGAAATTAAATATCCTTTGATAGTAATTAATCTCACATTTTATTTGAAAAGAGTTGGTTTCCTATTTATTTACTTTATGAAATTATAAATTTGTTTTTAACACTTGATTTTTGAATTTATTTTCCACTAAGCCTTGATTTCCCTAAAAATGGTGTACAAGTAGATTTAAAACTACTTAATTACTATCATAAATGGCTATGAAATACTTTGTTTATAGTCCTTGTCTATCATTTACATATATCATAGTGTGTGGGAATTTTCCCAATACTCATAGTCATACTATAGAGCTAAACATGGTCTTTAGTTTCTATGTACCTCATAGTATTTTAGGGAACTATAACTCATAGTATTTCAAAAACACCTAAGATATCCATTTTAATTGAATGTTAGGAATCTATCCATCCATTTGACCTTATGGTGCATTAGTTAGTGATTAGTGTCAAGAAGTTACTTCTAGCTTACCCTTGAAAATGGGTTTAGTGGGCTATGGGATTAGTACTTCCTCCATAGTCAGTGCTATAAAAAATTGGAACATCACTATCCAATAAATAATAAAATATCTTTAGAAGCCTAAAAATCAATAAAAACCTATTAGTATAGCTTCTTGATCTTCTTTTTAGATAATTAGTTAGAATTAGCAGTTAAAATTTTATATTTATTATTTTCTGCTTGTTATTCTCTATTGTTTCATAAAATGTATTGACTGGTATTGATACAATGTTGTGATGTGTGTTTCAACTAGATCAATTAGTGTTGACCTACTTAACTATGTGTGAATAGACTCATCAAACTAAGCTCAACTTAGTCTTTTATATTCTATCAAAGCTACTATTTAAAACTTTCTAGATTCAACTAAGTTGACTAACTCAACCTAATTTTTATATCTTTTCCTACCTGTATAACTAAGTCAACCAACTTGAATTAGTAGGATTTTAAATCTATATTTGTTTCCTATTTATACAACTAAGTCAACTAGCTCTATTTTTTAGGATAACAAATAAAAATTAACTTGCTTAGATTCACTTACCATCATCCTTCAAGTGAAAACTCCTTCATTTATGTTCCAAATGATGTCACTCTTATTATGATTTATATGAACATATTTGGATGTGTTGGGAGAGAGGTGGAAGATAAATCCAAGAACAAACACACCTGTTCTAATTCCACCTGTTAGGATCTTGCTCCTCAGAAAGAGCACAGTATGATTACCAAATATAAGCAATTGAATATGCGAAAATAACCAGAAACATAAGTAACTAGAATTCACCAATAGCACAAAATATGAGAGACAATACACTATCTTGTATTAACACTATACAGAAAAGAATACAACAAAGAGCCGCCACACTCTTTCACCTTACAAAAGTTTGCCACACCTCAAGTGTTTAGTAATTCTTCTCACACACACTCTCCTACACAAAAAATGGTCCCAACAACCAACTCACACACAGAATTGGTGTTCACCTCACCAACCAGTCAGTAATAACCCTGCCGGTACACCAAGCACTCTATAGCACTTCAAGCTGATCTCTCATGAACCTGCAACCTGCAATTCAAAGACCAAACTTACATGTAGATCCCCAATGAGCTTGCAACAACCTGCAACTCACAGATCTTACAACTAGAAGGAAATCTTCCTTTCTATCTCATGCTTATACAATACATGCCAATGGGTCTATAAATAGATCCCTAACTCAAACAATAACTTAGACTCTTAATTTAGACAATTGTCCTCGTAGCTCAAGACTCTAACTGGCCTCAACATGCAAACTCTTCGTTCACTTAACTAACTGTCCGTGAAACGAGCAGTTCTGGAACACACAGGCGACCGACGTCGGTCCCTGCTTGTCTGGTTCTGCCGACGTCAGCCAACTTCCTGCCGTCGCCGGTGGCCTTTTGCACTGGTCTCTGCCGACGTCGGTCCTGCTGTCGATGCCAGTGCTCCTGAATCTCAGCAACCATTGTTCCACAATTTGCAAAGGGTTGAAGCTTTTAGCTCCACAACCTAACAATCACCCATTTGGAGATAAACAGCTGCAACCTGTACATGTACCTATACACCGTCTAGTTTGTTCCCTTGGCTATGTATCCATCTTCAAAATCACCCTTGAAGACTAACCACCACAAAATCCATGGTGCAAAACCTGTCATCCAAATTACCTGCCACATCCGTATCTACAACCATGTAGAAAAAGAACTTGACCCTGCATAGCATGTGCACCTGCTGCTGGTCCCACTGAACTACCCTTCAATATTACTTTCCCGGATTGACTCCAAACTTGTGATAACTCCCACTGCTTGGGAAAACTCAGGTTTAGTACATACCATGCACTCAACCTCATTATGTGAATCAAGACACCTGTTCATAGAACTGTCCAACCATCGGCGTGCTAACCGGTTTCACACGATCATCCTGAAACAAAGTCAACATATGACCTACCATGTCTCTAAAACACACACATGCCAAAGAATCTTGCTGCTCCCAAATTCTCCATGACAAACACCTGAACTAGCTTTACCTTTAGTTCAATAATACCTGTATATGTAACCCTATAACAAGCACATCATACAGAAATAGGATAGTGTAGCTAATACTATCCAACCTGGTAAAGAGAAACACAATGAACAAACCTCCATTGCCCTACAGCTAATACAAGATCAAATACCCTGATCTTCCATCTCACGTATCCATTTCCGCTCTTCTTTATCCTTAACATCCATTCGTCTCTCAGTGCTTACTTCCAGCTGGCAACACTACCCAAAACCCCTGTTTGGTTCTCCTCCAAGGAATCACATCCTCATTCATGCCTAGCTCCCACTATTTCCTAGATCTACCTGTTCTGCTTCTTCAATAACTTCCTGGTCCTATGCCATAAGTGAGCAACAAGTAGTGTAAAGAAGGGAAATGATGAATTTAAGAACTTACTTACACCTTTAGTCCTCCATATGGGCACTCGAGACTCCATGACAGCTTGCTGTCCACCCAAAATTCATCTCAGTGACCGATGCCGGTCACATCTCAGTCTACAACCAACTGATGTCGGTTCCCTGCGACTGCCTCCCTGCCGACGTCGATTTCCCCTAGCCAACGTCGGTCTCTCTCTGCCCCGAGTCACCGACGTCAGGCTGCACATAACCGACGCCGGTCCCTGTCTGGACACCGACGCCGGTTTTCCTGCCGACGTCGGTCTCTGTGTTTTTCTTGTGAGACCTGACTTTTTCCTATGAGCTCCTTTTAGATCAAACCCTTGTCCAAATCACCCTTGCTCTGCTCAGAATTCATCTGCATCTTGTGCTGAACTCTGTCCATCACTTTCTCCTTGAAAACCAAGGCTTTCTTGTTCTTGTCACTAACATCGGATTCCTCAAGAAACCTCACCTTCTTCTTCTGCATACAGAAATCACGATCCATACCTTCCAAATCTGAAAGCATATCCTTTGACTCAAGAACCAGCATCTCCTTCTTATCTATGTGACCAAGCCTATTAAGCCACATCTCCGAATCTACAGTTGAAGTAGATAACCCAGAAAGAGAATCAGTAAAACAAGTAGATAGATAAAGCGTACCTACTTTCTTACCTCTAGCTACAACAAGTGTACCCTTGGTAACCTTCCAAGAGTCCGCTGTGAGAGTTACTATGCAACCCTCTTCACCCAAACTTCTAACTAAAATCAGATTCCACTTCAGAACTGGGACATGCATGACCTCCTTTAACACCCATGTGTTACCTATCTGCAGTTTTAGCTTCACTTTGCCTTTGCCAACAATCTGAAAAGGCTTACCATCCCCTACACAAATTTCTCCAAAATCTCCCTGGACATACTCATGAAAAAATTCCCTATGTGGGGATGCATGAAAAGAGGCACCAGAATCTAATACCCAAGATTCTACTTTATCCAAAGAACATACCAGAGCATCCTGTGCAATGTAACCCACAACATCTGCTTCTTCTTCATGTTCTTCATGCTAATCTGTACCCGATCTGCAATCTCTCTTTAAGTGCCCTTGCTTTCCACATTTCCAGTAGGTTATTCTGCCATACCTGGACTTGGATCTCTTGCCCATCTTTGACCTTGATCTCCCACGCTCTATCTTCTCTCTTGGCCTTCCTCTTCCTTCAACACTCAAAGCATCTCCAGATGATTCACCTGTGCTTTTCCTGCGTATCTCTTCGTTCAAGATCACACTCACAATATCATCCAATTTTAAGACTTTTGAAGGAGACACAGTATTAGAAACTGCCATTACCAAACCTTCCCAACTTTCAGGTAATGAACACAAGATTAAGAGATCTCTTATTTCATCATCAAATATAATATTGACTGAACTTAACTGGTTTACTAAACCATGGAAATCACTAAGATGGCTATGAACAGATCCACCTTCCAACATTTGCAAATTAAATAAACGTTTCATAAGAAATACCTTATTCGAAGCTGAGGGTTTTTCATATAAATTTGCCAAAGATTCCATCAACTCCACCGTTGTCTTACACTGTGATAAGCTGGAAATCACAGATGATTCAAGACTCAATCTAATAGATCCCAGAGCCTTCCGATCAAGAACCTCCCATTCTTCATCTTTCATATCCAAGGGTTTGCTAGCAACCCCACCCAATGGTAAGTACAAATCTTTTTGATACAGATAGTCCTCAATTTGCATCCTCCATAATTGGTAGTTCTTGCCATTAAACTTTTCCATTCATAGTTGACTGCTTTCTGCCATTGCTCAACTCCCACTCAAACAGAAACCCTGTGAGTAACCTGTAATCAAAACACACTACCCAGATCTACACCAATCTATTAGTATCCCAACCTAAAGCTCTGATACCACTTGTTGGGTATCATCTTTTGAACCTATAACCAAGGCTCTGATACCACTTGTTGGGAGAGAGGTGGAAGATAAATCCAAGAACAAACACACCTGTTCTAATTCCACCTGTTAGGATCTTGCTCCTCAGAAAGAGCACAGTATGATTACCAAATATAAGCAATTGAATATGCGGAAATAACCAGAAACACAAGTAACTAGAATTCACCAATAGCACAGAATATGAGAGACAATACACTATCTTGTATTAACACTATATAGAAAAGAATACAACAAAGAGCTGCCACACTCTTTCACCTTATAGAAGTTCGCCACACCTCAAGTGTTCAGTAATTCTTCTCACACACACTCTCCTACACAAAAAACAGTCCCAACAACCAACTCACACACAGAATTGGTGTTCACCTCACCAACCAGTCAGTAATAACCCTTCTGGTACACCAAGCACTCTATAGCACTTCAAGCTGATCTCTCATGAACCTGCAACCTGCAATTCAAAGACCAAACTTACATGTAGATCCCCAATGAGCTTGCAACAACCTGCAACTCACAGATCTTACAACTAGAAGGAACTCTTCCTTTCTATCTCATGCTTATACAATACATGCCAATGGGTTTATAAATAGATCCCTAACTCAAACAATAACTTAGACTCTTAAT
This sequence comes from Torreya grandis, assembly GCA_037957365.1. NCBI lineage: Eukaryota > Viridiplantae > Streptophyta > Pinopsida > Cupressales > Taxaceae > Torreya > Torreya grandis. The sequence continues at coordinate 612,626 of JARHVA010002627.1, forward strand.
TTAGACAATTGTCCTCGCAGCTCAAGACACTAACTGGTCTCAACATGTAAACTCTTCGTTCACTTAACTAACTGTCCATGAAACGAGCAGTTCTGAAACACACAGGCGACCGATGTCGGTCCCTGCTTGTCTGGTTCTGCTGACGTCAGCCGACTTCCTGTCGTCGTCGGTGGCCTTCTGCACTGGTCTCTGCCGACGTCGGTCCAGCTGCCGACGTCGGTGCTCCTGGATCTCAGCAACCATTGTTCCACAGTTTGCAAAGGGTTGAAGCTTTTAGCTCCACAACCTAACACTACTTAACTATGTGTGAATAGACTCATCAAACTAAGCTCAACTTAGTCTTTTATATTCTATCAAAGCTACTATTTAAAACTTTCTAGATTCAACTAAGTTGACTAACTCAACCTAATTTTTATATCTTTTCCTACCTGTATAACTAAGTCAACCAACTTGAATTAGTAGGATTTTAAATCTATATTTGTTTCCTATTTATACAACTAAGTCAACTAGCTCTATTTTTTAGGCTTTCATCACTCTATTTTTCCTGCTTATACAACTATGTTGACCAACTTGACTTAGTACGTGTTTAACATATTTATCTACTTTTTTAATGTACAACTAGGTAGAACAACTTGATTTAGTAGGTTTTTAACATCTCTATCTATTTCCTTCCTATACAACTAAGTTAATCATCTCAATTTAGTATATTGATAACTTATTTATTTATTTCCTACCTATACAACTAAGTTAACCAACTCAACTTAGTAGGTTGTTAACATCTATGTTTTTTTCTTGCTTATAAAACTAAGTTGAATAGGTCAACCTAGTAGGATTTTGGAACTTTCTATGTTTACTACCTATATAACTAAGTCAACTAGATCGACTTAGTAGGCTATCAAAATATCTATCTTTTATTACCTATACAACTAAATTGACCATCTTGACTTAGTAGGTTTTTCAAAAACACTATTTTTTTACATATACAACTAAGTTGACCAATTCAACTTAGTAAGTTTTTAAAACCTTTATTTTATTTGTCTACCCAACTAGATCAACCTGGTCAACCTTATAGGTCTTAGATGACCTAGTCTAATTTCCACTACTTTTTAAAGTTATACTAGATCAATTTGGTCAACCTTGTAGGTCATGTTTGACCAAATCTAGTCTCCAAATATAGTTCTAGATTTATATAATTATACTAGATTGACTTGATCAACTCTGTACATCCTGGCCGACTTAGTATTATATTTAAATCCTATGAAATATACTAGATCAACTTGGTTGATCATATAGCTCTTGTCCAACTTAGTTTATTTTATGAAATTTTTTCTCTTTCAACCTTCCAACCCATTATTTCTCTTCTTACATTGATTATCAACATGAAATCACCTATTAATATCTTCCATAATAGTCTTACCCATTCAAGGTTTGCATGGGTACTTCTTTATTACCCACCTTATCCACCCAAGATGATATCCCTTCGTGACACAACTAATCTCAACCCTCATCAAGATTAGTGGAATGCAACATGGTCCACATTACTCAAAATGAATATCTAGATGATCCTCACTTCAACAGTACCATTTCCAAACTTCCCTAGTTTACCATTAGAGTAATTGATATCAACATATAGGAGCCTCCCATAGATAACCATCCTATAGTTAACATTCTTATCCCTAATATCGAGAATGTTCCTCCTACCAACACTAACATTCCATAATCCACCACTAGTAATCCTAATCCACCTATAGATACAACTAAAATTATTTCTCAAATGATTCAATAAATGAATGTTATAGAAACAACTAACAATTCCCAAATGATCCAAATATAAAATAATATCTTAAAAATGGAAATTCAAACCCCTATCATCATGATTCAAAATAATCAAGTTTTTATCCCCTCCTCTTAGAGATGATAATGGGAATATCATCCCTCAACCTATCATGCATAACATAATGCTTCAACACTTTAAAAATGAAACTTTAGCTCCATTCATCATATCCATATATATTGGAAATATATCCCCAACCATTAAGTAAGATGGAATTAAAAATCCTATTAGCTTCCTTAAATCATTTGGAAACCTCTATAAGGAATGGGTCCAAACTAATGCTTTTGCTAGCACTATACAAAATCTTATGGGAAATGATTTAGAATGGTATAATAAACTTCCCAAATATTCCATATTGAAACTAGAAGATATCTCAAATGCTCTCATTAAATAATTTCAACAAAATGATCTTCCTAAAAATTGTCTCAGTCACTTCATCAATGTTAAACAATTACCTACTAAATTTGCCCATATATTTATCAAAAGATGGAAATGAGCAACTCATAAAGCAAATCATAACATTAGTGATGTAAACCTATTTAAATTATTTATTACTACCCTCAAACCTTATATTTAATATAAAGTTTGAATTTTTCTCCTCAAACCTTAAAAGAGGCTATTAATCAAGCTAAATGAAAAGATTTATTTATGAAGTAGTTCAAACCATATTATAATTCAAGAAAGGAATATTTTCATAATTTAACAAATGCCATCACTAGAATAAATTCTCAATCTAAATATCCTCCAATAAAAATGGGATCAATCAAATCAAATACTCGAAATCCCACCCACCTACCCTTGATGGTGTCAGAAATGAAGAAACTCTTATCTCCATCAAAACCTTTCATTTATAACAATGTTGTTCCCCCATCATGGTATGATCATAATAAATTTTTTGGTTCCATGCTAACATTAGTTATTCTCATGATACATGTCATGCGATCAATTTTTTTTAATTTTATTTTATGTTAGGATATACATTTGATCATGACACCATGATCAAACTATGTCATCCTGATTGTCTCAAAACCTCTCAAAAGAGAAACTTTTCCAAACCTATAACTTCAAAATATCATAGACCTTCCTTAGATACTAATTCAAAACAATCTAATGACAATGTTTGTGTTATTTATTCTGATTGTGATCAATATTATACTAATTATCAATATGTGAATGTGTTTAAATATAATTATCATTACAAACCTACTCACAAAGACCTTGTTACCAAACCCAAGAAACCATCAACTGATGATCAATTACTTAAAGACACTACCATTTTTCAACCTGCATCTTCATAACCTTCCACTAGTGATTATCCATCTCCATCATTGGACCCTCAGACACTTCCAAAAATTACCCCACCTAATCAACCTAATCCCCATGCTCAATCTTATTCTAAGCATCACTAGAATTTTTTAGATGAACTTAATTATATTATTGTAAAAAAAAGGGGGTAGTTTATTAAGTCAGGCACTCATTTGGTTGTCCAAGTTAGTTATGGACTTATTACAAATAAGCACAAACATGGTATATTTATTTTTTGCACTCAAAGTTTATCACTCAACTGCACTAGAATCAATTCACATAATGCATAAGCCTTATGCACTCACCAAAGTGTAATAGAGAAAGAATCAGGGCATCCATTGGGATAGTTGTGCCATGGCTCAAGGTATTAATTGTAGGATTTGGTCATTTCAAAGACTTTTGGTAGATTCATCAGTGCAATATTTTCTTGGCTAATCCTAATGGTATATAGGTGCAAGCCCATTTGGGGGACTAGTTCTAGAGACATTTTATTATAAGCCTATATCAAGGTGATTTAATGGTCTTAAGGGCACAAGCCTATGTTTCACTAAGCATAGTGTCATTCAAGCACTTTTAAAGTGTCAAGGGGCTATTTCAATTCAATTATTTATACTTAGGCTAGTGCTTATAACAAGGGAACACTTGGTGCATGACCCTTTCTACACTTAAGCTATTCCTACAATATATGCTGACATCGTCAGTTACCATAGAGATGCCATTGATGACGTAGACTAGAAACTTCAAAATAACATTCTTAACATTACTATATTGAAATTACCACATTATAACTAGTACATTCATTGTACATTTCAATATCAAAGAGAATACAGTCAAACTAGAAGTACCATGTTTTACTACAACCATTCTTCTTCATTAATCAAAGCTTAAATAAATAGAGTATATAGTTCATGGTAACAACAACAAAGTAAAGCCTATCTTAAGCTACTTAATGGCCCAAAGGCTCATAGGTGAGCTTGGGAATATATAATTAGAGATTTAATAGATTTTAAGCTATTCATAATACTAATGGTGGCCATATTATAGAGAACCATTTTTTAAAACTTTAATGCATTTAATTCCCATCTTTGCTTCACTGGTTCAAGCTTGCTTTATAGCACATAGGAACATCTCTTTACCAAGGTGGAATGTGCATGCTAGGTGATGAGATGGAGCATTTATTTATCATTACATTAGATCCATCACCTTGAACCCTTTACATTAATATTTCAACATGTTGCCACTCTTAGAAGATGCCCTAAAGATCTGGGCACTAGTTAACCACCTACCAACTAGAGAAAGATCTATGTTGGTTCCTACAACTGGTACTAAGATGCCAAAATAGAAATCATCACCCAAGTGATTGCCTTATGTTGAGGTGTCTATCTTTCTAGTGTGGATCCCATACTTACCAAAATATGGGCCCAACATTAACCCATACAAAATTTATAGTCTACCCTCAGACATAGTTTGTCAAAGCTTTTGACATACAAAATTTGAGTGCACTATCCTTAAGCTCAATGCTAAAGTCTTCAAATCCCTTGATAGAAAGATTTATCTCTTTAGTAGTGCTATCAATTTACATGGAGGTAGTGATAAGAACAAGCACATCTATCTTCTCTGATTACTTCTTGAAGGTCTATAGATGTGCCTTATATTTTATCACTCTTCCATCTAGGATTGCTCCTTGTTTCCAGGCTTTAGTTTGTAAGGTATGAAATAGTGATTCTATTTTCTATTCTTGGCCTTTTATCTACATGATTAACACATTGACCTTCCCCATTATCTATGTGTGCTCTAACCTACTTATAAAGTACACCTACATCATCAGCTCTTCATTTTCCCCTTTTGCCTGATTGAGACACATATCTATACTAAAAATTGGTTAGAAAAGTTATAGAAGATAGCATAAACTGAATCTATTCCCTCTTTAATTTTTATGAAAAGGTTTTCCACCTCTTTAAGCTTATCATCTAGCTCTTTTAATAGCATGGATCAAGGATCTTCCTCTTCTTCTTCTTCTTCTTCTTCTTGTACCATCTCTAATTTCATCCTTGCGAACATCAGCTCTACTAGCACATAGAATTTATTAACCTTAGAGAGGTTAGATGTGTTTATGGTAACTAAGAGGGATGGTTCAATTATCTCTATGTACTTTCATATCTACTACATTTTTAATTTCATGGCTTGTGCTTCATATTAAACATCCTTACAAAGTTTCTTCCATTTCTTTATTCTACCATCATTGATGATATTATTGCATGTGACTTCTATGGCCATCCAGATAAGTGAATTCTTATATCAGACTAGGTTTATGGTGAAAGGGTAGGGAGTCAAGACTTTCCTCAAGTTCATTTATGCATAATATTGCCTTTTGAGGCACCTCAAAGTGAGGCTTGTCTATATAGCTATCAAATATAAATGCAAGATGTTTTCACATCTTTGTTATGGTGGATTTTGGGGCATGAAGTAAAAAATATATAAATCCTCATCCATCCATCCCTTATACACTTTTTATCTAATGTTCAACTCATACATTCTTCCTCAATGATGACTAGCTCTATTTTCTCTTCTTCTTCCTCATTGGCACTACTACTTTTTTCGATGCTTTCCTTTGAGGACTCATTTTCTTGTTATATAAGGGGTTATTCTTTGAAAATTTCCCCTTTTTCTACTTGCTCTTCCTAGGGTTTCTCAGTGTTAACCTCTAAGTATATTTACTTGGTGCTAGATTCACCTTATTTCTATTCCTATTGGGGTTCCTCTCTAATCTCATTTTTATTTTCCAAGGCACTAGCATCACTTTCCTTTTCTTTAGGCACCCCTTCACTAATTTAGAATACCTACTATGTAGCTTCATCTACTTTTTTGGTGGTGGTGATAGGTGCCTTCTTAGTTTTCTCAATGGCTGGTTCCATGCTTGTGGGAACCTTCTCTATCTTCCTATCTCTCTTGGCCCTCTCTTGCTTGGCCTTCTCTTCCTCAACTTCAGCCTTCTCAATATCTACCTAAATCTTGCCCATTTTATTTATATCCTTCTTCTTCTTGAGTGTCAGTGCCATCTCAATATCTTCCTCGCTATAGCCCATCTTCTTCCATAACCTTCTCTTTTCCTCTTCTATTTATGGAGGCTATGTGGAGGGTTATCTAGATGAGGCAATGGCTGGCTTCTTTTCTTCTTCAAGTTTGGTGGTAGTGACACATTGGAGGGACTTTTTAACATCCTTAGCACTAGGCTCCTCTCTCAATTCTTCTTGCATAATGTAAGTATTTCTGCCTTCTTCCTCCATCTCTTCCTCCTTTCCCTGCATAAGGGCCTCTTCCACCTCCATTTACACCAAATTTATTTTAGGGAGCACAATAGGTTCCTTAGAATTTTTATTCTTATGATTCTTACTAGAAGAAGTAGTCTCTAGTACAAATGTTACACACTTATTTAGAGTTGGAGGTGTTTCTTTCTCATTGGAGGTGACCATTAATCTAATGTGTTCCTAAATTTCTTCAAGTGTCTCTCCCCAATTTTTTTAGGGAGACTTTTACATTTTTGGCACTGGCTTCCCTTTATCATTGATCTTGAGGGGGTGATCATCATATTTTTTAGGGTTTGTACCCTTATTGCATGGCTTCATCTCATAATACAACATGCATATGCACCCATTTATAACTTTTATTTAGAGGGGATAGAGGTCTATGTAGTCAGAGTCATTTTCCTCATCCTTTATGGCTTTCTTTCCCAGACACACATACTGGCATCTCAACCTACTTCTTTATCTATCCACAACCTTCACTAGGATATCTAGTTTCTATGCATTTGGAATCCTCATTATTGCCTCCCTAAAATATTTTATGGAAAATGTGTAATGCAGTTTGAGCTAGTCGAATAGGTTACCATCTGTGGGCACCAGACACACTACACATAAATGTTGCATGATAGTGAAGGTCACCATTCCAAACATATGCTAGGGGAGGTCTTGTGGGATTTGCCATTCAATCCTAAATGCCTCAATGTATTAGCCACACCACCCTAGCACCCTTTTCTTCTATTTTTGGGAGAAGGAGGGTGGGTAGGTGAAGTCTTGGTATTTCAATAGTGGGGAGTCCTTGTGAGCTAAAAAGACCAATTTTTTTTCTTTATCTCCACCAAGCACACCAATCTTCTCCATCACTATTAATATTAGCATAGACCCCCACTTGAAGGTCTCTCACACATTATGACATTCCAACATGTTCTTCACCATCTCCTTAGAAATGAATTTTAAAATATTAAATTTGACCCATTGTGCCATGTGATGGGAGATGTACAAGTAAGTCTTGAAGATATCAGCCAAATGAATTCTAGTGTAAAGCTTAGAACTCATGAGGCATTCCATTTCCCTCATACTAGGGTAATTTATGTCTTTGATTGGGAATGCAAATCATACCTTGTAATAACCCAAGAGTTTTGCAACTTTATCTACTTCTACATCATCCTCCATCATTAGGTAGATGTATATGCCTGAGCTTGGGAACTTGGTGATTCTGCTAATGAGGCACACTAATATCCACATGTACCTCCTTGTGAAGTATAAATGATCTCCATGGATGTATGAGAGGAGGAATTTCATGAGTTATAGAAGAGTTCTCTTGTGGGCCTAAAAGTGCCTCTCTTATTCACTTAACACAAATAACAATACAAAACATAAGGAAATGTTTAGCTTATACCAAAATTTATTTTGGTCATCATAACCCAACTTAATTATGATTGTGAATTTAGACTATAATGACACAAACACCATTCTATTATCTATAGGGTTTTAGTTGATTGTTGTTGAAATGCCTAGGGAGCATTTCACCACTCAATGTGTGTAACTTGGATGCACTAGTCTCCAATATGTTATGGATGATATAAGGGCCCATCCACCTAATTTGCAGATTGCCTAGGTGCTTGAGTCACTCAGAGTCATAGATAAAGACTAATGCTCTTTTAGTTAGTACCTTGTGTTTGATGTGCTTGTCATGCCATAGCTTCTAACATGCCTTATTTATTTGTTGACTCCATATTGCTTGGGCACACATCTTGTCCAAGTGATCCAAGTCTTCCAATCATGCACTTAATGACTCTTGGTCTTCCAACTGACCAAGACTTATAATGCATAATGATGGCACTATAAACTCCATGGGTAGAATGACCTCTATTCCAAACACTAGTTATAATGTTGTAGCCTTATTTAGGTACTTATAAGTCATGTGATATAACCATAGTATTGCTGACACATGATCATCCCAATCTTTGTGACCCATATCATATATCTTTATGAGGCACATCCCTAATATCTTATTAGACACCTTAGAAGTTCCATTCACTTAGGGATGATAAGGGGCTATCTTATGATGCATGACCATGTATTCAATTTTTAAGATGTACACAATTTCATTGATGAAGTGCGCATATCTGTCACTAGTCAAACTAAGTGGGCACCCACAATAACTAATAATGTTCTCTCATATACATCTCATGGTGGTGGTTGTGTATTATTTAGTTGGAACTACCTCATCCCACTTGGTGAAATAATCTATGGCTACCAGGATGTATTACATACTTATGTGCCTCACTATGAGAGTAATCAACCCTACAAAGTCAATGACCCATTTTTCAAATGGCACCTAGGCAAGAATGGGAATGAATGAAATCTCATCTTGGTGGTTTCAATTTCCTATATATTGGTAGATGTCATATGCCTTGGCATAATATTTTTCATCCTAGAATATACTTGGCCACCATAAGCCTGATTGTAGTACCTTGCATGCCATAACATCTCCAATGTAATGGCCTCCTAACCCCTCATGTGACTCTCATAAGATGGAGTCCATTTCATGTTCTAAGATACATCAGCACAAGACTCCATCTCATCTCAACTTGTAAAGTCACTCATCAATGATTTGAAAGGGTGTAACATAAACTATGAGCTATTTATTTTCTTTAGTTATCATTATCTGAGGCATAGATATATGTGAGATATGTAGCAATCTAAACCAAGTATTTGGGGATGTGTTGGACCTTGTATAATTTCATGTTCAACATATCATCTTTAATAGGCATTACTGCATTGCCAGAATTGATGTGGGACAAATGGTTTGGGCCTGAGTTATATTTTCTTAGCTTTACAAAAACTAAGAATTAAAATTCTTGAAACAAAACTATCCATTTACAGATGCACCCATGGAAAATAGGATTATTCATGAGGTAATTAAGTTCTTCATGATTAGTGAAGAAGATGAATGGGGTTGCCAATAAGTAATGTCTAAATTTTTGGAGGGTGTAGACTATGGCAAGTGCCTCACACTTAGTTGTTGTATAGTTATGCTCTACTTGGGTCAATTTTTTGCTAGTGAAAGAAATAAGATGATCCATATTTACTTCACCTGGTTGTGCCAAAATGGCACTAATTATATATCTACATACATCAACATGGACATATAATAGAGTTTTCCAATTGAGAAATGATAATATCAATGCACTAGCCAATTTGAGCTTCAAGGTTTCAAAGGCATCTTCTTGCACTGTGCCCCAATATAATGGGCCATATTTGCAAAATATATCCTCTAGTGGTGTCAAAATATTTTCATAAATCCTTATGAATTTTCTATAATATTTTTAATGGCCAAGAAATGCATGAATGTCTTTCTACATTAAGGGGTCTATAGCTATGGGATAATTGTAATCTTCACAAGGTCAATGAGTAGACCATATGTGTAGATGATGTACCTGAGTAAAGTGAAAAATGATGTTGTGAAGATGTACTTATTAACGTTTAAGGATATTTGCAATGATCTACACCTCTCAAACATGAGGCACAAGTTATCATGATGGTCCTTCATTATCCCATACATAGTCTAGTCATCTAAGTACACTTAGAGGAATTTATGAATGAAGTCCTTAAATGTGGTGATCACCACTTTGGAAAACATGGATGGAACATTTTTGAGTCCAAAGGGCATCAATTTGTATGTGAAATAACCCCATTATATTTTAAGGGCCATTTAAGCTTGTCCTCCTTTTCAATCTAGATTTGATGCTATCCCGAGATCCCATTAGTAAAAGTGTATATTTCATATATTTTGATGCCATGCAAGTCTTCATCAATGAATGGAGTTAGGAAAGGGTTAGTGACATATGTGGGATTTAAAAATCTATAATAAACATAAATATAAATGTACCCATCCTTATTAATGTTAATAATCATGGGGATTACCCATTCAAATTCTTGAACAGGGTAGATGATGCCTATGGCTAGGATACCATCAATCTTCATTTTGACCTTGTTGTGGAGATTGGGGTTCATTTTATAAGGGATATTCTTGATAGGTCTCACACCATTGATTATATTTATGCCTCATCTTACCAAGGGATAGGTGGGTGCCCTTCATATCTTGGTAACTATGAGGGAACAAGTCTTGAAACTCCTTCAAGAGATCCATAATTTGTAATAGATATATGTTATACCAATATGCACCTAGAGTATCCATATTTGGTTCCCAATATGATGTATATCTTGGTAGTTTTGAGTAGCACATGGTATGGACAATTCTTTTCTTGATGAAAATCCTTAACTTACATACTGCCTTCAGTTGTTTCTATATGAAGGTGGGTGGGGTCCTCTTCTTCTAGAGCACTATCCTCCACTTGACACATAAGCTTATTTTTGCCTATCAGGTTTGTACAGTTGTGCACCTTCCATGTTTCATCATCCTCTTCACTGGAGTCACTTTTGAGGGTTTGTTTTTCAAAAAATGTTGAGAGTTACAACCCCTTTCATTGAACATTTCTTTCAAGTACTCCTCTAGGATTGCAGTGTCCTCAAACACTACCCTTTGAACTAGTTTTTAGTAGCTCAATTAGTTCAAGCTTCTATGAATAAAAAGAGAATGTGTGCATGAACCACTCCTTAAATGCATCCTAGTTGGTTATATTATTATGTATCTCATTGAAAATTTAACATTATTTCACCCACATCATCAAGATCTTGTAGAAGGCATGCACCCATAGGTTCCTTAGGGCATTCTCACTGCAGATAGTCTATGTTTCTTCACATAAGTGTGCATGAACTATAGGGTTTGAGTCACCAGAGTAGGCATAGATGTCCAAGTCCTTGTTTCTTTTTCCAAATCTAGTGTAGATGGCTTATTTCACATCTTTCCAAGTTGGCAAGCTAGGCCTTTATGATTCCCACCAACAAGTGATAGTGCTCCTTAATGTATACATTAGTGCACCTATTCTATCTACTTATTTTGGGATGCATGATTCAAGGTCATGAACATACTCTTCCATAGGATTTCTTCCCTAATATATTAAGAGTGCCACAAGTTTACCCTTACTCAAGTAAAACACTCTCTTTTCCTTTTTCTTGGCATAAAGGACCTACCTTTTAGGAGTGCGATCAATATGGACCCATCCCATCCTTACTAGTTTTGGTACCTTAAATCACACTAGGTGGCACCTTCAACTAATGGTCTCATAAGATTCCTTGATGCATTAGTCATAGGCAACATTGGTGGTATTTGAGGCTAATTGTCCATCTTCCCAAGAAATAACTCTTTGATTATTGGGGTTGAAAGTCTTGGCACCTTACACTATGATGTTATATATGTGGTTGATCTCATCCTCAAGGTCAATAATATCTACATAGGGGGTCCTTGGTCACTTGAGAGGGGGATAACTACCCTCTCCTTGGCATTTTCAAAGGTCATATATCACCTCTTGAAGCACACAACTATGTTGTTTGCATAACACCATGTTCTTCCTAGAAATGCTAGATAGTTATCTTGTTCTTCTAACTTGATCACTTAAAAGTTAGCATGGAAATTGATGCCCATGATATCTATGCTCTTTATAATTCTAATTGATTGCACTTAGGTATTGTTTGCCATGAAAATAACATAAGGGGAAGGCCTCAAGGCTGACCTACCCATCTTATCTCATGCATTCTTGGTCAAGATATTGACCTCAAAACTTATGTCTACCAAGACCTCACATATAGACCATCCATCAATGGTAGCATTCATAAGGAGTTATTGATCATACTTTGCATTCTGTGTATGCTTAAATTCTTGTGCTCACTCCATGTGTAGCATAGTAACTTCAATGGGCTTCTACCCTACATGCTCTAAAAGCAAGTTATTCATTAGGAGATGTATTCCTTCTATATATAAGAGGTGTAGGATCTCTATTATCTCTCATATCTTAGCCTCCTAGATATCTTACTTCTTACAAGTGGAGGTAGCCTACACTTTTAGCTCTTGTGCAAGTTGGAACTCTCCTTTCAAGTTTTTGATAACAATCATGGCTTATTGTAATACATCTTTCTAGTGCATAGGGTTTGGGTAAGGCTCAAATTTGGGTTTAGTCCAGTGATACAATTAGTATAAATCTATTCCCCATATTCCAAGCATGAATTAGGCATTGGCATAATTGGCAACTAAGTTATGAATCCACTACAAGTAGTCACCTACACCTTAACTATCTCTATGCATGTTAGTTGTACCTTTGGAGTCCACTTATTCTCTTTTAGCTCATGCCTGATCATTCCTACACCCTTGTCTATGCTAGACCTACCCTAGGTTAAATTTTTATAAAATCTAAGGCATTCCTCAATTTTATGGGCCCCTTAACAATACCCATAGATTGGATATGTTGTGTTATTTCACTTATTTTGTTTAATAGAACCACAATTGTATTGCATGAATACTCTACACAAAACACTATAAGTGTGATAACACTACACATCTAATATAGTGGTTCATATCCTCCAATTTGCCCTCTAATGCCTCATTACATCCCAAATCCTATATCATATTATCTATAGAATTCATTCCCTAGGTTAGCTTGCCCTCCAAATTCTGTAATGGCTTGCCTTTCACCTTTCTCCATGTTCTTATCCATCTCATCAATTAATTGATAATTAGCTATTGTATGGGTGTAGACATCACACAACTGATAATAAATGGTTGTGTTAACCTGGATGGCACATTGTAACAATGGGTAATTTCAAAAATCTTACACATCTCTATAGACTTTATAGCTTGGAAGCAATGTGCACACATTCCTTCAAGGGTAGTTATTCCTATTATGGCCTTCTACTTTGTAGTTGGTACACCATAATCTACTTCGAGCATCTTGTGATGAACTAGTGGTGAATTTTTAGAGTTGGGAGGGAATGGATGTAATTTTTTCCTCCATGGATGGGTTGATCCCCATATCAATTATTACAACTACCTTAGCTTTGAACATGGCTTCAATCACTTCATGAGGGTCTATAAAGGTCTTCATAGAAAGTTCTCTTCTAAATGGAACTAGAAACCTTCTAATGAACCATTACACATGCCGAGAGGGGTGAATGTCATAAGGAAGCTTAGAAAGGAGAGTCTTAAACCTTGCATCATATAGGTATATGCTCTCTAAGATTCTTTGGTTAATCTCCTTGAGTACGGTGATGCTCTATTATTGAAACTCTAGTATGTTGAATTCCTTTAGGAATGCTTCCTTCAAGGTGTTGTAGTCAACCATAGCCTAGTTAGGATTAAATTTTATGTACTAGGTATGGGCATAATCTAATATAGTTGCTATGAACTAGGTTACCTTTCACTTAGATTAGGTTATGTCCCATACATTCCACTATAGCTCACATTTTAGCACATGATCTATGTCATTTTCCATGCCATGATACTCTGGCAAGTGCATGGTTATTTCATAGTATATTTGTTATGGGGGTACAACTAGCATCTGAGGCACTTATCCTCCTAGAATTTGTCTATGTGGTAGTCCTCTAATGCCTCTAGCCACTAGATTAGGTTCCAACCCCATTATTACTGCTAGTGCTAATGATGTCGATCACACTATACTATTAACTTGTGGCACCAAACCACTTCTTATGAGATGTTGCCTAGTTTACAAAGCTGACATTAGCTGAGCTAGAATGCTTGTACTCATGATCTATTTTGGTGAGCTATCACCTAATGGTATATAGGTATTCTTTCTCAACTCCTTGTAAGGAATAACTTGTTCAATCATAAAATTACACTCCAAGTCTGTGAAACTTATAAAATCTATATTGAAAATAGGGTTAGTTATCACTCTTATTTTTTCTTTAAGTAGGGAATCTAAGGTATGAATTTTCACCATAGGGTTTAAGGGGGTAGGTACATCCAATGCATATTCAATCACCAAATTCTGTATGAACCCAACACATTCTACACCCATCAACTATTAAGATTAATCCATCACTTCATGGTTTCTCTTTTTGTATTGATATAATTTAATAGATCCTTCACCATGCCCTTCTTGCTCACTATGGGTTCTCTCTACACTTCCAAGTTCTATATCTTCCATCAGACTATGCCCTCTCTTATTAGAACTATCTCTTGAGCTCTTGGGTGTCAATCTACTTTTTTATTTCCATTGTGCTTCACCTATGAATCCCCTTATCCCCTTTTGAATTGCTCATATTCAAAAGGACTTTATCATTCCATTCCCAAAGTTTCAAATAAGTAATCCACCATTAGTTTCTTGAGTTTTGTGCTAAACTCTTTCACAAATGTGCCTCTGAACTAGTGAAAAAACTAATACTATACTTCCTTAAGGTAGAAGTATGTCAAAATAATAAACTCAAGCATGAAACTATTCAACTCTCCTTTCCACCATTTGTCTACTACTCTAGTCCAAGTGGAATCCAAGGTCTCAAGCCTCTCTAGGCACTCCATCCACTCATAATGTTTTCCATAACTTCATCTTCTATGGGTTGCATATGCAACCAACCACTAGTACACATGCTCAGGTAGCTCACAAAAAATACCTCATATAGAGCATCATATAGGCTATTCTAAACCCACTTTCTTGGTTTTTGTCCTCTATAGGTTGGATGATTGATTGTAAATTTGTATTTTACCTATTGTAACTAGCACTCAATGTTTTTGAGGGAGAGATAAAGTATTCAACTATCACACCATTGCAGTAATAAAATTCAACATGGGTCCTGGTAATAAAACCAAAATGATGTGAAAAAGAGGGTTAATTGATTAATTTAGACACTCATTCAGTTGTCCAATTCAATTTTAGACTTATTAAAACTAGGCACAAACATGGTATATTTCTTCTTTGTGCTCGGCATTTACCACTCAGGTGCACTGGCATCAATTCACATAATGTGCAAGTGTTATACACTCACCCAAAGTGTAGCAGAGAAAAAATTGAGGCCCATGTTGGGATATTTATGCCATGGTGCAAGGCATTACTTGTAGGATTTGGTCATTTCAAATAATTTTGGTATATTCATCAGTGTAGGCCTTTTCCTGGCTAAGCCTAATGGTTTATAGGCACAAGCCCATTTGGGGTACTAGTTCTAGATCCATTTGGGTGCAATCTTATATGAAGGTGATTCTATAGTAATAAGGGTACAAGCCCATGTTTTACTAAGCTTAACATCATTTAGGAAATTTTGAAGGATCTAGGGGTTGTTTCAGTTCAATTATTCATACTTGGGATAACACTTCTAGCAAGGGAACCCTTGGTGCATGACCCTTTATACACTTAAGCAAATCCTACAAGATATGTTGACATCATTAGTTAATATAAAGATGCCATTAATGACATAGACCATAATCTTGTAAACAACATTCTTAAAATTACTATATTGAAATTACCATGTTATAATTAGTACATTCATTACAAATTTCAATAGAAAAATGAAAGACATTCAAACTAGAAGCACCATGTTTTATTGCAACCTTTCTTCTTCATTAATCAAAGCTCAAATAAATAGAGTATATAGTTCATGGTGACAAGAATAGAGTAAAGTCTATCTTAAGCTACTTAAAATCCTAGAGGCTCACAAGTGAACTTGGGCATATACAATTGGAGCCTTAATGGCTTCTGAGCTAGTCCTAACACTAATGATGACCATCTTATGTAGAAACATTTCTTTAGATATACAGTGCATTCAATTCCCATCTCTACTTAATTAGTTTGAGAGTTTTTTTTATAGAACATAGGAGTATCTCTTTGCCAGGGTAGATAGTGTATCCTAGGTACCAATCTAGATCCTTTGTTGATCATTTCACTAGTTCCATCACCTTGAAACCTTTGCACTATAGTTACCATGTGTTTCCACTCTTATAATATTCCCTAAAGATCTAGGTTCTAGTTAACCACCTATTAGCTGGTGTAAGATCTACATTCATTCCTCCAACTAGCACCAAGATGCCAAAATAGTAATCATCACCCAAGTGATTTTCTCTTGTTGAGGTGTCTAGACGTCTTGCTAGCATGGATCCCATACTAAAATAAGGGCCCAACATATATGCCTTGTAAAATACATCTCATGGAATTAATGTGTAATTCTCCCTATCATTTCAATTTCCTTATGTAATAAATAAAAAACATAGAAAAACCCTCATCTAATAAATCTAAATTACCTCTTGATGTTCCTCAACCCTCATAAGTACATGCCATCAAAACAATTTTCTCTACTAGACCCTCAATATAATTTATAAAAGAAGATATGATAAATGATGAAATTATTTTCCAAGATGACAATCCACCTCTTTTTATCAAAATTAGCATTGATAACACTCTAATTTTAAAATTATTAATTTACAAGTTCTAGTATTATTGTTACTCCCTTTTGATTAATTCAACAATTTAGATATTCTAAAGGAAATATCAAACAAACCTGACTCATATGTCATGGATTTTATAAAACCATCCAAAAACCACTTGGTTTAATTTGGATCCCTCTTGCCATTGGATCCAAGATAATATACACAAAAATCATGGTCTTATATCTCCCCTTATCTTATAACATGCTCTTATATCATACTTGGACTCATCATTTTACATATTCTGTTAGTCAATGTATTAAATTCATACATAATGGGAAGTGTTACAAACATGAGGTTGATCCTAATCCTCAAAGTATCCAACTTTCAAATCCTAAATCTTAATATCATATTCTTACTATTGCTCACATCAATAGTCCTCCTCTTCATGAATTTTTGAATATGCATTCATACCTACATGTAACTATCATATATTTAAATGATGATGAACCAAATGAATTACAAAATGTTCTAAATAATACTTGATTACCTCCCTATATCATAAAATGTCTCCCTCTTCTTCTTCCATGAGATAGAACCATTCCTTAATAAATGATACTATTGATAGTCATAACCCATGTATTCACATGAAGCTCATTACATAAAGGATGATTTTTATTGTAATGTGTATGGGTTGGCCAAAATATTTCAATATCTTATAGCCATGTCTCCTCACCTTTACAATATTATAGGCATATTTACTACATATTTTCATACTAAAACATATAAATGTGTTATATATCCATCCTATGATGATACTTAGATTATGGTGTAAGTTCAATCACAAGTTTTGGATGCCCTACATTATAAAAGAAACTAACAAAAATACATGACTTTAATCACGATGTTCACACCATTCACATATCCTTTGATAGTGAATCAAACCCTGAAGGCTATGTACCACATATTAATATAACTTTCATAGATACTTCATGGGTCATCCAAGAATTTTACCAATCTAATATAATCTAACCTACAATCCCTAATTACAATAATTAAATCAATATAATATTCCAAGATATATCACCTCCAATTGATCCTATAAAACAAACCAATTCTTTACCTATTATAAATAATTCAATCACCACTAATGATAGTTCTACTCCCACTATATTGATACCATATTATATTGAACAATATCCTATCTATACTCATAAAATTACCTTAGATGCACAAGCTACAACCATTTGAAAAATAAATTATGAGTTCAATACTCAAGTAAATCAAGTTTTATATATTGAAGTAGATATTTTATATCATAGACCATTACCTACACTCGCTATCAACGAATATATTTTATAAATACTTAATAATTTTAAACCTACAATATATTCCAACATCATAAACTTGGTAATTTTTAGAGAAAGGATTCTTTTTTCAATAACTTTATATCTAGTATCAATACCAAAACACATCTAATTTCCTTGCTCTGTCTTACTCCCTGTCATTTCCAAGATGTAAATGCTATGCTTATTGAGGAAATTATTGCAATTAATTATGGAATAACTACTATTGCTTAACCCATTATCATTTACAAATAAATTCATCTAACTAAACATGATAACTTTAGTTTATTTTTTGATAAATATCATTAAGCTTTTGCAAGGTCATATGAAGACATGCCTAGAATTGATAATAGTAATGTGTTTCATAATATCATTACCTATCTTGATGTAAAACCTATACATCAAAAGCAACATAAATTTCCCCTATGATTTATATCTTGTATCATAAAGATATCATCAAGCTCTTGGATTCTAGATTCATCAAACTTGTAGATTAATCTGAATGAGTTTCCAACATTTTCTATACACAAAAATTCACCATGGTTATTCAAATCTATATAGATTTCCACAATATTAACTTAAAATATCCCAAAGATAACTTTATTTTAACATAGGTTGATGCCATTTTTTATTCCACTACTGGTTATGAAATTTTATCTCTCATGGATAGTTTCTTAGGATATAATAAAATTCATATTGCTACTAAAAATCAACATAAAACCACTTTTACAACATAATGAAGCACCTATTGTCTTGTTAAAAATTACTTTGGTCTTAAAAATGTGGGTACCACTTATAAACCTATAATGACCCATATATTTCATGATATCATACATAAAATAGTTGAAGATTATGTAGATTATCTTATCTTTCAATCCAATCATTGTGAAAATCATCTTAACAATCTTTTTATCATTTTTTATCGTCCCATCAAATAAAAATTTAGACTCTATACTTACAAATGTGTTTTTGGTGTCACCTTCAAATTTTTTTTAGGATTTTTAGTTCATTTACATGAAATTGAAGTAGATCCTAATAAAATTAAATCCATTCTTATCATTCCTATTATTCGTTCCATTATATACATATTAACATACCTTGGTAAACTTAGTTTAATCCAACGATTTATTCTTGAGATGGCTTACCATATTTATTCAATTAACTCCCTTCTTAAGAAGGGTATAGACCTAGAATGGATTGATTCATACAAAAATCATTTAAAAGCATGAAATAATCCCATCCCACATCCTCCCACTCTTCAACCTCATTCCAATGATCGACCTATCATCTTGTATACCTACTTTACCTTTATATCAATTGTGGAAATGCTTTCACAAAAACATGAAACAAGTCTGGAATATGCCATATATTATATAATTCATGTTATAATATATTATGAAACATGTTATACCAAATTCAATAATGATTATCGTGCCATTTAATTTTTAGTTGAAAAGCTTTGCCACTACATGCTTTATCAAACAATTTATGTCATCATCCATTCCAATATTCTTCATCATTTTTTCTCTGAATATTTTTTACTTAGTGATAGAATTGTAAAATGGATGGTTCTCTTGATGGAATTTTATTTACAAATAATTATGCAAAAATTAGTTAAAATTCAATTAATTACTGATCAATTTATTAACACTCCTATACTAGCCACTGGTATTCTTCAAGATACTCTTCCAGGTGAATAAATATTATAAATTGAAGGTTTTAATCAAGCTATTTAACTCAAATATTATTTTCACAATTTTATAGATGACCTTGAAATAAATAATCTTAATAAACTAGACACTTGTATTTCTAAAATAATATCTAAATTCATCATCGATAAATTACCTAAAGTTATAATTGATTTACATGAAGATACTTGGAAACTCCATTTTGATGGTGTTAAATGTATTCAAAGAGATAGGGAAAGATGTGTCTTAGTTTATCCTCATTAAAAAATTATACCTCTTTTTTCCCTATTAAAATTTGATGTTACTAATAACATGGTTAAATATGAAGCTCTCATTCTAGGCATGCAAGCATCCATAGATTTAGACATCCCTTATCTACATGATTTAGGTGATTCATAAGTTATTTTTCATCAAGTAGATGGAATTGCCAATGAAAAAGTTAAAATATTTTTACTTATCACCAAATGACCACCACAAGCTAAAAAATTTAAATCCTTCACTATAGAACCAATTTCATAATAGCATAATGCCATATACAATTCACTTGCTTCTACTTATCTATTTCACCCTCATCAAGTTATTTTATTGTTCATAATTTATCATCAATATACATAAATCACCATATTCCTTATCAACCACAAATGACTCTCTTATATGCTACATCAATGTCGTCACTATATGACTATAACAACCCAACTAGGGTTTTACTCAAAACTAGTAAAATTTGCTTTTAACTTAAAAAATATCAATTTTATCCATTGTACTTATAAAAATGAGTAGTTTATTGTTTAATGAGATAAAAAAAATGATGATATATAATTATAATTTATTACTAACCCATTGGTTATACATCATTTAGTTTAGCTTGCTAACAATGTAGAAAATCAAAGCCATAAAATAAGGTATATAAGCTTCAGTTGTGCATTAATAAATCAACTTTGTAGCTATACAATATAATAAAACCTCATATTTTTCTAATTTACATGTTCATTTTTAGTTATACAACCATTATTGTAATGCTTTAATTAAAATTACAACTAATACATTCTTTTCTAAATAATACAACTAGAATATCAATTACATTGGAGATTTATAAGTTAGTTCATAAATAGCCATGAGTATGTAATTGGGAAGATTATTCAGCTGAAAGAGGGAGATCATAATCAGCACAGTTTTCCTCCAACCACAAACTATTGATCCCTCACACACCTCCCTACTAGGAGTGGCCCTTCTCTTCATGGAGGGGTAGATAGTGACAATCCATAAATTAGGAATTGAACCCAAACAATGTGTAGTAAGGTCACTATTGCAAGTAGTATTCACAAGACCATACAAAATAAAATTAATCTATTTAAAATCACTTCTAAAGAGGCATGGGAGACCCATAATCTTGATATTTTATGCATTTATGGTTTATAGATTCCACCCAAATAAATGATGTCATTAGGTGATGCAGCTAATAGAAATAAATTTTCAAAAATAAATATTCAACAAATCTCATCGAAAATCCACTTAAGCTCTTGATTTGGATTAATTATCCTTAAACAAGATTAATCAACATTTGTGCAATTCTTTGGAAATTGGCTCTCAATCAGTCAAAATTGTTAGAAAGTAGATAGTATAGTGGAAGATAATGTCATTAACCAATGGTTCTCATTATAGATTCAAATAATAAATCCAAATAAATCCACATACACTCATATTCTCTTATACCTTGTTATACCTCCTCCATGTTACCTGATGACATGTATCTATAATTGTTGGATAAACTTGACCTACATAGCTACTATCCTTTAATGCGAAGAAGCATTTAGAAAGGATGATAATAATCAATTTAAAGTATATTATTGTATACTTATACTTGTAAATTAAAAAAAACATAAATACATATAATGTAGCCAACTCTATAAATACACAATCATTTTTTCATTTTTTACCTATATGGAATTCAAGGAAAGTCAAGATCTCATATACATATGCATGGTACAACCTTTCCTTTTAACTAGTATTTAAATATTGAAAACAACTTAGTATCTTTTTACAAGATTAAATCTTTAATTCCCAATATACACCATCATAGAAGTGTATAACATGTCATTCAAAATAAAATACAATCATATTTTATACTTAGCTGATAAAACACAAAACTCATAATAGTACAACCATATACAAGACATTCCATTATCTATATTCAATAATATGTCTTATTGAAGTATTTAATACCTAATTTAGCATGGTTAGACGTGCACAAATCATAACCAATATGCACCTAAAACCATATTAAATGACCAATAAACCAAAAAATACATCTTAACTAACATACACAAGTATGTTTCTCATGAATTTGGTTTTAGGTAAATAAATATGGATGGAAAATGTCAAAAATTCCTTTCTAATTATCAACTATAGCTAATGTACTAACCCAAACCATTTCCAAAGTTTCATTTCAACTACTATATATCAAATTAGGACATTAATAAATCATTTACAAAATCAAGCATGGCTAGAAGTCACTATTCTAATATATATTTACATCCAATGACATGAAACAAAACATTTCCATTTTACTATATACAAAATTAGGTTATTAATAACTAATTCACAAAATCAAACATGGATATAAATCACCATTTTAATATGCAACTACAGCCAATAAATGAACCAAACATTTGACAAAGTTCCATTCAAACTACCCTATGCAACATTATTTCATTAATATTGGTTTTGGATGATCTAGCATGGCTGGGAATGCATATAAATCTATTTCAATGTACAACTATAACAAAACCATTAATTTAAATAAATATCAAAATTAAAGTTCATATACCATATTCATGATGAGTCATCAATATTCAATTTTGGAAACTCAATCATGGCTGGAAATGCATATAAATCTATTTCAATGTGTAACTACAACCAACCCATCAATTTAAACAAATACCAAAATTGCATTTCATCTACTATGTTCATAATGAGTCATCAATAGTCAATTTTGGAAATGCAAGCATGGATGTAAATGTAAATAAGTTTATCTCAATGTGAAACTATAGACAACCCATCAATCTAAACAAGTATCAAAGGTTAATTCCATCTACCACATTCATAATGAGTCATCAATAGTCAGTTTTAGAAACTCAAGAATGACTATAAATGCATATAAATCTATCTCAATGTGCATCTATTGGGATAAGAAATGTAATGATAATTTTATATTATTACCAAAACTATAAGGACTCCCTATTTCAAATTATACTTAACTATTATCAACTTTAATAGTTTAGAATTAATTATTTCCTAAGCTTTACAAATTATGCAAACAATTTTTAACCAAAGCCTTATAAATTGACTTGGAAAATAACCACCTACAACTAGCTACAAATACAAGAAGGGGAAAATTTAAAAAGGAAATAGTTCTTAGGATTACACCACAAACCTATAAAAAATGGTCATCCCAACTATGAAGTTAAGAATTATAATCCCATATAGACAAATGTATGACTGGTGAAACATGTTGTAGATATTTGGTTCCTTCCCTTATCTTTTTTTGTTTTGATAAAAAAATAAATAACCATTGTTCCCTTATTATTCACCATTACTTATAAATATCCAAAAATAAATAGCCTAAGCAATATTTTTCTAAGCTAGAGGGTAGAGCAAAAAATACAACCATTACTATCATTTGGGAGGCCCATTGGATTTGTGCAAAATTCAAGGGTTTGCTTCTAGTTTCAAAATATCAAATAACTAGCTCCTTGTACCCTTAAAAATATTTGTTTATGCAGTTAAAAATGAATGACCACTTGCCTATCTCAAAATATGAATGAGTTAGATGTCTCCCTCTCTATAAATTATCCTCCAGCTGATAGAAATGGACTATCCCTGCTTTTTCCTCTTCTCCCTCTACTTAACCTCTTCTCTCTATGAATTTTCTTCTAGATAAACCCATAAAATTGGGTTCCCACATATTAATGTAGTCTTTCTTGTTCTTTTTCTACCTTCATGCTGGGATTTTACTGCTAATCCAATCGCATGGTATACAACATGTAAAATTTACTCCAAGAATGGCACCATAAAACCCTAGTAGCAACTCTAAAAAAATCCATTTACTTCATCATTATGCAAATATATTTATGTTTGATCAAAATGGAGGAAAATAGGGTTTGGCTCGACTTCTTATAGAAGTCCTTTCTATTTTTATTTTTTAAAAAATTTTAATGATCAATTTATTAGATCTAATTTCTCATGAAATTGTAAAAGGCTCAAGGAATTTCAAATATTCTTATGTGACGATGAATGGGTGAACCTCTCTAACAAGATTTTTCCATATCTCTATCATGAGTAATTAAGTTAATATTTTAACTTCACAATTTTAATGCTTTAAAGCAATATAATTTTCCTCTAGATAATTATTACTACATATAACAAATAATGTGGCATAGTAATATTTTTCAAGGTGCTCATATAATAATTTAAAAATATTCCAAACACTAATAGATACATGAAATAAAAACAAACACTCAACATACTACATGATCTTGTAATCATTCATAAATTAAACAAATAATCAGGCAAACATGTGTGTGTATGGGTGTTTAGTTTAAGCTCTTATTGTCCCCAAGTTATCGATATATTTTGTCTCCTCCTTGATGATACTCACCCTCTACTCCATTTTTTGAGCGTGAGATCCCTACAACCACATCATTCACACAAATGGTAGTTAGTTTATTATGTCATTTTAATAATAAAACAATCAATTTAATTGTTATTAGTATCATCATATATCATGCATCATACTATGCATATAATGACATCTACAAATAACTAATAATGCTAAAATCTAACATACAATAGCATAATCTCATAAAATCAATGTATCTAAATTTAAAGTGCAGTATCAACTAATCAAATCAAGGATTATTTTTTTCTAAGGTGATTTGGGATGTAAAATCCTCCTCCCCTTAAATAAGTCATCATCCCAATGACTTTATTATAAGTATAACTGGAAAATAAAATAAGTTTCAACAGAAAGTTTATTCAAATAAATGAGGAAATAACATATAAAATTCCTCATTATCTTCCTAGGTGGCACTTTATTTAGATTATTGTTCCTAATATACCTTGAATTGTGATACCTCTCTATTATGCAAGATAAACTTTTAGGTATCAAGTACCTTGATTGGTTCCATTGCCACCACCATATGATCTAGAACCTGTAATTCACATTTGTCCTTAATACCAACATTACTAGGATTGCCAACTGAGGCACATGGTGTAAACCATATAATTATCTTAAGAAATATTCTATGTATTCTCAAAATTATTAAAAAATGTCACAAATTTAATTACAAGGTGAACATCTATGTTTCTATGATATCACAAGTATATACTTTGAAATAGATAGGTAAATATGTAGACATGAATTCTAACCATTATACCAAGTATTATTGGTAATAAATGGAATTATTTTATCCTTTAAAGTCCTCACACACACAAAATATCCTAACTAGATAAATTAATTAACTAATTTAAGGCCCTATTATGGGGTTTATGATTTCAAAAGACAACACTTGAAATATAAGTCAAACAATGTGCAACTAAACTATTTCTTGTTGTTAACTACAATATGAAAATTTTAAATAATCTCTAAGTATACCTTTTTAACAATCATTGGCCATACATCCATCATAATTAATTAGTCAAGACTATTAATTATGATGCAAATATTGGAATTTGATTATTAATTCTAAGGTGCATATTGTGTATTATTTGTCCTCTAGTTTGATCTCTTTCATTCTTTAGTTGGATATCCTTTTTTGTCATCTTGTTGGACCTTTATTTGGGTCAATAAAATATTAATATATGGGAATAATTCATTCCCCCACTTGGGACCCTTTGTTTTTCACTTAGAGGGATTCACTATTTTGCACATTTGTGTGCATATTCTTAGTGGGGTTTATTATTGCAAACTTTTTGCTAGTGGATTGCACCACTCTCTCCACTATTATTTTTTATTAAAGTAAGTGGAATATTAAGTGGTCATTATTTATGGGATAAAATATGTTTTTAATCAATAAATAAAGTTATCATGATCATTGTCTCACATGTTAGGAATCTTCAAGTTGTGAAGACTTTCTATATATTTGTATTGATTCTCTTTTGTGAATATAAAAAGAAATGGTGTGTGGAGAAAAAATTAGAATTGAGGATCATATTTTATGTCTCATATCTTATATATTTTTTTAGTTTTATATTATTTTAGACTATAAATTAAATATTTTCAAGTTTTAAGCTATTTAGAACAATTTTTGGTCAACAATTTTACTCACAAAACAACTAATTTGATAGATGGTAATTCTAAGATTATTTTATTAATATGTATTTTCAAGTTTAAAGTGAATAAAATATTATTTTAACTCCATAAATTTATTCGAAACCTTAATTTTATATCATATCCACATTAAATCAAGGCTTATAAGGTTTATTGAAACCATTATTAACAAAAACAATTGCTTTAGTATATTTTGCTTCCATGAATATTTCTATTTTCAAAGGTGAAAACTTTGAGTATTTGAGAGATGAATTGAAGAGATTTTTTTGTGTGAAAAGTAATTTTTAAGAATTTTAACCATGGATACACACAACCCCAAGATTGGAATACCTTGACACAATAATAAAAAAGAATAAAAAAGGATGAAGAAAAGGGATATGCACAAGCTTTCTTCTATCTTCAGAGTGCCATAAGTCTAAAGCATTTATCCAAGAATTAAAGGATACAAGAATGCAAATGAGACATGGAATACCTTGGATAATTTATATCAAGTCTATATTAAAGTAATATAAGGTAAAATCAAAACCATTAAAATTAATTTTGAGAATTTGGGAATGTCAAATTTTGAAAGTGTAGGGGATTATTGTATAAGGGTAAATAATTTATTTCATATAATGAGGGCATATTGAGATAATATACAATATAATGTTATCTTAATAAATATTTTGAGATATTTAAGTCCAATATGGATGCATATTATGATCACTCTTGAAGAGTGTAAATGCATGAACACTATAAGTGTTGATGAGTTAGTGGGTTCTCTCTTATCTCATGAGGGTAAGATGAGACTATACACTAGTCATAAAGAACAAGTACTTGAAACCAAGATAAATATTTAAAAAACTAAGGAAAAAAATAAAAATTAGAATTAAGGGAGTTAAAATAAATCATATTCAAATGGAAAATTTGAATTAGACTTCACAGGTATGAGTAAGAAATACTTTACTTGTCATTACTACACAAAATGAAGACATATGATTAAAGATTGAAAGATACTAGCAACTAAGAATCAATCTAATCAAGAGAGGGAAAAGAAAGATTTTAAACATGATAAAATTGAATTTCAATATGGATCATATTATTATCTCACATGCAATTTGGGAATAGAGGAAGCAAATAATTTGTGGTTTCTTGTTTAAGGTTATTCAAATCATATGATAAGTCAAAAATATGGTTTCAACATGTTAGATGAATCTTACAAAAGCCAAGTTCAATTCAAAGATAGAAAATCCATCCAATTTGAAGGAAAATTAAGCATGATTATCACCACAAGTCAAAGTAATGTTTAAATGAATAATGTTTAATTTTATCTAAATCTAAGTCATAATCATATAAGTGTTGGCCAATTAGTAGAAAAAGGTTTTCAAACTACTTTTTAAAGATGGTGTTTGTTTTATTTTTGATAAGAGATATAGAAATAGATTTATTGGAAAATACTAGATAGAAAAGAATAAGATGTTTCTATTAAATACTAATATATTGAAGGAAATTATTTGTTTCTCCACCATTGAAGGTGTTATCATGTTGTGGCATTCAAGATATGGTCATATTAGTTTTAAGAGCTTACATATTCTTGACATAAAGGGTATGGTAAGAGGTCTTCCCAAGCTAGAATTCAAAAAGGATGATGCATGAAAGTCATTTATTTTTAGGAAACATGATAGGAAATATTTACCTATCAAAAAATGATAATAAATCACACCTTTAGAACTGGTCCATTTAGATTTATGTGGACCAATATATTGCATAAGTATTGTTAAGAATTTTTATTTCATTTCCTTCATATATGATGCTACAAGGTTTATGTGGGTTTATTTTTTGAAATAAAAGAGTGGAGATTTTTAATATTTTAAAGCTTCCAAAATTTTGGCTAAAAAATAATGTGGACATTCAATCAAGTACTTAATAATATATATAGGAGGTGAATTTTAATCTAATGAATTTGATGAGTTTTGTGCTTCACATGGAATCAAAAGACAGTTAACAACTCCTTACACACCATAATATAATGGTGTTAATGAAAGAAATTATAGATCTATCATGGATTTATCAAGGATTATGTTAGATAATAATCACTTGGAAAGGTATTTTTGGGCCAAATCAGTAAAAACAATAATCTACATCATTAATATAATTCCTACATTGGAAGTCAAAGACAAAACACCTTATGAAGCTTGGTATGGCAAAAAACTTGTTGATCATTTTAAGGTATTTTACTATTTATATTTTATACATGTTCTAGATGAGAAGAGGAAAAAATTAGATCTAGAGAATGTTCCTCATATTTTCATAGGTTATAGTGATGAAAGTAAACCATGCAAACTTTATAATCCTACTAGTAAATCCAAAATTATTTCTAGGGATTGTATCTTTTTTGAAAATAAGGTGTATATTGATTCAAATCATGTATCTATGGAATTAATAAGTTAATGGTGGAAGCCTATTTAATATTTTTTTAAGGTATTTCAAATTTATACAAAGTCTTCTATTTCAACATGAATAAATATTAGCTTTTTACAAGAGATTAGTCATCCATCTACATCAACATCAAGTAAGAACAAAAATTTATTGAATTATCATCCAAATAATTAGATGTTGGATTATAATTATGAATTAAGGATCATAAGGATAAAACATTAGGAAGTTAAATTATGTTATGATGATTATTATGAGTATACTATCTTTGTATTATCATCTATGACTAGTGAACTTATAAGTTATGTCGAAGCTAGTCAAAAGAAAGAATGGGTTGATAGAATGAAAGTAGATATGGATTCAATTGAAAATAATGATACGTGGAATTTGGTTCAACATCCATTGAATAAATATGTAATTTTTACCAATTGGGTCTACAATACCAATGTTAAAATTGATCATACAGTTGAAAACTTAAAATCTAGACTAGTTGCTAAAGGATTTACACAAATATATGGGGTTGAATATGAGGAAACCTATGAACCTATTACACATCAAGATACTATAAGAATAATACTTGATATATATAATTATAATAAATGGGAAATAGATAAAATAGATGTCAAAAGTTCATTCCTAAATGGAGTGATTGAATAAGAAGTATATGTGGAGCAACCACAAGGATTTGAGGTAAAGGGTAAATAATTTTGGGTATATAAGTTGAAGAAAGCTCTTTATAGGATGAAGAAAGATAAAATATATTGTTACTAAAAAATTTATATCAAGTTATTAGATCAATATTTCTTAATAATTTAAAATGAACCAACTATGTACATACAAGCATTAAATTCTAATGTTTTATATGTTTGTTTCTATGTAGATGACTTGATCTTTACAAGTATCTCTATGGGGATGTTTAATAGATTCAAATAAGATATAAAATAATAGTTTGAGATGGCTGATCTTAGACTTATGTAGTAATTTATTGGCATAGAATTCCATCAAAAGAGAGAGGAAGTATTCATTTTCCAAGTTAAGTATGCCTAGGACATGCTAAAAAAGTATAATCTTCAAGATTCGAAGCCTACAGACACTCCAATTAAAAGTAGAGAAAATATAATGAGGAAAGATGGATGTCATTTAGCTAATGAGAATAATTTTATAATCATGGTGGGTGGTTTATATATCTCACTATGACAAGACCTAATATCAATTATGGGGTTCTATTAATTTCTAGATTTATGGGCAAACTGTCACTCAAGCATTTGCAAGTAATTAAGATAAATTTTAAATATGTAATAGGTACTTACAATCATGGTTTTTTATTTTTGTCCTCTTGACCCTAGTTGACATATTAAAACTATTGCAATGCACTCTCATGGTTCTAGGTCCCTATAAAATTTGGCTTTTACCATATCAAATAAAAAAATAATCATGGTATTTATTTCAGACCAACAAGGTCTTTATGTCTCATTAAAACATAGATTCATATTGGGGAGGATCTCTTGATGAAAAGAAGTCAACTTCAGGTTATTTATTTACACTAAGATGTGGGTTGGTTTATTGGTATTTAAATAAATAGGATACATTTGCATTATCTTATACTAAAGCTGAATATATATCCTTTACATTAGTTTGCACACAAGTATTATGGCTAAGAAGACTCTTGGCTGATTTTAGAAAGGCTCAACTCGAGCCAACACAAATATTTTATGATAATAATGGGGTAATACAATTGTCTAAAAATCTATTTCTCCATGCTATAACCAAGCTATTGATCTCAAACATTATTTTGTTAGAGACTTTGTCAATGATAAACAATTTATCATTGAGTATGTGAGAAGTGAACATCAATTAACTGATATTTTCACCAAGGGATTGTTGAAGGAGGTTCATGGAAGAATTAAGGAGAAGATAGACATTTATCCCATTTGAATAAAAGTGTGGAATGTTGTGTATGATTCCAATATATAAATTTGATTATTAATTCTAGTGCACATATTATATATTATTTATCCTCTAGTTGGATCTCCTATTTTTATCCTCTAATTGGATCTCTTTTGTTCTTTACTTGGGTATAATTTTTTGTAATCTTGTTGGAACTTTGTTTGGGTCAATCAAATATTCCTATATGGGATGAATTTATTCCCTCACTTGGGACCCTTTGTGTTTCACATAGTGGGATTCACTACTGTGTACATGTGTGTGCACATTCTTAGTGGGGTTTATTATTTCAAACTTTTTACAAGTGAACCTTAAATTTGCACCACTCTCTCCACTATTATTTTGTCATAAAGTAAGTGGAATATTAGGTCATCATTATGTATGGAAAAAATATGATATTAGTCAATAAATCAAGTTAGTGTGATTATTGTCTCACATGTTAGGAATCTTTAAGTTGTGAAAACTTTCTATATATTTGTATTGATCATATTTTGTAAATATAACAAGAAATGGCGCGTGGAAAAAAAATCTCATTGAATAGATTATTATATGTTTCATATCTGATTTTTTTTTAGGATTATAGTATTTTAGACCAAAAATAATTTTTTTTCAAGTTTGAATCTATTTAGGATAGTTTTTGGTCAACAATTCTACTCACAAAATAGTTAATGTGATAGCTAGTAATTCAAGGATTGTTTTGTTGATACACCATTTAAAGTTTAGAGTGAATAAAATATGATTTACACTCCATAAATTAATTAAAAACCTTAAAATACTTGATCAAAATCAAGTTCACATGTAATCATACAATTTTATGTTTAATATGTTTTTATCTCTATAAAGTATTAATAAATTTATTTGGATTCCATCCTAGTATCATACCTTTCAAGTAAAACATATATAACACTGCTTGAAAATTAATATTGTACTCTTATCCATTATCACTAATTTACATCTTCCAAGAACTTTAAAAATGAAATTATATTAAGAGCATTTTCCCCTACACAGAGGTCAATATCACCATCATGATAACTAAATATTTATTCAATCATAATAGTATAACCAAAAAAATCTACTAATGAGTCAGGACATAATTTATTCTACCAAGTATGAATAACCATTTTTGGGTAATTTTTTTTGTAAATTTTTTAGCATATAATAAGGAACACACACACACACACGCACGCACGCGCGCACACACACACACAGAGACACACACACACACACACACACACACACACACACACACACACACACACACAAAATAAGGTACAATCAAGAGCATGACATTATCAAACTACTGTCTTAATTGGACTCAAGTTCAATCACACAATTATTGAATCAACATACTAAGTCATTTCATTATTCTTACATTATAAGTTATATTCAAATAATACTTAGAATCAAATTAGGTAATAAATAAAAAAATTAAATAAATCAGACATTTATATTGATCATATCAATGTTGTACAATTCAATGTTTAGCAATAGTGCTTTCTCATTAGAATAATTATATAGGAATAAAAAATTCCATATTTTTGCATGTATCCATGGCATATTTATTATATGAAAGATAATCACACAATTATGATATTTTTTAATTGAGAATAAATCCACTCAAACAAAGAACCACTTAGATTATCTATCATCAACATACAAAGATACCCAACAAGGTTATTTTGTAACCAACTAGGGTTAAACTCTTTATAAAATTTAGAATACATGAAAATATTCCCTAACCATGGAAAAATAAAAAACATGAAACTATGCACTTATACTGTAGACATGACATGGGATCCTATGAGTACAACTATATACACCCATATGGGTCTGTGACCCAATTAGATAGGTTATTTCACTACTCACTAAAATAAATGGAGATATAAAAATAGAGTATTTATCATTAAATATTCAACATCTTGATGATTAAATTAACCTCCAAATAAATTAATTTTAATAAATATTTTCATTTCATGGTAAACCTCCTATAACCTATCCTAATTGTAACCCAAGTAACAATACTTATATTTTGTTTTTAATAACCAGGATTAAAAAAAACAAGTTTGACAACTTCAAACATCATTCATTATTTTCACAAATAGATTATGAATGATTAACATATATCAATGTTTCATCTAATACTTAGCATATCAATACATATAATGCACATTGATCAATGTATCATACTGTCATTCCATAAATAGTGGTTACTTCATTTCCTAAATTTTACCATAAATGTAGTTGAAGAGTATGTCAACATAATATTTCAACCTCAAAGTAAAATAATATACTTCCATAGGCAATGAATACATCCTACTTTTGTAGTTTTATCTAAGATATAATAAATGCTCATTTAATATGATGCACTACTACTTATACTAATTAATATAATGGTGTATACTTACATAAAAATAATAGAGATTCCATAATCGTAGTATAGAATACTACACCAATGTGATCAACTAATGTAGAATAATATAATTATGTTATCAACTACTATGAAACAATATAAAAAATCAATTATTTTATTGGTTTAATGAGTGATAATCTCTTAAATAACCATGGGTATGCAATTATTTTTAGTTATAATAGGTTGTTATAGAGGAATAGTCATCCTTTAGATAATTCCTCTAACTTCATCTTCCCACTGGGAATGATTCACCACACATCTCCCCACTAGGAGTGTTTCTTCCCTTCCTAAAGGGTCAGATGTGGATATTAGAATAGTGTGATGTACAATCACTATCACATGCAGTAGTCATATAGAACATGGAATACATCTTTTGTCTAATAAGAGATCATAGACATGCATGTTAACTATAAGGTACAACGGATAGACAATGTATATAACTATAACATTACTTTTTCCAAAGTTTTTGTTATAGTCAAATCCACACACACCCATACTCTCTATTAAATTTATCATCCTACATGTTAAATGATAATGATTACTTTATACAAAGGCCTCCTACATTTGATTACTCATTAATCTATAACATGGAAGATGACTCATTAATCTATCTTTCAAAATAAATATACTATTCATAGGAATACATCCCAAATAATAAAAATAACCATAGTATACTTTAGAAGGTCCTAAATAAAGGATCTAAGATGATAACTACCACTAAACAACTTACTAAATATCTCCAAATATATGGCATATAGTCTTTGTATTTAGGTTTTCCAACCTTATATATTAAGGAACTATAAGCTACCTTGATTATACATATCTATAATACTTAGTTTTAAAAATCATAATCACACATTAAGAAATGATTTAAATATAAACATTTACATGTATTATGATTGCATGTTTATTAATACCTATCAGTATTAAAAGGGAGAAAATATATTCTAGAAGGTATTTCATCATGATATAGGTATTATAATATGCAAGTCAAAAACATGCTCTTACTCATGAGCATGTGTAACAAAGAGATGGTACACCCAATCAATATAAACTAAATACTTATAGCAAGGGAATAAACTTCCATTTTATGATTGCAATAAATAATTATTGGTAACCTTATTGACTAGGTGCTACCAACAAGGAAATAAAAACTACTATAAGAGGAAATTATCTCGCTATAAACTCATGACAAAATTCATTTTCCATAAGGAAAGACAAAATCAAAGTGACCCACCTGGTATCACTAGTTCATCACATAAGTTTAAGATAATACCTCCTATACTTATATGTTATTTAATAGGTTTACAGGGCAAACCATATGTGTAATACCATGAATCTCTTAGTATGTTACCATAAATTAGCCCTTTAAACTAATGATGTCTTAATTTTAATTTTATTATTTGATATGTGTTTTCCTATCACTATGTATCATGATCTTGTGAATGAGCACATTAGGTTGAGTGTTTAAACTTAGTACTCTGATACCATGTGTAACAACCCAACTAGATTTTATTGAAAACTAGTAAAAATAATTACTTCAACTATATCAATTTCAACCATTGTACTTATAAAAATGAATAGTTTACTTTTCAATGATCTAAAAAAATATAAACAATGTTATACATTTAAAATTTATTACTGACCCAATGGTTATGCATCATTTATTTTAGCTTGCTAATAGTGTAGAAAATCAAATCCATAAAATAAGGTATTTTAGCTTCAATTATGCATAAGGTAACCTTGTAGTTATACAATATAAGATAGCCTCCTATTTTTTTAATTTACATGTCTATTTTTAGTTATACAACCACTATCATAATGATTTAAGTAAAATTATAACTAATACATTATTTTTTGAATAGTAAAACCAAAATATAAAGTACATTGGAGATTTATAAGTTAGATTATAATTAATAAAATAGGCATGAGTGTGTAACTAAGAAGGTTGATCATATAAAATAGGGAAAGCATCATCAAAGCACTTTTCTTCCAACCATAAACCATTAGTCCCCCGCACACTTCCCCACTAGGAGTGGCCCTTACCTTTATAGAGGGGTATATAATGACAATGCTGAGATTATGAAATCAACCCAAATAGTGTGTAGTATGGTCACTATTACAATTAGTAGTCATATGACCATGGAAAATAAAATTCCTCTATCTAAAATGACTTCTCATGCATGTATGTAAACTAGACAACACAATGGAAAATAATGTCATCAATTATAACATTATTTTAGCTAGTGGTTCTCATTATAGATTCAAATAATGAATCCAAGTCAATCCACATAAAATCATATTCTCTACTATATTTCTATACCTCCTTTGTGTTACTTGATGATAGGTATGTGTAATTTTTGGCTACCCTTGGCCTACATACTTATCATCCTTTAATGCAAAGAAGTGTTTAACAAGGATGATAATAATTAATTTAAAGGAGATTATTGTATACTTGTATTGGTAAATTGAAAAAACATAAATCAATATAATGAATCCAAATATATAAATACACAAGAAATTTCTCATTTTATACCTATATGTAATTTAGGGAAAGCCAAGATCTCATATACATATGCACATTACAACCATTCCTTACAACTAGTATTTAACTATTAAAAAAACTTAGTATATGGTGTAGGTGAATCTATAAAATTAGTTAAATTATGTTTTTTTGGATATTTATTAAGTATTAGAGATCATATATGGTAAATAAAAATCCTTATCTAGGCTTCACTTTCTATTTCTAGGCCATTTAGATGTCTTTCTAGGTTTCCCACCAAAATAGGAAATTCAAAATTTTAAATTTGTTTTGAAGAGTTTAAGGGGTTTAAGCATGTTTGAAAAATTTAAAACCTTTTATAAGTGGTCCTAAGGGTTAAAACACATATTTTAAATGTCTTCCAATCTTCCACTCAATATAAACTAGTCACAAACTTAATCAAGGCAAATATAACGCAGGAGAAAGGTCCAATTAAACATGTACCAAGATAAAACATGGATTGTTGAGATATTATTTTTTACTAAAAAATAAAGAAGTAAGATTAGGAACTTGATTATAAGGTGATAAACTTAAAAACCATCAAAAAATAGGAAGATAATGTATGAAGAGAGGATGAAATTTCAAATTGTGGCTTAGTTAGTGGATATATGATAGTTAATAAGTTTGTGTATATTAGTTTGAGAGAAATATAAATAAAATAAGGTTTTGTATTGAGTTTTATGGAATAAAAACATTATATAAAATGTATTTGTATGTACTTAATCTTATTTCATACTTTATAGATGGCATGTTTTTTGCTACAAAGGTTTACAAGTATTGGTATGAGTGTAACAAATAAAGATTAGAGTATTTTTCTTCCATTTTAAAATAATAAAGATTTGAAAACAAGTAAAATAGATCTATTAATGTTTAAATGACTCAATTAAATATATATAAGTCATAAATAGTCTTTATAACTTGAATTATATTTATATTTGTACTCCCAACATGTAGGTAGACTATAAACCCTAATTTAGGGTTTTAAGTCACTAAAAGTGTAATATCTCCTAAACATATGATCTAAAACATTTAAAATTTTATATATTGATGTTAGAGATCAATATCTAGGTGATAAAATTTATTTCATTACTTTATAACCTATCCAAATGGATATTTTTATGACTGTGTCATATCATACCTACAATTAGGCCTAAATAGGGTTAAAGATGAAAGTTAACCAATCTCCTTGAGATTTCAAATTGAAAATGATTATAGAACCTATGGTTTATAATATATATAATTTTTATTAATGTATTAAACCAATTTATGGTCTTTTAATTATGATTTGATTATGTAAGCTATAGATCAGACTAGAAAATAGGATTTTAGACCTAGAATATAAGAATTAGAGCACTATTTGAGTATTTTTGATTGAATAGACTTAAAAAGAGACGATGAATCTTATTGTTTGAGTTTAATAATAATTTATTAGACCTAAAATAATATTTTAAGGCATGAAAGTATATATTTTGAACAAATTTATCTATGAAGGTGTAATAGGCATAGAAATAAGGTTTAAAAACATAAAATTATGTCCTTTACAAAAGAGTCAAGTTCAATAGGAAGTGAAAGTATAATTAAAATATTAGATAGTGAAAATGAGATTGTAAATAAGAATTTTCAATAAAATTTTAAATAATAAGAGCCTTTATTGAGTTAAAATACATTAAAATAATACTACAAGCCTAAATCAAAAGCAAGTAGACTTAGTTGTTTAATAGATCTAATTAGAAGAATTCTTCATTGAAATTTAGTTTATGTCAAGTGGTATCAGATATAAAAAGATATAAACTAAAAAGAGATAAAATATTTGGTTATGATTCAATAAGATTGACCTAATAAATATGATAGGTTAAAATAAAAGCTTTTGAAGGAGAGCTAAAAAGAGAGGACAATAAACTGTGAAAAATAAGTTTTTTAGGATGGAACTTAGAATAAGAAGTGATAGAGAAGGTCAAAGGAGGAAGCCAATAGCATAAGGATTGATGATATAGATGAGTAACATTCAATATTATTTACAATTAATGGATATTTCATAGATAAGGGGTATTGATGCAGAGGAAAGACCATAAAGAGATGTGGTAGAATAAGAAGAATAGGGAAGTGTATAAGAAAGGCTCATAAAAATAGTTATGACAATAACATACAAACCTCAATTAGAGGTTCCATAATATGAAGGTAACCTAAATGTATAATAATTAGTTAACTAGATTAATATAATGGATAAATATGTTGAGTATGAAGGCATAGATGATGACAAAAAGGTAAAGTTTACTATTACTAGATTAAAAGGTCATGATTCATTATAGTGGGATGGAATTAAAGATGAGAAAATAAGGAAAGGTAAACCAAAGATAAAATCATGGGATATAATGGTAACCAAATTGAAATTTAAATTTATGCTAAGGGAATATTACACACAACTATTTAAGAAAATTTAGAATTTGAAGAAGGAAATAAGCATGAAAGCTTATACAAAGGAGTTCTACAAGTTGACTATAAGGGCAATTCATATAGAAATGGATGTTTAAAAAGTGTCAAGGTATCTTAAATGGTCTAAAGTTCAACCCATAGGATGAGATCAGCTTATTATCTCTAAGGACAGTTGAAGAAGCCTACTAGTTGAATCTCAAAGTAGAGGAAAAGCTATCTAGGAAGCATACTCAATTTTATAAAGGAAAAAACACCAATTTTAGAGGTAGAAGGTAGCATGATGTTAGCAATCAGATTCAATTTTATGATGAAATATAAGGATTCCATCTAAGTCAAGGTCAAATTCTAAGAGAAGGCAACTCATATAAAATAATAACATCATATTTAAAAAGTAAAAAAGAATTATTTTGGGGTAAGTGATTTAGATGTAATGAATATGACCATAGATCTTATGAATACCCAAAATATCTGTAAGAAAGCCATACTAATCAAGTTATACTATCTAAATACAAAGAAAGTGTGGGATCCTATGATGAACCTAAAATAAGAGAGTCTTTGATAATGAAGAGGTACTTTAACAATCAAGAAAGGAGATTAAAGAACCAACATAGAGGAAAACTTTGTTCAAAACTACCTATAAGTCTAAAGGTAAGTACAACAAAATAGTTATAGATAGTGGTAGTATTGATAATCTAGTATCTATAGAGATGGTGGAGAATTTAAATTTGAATAAATTAACTCATCCCATACCTTATTAAGTGTCATGGTTGCATAAAGGACATAAGATCTTAGTAAATACAAGGTAGAGTTTCATATAAATAGCTATAAAGATAAGATCTTATGATATATTATATCCATGGATGTCTACCATGTCTTACTAGGTATACCTTGATATTTTGACAATAGCTATATTTATTATGGAATACATGATACTTATGTATTTGATAAAGATGGAAAGAGACACACATTGACACGATTAAGGGATGAAGGTGTAGCAAAAGTAGAAACTAGTAATAAAGGGTTGATGATGAGTGAAAAGGAGTTATCGAAGTAGGTAAAATAAGATGAAGTAGGATGAAAATTTATTTCCAATCTAAGGATAGTTTTTGTAGCCATTGAGGTAAATAATTTGCCTTTGGAAAGTCAGACTTTATTAAATGAACATTTGGATATGGTAGTTCTTGAATTTTCAAGTGAATTGTTATCAATAAGAAGCATAAATCATCCAAAAGAGTCCATTGTAAAATTTAATTTTACAAAATAAAATTCCATGGAAAGTAATGGAAAATAAATTTTTCTAAGTGAACATCATGAGAGTGGAGAGCAAGAGGTTGTCTTGAGGGAAAGCAAGAGGTTCTTATGTGAGTAACTTCTAACTGATGTTGAAAATAGTATGAGTGAAGATTATTGTCAAAATTTTATAAAAGAAAGAGTATTTATAGAAGAAGAAATATAATTTTATAGGAATAAGAAGAAAAATTAAGTAATTCAGGTCCAAGTTCATGCGTAAAAAGACACGATAATAAACAACCCATATGTAGGGGAAAATAAATAAAGATAAAAGAATAAGGATAAATTTGTCTTACAAATTATCTTGGCTTCTATTTACATGGGGGTCATATTTATGGTTGAGAATGGGCCTCAAAATCCTAATGAAAAAATTAATTTCTTTAAAATGTTTGTGTCATGTGTAGGTGCAATCAAAGAAAATAAGTAGAGACTAAAGATGACAAATATAGATATGTATAAAGATAATACTTCAATTTTATAGGTAGTCCAATCATAATAAAAATACAAAGAAAGGGAGAGAGAATTGGTACACTTATGTGGAGATCAAGTTGCAATTTTTAAAACTCAACCTTTTGGAGAAACTACAAAGCGATGATTGTTATCCAAACAAAGTTCAAGTTTAAAGGTAAACATGCCAATATAAAGTCAGGTATATATACATTTGAAGATAATGAAGATATACATCAAACACTATCCATGATAAGTATATCATGGTATGTAGGAGGGTATGAGAGAACAAGGAGGAATGTTTAAGAAGAGAAGATATATCAGAAGCATCTAAAAATGGTTATGACAAGTATAAGAGAAATAATGAAGACTCATGAGTAGAAGCTCATGAACACTTTGTACTCCTTGGTAGTTTGATGTAGGTGAATCTATAAAAGTAGTTCAATTATGTTGGTTTTGGTCTTTAAGAAGTATTATATGTCATAAATGGTCAATAATAAGCCTTATCCAGGCTTCACTTTCCATTTTTAGACCACTTAGATGTCTTTATAGGTTTTCCATGAAAATGAGAAATTTAAAAAATTGAATCTATTTTGAAGAGTTTAAGGGGTTTAAGCATGTTGGAAAAATTTAGAACCTTTAGTAAGGGGTACTAAGGGTTAAAACACATATGGTAAATTTCCTTCAGTCCTCCACTCAGTCTAAACTAGTCATAAACTTAAATATGGAAAATCCACCATAGGAAAAAGTCATAACTAAGTGTATACACTTAATATTATAAAAATTTTATCAACTAATGATGATTTACATCTTTTAAGAACCCATCGAGACTCAATCTATTTGAGTGCATGACCTAAGGGGTGCATCGAGAAAGGGGTGGGCAGACCTTTGGTGCTTCATAGGATTATTATCTCTTATTACCATATTATTACCAATCCAACCAGCTATTAAAACCATTCCCTAAGTTATTACTCCTTCCTTGCACACTTCTCCAATATTTTTCCTCTTTCCATCCCTCTTTTCCTCACCTTGATCCCCCTTTCACTAGTTGATTGTACTAGGTTGACTGGGTTAACCCTGTACAAGTTTTATCCTTTGATTGTTGTACAAGGTCAATTGGGCTGACCCTATACTATTTATGAGTATTTTCACTTGGAGTTTCATTATCCCTTCAGTTGACTCAGCTCAAGGCCTAGTGATTTATCTCCTAAAAACATACAGGGTCAACTAGATTGACCCCATACAACCAATGTATTTGGAAGGATTTAGGGTGAGATCTACCTATAAATATAAGATCATTTCATCATTATTTAAGTTTCTCAATCAAGAGTTATTATTCACTCACTATTCTTTACAATATGCTCTTCCACCATTCTACTTGAGGAGTCATAGCTTAGGATTTTTACTTGGAGAATCTAGTCTTATGGATAAGTCTTGGATGCTTTGGTCTTTCTTAGTTATCCTTACAAATGACAACCACCTATTGTGAAGCCCCTTTGGCCAAGGGAGAGATTGAGTCTTGATGGATTTACATTTAGGTAAGTATATTCTAAGTTTTTTCTCCTCTATGTAGTAGATAGAAGTAACATAAATATTGGCTCGAATAATATTACTCTTCATATTCCATGTATTAAGGTCTGACTCATATTTAGCTTAATTGAGACTATCCTATACATGTTTTGATTGCTTTAGTAACCCATTTATTATGCCACAAGATTTGGTGTTCACTAGATTAGATTTACTTTCTTGTTTATTAAAATAGAGTGAACATTAAACCTAGGACTCTTTTAGGGTTGTTGTGTGATTGTTTTATAATGTAGGCTTTGGAACCCTTCCTAGCATGGTGTATTATGACAAGTGATCCCCTAATCAGGTCTAGTGGATCCCCATATTGGTCATACTCCCATTTAACAAATATATTCCCAATTAGAAGTGTATGTATGCTTTATCTTCTCAGAGCTAGGATTGATCTATAGACATGATGCATTTTTGATTGCATATATTCTGGTGAACCTGACATGAATCCTATCCCACCACTGGTTAGATTGTCTTCACGTTTCCACTTTTTTCTCAGTATTATATTCACTTTGGTTCACCTTCATAATATATTATGGTGAAATAACATGAACTAACCCTTGTAGTATTTATTTACCTTATTTCATTATTTCATCCTTTCATCATTATTTTTATCATATATTTGTCATATT
Source organism: Torreya grandis (assembly GCA_037957365.1). Classification (NCBI taxonomy): domain Eukaryota; kingdom Viridiplantae; phylum Streptophyta; class Pinopsida; order Cupressales; family Taxaceae; genus Torreya; species Torreya grandis. Next base: position 654,381 of record JARHVA010002627.1, read on the forward strand.
GGATCGACTCTATCGACCCAGTATCTAACTTATATGTATAGGATTTTAGGTACAAGCTATTAGATTGATCCTATTGACATAGTATAGGTTTTCAACATTTCAGACATCTAATCCAAACTGCTAGGTCAACCCAATAGACCCTATACACTTTTAGGCACTCAACAATAAGTTTCTATAAAGCTTGATCGACCAAGTTGACTTAGCTAGAAAAATTTGCAATCATATATCAAGGTTATTGAATAATAATATTAATTATATGCATCTCTAATCCATAAATGTTAATTTATATCTTTCTATCTCCTTCTTTACATTCTTTCCTTTTACATTTTATAGTCTTTAAAATTAGGCTTACATAATTGACTAGATTGACCCTGCCAACCTAGTTCTGTGTTCTATGTGCTATCTAGATAACTAGGTCGACTTTGTCAACCCTGTTAATTTTTAGATCCTACTTCCACATTATAAGTTTGACCCTATCGACCTTGTTCTATATTTTGTGAATACACTATTGATCATATCAACATTATACCTTGTTTTAAAGTTGGAATTAACCTTATATGCTAGTAATTAATTCACACTTTCTTTTCTTATTGCTTGCATGCTTAGAATAGATCACATAGTTTAATTAGGTGGTTTTTAATTAATTATTTAGTTTCACTATTTTATATTTTATGCACACATGACCAAATACAAAAATTTAAACAATAATTTTAACATTTGTTTACCCAAGGCTAACTTACTTGGATTTCATCACCAAGGGTGAAGTCAACTTGATATTATGGTCAAGTATAAAGCATGGTTAATGGTATATTCTAACTAAGCACTTGACACCCTTATCACTGTAGTGTGTGAAGTGTGGAGGTAGGCCCCAATACTAAGCTTGTATCATTACCACTATAGATCCCTTTCAGCCCAAACTACCTAAAACCATCCTTTGATTTCATTTCTAGTTCATTTCTTATAACCACATTCCCATCACATTTAAAAATCATATCTTAATAATCTAATAAACATTCACGTTGACCAATTAGTTAGCTCTTTACTTTCCAAGTTAATTGTTAGCTCTTTGCTCAATTGTTTTTTATATTACAAAAAATTGCATTAGCTGATGTTGGTGTAAGGTTTTATGTTGTGTGTTTCAATTGGATTAGATAGCATTAATCTAGTTGATTATTTGTTTCCTTTTCATTCTTTCTTTTTAAATTACTTGAAAAAAGTATCTTGTTTCAATTTACAAATTATTAAAGTCTTTTTTATTTTCCTATCTATTGTACTAGGTTGACCTAGTTGACCCTATACCTTTTTTTAGCCTTTGTCCACTATAATGGGTCGACCCAATCGACCCTGTACTATTTGTAGACCATGTCTTTTATGCTTGGTTAACCTATTCGACCCTATACTAATTTTTTACTTCTTTTTTTAATCAATCTAGTTCTCTATTTCTCCTTCTTTACATTTTTTTCATCTCTTTTCAATCATAATGAAGTCTTCTATCAAAATCTTCTTGGATAGCTTGAATCCATTTAGATACTATATGGGATGTTCATTTTCCCCTCTTTTCCTCCCAAGAGCACCATCACTCTTAGGACATCTCTTCCCTTCCTTCATCCATGAAATGTAGTATGGTGTAAATAACACCTCAAAATGAAGTTGATGGATCTAATCCTTTATATACTTACTAATAAACTTCTCATCTTCAAAATATTCAAACTAATGTGGGAGTAATTGATACAATTTTACTTAACAATTCCAATAATAATCCTTATTGTAGTAATCCTCCCCCTAACACTAATTTGGGGAGTGATCCTACCAACACCAACCCACCTCCTGATACAACTCAACTTTTATCCCAAGTTATACAACAAATGAGCATAATGCAAAACTATAACACCAACCAAATGATGCAACTTCAATAACATTTAACCAATGTATCTAATTAAACTCCAACTATGCATCCTTAAACTAATCCCAATTTCATTCCTCTACCTATTCATGATGACTCAAGAAATGTTATTCCTCAACCCATAATGAATAAAAATATTCTTCAAACTATTCAAAATGATCCTTTGGCCTCATTCATTATTTCCATTGATATTGGTAAAATATCTCTAACTATCAAATATGATGGGAATAAAGACCCTACCTCATTTATCAAAGCCTTTAACAATATTTACAAAGAGTGGATCCAAACTAATACCTTCACCACTACTAAATTCTTAGTGAAAACTTTTACTACTGATGTATTAGAATGGTATAATAAACTACCCCAAAATTCTATTTGGCAACTTGAAGATTTGGTTAATCTCTTGGTTAGAGAGTTTCAACACAATAATATTCTAAAAATTATCTTAGCCACTTCATCAATGCTAATAAATCTTCCAATGAATTGGCTCATGACTTTATCAAAAGATGGAAATATTTAGATCATAAAGTCAACCATAACATGACTGATGATAACTTATGCAAAATCTTTATCACTGCTTTGACTCCCACTCTCCAATATAAGGTTCAAACCTTTTCTCCCCAAACACTTTATGAACCTCTTGATTAAGATAAAATTCAAGACTTTATTATGAATAAATTCAAACCTAATCCTAAACTTCTTAAAGGATCTTTCCAAACATTTAATGTTATCACTAGTAATACTCCATAAACAAAACCAAGTTTTGCCAAAAATGATATTCCTTTACCTTCTCATATACCTCTTTCAGTTTTTCAAATGAAATAATTTTTACCACCCTCAAAACCTTTCATCTATCCCAATGTTCCTCATAAGTGGTATAATTCCAATATATTTTGTTGGTTCTATGCCAACATTGGGCATTATCATGAATCTTGTAGAGGGCTCACTAATAATTTTTCTCCTATATTCTTAATGATTCATTCAATCATGAAGCTATGATCAATATTCATCATTAATAATACACTGTTGCTTCTCAAAAATGACAAACTTCCAAAGCTTCTACCTCAAATAACCAAAAATCTTCTTCAACTAACCAACCAAATACCAAGGATGTTTATGCCATTGACACTGATTATGATCAATATTTTAACAATTCTCAATATGTCAATAATGTTAAGGTTAATTATCATGGTAATATATGATAGTGCCTAAAATTACACTAGAATAATTAGGCCCTTGCCAATAAAATACCCATGTCCAAACTAGGTGAGTATCAATGTTTTAGTCATTAGCCCTAGTCAAGTTTTTATATATTCCTTCAAAAGGTCGAAGTACATGTTTATAATTTATCATGTCTATTGTCTTGGTTTTAATGAATGAGGGTGTTCCTTTTCTTTTTACCTTTTAGGATTTTAGCACAAACCAAATTCTTGATGAAAATAGGTCTTAAATATTTTTGTCTTGCATAAAAGTTTCAAAGATTTACTTTCATTGAAAATTTTGTCCATTCCAAAAGCTCTGAAAGAATTCCATACCATTTGGGTTTTTAATGTTTTAAGTTATTTATTTCAAGTATTTTTCCTATTCAAAGGGCCTAAATAAGTTTTAGGGTTATTTTACTTCTCCAAAATGTCTAAAGGATTACCCCCATCAGGCATTTTGTCCTTATAGAACTCTCGAGGGGCACTTTATGAAGATGGAAAACTCTCTCAATGATTCTAAAGGAATTGTGAAGTCTCAACCAAAGGTTTCATGGTGGGAAAATTCATACTAAGAAGATGGAGGTGTTTCCAAGTCTCTTTGTGGGAAGGTTTTGCTGCCTTATGTTTGAGAAGAGAGTTTTGGGGTCCTAGATGAAATTGTCAAGTTACACTTAACATGTTTTGATGACTAAGGTGAGAAATTGCCCAATGAACCAAGTAAAGGACACATGTCTATCTCAATGGACTTATATGAATAATGTCAAGGGTTGGGAGGATCTTGTACCTTTCCCTAAATGAATAAAGCTAATGCAAAGGTAAAATATGGCTGAGAGTCCAAGCTTACGTCGAAGTTAGACACATGGCATGTTCTGAGGGATTTATATATTTCAGGCCCTCCTTGAAAATTACCCCACTTAAATTTTGGTGGGAAAAGTTCAAAAGACCCTTGAAGGTTTAAATGCTCAAATTTACAAAGATAAATTATGGCACATGGCATTTTTACATCCCATGAGGAGTTTGCGACAATATTGCACCATTACATAGGAAAATAATGAGTGAAAAGGTGTAAAAGTCCTTGAAGGCTTGGAAAGGTATCATGATGTATTATTCACTTATATGGTCCCACATGTTGCAAGGAGGGTCACCTTACATAAAAGAAACATTTAGACTTTCCCTCGCTTTTTTGAATGGGGATCAAGTAATTAATGAGGGTGGTTGGTGATTAGCCATTATGCTTTGAGGCATTAATGGTAACCCTAATTTTGAAATACAAAGGATTATAACTAGGGAATTTGTTTTCATTTTGTGTTTACCCTTTGAATTCATATCTTATATTTATTATTTTGAGTTATTTGTGTGCCCTAGCTAAGTACAGTGTGAGAATGTGACTATGATGAACTCTTCATGGATTTTTAGCTTCTATTAAGTGCCACCCTCTAGATTAATAGTAAGTGTTCTTTTATCTCCTTGTGTTGCATTATTTGAGAGGAGTTGAGAGGTATTTCAAGGGTCATTTGAGTGAAGAGTTTGTCAAAATTTGAAGTGTTGTACTAGATATCTAGGGTAGAAATAGTGACATCATCAACCTCAATGAAGGGAAATATTTTCTTGATATTAGATGGAATTAAGGACACATATGTTTAGGGGTTATAATTTATGGAATTTTAAAATGTTTTACAATGAATAGACCCCCTTCTAATAGTATCTAAAAATTTTATGAGTTACATCACCACTATGATAGCATTCCCCCTAGCTGACCCATATCTAGAATTGATCATTGCTTGTGATTAGGCACACCAACCAAACACTATAATCGTTATTGATGGTATACTTTTGGTTATATTCTCTTTCACCCATGTATCCCTCAACACCATGCTCAGAATTCCCTCTAACTATAAATCATTACACTCCCCCTGGAAGAATGCCAAGATTACACAAAAAATAATGAAAAGGTGATTTGGGACATTATCAACTCTTGTTGGCTAGCCAAGAAGAGACAAAAGGTATTTATAATGTATAAGAATCTCAAGATGGTATAATTTAATGAATTAACCTAGTATGTCATTTCCATGGCCACAAAAATTTATGGGGTGCCCACTATAGAAAAATTTGAACCATGATTATTCCTAATCCTGATCTACGTGTTGGAAAAATAGAAAAAGTTGGACTAGGTTTCTATCCTCAGTAAAAATTTGAATATCTAGATGATGCAGCTCCAAGTTATAATTATTTTAAAAGAGGAATTTACAAGTACATTCTACATGTCCTCCTATTTGATGTATGATTTAGTGCATAACAGGACATTCCAAGGGCTCACTAAGAACCTTAATGAAATGAGATTTATGAGATATACCCAAAAATTAATATGGATGGTTTTAGGAAGAATTTATATAGAGTATACAATTGCTTCTTCAACATCATGATGATTTTCCTCTTTCCTCTAAGAAGCCTCAATAGAATGTCCTAGGTGGCCAAGGAAGTAATTAAAAAATATGGCACCTCTTACATTCAATTCAGGATATTCACATATATCAAAGTGAGTGGTTATTTAGGGTACCCACATAAAATGGCAAGGTACCTAGATGATAAATTGGTAGTAATGGAGTTGAGTTGATAGATGGTGCCCCTAAATGAAATGATAGTGGCCAAGAAAATAAACAATCCCTTTAAATTTCTAATTATAATAAGATATTATTCATGTCCTTTTATTGCCAAGGCAAAGGGGTTGGAATAGGAAATGGGTCAATATGTAATTGATAAAATTCTACCCATACCCAACTATGACATCAGGTGGTTAGTGAACATGGTAAAAAATGTGATATTACACCAGTCACACTATGAAGATATCTAGTCCAACTGAACTACTGAGGAAGATGTCATACAATTGGAGTATATGAGGATGATGGTGTAGGAGGTTATTTCCTAAAATATAACTCCCATTCCCAAAGACATGATAGATGACAAAATGGCACTGGCTTTAGTGTATAATATAGCCAATATTAAGGCCCAACCCATCACACAACAAGATTTTAATACTTAATAAAATGGCTCTATGCTATGGAGATTATTTCCAATATGAGAAGAACCTTCAAGTGGTTGAAGGAACATGGGGTAGACCTTGGTGCATATGAAACCCCTACCCTCCAATATCTTAGGCAAGTTAAAAAACTAAGAGGTTTTCTTTCATAATACAAATGTGATTGTTGGTCAGACTTATTACCCAATTAATACTAGATTCTTAAATATTCTTAACATTAATTTTTAACCTAGGGTACATAGGCTTTTCAAGGATGTCAACATTATATATTAATTATTTATTCATAGGATAATTGCATTGCTAGTTGTAATACAATGAACTTATATGAATTTCACCATATAGATATACAAGGAAATTATTATAATATAATGCAAAAATTCTTCACACTAATGAGTCACACATGCATTACACTTCATATAATCAAACTAGTAATGAAATAAATTCAAACAACACACTTTAATCTAAGAAAGGTCTTGATCTTCACTACAACTCCTTTCAAGGGGGCCCTCTTCATTCAGAACTGAGTCTAATCCTTCTCTGAGAGACTTACAAAAGATTCTTATAGAATCAACATTTTCATTACTCAGATCTGTAGAAATTAAATATTGATATATTAGATTACAATATTTTAGAAATAAAAATGCAATTACTTTCTACAATTCCACCCCCCTAATCTAATCTAGGTTCTGCCATTAAATACATAAGATAGTTTATTAGCTCTAACCAAAAATACTAAACTAGGAAAGGTACAAATACTTTACAACTAACCCAGTTAACCTTTAGGTGGTTAGTAACTTAAAGTTACTTTTTTTTAGGCCTAATTAGGTAAAGGATAACATATACATCTTTTCTATTTTACTTATTTCTCTCCTTTCCATTATCCTTGTCTTATTCATCTTTTCGCAACACATCCAAGTTTATTTGCATGTGAAGGGTCCATACAACTATTATGGAAGATCCTCTTCAATCATTTAATTTATTTTTAAGACAAATAGATGTGTTCTTAAAAGCCAATTAATTATTATCATATCAATGGTTTGTTTTGTGTAGTGGTTGTGGGATCTTGTAGGTGTAACTCTGTAGTTGCTATAGAAAACCTATAGGTGAAAGCCTATAGTTTCTATGAGAAACTTGTAGGTGAAAACCTATAGTTTCTATGGGAAACTTGTAAGTTAAAATCCTAAAACTTGGCATTTTCTATGGGCTGAAGCCTTTTTTACTGCATGCTTCTCTATAAGTGTTGTGACCAATTAGGATACCTGTAGTCTTATTCTACCCTTAAATTTTTTTGTTAAATAAGGTTACACAAGTATAATCTAATCAAAGAAAAAACATTATTAATCCATAACACCACATGTATATATTAATGCACACATATAATTATTAATTAATTGATTCATTTACATAAGTCATGTATAGTTCTAGGGATTCATATAGGCAAAAGATATATAACTAGGTATAGATGAGGCTATAAATAGAATTATTAGTGGCCTCATCACACCTCTTGCTTAACCTCTTGCTTGTCTTTGAGCAAAACTTTTCTAAATTTTGAGTCCATAGTATTTCCTAAAATCCAAGGGCTCAATAAAACCCATATTATCAAAGGTATAAAATCCTTTAGCATCATCTATGCTTTTCCACCTTTTCTTTTCTACTTCTCTGTCAGCTAGCACTTTTCCCTCCCAATCAGGAATCAACAACCAAACATTGGTGGATGAAACATCAACCCTAACCAAATTATCCTTCTTTTCCCTGAGAAGCTCAATATACATATATAATCTGTGTAATTCCTCTTTAAGGTTCTGAGGGGAATAAGGCTCTTTTCTTTTTAGAGCATCTGAGAGATCTACCCATCTACAAAAATAAGAAACAAGAACTTGTTTTCCATCTCCCACCATAGGGCTCAAGTAGTGGTTCTAGACCTCTTCTTGTTTCTTTATTACCCATGCTTATGGAGTATTTGTATTCATGAAAGTGATCTATTCATTTATTATAGCTCCTGAATCAACAAATTCACCCTTAATTATTAGGGTAACCTCTTTTTATTTCTCTTGATAGTCCTCTACTTATTTTTTCTTCTTATTTCATTGAGGATGTATGTGGTAAAGACATTCAATTGGACATCCCCTAGGTATATATTGGGATTCCAATTTGGATCATGTGGCACAACATACTGAAGCATGTAAAACTTACTCAATTGTGCCTAAAAATCAGGGTCAGCATGCCTATAGACATCAAAGAAAGACTTAGGATCACATACCATATATGACTGATCACTTTATATCCTATCATATCTAAATCTAAGCAACCTTTTCTCTAATTATACAACATATACCTTAAAGGGTGATCTACATTATATTAACATCTTAGTGGTCTCATGCATTTTAGTGATCTTATCTTTTAAATAAGTGATCTTAGTCTTAGCCTTTTCTAGGGTCTCTTTTAAATCTTCCTATTTCTCCCTTACTTCAACATATAATTTAAACCTTTGTATCAACTACTTATGATAAGTTTCATCATCACTAAATTTTTCCTCAAGAAAAATCAAAAGGTCATCAGTTTTACCTGTTGGCCTAGTAACTAAGAGGTCTACATCAATCACTTCTACTATAGGTACTTTTATAGTGGTCTCTGTAGGAGAAAACTTATTGTGAAAGGGTACCAAAGCCAGAACATTATCTACTATAATTTCCTCTCAGGGTACACTAATTCCATCTATAGGTAAGGTGGATGAAGCTGCTATAGGCACTTCTAAGGGAGTTGCTACAGGATCCTCCAATATCCTTTCCTTATTTGACTCTTCTTTCATAAATGGATCTAGAAAGTCTGCTACCCCTAGAAGTGTTTTTATGCCTCTTTTGCCTTTTAGCTCTTCTATTTAGATTCTCAACTTATATATCTCTTCCATGACTTTTTCTAAAGTTTGGAACTCCTGGTCATGTCTTGCTTTATTGCTTGTTCCATGGTCCTTTCTTTAAGTAATTCTTCTTCTTTTATAGGATGATCTAACATTCTTAGTTCTTCTTCTATATATCCTATTTGTTTGAGTATATTCATGTTTTCCTCTATAAATTTGGGTTGCTCAAGTGACTACATTTCCTTTTCCTTTGTAGACTCTTCTTTAGTAGACCACTCTACTATCTCAAACCCATTAGAGGTCTTACAAATTCTGGGATCCTTCTTCCCTTCATCATCACTAATGTTTATAGGTGAGGATGTCAGGGTTGTCTTGTGTCTTTTAATTATATGAGACATCCTAAGAGGTCTCTTTCTTTTTGATGTAGAGGGCTTCTTCCTTTCAATCTTATTTTTATTTTTAGGAGGGGGAACTATTAAAACCTTCTCTTCCTGTGCAACTAGTGATGGAATAACTTATTCTCCTTTTGAAGGAGCCATGGTGGAAGAATCTAATTTTTGTGATGAAATAGTTGGAATAGTAGGAGAAGGAATATTCTACCCAATTTGTTTTGGTGTAATTTCCTCCTCTATATCTTTAAGAGGTATTACTAATTTTCTTCATCTTCTCTTGCCCATATCAACTACTGGTGAAAATTTAGTGGCTATGGGATGACTAGTTGTACTAGTGCCTGTAGTGTCCTTTTGTGTTGTTTTATAGAACTATCCCTTGGGAGATTCCCCCTAATTTTTCTCTTCCTCTTATTGAGGTTCACCAGTCTTTAGGGTTAGAAATTATTCTTAGGTAAGGTCAGGTCTAGTAATTTTTATTCCTTGTTTAACTAGCAACTAAATCAGACAATGATGAGACAAGGCTTTCTTTAACCCCCTTTAGTATTCTTTAGACATTTTTCTTAGGATATTCCATAAGTGGTTTGAGACATTAATAGTCCTACCATGCCTTAAATGATTCAAAAATTTGAATTAGAGAGTATAGATCAAAGAGTAACTTCTTTCACATGTCACATATTTGTTGATATATGAGGCCACTTCTCTCTAGGCTTAGGGTAGACTCAATTTCTCTACACCTCCTTTATTTAACACTAGCTTTTCATTATCTTGATAAAACTATTATCTAGCTAGTTAGCCATTAGGTTTCTCTTCCTAGTTTCCCTTATTCTTGGCAACCTAGTAACCTGGCTTACTAGTTCTTTTGTAACTAGAAATGTGATGCCAAATATTGTCACTTGTTCTCTTGTAAAAATCCTTGAAAATTATTTAGTGAGAGGTTTTTAAAAAATTTGTAGTTTCCTAAAATAGGTAGCCCATCCAACCCTATTGAAGATGGCCCAGCTGTCTAGGTTTCCTTGCAATTGCTTGTGGTTTAAGGGTTCCCTTCTAACTACTAAACCTCCCATTATAACTAGTTTATCTTCCTATCAAATTTCTGAAATAGATATCTCTTCAAAACACCCAATTTTACCTTAAAATTTTTGCCTATAGCAAAATAAGTTTATTCACTAATGGTTATTTTGGTTTCAATGTGTAGCAATATCTTTCTTACATCTTTTTTTGTTGAATGAGCTATGATCTTGAAGTAGGAAATAATAAAATTGATTGTTTCCCTATCAAATGTCAGTGTAGTTATATATTAAGCATGGGCTTTCAATTCACATGCATAGATTATTTTAGAGTGCTTGTAATTGATTACCTACAACATGCTTCCTCCCCACATGAAGTGTCACTTATCCCCAAGTGATGTGGTATGTGTAAGATGTAAAGAGATACGATGGGGTCATTATCAGGTTGTAAGTGGTGATTTGGCATTGTTCATGACAAGAATCGATGAATGATGTTTTAATGATTAAATATGATTTTTTAATATAATACATGCTATATTAAAAATTAAAGTTCTTTTCTATGACTAAAAGATACACCATACCTTTTTAGTTTTTTGTTCTTAGTGTTTTGGCATAAGAAATCTATATGTGAGTGTTTTCCAAAATGGAATTTAAGCTTATTATTTCCTCATGAAATTATTACCTTGGTATTCATTATTTTTCTATATTTTTTCCCTTGGGTAATTATGTGATCAAAATATCTTATCCTTCAATCATGCCCTCATCAACCTGCATGCAATCAAGATGACCTGTAAAGGACTAAAGCAGTGGTGTTGTAGTGGTATGAGAGACTATTTCCATCCTTCCATAAGGTGGTTATTGTAGAAATTTGTTTTTTTTATCCAAGTCAGATACTTTATAAACATGAATAAAGGAGGGTGATGGAATTTTATGCTCTTTTTCTCCTCTGCATGAGCCTGATGATGGCTTACTTCTCTTCTATCTTACTCCTAGTGAATGATGATGTTTATTGATGGAATCTTTATTTAGTGAACTTTTAATTTGGTAATCAGTTGTTTATCAAACTTGGAACTTATGCTCTAAAAAAGAGCCTAGATCTCTCTTAATTAATAGTAAAATTATTTTCCATGAAGTGACTAGAAGCTTAGAATGGTTTTTTTTGTATCCTTGGAGCCAAAAATTCTAGTTTACAACACTCCAAACAGAGATTGAAAGTATATGACTTTGTTGTAGCACTTAATTTATTATTCAAGGGTATGGTCATTCCTTAATAATTTTTGAATTTTTTTTCTCTAATCATCCTTCACTCCTCCTTTATCTTATCTAGTGTCTTCCATGAATTTATCAATATCCCATACCCAAAGCCATAGCTCAAAGTTTGTGAGGAATTAGCTTGAAGCTACTAGAGAGGTGTATATAGGGCTTAGGATGTACTTATAACAATCATAGATTGAGCCTGTAACAACTACAAAGTTGTGCCCAATAGTGATGATGTTGCCCATAATAACTACATAATAGCTCATAGCAACTAGAGAAATTCCTTCATTTGACAAACGTGCGTCTAGTAATGGTGAGGGTGCTTATAGCAATTATAAAGATGACCTTAACATCTCTAGGGGTACCTAAAACCCCCTTTTTCTCAAGTTGTTTCTTGCCCATAAAAACTACAAGTTAAACCCATAGCTATTGATAATTTAGGCCAAAAGTAACTAGAAGGAAAGATGTGTTATAGGAAGATGAGTAGTTTTACTCAAAATGATTCCATGTTATCCATTTTTGGTTTTTACCCCTAAATAGTTATCAAGATGGTTTTCTATTTAGGCCCTTTTTTATAGTTCTAGATAACCAACAATCTAATTTTCTCCTAAAAAACTACCAATAATGCCCAAAAGGGTTTTTATTTTTGGATTCTAACTACTACCTATAGTAGAATGTTTATTCTGGGTCCTTACCATGTCAGATATGAGTTTGAATGGTCGACTATGTGAAGATCTTAGTCTTCATGCCAAATGAGGGTTAGAATGTCTTCCTCTCCTTCTTCATCTACTTGTTGGCTGGTTCTTCTTGTGGCTGGTGAGACATCATGCTAATCCAACACATCATTGAATCCATTTTTGTAATTTTTTGCATACCTACTTGGTAAATTATTCCTACATGAGTGGCTTTTATATAATTTTAGCCTATGGCCATTGACTAGTAGACACAATCTTACCAGATCAATGGTTTAGAGTTGCACTACTCTATTATCATGAACATGCTCAATCTCAAATGGACTAAGCCATATGGTCTAGAGTTTTCCCTTCTGATCCTTGTATTTTGAATCAAAAAGAAGGGCCCAATATCCTACATTAAATTACCTAGTTTTAATATACATGTCATACCATCCAATCCACTATTGTTGTACAAGTTCTATGTTTTTTAGTGCCTACTATTTGTATTCATCTAAGGCATTAAGTTTTAGAAGCCTTTCTTTCTATGCTTCAAATATATCCATCCCAAGTTCTAGTATTATCCATAAGGTCTTGTGCTCAAATTTAATTAGCAACACAGGTTTCTTCCCATAGACCAACTAATATGGGGTGAAGCTTGTAGTGGTCTTCTAAATGATTCTGTAAGCCAAAACAACTTCAAGAAGTCTAGCTTCCCAATTCTTATGAGACATACTAATAGTCTTGGTCAAAATATTTTTAAACTCCTTGTTGGTAACTTTCACCTACCTATTAGACTATAGATGATATGGAGTTGATTTCTTATGCCTAATCTCATATTATTGGAGAAAAGTGGTAATTAAACTAATAATAAATTATGGTCATTGATCATTGACTATTTCTCATGGCACACCATATCTTGCGAATATTTATTCATAGAGGAAAACTACCACCTTTTCATCCCTAATGTGTGTAATAGCCTTTAGTTCTACCCATTTAATGACATAATAAATACATACAAATATGTACTCTTTATTATTTGATTTTGGATCAAAAGGTCCTATAAAATGTAGGCCCGATTTGTTAAATGGTTTAAGCACCACCTGAGGTTGCAAAATTAGCTCATTTGAATGTGTGGGTTTCCCATACGTTGACATCTATCATAATGAGTTGTATACATTATTTCATATTGATGGATTGAGGGTCAATAATACCCTATATTCAATATTTTTACTATTGTTCACTTGGCTACAAAGTGCCCTCCACAAGGTTCATCATGGCAAGCTTTGAGGATATCTAGAACTTCATATTTTTTGAGACATATTCTAATGATGGAGTCAACCCCACTATATAAAAAGAATATTGATAACTAGGAACACATGTCACCTTTTTGAATCAAATCTCTTTTTTGTTTAGGGAGGAAGTGCTATGAAAGTAGACCTATTACAAGGTAGTTAGCAATATCAACATACCAAGGTGTGGTAAGGGTGAAGGAGAATAGGTGATCATCTATGAATGAGTCATCCACTATGGTATCCTCTTAAATGGATTGGATTCATGATAGCAAGTTATCCATGATATAATCCTTACCAGGTTTATCTATAATAGTTAGACCAAATTCTTGTAATAAGAGCAACCATCTTATCACTCTACCTAGGATAGCTAGTTTAGTCACAAAGTACCTAATGGTTGCATGGTCTATATAAATAAAGACTTGGTACCCTATTATGTATTGATGGAAATTTTTGATAGTATAAACTACTACTAAGAACTCTTTTTTAGTGACTGTGTAATTTAATTTTATTGATTATAGGTTCTTGCTTATGAAATATATGGCATAGTTGAGTGTTTCTTATTTTTAGCCTAGCACAACTCCCAAGATAGCATCTAAAGTGTCTATGTGAATATGGAAGGGAAGATTCTAATTAGGACCACACAAAATTTGGGTAGTGTTCAATAATTATTTTAATTTCTTGAAGGCTACATCATAGGCAAGAGTCTATATGAATTCATCATCTTTAGTCATGAGAGTAAATAATGGTACTGCTACTTTGATAAAATTGTTGATAAATATTTTTAATTTCCTATAAAATAATTGACATCATTATATTTTTTAAGTACAATAATTTTTTTTATTATGTTGATATTTTTAGGGTCAACATTAATTCCTTCAGTAGATACATGGTGGCCTAGGATAATGCCTTCTATCATTAACATGTAGCATGTCTTGTGGCTTAAAGATAAATGGTTCTCTTAACAACATTTTAGTACTTTATTCAAGGTTTTTAGGTACTCATCAAATGTCTCTCTATAAATAGTGAAGTCACCCATGTATATTTCTACACATTTATTAGCTAGATCTAAAAAGATACTTAGGACAATCTTCTGGAATGTTGCAAGAGCATTACACAAATCAAACCCAAAAGGTAATACATCATAAGCATAAGTAACCTATGGATAAGTGAATGTGGTCTTCTCTTAGTCTGCAAGAGAAATTATAATATGGTTGTAACCACTAAAGCTATCTAGAAAGGAAAAAAAGAAAATTTCCTTGCTAGTGTGTCCAGTACTTGATCAATGAATGGTAGAGGAAAATGATCCTTTCTAGTTGTTGTATCAAGTTCCCTATAATCTATGTAAACATGCCACTCTATATTTTTATTTGGTAAAATTACCAATGGTGAAACCCATTTACTTTCAAAGATGGGATATATAAATCTAGTAGTGAGGAGTTTCTATAGTTCTACTTTGACTATTTCTCTAAGAGCTAGATTCATCCTACATTGTGGTTGTCTGATTAGTTGGTTTTCCTATTTTATATAAATGTGATGTATGCATGTTTTTGGATTAATTACTTACATATCTTCATAATCCCATGTAAAATCATGTTGGTTTGCATGCACCATATTGACCAGGTGCTTTTCCTCATTTGACTCCAACTTACTATTAATAATCAATGTTTTTCTTAGAAAATTTTCAATTTGTTTTGTGAGTGATTTCATCATTTTTAAATTACTGATGGATCTAGTTTAGCTAAAAATATGAAACAATAGATGATGGAATGTTTATTGTATAGATGTTGTAGATTTATCTTCTACCCAGAGGTTGGCAAATGGGTACTTTATGTATTACAGGTTGTTGAGATCTTTAGGATTAGATTGGTAATTATTCTAGAGAATATTTGAGAGAATTGTATCTTACTCTTGATTAGTCAAGGTGCATGCATGGTATATGGTGAATATAAGAATCAAGGGAGGTTGGTTTGCCTCATCTTATTTAGTCTATAATGTATGCTTTGGTTCCAAAGATGGATGTGCTAAAGGATAGAGGACCAACTTCTTAGTGTGGTTGCCATTGGATATCAACAGTTACCTGATCTGTAGCTAATGAAGACATCTTCTATGAAAATCCAAGGTCATCCTAATATGAGAGGGTATCCACCCAAATTATAATTTGGTTAAAACATAATAAAATTTGCAAGATACTCTCAAGAATCTATAGTAATGACAAGATCTTCAATGACTCCTAGTCTGACTGTAGACCTGTCGACCATTTGCAACATTAGAGATGTGGGACGCATATTATTTAATTGTAATTTTTGCATGGTTTTAATTGTCATTAGATTTATTATAGCCCTCAATTATATTAATGTATTGGAATTCTAGTGGTCATGGATCTGGACTATTACTACTAGGCATCCTAGATCTGAATATTTCTTTAGTAGGGTGTTTTTTAGCATAATGTCTACAATTTGGCCAATCATATGCACTATATTGGGATCCTTTTTTTCCTTCTAATTTTACGTAGACATAGGTCTCTTAAAAATTTAAAATATATGGGCATATCTTTGATGGCCTAGAAGAGAGAAAGTTTAACATAGAGATTCTTTAGCTACCCTATGAAGTCAAATTTAGGCTTAGTTGTGTGGCACTAAAGGCTAAGACATTCTAGAAATGGTGGGGCTACTTCATCAATGGATTTATTTACTAGTTTAAAAAGTTTTTACAATGGTGAAGGTGGGTTAGCATAATATTTTAGAGTTTTTTGAGCTATATCCATTATTATAGGTGTGGTTGGGGGTGGTATAACTCTTTCTAAATGTAGGTGAATTTTATTGATGTTCATCATATATGCTAGGTATTGAATAGGTTCAGTACTAAATGTTAGTTTTACCAACTTATTTACAAGATTTTGTATGAGTTGGGCAGGGAGATAATTAGGCTTGGGTGTAACTAATGTATTGTCTATAAGAGTATGAGGTTATTTTTGCTATTGTGGAGGGAATCCTCCCTGATAGTTTCCCCAAGGCTGATTGGGTCCCCAGGGTTGTTGCCATTGGTTTACGAGTGGTGGGCCTTAGGGTGGCTTCCAAGCTTGTATCCAAGGTGGGGATATATTTTTTGAAGGTTTCTATGAGGTGGAGGGGAGGCTTATCTAAGGTGGCTACTAGCTAGGATTAGGAGGTGGGATATTCATCCATGGACTAGTTTTATTGGGAGTAGTATTTTCAAATTATGAATTAAAAGGGTAGAATTTGGAAAATGTGGATTTTGTCTCATACTTGGATAAGATGGTTGTTAAACCCATGGATTTATTTGTGAAACATAAAAAAATTGGTCCCCATCTCCTCTTATAGTGTGAATATCTACCATTGGTAATTCTTTAGCTATGATGTTAGCTACTTTAGCCTGAATCTCATGACACCTACAGTCTATCATCTTCTTACAATCTAGATAATAGATGGTCAAAGATTGATCCAAGGATACTTGGATTTTTCCTTGTGTGTAGGCTATCCATTTGAGTGTCCAAGTGACTAACGATATCTTGTTTCATGTCTTATAATAGGCTACGAACTTTAGATTTTGATAGGCCACTTACAGTTGTTAGTAGAAGCTTATTTCCACAGACTTTATTTATGATAGATATGGAATAATTTTTTCTCAACTATTTGATGTTTGTGAATTTAATTTGGGAGATATCTCCCCTACTAATTAGGTCCAGAAATTCTAGACAGTATTCTCTGATTCCTTTTAGGAAGATGAGTTTTAGAGGCTCTTCTCCTAGTGTAATTTGTTTGAATTTTTGTACACTAAACATGAATCATTCAACATAGTCTTCCAAGGATTCATAATCTTCTTGAGTCATCCTAAATATGTCATTTATTCTATAATTTATTCCTCATCCATACTCCTGATACTTAGCCAAAAACTTATTTTTCATGTCTTCCCAATTGTGGACTGAATTACTACCCAGTCCCATGAACCAATGAAGTGTTGAGTCTTTAAGGTGGCAAGAAAAAGTTTAAATTTATATGTATCCTATATATAGTCATAGATTCTACAAAAGATATCAAATTTGAATAAACATATGTCTAGGTCTTTTGATAACATACCTCTAAAATTGGGTAAGGTTGAAGGTAGGATATTTTTCATTTGTGTTATGTTTATTGCATCTGGAATAGGAAATTCAAAAGTAACTGTGTATGGAGCCCTACGATCTTCTAAAAATTCTCCTCTATTCATGATGGATTTTCTTATGATATGGATACCAAAGGTACTCAAGATTACGTCCTCAAATTCTATATCAGTGCCTTGGTCAGCATGATAGTAAACATTTATGTACTGATCCACAGTCTTTTTACTAGATGAAAAGTCTAAAGACTCTCCTAATATTTATTTGATTTTTTTCAAGAAAGCCTTGTTAGAATGTTGTTTTGATGTTAATTTCTAGAGTGTTTGGTTCATGTAGTTATTCCCCTTAATTTCTTCTTACTAACTCAACTAATGCTTCTTCCACTTTTGTTTCCTTTTTCAAAGCCAGTAGTAATTATTATATAAGCTACCTCCTTCGATTTGTAGTTTTACCTTCTTCAAGATCCCTCTGGCTTATGGTGTATCTTTCATCAAGATTTTTTGTTTTTATAGGTAATTGTGGTTCTTTTTCGGTAGAAAATTGTGGCTTATTTGGTAGGAATATCTCAGGATTAGCTCTCTCTCTGCATAAATGTTGATACATTCCTTCAGCTGTCCTATCTCTTCCTACATCAGGTTAGTTTTTTTCTTTTTTTGTGTTTTAAGGGTTGTTTCAAAATGAGCAAAAATAAAATGCAAAAAATTAATAAAAAAGGAATGTAGAAATCAAAACAACATGAATTGAAATTTTATCTCTAGAAAGTAGTAAAGTTATCTAATGAAAGCAAAAAAGTTACTTTATAAAGTAGTAGAGTTATCTAATGAAAGTAGGAAATGAAAGAAGGAAAGCTACTCTAAAAATAAGTAAAGTTATGTAATGAAATCAAGAAAGTTACTCCAGAAAGCAAGAAATAGAAGTAGTAAAATTAATCTAGGAAGCAAAAAATGAAAGTAATAAAATTAATCTAGAAACCAATAATTGACAATCTCCTTAGAAATGGTACCAAAATTTTGGTTAGAGTTATTACCCAATTAATACTAGATTTTGAAATCTACTTAACATTAATTGTCAACCCAAAGTACGTAGGCTTTTCAAGGATGTTAGCACTATTTATGCGTTATTGATTCTTAGACTAATTTAATTGTTGGTTGTAGTATAATGAACTTATACTAATTTCACCATATAGATATACAAGAAAATTATTATAATAAAATGCAAAAATTGTTCACACTTATGAGTCACACATGTATCACACTTCATATAATCAAACTAGTAATGAAATCAATTCACACAACACACTTTAATTTAAGAAGGATCAAGATCTTCACTACAAATACTTCTGAGGGGTCCATCCTCATTTAGAACTAAGTTCCAATCCTTCTTTAAGAGACTTGTAAAAACTTCTTATAGGATCAACCTTTTTATTACTCAAATCTGCAGCAATTAAAGATTGCTACAGTAGATTACAATATTTTAGCAATCAAAATGCAATTATTTTCTACATTTCAATCCCCCCTAATCTAATCTAGGTTATACCATTAAATACATAAGGCAGTTTATTATATCTAACCAAAAAAACTAAACTAAGAAAGGTATAAATACTTTGCAACTAACCTAGTCAACCTTTAGGTGGTTACTAACTTAAAGTTACTTATTTTTAGGCTTGACTAGGTAAAAGACAATATATGTAGCTTTGTTATTTTGATTCTTTCTCTATTTTACATTACCATCCAAGTTTTTTTTCATGTGAGGGGTCTATATAACTATTATGGAGGACCCTCTTCAATCATTTACTTTATTTTCTAAGACAACTGGATGTGTCCTTAAAATTTAATTACTTATTATCACATCAACGGTTTATTCTATGTAGTGGCTATAGGCTCTTGTAGGTGTAAGTTTATAGTTTCTATGACTAACCTATAGGTGAAAACCTATAGTTGCTATGGGCAACCTGTAGGTAGAAAGCCTGCAACTTGGTAGTTGCTACGGGCTGAAGCCCTTTTTGTTGTGGGTTTCTCTATAAGTGTTGTGACCAAGTAGGAAACCTACAGTCTTATTCTACCCTTCAAATGACTATTAAATAAGGTTACATAAGTATAATCTAATCAAATAAAAAACATCATTAATCCATAGCACAACATGTATATATTAATTCACATATATAATCATTAATTCATTCATTCATTTACATAAGTCATGTATATTTTTAGGGATTCATATAAGCAAAATATATATAATTAGGTATAGATGAGATTATAAATATAAAAATTAGTGCCCTCATCAGTGATCTTATAGTTCCACAACCATTAGTGAAGGATAAGAGAAAGAAAAAAAATAGTGATGTTAATTTCAATAAACTAGTTGATGTAAAATTCATAACAACAACACAATCCAAGGCTGTATTATCTTTCTCAAAGATAACAAGATTGGTAGAGAATTGGGAATAAATTCTTACATGGGAGGTTACATTAGCTAGTGCCACCCCCATATCCATTTTAGGAGAAGGAGCCCTAATAGTGCTAGCCTTTCTAGTGGCCATCCCTATGGCCAACCCAAATACAGTTCTACCTACTCCACCTATGCAACAAGTGGCAATTGCCCCTACCCTAATAATATATTCAAGAAAAATAAGAGATGAGGATCAAGGGGATAATCCAAAGAAAAATAGAATCAATAAAGTGATGCAACCTCTAAGTGGACCACCTATGAAGAAATAGGTTACATTCAAAGACCTACTATCCAAAGAGGTCCCTATGAAGAGGAAGGATGACCAGGGCTCATATGCCCAAAGGATAAGGGATATGAGTAAGGAGGAGGATTTAGATGAGGATATACCCATTACTAAAGTAATGAATAAACATTATGCCTTCATAACTCCTCAAGTGAAGACCAAGTAGAGAACTCACAGGGAAAGGCCCCAGACCCCAATAAAGGTCTTGACAATGGGATTACATATAGAGAAGGGACCCTCAATGGTAGAGAGAAAAGGTAATGAGGGAGATGTCATAATCTAAGATGACCCTTTGTAATTTGATGATGTTTTACATGTCAGTGTTGAGGTAGCCATACAAGCTTGGGCCCCTCAAGAGAAGGAAAACATTTCATTAGATATAGAGACCTTTGTAGATAATGTCATCACCCAACCACTAGGCCAAGGTGATTAGGGTGGAATTAAATAATTAAATAAGTTTGATGATAAAAAAAAGAGCCTAAATAGAGTATTCAAAACACCATCATTTTTGAGGTGGTGGCTGAGCATGAAGGCTCACAAAAGGCTCCAGATGTACCACAAGGCATTCTTTCCCTTTTGGAGGTGTTAAGTGCAGGACTGAAAGAGAAGGTGAGTGTGGAGGAAGGTGGGGGAGTAAGCCTATAAATGGGTACCCCCACCCATACAATAGTAGATAAATAATTAGATGATTCTAATAAAGATGTTGAGGAGGGTGCTTAAATATAATTCACTTCAATTAAAGTTCCATGAAGTTTCCTCCCTCACATCAGGGTCCATGACCCAATTCATAATAAGGTTCTTGAGGTCATGACTGGTGAAGAGTTACCTAAAGGCACAAGGACATCACCATAGCCTTGACCATGAATATAGCCCAAGTGAATAAAGAAGGTGAAGTGGCTATGCAACCTTCTAGCTTGACATTTGAATAGGTAAGTTCAATTGAGAAGTCGCTTAGTGAATCTCATCAACCTGGGTTAGAGTTTGATTTTTTAGAGCAGATAGAGTTAGGAGTGTAAAATAAGCATGGAGAAGATAAGGGTGGAAAGGATAAGGAGATTGATTAAGACATTGATCATTTTGTATTTATCCCACAACCCAATCCTATGGTGTTCCCTACATCTATCACATCATTAACACCACCCTTCACTATCTTGAGGCCATAAACAATGTCTACAACTTTGATGGGATTTTAGACTAGGCCCCTTCTTTGAATTGAAGAGTAGGTAAAAGAAAAAAGAGACATTATGAGAAAAATAGGGGAAATCAATGTAATGAATATCACCCAGGTGCATAAGGCCAAGCCTCCTAAAAAGGTCAAAACACATTCCAAAACCACCTTCACCACCCTGGGAGAAAGGAATGTCGAGATAACTATCCTTCCACTTAATGCATTGAAAAAGGATGATCCCCTTAAAACTTACAAAATTTATAGCTAAAATATAGGGTAGCCATCATAGAATGAGCTAAAACATATCTCACAAGTCTTGGATAACATGGTGGCACACAATATGGACAAGGACAAAGCCACCATGGAGGAATTGAAGGTAGAGAATCAAGCTATGATCCAATACTTAAAAGAATTGCTAAGTGAGCCTAAAGTAGTGACTCCAATTACTAGAAAAGGTTTAAATTCTCTCCACCTCACCCTTGCATCACTCAACTCTAGTTGGATTGATGACATGAATACCAAAAGATGAGCAACTGTGGACTAGAAACAAAACTTGGGTGCCAGGGCTGAAGAAATAATCCACTCAGCATTCAAATGAATTAATGACATAGTGGAAAATAAAAGAGAATGTGATGCACAAATGTTTTTCTACAAGGCAAATACTAAGAAATGAGAGGAATCTTAATGAAAGTCAGAGGAAATCTATGATATGAGCATGGATACTTTGATCATGGAAAAGATCATTGCTCCAAATGATCAAAATAAGCCAAAGGAATGTTAAATAATGATCAAGCATTGTCTGATGATGCTCAAGGATGGTATCTTTGATCTAAAAGGAGAAAAATAGTATCTCAAGATTGTCACAAAAGAGATAGAGGCCACACTAAGGAAAATGGTGATCCTTGATAGCACAACTAATTTGGGGGAAGAGGCAGTGTATGCTACTTTAAATAACTTCATTGATGTACCAATAGAATCTTTCAATATTCACAAGATAAAGCAATTGGTGTCACTTGAGAAATATTGTGACCAAATTATATAACTTGGATGAAAGCAAACCATTCTTTAGTGAACTACTACCTAGCTTGAATAATACAAAGTCAAATTCAAATACCAAGCAAGCCCAGACCATAGAAATCTCACCCCCATGCTCAATGAATATATCAAGTACAAAAATAGGTTGGCAAAAGATTCCATCATTCAGATCAATTCTAGTGCTTGACTAAATTTTTTAGGTTTCTTCCAAACTAGTGTCACCTTCCCTTTCTCTTCACTTTCCTTTTCATTTATTTTCCCTATTCTTTTCTTTTTTCTTGCTGGGAAACCATTGTACTCCACCCATTAGTGGCACATCCTTTTCAAGGTAGTTTTGTAATCATGTACTTCAAAGATGGATGTTTTTTTAATTATACAAGATAAAAAAGGTTTGTTTTTTCTCTTGTAGGATATGTCTCTACGTAGATAACTAAAAATATTATGTCGAGGTGGAGGATCAATTTTGCTATCATCATAGGAGCACGTGCATAATCCAAGGAATCATGTTTGATACAAGGTTCAAAAGACTCCAAGGCCATGAATGAATCTTCCAACTAGAGAATCTTTAGGAATATGCTAGGATTAGCTTAATTATATAAGTAAAGGGGGTGTGTCCCTCTATAGAGTTCAGTTAAAATTTTGAGTCAAGAGATATAGCCTTGAAGAGTTCTCACTATGTAACATTCTTAGTGCCAAATTGGTTTCAATTATAAAATCATTAACAAGATTTGAGAGCATCACACATGTCTCCCTTGTTACAATATTTTATTGCATAGTTTATATTTGTTATGTTGTCAACTACACATTATATACATTTTTAGTTCAATTGATAAATGAAAATTTTTAGTGGTTTCCATTCTCTTTCTATTGTTAAAGCACGATGCCATGTTTTACATGCTTAGCTGATTGGTGATTTAATGTATCATGTTTATGGTGGTCATTTAGAGAGTATATCTAGATTATAAAGATCTTGATATTTGAAAATAGGGTGTTGCCACCTTTTTAAGGGTAGGCTTGGGCTTGTAGATTCAATTAAGAGGTGTTCTAGAAGGATCTCATTTATGCATAGTTTTAGTTTCATTTGTTCAAATTTAGTGCTACATTTTTTGGTAGAGATGATATGGAAATTTACTTGAACTTATTTATGCTCATGTGTTAACCCTCCACTTTTAATCTATATTAGTTGATAGTTTTTTTCCTACCCTATTCTACCCTACGTATAACACATCCTCTACATAATCAAAGTGTTGTTTGCCTATGATCACATAAACATTATGTACTTAGCATGTCCTTGCATTTTGTGCATTAAAGATCAACATTGCAATCTCATATTTAGCCCTTTATTGTTGAAGATTTTATAGAATAGAAGTTGTAATTATATCCATATATATCTTTAGTAGCTTCTATTTGACCTAGAACATTTACTCATTCTATGTAATAACCCTTGTTGGGTGGCTTAAGAAAGCTTGGTTATGTTTTCATCAAATTTTTATTTTTTCATGCTAAAAATCCCCATGAAGATTGAATCATAAAATACCCTCATGTGAGTGAAGCTACCCCTTAGGTCCTCTCACCTTGGTTTATGTAGATCCAAAAGTAGTAGGGAACTGACCATACCCTTTGTAGGTGCCTCTTAGTCCTTTTCTACATTTTGGTCTAGTCATGATGTCAAACCCATCCTCAACTACAATGACACATTAATCGAGTTTTCCATCTTTACTTACCACTCTCTTTAGGTGTGCAAGGCCAAGTGGTGGAGGTGTATAATTGGGAACCATCATATTTCTAGCACTATTGTTGGGGAAATCACTTGTTACCCATATTACTAGGAATACTTGAAGAGAGCTATAAGTGTTCTATTTATTTCATTCTCTACTGTTACTACATCGAGTTGTTTATCTTTGTTTTGTAGACATCCTTGAAATCTTTCTTGGTGATTCCACTAGGGATGTTCACCCCCATGCTATGAAAAGTTATTTAACATTATTGAAGTTGTTTTTAGCCTTTGAGAGTTGGTATTCTATCAGTTGTTATATGTGGTTTTGTTTTTCTAGTCTATAAGTCTTACTTCTAGTAGAGAATCCATTATTTCAAGGTTTAAAAATTGATGCCTACTATATAAATAATATTCTCTATTTTGAAGAGTTTTTTTAGATCTACAAATCTAGAGGGTACTAGGTCTTCCTTTCAGAAGAATCCATCAAAAGATCTTGTCATTGAGTTAAACGTTTTGTCCAAAAAGATACAAGTGTGGAATCCTATTATAGGTCAAAGCTTAGGCAATTGAGTAATACCTGATCAGTTTATCTCCCACTATATTTACCCCCTTTTCTCTAACATCCCCTTGGTTTAAGGATACCAAAGTGCCTTAGATAAATTTGATCTCCTTGTAAATTAGGCTCCTTCTCTACAAAGAAGTCTTTCTATTCCTGCTAGGCCATTAAGGCTTCATTCTATTTCTCCTCCTTTGAGTCTTCCACATAGTATTCATTCTCAACCATCCCCTAGTTTAGATTCATCTTAATATGCAAAGATGGGAGACTGTGACCTAAGAAGGAGGATGTTTAATATAGACAATGAAAATGATGGAAAATAAGATCAAGATTTGGTTAATAGACGTAGATTGTTTGTGATCCCAAGGTTTAGACCTATCAACTTTAATGGTATGCCTAGTTTCCCCAATGAGGTTCCTATAAATTTTTAAAATGTATTACCTAAGTTTCAAGGGAACAATGCAATATATGGGGAAAAAAATTGAAAGCATTCTTAAATGTCATTAAAGATTATTAAATAGATCTAGATGATGTGTGTATAAAACTCTTTGTGAACACACTTGAAGATGAGGCTCAAGAGTGGTTCAAATCCCTCACTAATGGATCCATAGACACATGACAAGCTATTATTAATGCATTTAAGATGTAATATGGTGATAACATTTTCCTTAGATTCTTGCTTGATAAGTTTGAGAGCCTCAAGAAGAATCCTAATGAGTGTGTGAAGGATTTCAATTCTAGATTTAGTAAGGTGTTGAGAAGTCTACTAAAAAACATCAGACCCAATGGTTTTTCTTCTTTGATTAAGTATTGTGATACATTTGATAATAAATCAACCTATTATATCAAAGATAAGGATCCCACAAATCTAAGGATGGCTTTAAATTTGGCTATCCAAATAGAAAATAACATCAAAGCTATGAGTAAGCCTTTAAACGAGAGGGCTGATGTCATGCTAGTGAATCCTAAACAACCTAAAGCCTCCCATAAGAGTGTATACCTAG
The DNA here is from genome assembly GCA_037957365.1 of Torreya grandis. Classification (NCBI taxonomy): domain Eukaryota; kingdom Viridiplantae; phylum Streptophyta; class Pinopsida; order Cupressales; family Taxaceae; genus Torreya; species Torreya grandis. Next base: position 680,330 of record JARHVA010002627.1, read on the forward strand.
AGAAATATACGAATACTCTAGCCACTATTGTGAAAGAGATCTCTTATAATTTAGTTAGAATAAAAAAGGGGCTATCTTAGGGTCCTTCTAACCATGATGATAGGAGGGATCACAAGAGAGAGGAAAGGAATCATCCCCAAGATTAGTGTCAAGGTAGGCCACCTTTCTAAGCCAAGAATAATGACAAGGGAAAGATACTAGAAAGGGATGATAAATATGAAATAAACTAGAATTGGGGAAGTGGAAGGGAAGTACGAGATCCTTTAGTTATAGAGATAAATACAATATATTGTGATATTGATTGGTGTGATAAGTGATTCCTCCCTCATCCCCCATGTAGCACAACTGGTGATTATGGCCAAGATATAGAGGGATTTGAAACTAAATTTGACAAAGATGATATCTATATTATTGACTTCTAAGAAATGGAGGGTTGCACCTTTAAAGAGGAAGCTTTGAGTGCCCTAATTATTCTTGATTATAAAAGTGCCTTATCATATGAATGTTTTAATTTCCAACTTGGTGAACTAGATGTGATGGTTGCCTCTCCATATATAGAGCTAATGGGTGCTATTACTACTCAAACATTTTAGAGAGCATGTGAAAAGGTAAGGGTCTCAACCCCATACTTAATTTGTGAAGTAAACATGATGCATGAATATGAATTGCCTATTCATGATTTTGAGTTTTTAAGATCAATGATGAAATAAAAATATGGATACTCCCCTCCATCAATTGAGGATCAATAATTGATGATCCATATAGAAATTACCTAAGAAAAGGAGTACAATTTGAGAATTAAATATCATAATATTCCTCCTAAGGATAAAGACTCCACTGCTCCTAAAGTATAAACTAGAGAGAAAGAGACCAAAGGAGATAAAGGGGTCCAAAAATCCACCAATACTAGTTTTGCACCTTCTAATGTCAAGTGAGGAGGTACCCATGCCAAGAATATAGCCCCCTTATTGTCTAGTATTCCAAAGAAAAATGAACCCATGAAGCCTCCCTTGAAAATTGAAGTTAAGAATTCTACTTTCCCTACTTTTATTCCCCTAACTCTTAAAGAGTGTATCCCAAATGAGAATGTTAAAATCTTACCTACTAACACTCCTCTACCCAAATATAGTATTTGTAACATGGACCATGTTTTGAGTCAATTGAAGGTCACATTATCTTGTATGGATCTGCTTAGAATTTTAGAGCATAGGAAAAGAGCTTTTGAATATTTAGAATTTACTTAGAAAGTCACTACCAATGAAATTGTTAAAGCTGAGCTTTCTCTCATTTTCCATATGGAAAGTGAAAACACCTTAGAATTTCCTAATAATCACCTAGAGGTATATTTAGGACAACATTGGTAGAGAGTTAGATGGATGTTGACCCATTCTATACCACCCTATTAATTAATCGATTAATTATCCATAATTACATGTTTGACTCCAGTGAATCTTGCAATATCATGCCACTGGCTATGTTGAATGAGATTTATATAAGGATAACCACAACATATGGATGATGCCTTTCCTTGGATTCCAGATAAGTACCTATTTTTGGCATGGTCAAAGGATTGGTGGTGTAGCTCATGTAATACCCTAGTAAATTCTTGAGTATGGACATTATTGTAGTAGATTTCCCAATAAAATGGGGTATGTTGTCTAAAAAATTGGCTGCTAGTATTAGGGGTAATGTTTAGATGGACTTATCCTATGCCACTATACCTATATATGGGAAAATAGTTTACCTAAATTAGGAACCCCAAATGCTTCATGTCCTAGAAGATCCTAAGTACCATCTGAATGAAGTACTTTATGTAGATACAAACACAATAATTTTTTTAAGGAGTGTCGAGTATAAAGAGAAGCCTCCTGAATTTGGCATTACTGATGAAGACTCCATATGGACCATGCATTTTGATAAAGCATGTTCAAACATTCAAAATGGAGATGGGGTGGTATTTTATGCCCCTAATGGCCAAGTTTATAGATACTCTTTCTAATTGTCCTTAGAGTGCACAAACAATATTATAGAATATGAAGAACTCTTGATTGGCCTTCAGATCACCCATGAATATAGATTCAAGAGGTTACTAGTTAAAGGAGATTTAGAATTAGTGGTGAATCAGGTCCAAGATATTTACACCACAAAACAAAAAATATTGAAATAGTACCAGAATGCTATATGGGACTGCTTGGAGTGGGTTGATGCTTTCAATATTGAATATCATGCTTGATATTTAATCATGTGATAGAGATGATTGTGAAAAGGGATGTGGAGTTTAAAATTTGAACATATAAATCCCTCTTGTGAGTATGAATATGAGATACTGGTAAGGCCTTCTGTCCTAGACAACATTGATCATTGGTAGGTCTTTGACAATGATGATCAAATAAGAAGGTTTCTATGTTATGTAGATGAATTTGAAGGAACCATTATAGATTAGGAATCATGGTATAGGTATATGATGGAAAAGAAACCTTATATGGAAAAGAAATAATCTAGTTAAAGACTAATACTTTCCCTAGAGGATTGGTTAGTCTAGAAGCATCCTTTGATAGAGCTGATAGAGTCAAATATAAAAACACTTATATATCAAAGGATGTGACTTAGATTAACATTACAATAGAAGAAAATCCAAGGAATATTTGGATTGATACTCACCTAAGTAATAAGGAGAAGGAAACATTTATCAAGCTATTAAAAAGGTACCAAGACTATCTAGCATGGTCATATTTAGAGTTGAAGGCTTATAGTGAAGGCTTGTTCCAACATGTTATCCCCCTCCACCCTAATACAAAACCATTCTACAAAAAGTAGTGATATATCAATCCCATCTTGGCCACCAATATGTAAGAAGAATTAAATAAAATAAGGGACAATGGGATCATTCAACCCATCAGGTATTCATAATGGGTGGTGAACTTAGTCCCTATCAGAAAAAAGAATAGAGACATCCAGCTCTACATTGATTTTTATAACTTGAATAAGGCTTCACTAAAGGACAACTATCCATTGCCTAACATGGACAACATGATCCAAGATTTTATTGGGTCTGAGCTATTGTCAAATTTGGATGGATTTTATGGATATAACTAGGTAGTCATGAAGGAATCTGAAAGGTCTAAGACTATTTTCACTACCCCATGGGGAACCTATGTATATGTTTGAATGCCTTTTGGTTTAATGAATGTAGGTGATACCTTACAGAGAATAATGGATGTATATTTCTCTATAATAATCAATTAATTCATTAATATATACCATGATGATGTTATAGTGTACTCCAAGAAAATAAATGACCACTTGGCACATTTAGAACAAATGCTTATCAAATGCAAGGAGTTGAGAATCTCTCTCAATCCTAGAAAGTGCCACTTTGGAGTATATAAGGAAAATATATTGGGACACATGTTATCTAAACAAGGTGTCATGATAGACCCTAAAAGGATAGAAGCCATTGGCAAAGTACCCATCCCATAGACCAAGAAAGGTATCCAATCTTTCTTTGTCTAGAATAATTTTGTTAGAAGGTTTGTTTCCAACTTTGTAGTGATTACTCTACTGATCACTTCAATATTGAAGAAGGATCAAAATATAAGTGGGAGAAAAAATCCACCCAATTATTTTAGGAATTTCAAGAATCAAGGTGGATTTGAAAACCACCCTGGTGCTCACTAGTTCTGATTATAGAAAATATTTCTACATTTTTTCATATGCCTCCAAACATACTATTGTCATAGTTTTGTTACAAAAGAATGATGAAGATCATGAGCAGACAATTACCTTTTTTAGTAAGGCATTACAAGTATCTAAACTAAGATATAACCTAATGGAGAAGTAAGCCTTTGCTCTTTTAAAGGCTATCAACCAATTCAGATCTTACATTCTAAGTTTAAATGTTGTAGCTTATATTCCTCACACTATGGTGAAGGACATATTAACTCAAAGTTAATCTACTAACAAAAAGTGTCGATGGGTCAAAAAAATTCAAGAGAATGACATGGAGATATAGACTACTAAATTGGTCAAAGGCATGGGTATTGCCAAGCTGATGACCAAAGCTAATTTACAAGCTGTATAAGTGAATAACGTAGAAGGGGTGGTTGGTAACCATGAATCTAAGTATAACCAATATCCATGGTACAAGGATATAGTCTATTATTTAAAGACTCTGAATTCTCCCTCCCTTTTAGATAAAAATAAAAGGACACTAAAGTTAGTATCCTGAAAGTATCTTCTATTACAAGATAATTTAGCTTGGAGGAACCTGAATGGTGTCCTCTTGAGATGTTTAGTGGAAAGTGATATTTATTCATTGGTTACAAAGTTCCATAGTGGTGTGTGTGGTGGTCACTTTTCTCTTAAAGTCATTACACACAATATTTTGAGGGCCAGATATTGAGGGCCAGATATTGGTGGCCCATACTCTTTAAAGATGTTTCTATCATGGTAAGAAGATGTGAAGAGTACCAATGATTCTTTGGAAGAATTAATTCATTTGGATCAATTCCCTTATAACCATTCTCTATTGATGGACCTTTCAAGTAATGGGGAATGGATTTCATGGGTAAAATATTATATTCTTGAAGTGATGGTCAAAAATGGATCTTAGTAGCTATTGACTACTTTAAAAAGTGGGTTGAAGCAATCCTCACCAAAATATCAACCCATCAGGTGGTCATTGATTTCCTTTAAAATAATGTGATTTGTCAATTTGGAGTGCCAATTAAAATTATGTGTGACAATGCCATGTGCTTTAGATCTAAAAAATTAGTGGAATCATGTGAAGATTATAGGATTGATCTGGCATATGCCTCCAATCACAATCTGTAAGGAAATGGGGAGGCTGAGTCCAATAATAAGAACATGTTGAAAATCATTAGAAGGACTCTAAATTTTAACAAAAGGAAGTGGGGTGAGGAACTGAATTTTGATGTCTAGGTTGATAGGTTAACTCCAAATAGGTTTACTAGAAAAATCCCCTTTGAGCTTGTCTATGGAGCTCAAGTTATTTTACCCCTAAATTTATAGTTACCCACTTACCAATTCATGTAATAAATAACTGAGGATGAAAAAGAGATAAACAATTATGAAAAAAGATTGACTAAATCATAGAGCTTGGTGAGTCTTGTAGACAAGCTCATGAGAGGCATTTAAGGTTCAAGGAGTGACTCAAGATGATCTTTAATAAGAAAGTTACCCCAAGAGATTTTTAGATTGGTGATTTAGTCATACTCTAGGATAATAGGCATGAAGATAAGGGAAAACATGGTAAATTTGATTCCCTATGAATGGGCCCCTACACCATTGATTATCAGATAGAGAACCATACATTTTATCTCATATATATTGATGGAGAAATTTTAGAACTACTAGTTAATGGTAAACACCTCAAATATTTTATGGATTAAGTCCATGTCAGCCTTTGTAAATATGTAAATAGTGTGTAGTCCCTTTTTTATTTTTGTGGTCTTATTGTGGTTTTTGTTTGTATAATATGTGTCTTTTCTTTTCTTTTGTTGTTATCTTTGGATGCCTTGTTATAACTTTGTTAACCCATGGTGTGATTTTCTTGCTTCTGTGATAAAATCCTTTGAATCCATGGCCCAATGGATAGGCATCTAGTTTGGTATTCTCTATGTACCCACTGGGGGTACCTATCCATAAGAAAGATTCAATGTTAGTGCCTAAAATTGCATTGGGGTAATTGGGTCCTTATCGGTAAAATGCCCATGTCCAAACTGGGTGAGCATCAATGTTTTAGTCACTAGCCCCAATTATGTTTTTATATATTCCTTTAGAAGGTTAAAGTACATGTTTACAATTTGTCATGACTATTGTCTCAATTTTGTCGAATGAGGGTGTTTTTTTGCTTTTGAACTTTTTGGATTTTAGTAGAATAAAATGCTCAATGAAAATAGGTCTTTGAGATTTTTATCTTGCATAAAAGTTATGAAGATCTAATTTCATAAGACATTTTGTCCATTTCAAATGCTCCAAAATAATTCCATACCATTTGGGTTTTTAGTGTTTTAAGTTATTTATTTTAGACATTTTTCTCACTCAAAGGGTCAAAATGAGTTGTAGGGTCATTTTGCCTCTCCAAAATGTCTAAAGCATTACCTCTATCAGGCATTTTGCCCTTGCAAAACTCTTGAGGGGCACATTTTGAAGATGGAAAACACTCTAAATGAGTTTGAAGGAATTGTGAAGTCTCGATCAAATGTTTCATGGTGGGACAATTCATAGTAAGAAGATGGAGGTGTTACCAAGTCTTTTTATGGGAAGGTTTTGTTGCCTTATATTCGAGAAGATAGTTCTGGGGTCCTAGCTAAAATTATTGAGTTACACTTAACATGTTTTGATGACTAAGGTGAGAAATTTCCTGATGAATCAAATGAAGGACATGTTTTTATCTCAATGGAATTATATGAATAGTTTTTGGGGCTGGGAGGATCTTACACCCTTCCTTGAATGAAGAAAGCTAATGCAAAGGTAAAATATGGACAAAAATCTAAGCTTACTTATAAGTTAGACATGTGGTATGTTCTCAAGGCTTTATATATTTTGGGACCTCCTTGAAAATCTCCCCACTTACCTCTTGGTGAGAAAAGTTCAAAAAACCTTCGAGGCTCAAATGCTCAAATTTATAAATATAAATTATGACATGTGGCATTATTACATCCCATGAGGAGCTTAGGGCATATTTCACCATTGCACCTAAGGAAAATAACAAGTGAAAAGGTAAAGAAGTCCTCAAAGGCTCAAAAAGGTATCATGATGCATTCTTCACTTGTATGGTCCCACATGTTACAAGGAGGGTTACCATGTGTAAAAGAAACATTTGTACTTTCTTTCCTTTTTTTTGAATGGGGTTCAAGTAATTAATGAGGTGGTTGGCCATTAGCCATTATGCTTTGAGGCATTAATGACAACCTTAATTTCAAAATGCAAAGGATTATAACTAAGGAGTTTGTTTTCATTTTTTGTTTACCATTTGCATTCAGAGCTTCCATTTTTGCTTTCAAGTTATTTGTGTACCCTAGCTAAGTGCAATGTGACAACATGACTATGATGAACTCTTCATAGATTTTTAACTTCTATAGTGTGCCACCCTTTAGGTTAATAATAAGTGTTATTTAAAATCCTTGTGTTATATTTTTTGAGAGGATTTGAGAGGTATTGAGAGGGTCATTTGAGTGAATGGGTTGTCAAAATTTTAAGTGTTATATTAAAAGGCTAGGGTAGAAATGGTGACATCATCAACCTCAATAAAGGGCAATATTATCTTGATATTGGATAAAATTAAGGGTATATGTGTTTATGGGTTAGACTTTATGGCCTTATTAAATGTTTTGCAATGACCAGACCCCCTTCTAGTAGTAGCTAATGTTGGTATGAGCTAAATCACCCCTAGTTGCCTCATATCCATAATTAATCATTAATCATTACTTATGCTTGGGTGTACCAACTAGAAACTAGAACCATTATCAATGGTAGCCTTTTATTTGTATGATATTTCACAACTATGGGCATTATCACTATGCTCATAATTCCCCCCAGCTAGAAAACACTACACTCTCCTTGGAGGAATGCTAGGAGTACATAGAAAAGAATGAAAAGGTGATTTGGGACATTGTCAACTCTTACTGGTAGGCTAAGAAGAGATAGAAGGTCTCTAGAATGTCTAAGAATCTCAAGCTAGTGGAATTTAATGAATTACCCGAGTATGTCATTTCCATAGCCATAAGAATTTATGGAGTGCCTACCATATAAAAATTTGAACCATAGATGTTTCTAATCTTGATCTACATGTTGGAAAAATAGAAGAAGTTGGACTAAGCTACTATACTTAGTGACAATCTACACAACCAAATGCTGCAAATCCAAGCTATAATTCTTTCACAAGAGTCATTTATAGGTATATTCTACATGTCTTCTTGTTTAATGTATATTTTAGTGCATAATAAGACATTCCAAGGGCTCACCAGGAACCCTAATGGAATGAGGATTTATGATATATACGCAAAAATTACTATGGATGGTTTTAGGAAGAATTTTTATAGAGTATACAAGTGCTTCTTCAACATCATGGTGATTGTTTTCTTTCCTCTAAGAAGCCTCAATAGAATGTCCAGGGTGGCCAAGTAATTAAAAAATATGGCACTTCTTACATTCAATTTAGGACATTCACATATATCAGGATGAGTGGTTATTTAGGGTGCCCACATAAAATGCCAATATACTTGGATGATAAACTAGTGGCCAAGAAAATAGAGCTAACTCGATAGATGGTGCCCCTACATGAAATGATAGTGGCCAAGAAAATAAATAACCCCTTCAAATTTCAAGTTATAATCAGATATTATTCATGTCCTTCTATTACCAAGGTGAAGGGGTTGTAACAGGAAATGGGCCAATATGCAATTGATAAGATGCCACCTAGGCCCAACTATGACATCAAGTGGTTAGTGGACATGGAAAAAAATGTGATCCTAAACTAGTAACACTATGAAGATATCTAATTTGACTACACCACTGAGGAAGATGTCAAAAAATTAGAGTATGTGAGACTGACAGTGTAATAAGGTTATTGCCTACAATATTGCTTCTATTCCCAAAGACATGTGGATGACAAAATGACACTAGATTTATTATATAATATAACCAATATTAAGGCCCAACCCACCACACAACTAGATTTTAATGCTCAAGAAAATGACTATCCCATTGATACTATTTCCAATTATGAGAATGACCTTTATGTGGTTGAAGGAACATGGGGTTGACCTTGGTGTGTATGACACCCCTACCCTCCAAGATCTCAGACAAGTTAAATAATAGAGAGGTTTTCTCCTAGAATCAATGGTGATCCTATGGCTCCATAATTAGCACTGAAGGGTAAGGGAAAGAAAAAAATTAGTGATGTTGATTTCACTAAACCAATTGATGTAGAGTCAATAAAAAATGCAATCCAAGGTTAGATTGTGTTTCTTAAAGATAACAAGCTTGGTGGAGAATTAGGATAAAATTATTATGGGGGAGGTTACACTAGCCAATGTCACCACCATATCCATTTTAAGAGAGGGAACCCCAATAATTCTATCCATTCCAACAACCATCCCTATGGCTAACCCAACTATAGTTTTACCTACTCCACCTACACAACAAATGATAGCTGCCCCTCCCCCAGTAATATATTCAAGAAAAGAAAGAGGTAAGGATCAAGGGGAATAAATAAAGTAAAAGAGAATAAAGAAAGTGATGCAACCTCCAAGTGGACCACCTATGAAGAAGGAGGTTGCATTCAAATACCTACCATCCAAAGAGGTCCCTGTAAAGAGGAAAGAGGACTAGGCCTCATATGCCCAGAGGATAAGGGACATGAGTGAGGAGGAGGATTTAGATGAGGATAAAACTAATTCTAAAGTAATGAAGAAACAATGAGCCTTCACACCTCCTTAAGTAAGACTAGGTAGAGAACTACAGGGAAAGGACCCATACCCCAGTAAAGGTCCTAAGAATGGGCTTACTTGTAGAGAAGGGAACCTTGATGATAGAGAGAAAAGGTAATGAGGGAGATGTCTTAACCTTAGATGAACCTTTATATTTTGATGATGTTGTACACATCAGTGTTGAGGTGTCCATACAAGCTCAAGCCCCTCAAGAGAAGGAAAACATTTCATCATATATAAATACCTTTGTAGATAGTGTCATCACCAAACCATTAGGCTAAGGTGGTCAAGGTGGAATTGAATAATTAAATAAGTTTGATGATAAAGTTGAAGAAGAGCTTGAGTAGAGAATTCAAAGTGCCATGATTTTTGAGGTAGAGGCTGAGCATGAAGGCTCACAAAAGGCTCTAAATGTACAAGGCATTCTTTCCCTTGTAGAGGTGTCATGTCTAGCATTGGAAGAGAAGGTGAGTGTGGAGGAAGGTGGGGGAATAATATTTAAAATGGGTACCCCCACCTATACAATGGAATATAAAGAAGTAGATGATTTCAATATAGATTTTTAGGAGGGTGGTTCAAGTGAATTCACTTCAATTGAAGTTCCATGAAGTCTCCTCCCTCACATTAGGTTCCATGACCTAATTATTAATAAGGTTCCATAGGCCATGATTGGTGAAGATTTTCCTAATGGTAGCAAAGACATCACCATATCCTCGATCATGAATAAATCCCAAGTGAATAAAGAAGGTGAAGTGACTGCACAACCTTCTAGCCAATTAGTTAAATAGAGAAGTTCAATTGAGAAGTTGCTCTATGAATCTCATCAAATTGGGTCAGAGTTTAATGTTTTGGAGTAGATAGAGCTAGGTTTGGAAAAGGATCATGGAGAAAATAAGGGTGGAAAGGAGTAGGAGAGTGATGAAGACATTAAGAAATATGTATTAAACCCACAACCTAAGCCTGTGGCACTCCCTACATCTAGCACATCATTAACACCACCCTTCATTATCTTGAGGCCATCAACAATGTCTACAACTTGGATGGGATTTTAGACCAGGCCCCTTCTCTAAATCAAAGAGTAGGTAAAATAAAAAAGAGACATTATGAGGAAAGTAGGGGTGATTAATTTAATGAATATCACCTAGGTGCATAAGGCCAAGCCCCCTAAAAGGGCCAAAACATATTTTAGAACCACCTTCACCACCATAGGTGAAAGGAATATTGAGATAACTATCCCTCCACTTGATGTATTGGAAAAGGATGATCCCCTTAAAATTTACAAAATATATAGGTACAATCTAGGGGATTAATAATAGAAGCTAAATTATAGCTCACAAGTCCTAGCTAACATGGTGGCATAAAGGATGGATAAGGACAAAGCCGCCATGGAGGAATTGAAGGTGGAAAATTAGGGTATGATCCAATACTTAAATTTTTTTTTGAGTGAGCCTAAATCAGTGAATCCAATTAATAGCATAGCTACAAATTCTATCCACCTCACCTTTGCATCACTTGAATCCAATCAGATTGATGACCTAAAGACTAGAGGATGAACAACTGAGGACTAAGAACAAGACTTGGGCATCAAGGCTAAAGAAATAATCCACTCATCATTCAAATGTATTAAGGACATAGTGGAAAATAAAAGGGAATGTTATGCAAAAACGTTTTTCTACAAGGTAGACACTATGAAATGGGAGGAAGCTCGATGGAAGGCAGAGGAGATCTATGGGATGAGCACAGATACTTTGATCATGGAAAAGATCATTGATCCAAATGATCATAACAAGCTAAAAGAATATCAAATAGTGATCAAGCATCATCTCATGATGCTCAAGAATAACATATTTGATCTAAAAGGAGAAGAATAGTCTCTTAAGACTACCACAAAGGAGATGGAGGCCTTGTTGAGGAAAATAGTGAGCCTTAATGGTGCAACTGATTTGGGAGAGGAGGTAGTGTGTGCTACTTTGAAGAACCTCATTGATACATAAAAAGAATCCTTTAATATCCAAAAGATAAAGCAATTGGTGTCAATTGAGAAATCATGTTAACAACTTAAAGAACTTATTAGATGAAATCAAACCATTCTTTAGTAGACTGTTACTTGACTTAAAGAATATAGAGTCAAATTCAAATACCAAGCAGGCCTAAAACATGAAAATATTGCCCCCATGTTTGATGAATATATCAAGTACAAAAATAGGTTGGCAAAGGTTTCCATCATTCAGATTGATTTTGATGCTTGACCAAATTTTTTAGGTTTCTTCCAATTGGTACCACCTTCCCTTTCTCTTCACTTTCCTTTTCATTTCTTTTCCCTTTTATTTTCTCATTTCCCATTAGGAAAATATTATACTTCACCCATTAGTGGCACATCCTTTTTAAGGTAGTTTTATAATCATGTACATAGGAGAGGGATGTTTTTTTTGTTATGCAATATGACAAAGGTCTATTTTGCCTCTTGTAGGATCTGGCTTCATGTAGATAACTAAAAATATTCTGCCAAGGTAGAGGACCAATTTTGCTATCATCATCAGAACACATACATAAGTTGAGGAATCATGTTTGATACAAGGTCCAATAGACTCTAGGACTATAAAGGAATATTCTAGCTGGAGCATTTTTAGGAATATGCTAGGATTAGCTTAATTGTATAAGTAAAATGGGTATGGCCCTTTACAGAGGTTGGTTAAAATTTTGAGTCAAGAGCTATAGCCTCAAAGAGTTCTCACTACACAACATTCATGGTGTTAAATTGGTTTAAATTATAAAATAATTGGAAATCTTTGAGAGGATCACACATGTCTCCCTTGTTACATGATTTTATTGCATAGTGTACATTTTTTATGTTGTCAACTACACATTGTATGCATTTTCAATTCAATCCATCAATGAAATTTACTAGTGGTTTCCATTCTCTTTCTATTATTAAAGCATAATGCCATGTTTTACATGCTTATCTAATTGGTGATCTAATGTATTCATATTTATGGTGGTCATTTAGAGAGTATATCGAGATTACAAAGTATTTTATATCTTAATATTTGAAAATAGGGTGTTGATAGCCTTTTTAAGGGTAGTCATGGGCTTGTGGATTTAATTAAGAGGTTTTATATAAGGATCTCATTTATGCATAGTTTTAGTTTCATTTTTTCAAATTTAGTGCTACATTTTTTAGTAGAGACGATATGGAAATTTACTTGAACTTTTGTGTGCTCATGTGTTAACCCTCTACTTTTAATCTATATTAGCTGATAGTTTTTGTCCTACCTTGTTCGACCTTACATACAACACATCCTCTGCATAACCAAAGTGTTGTTTGACTAAGAACACATAAACATTATGAAGTTAACATGTGATTGCATTCTATGCATTAAAGATCAACATTAAAATCTCTTATTCAACCCTTTGTTGTTGAAGATTATATAGAATGTAAGTTGTAGTTATATCCATATCTATCTTTAGTAGCTTGTGTCTAACCTAGAACATTTTCTCATTCCATGTGACAACCCTTTTTGGGTGGCTTGAGAAATATTGGTTTTGTTCCAATCAATTTTGGATTTCTTCATGCTAATAATACCCATAAAGAATGAATCATAAAATCCCCTCATGTTAGTGAAGATACCCCTTAGGTCCTCTCACCTTGGTTCAGGTAGAACTAGAAGTAGTAGGGAATTGACCATACCCTTTATAGGTTCCTCCCAATCATTTTCTACATTTTGGTCTAGTCATGATGTCAAACCCATCCCTAGATAAAATGACACATTAAGTGGAGTTTTCATCTTTACTTTCCACTCTCTTTAGGTGTGCAAGGCCAAGCGGTAGAGGTGTATAATTGGGAACCAATAGTCTGGATCATAAATATCTCATTACCAAGATTAAGAAGACATATTTAGAGGAACAACTTATTAATGATACTACCAATACTAATCTTACTTCAAAATCCCAAGAGGAACCATCTCCTCCTTCTGATATTCTAACCACATCTATTCCTCCAAAATCCAATTTGCCTCTTAAACCTCATGCTAGTTCTTCTAAGTCTCATTGGAACTTTCTTGAAGAACTCAACTTTATTCCTTGTAAGATTCAACTTATAGAGTTGGTTTTCATTTCAACCTATCATCATAAGTTCCTTATGTAACAACTCCATGAAATTGATGATACATCCTCCTTAGATGAAGAACCACCTTATATTGAATCCCAACCTGCCAACATAAATACCATTGAAACTATGTGTCCTTATAAACCTTCTATTGAATTCCTTGAAGGTGGCATGATAAATGATGAAATTATCTTTCATGATGATGATCCACCACTTTTCATCAAAGCAACCATTAATACCACTCGCATTTGAAAAGTTCTAGTTGATGAAGGTTTTGGTATTAATGTGACATCTTTATGGCTCATCCAACAACTTAGTTATAACAAAGATCATCTCAAACAAACTTGTCTTACCTATCATGGTTTTAACAAGACTAATCAAAATCTACTTGGTTATTTTTGGATTCAATTAACCATTAGATGTAAGATTGTTTAAACCAATCTTATGGTCCTTGACTTACCCCTATCTTATAACATATTCCTTGCTCATCCATGGACTCATTGAATGAGGGCCATTGCTTCTTCTAGTATTCAATGTATTAAATTCTTACATAATGGAAAATGATATAAGAATGAATCCAATCCTAATCCATAAATCACTTAGCTTCCCAATCCTAAATCACAATATCGTATTCCTACCATTCTTAAAATCAATAGTCCTCCTTTACCTGAATTCATCAACATGAATCCTAATTTACAAATTACTCTTATAAATTATGATGATGATGAGCCTAATGATTTGAAAATAATTTAAATATTACCAAGTTACCTCCCTACATTTCTCAATGGCTTCCTCCTTCTCTATTACCCAGGGATCATACTATTCCTCTTATTGATGGGATTACTAGTTTTTACCCTCCATGTAATGCTCAAGATCCTTCTTTACATGAATATGATTTCAGTTGCAATGATTTTGGATTGGCCAAATTATTTCAATATCCTCTCATCATGTATCCTCATACATTTATTAATATTAGGATTTCACCCTTCGAAACTCCCCTTGATTCTCAAGCATGTAAAATTTCTCCAACATATGATGATAACTATATAATATCCCAATCTCAATCTAGAGACTTGGATGTCTATCATTACTAGAAAACCTTAGCCCAAATTCATGATTTTAATTAGGATGTTCATACCATTTTTGTGGATCATACCTTAGATCCTGAGGGTCATGTGTCTCTTAAAAATTCTCCTCTTATCAATACTTATTGGGTGGTAGAGCAAGTTATACCTTCTAAACCTATGGAAATTTCTACATCTTCTTTACCACCTATCAATCCAATAATTACATCTAATCCTTCTCCCATCATTGAACCCATTGATATTCCAACCCCTTCTACTCCAAACACTTCTACTCCTAAAATTATATTAGATGATAAGGCAACCAATGTTTTTTAGATACATTCTAAGTATGATCACCATGGTAATAAAATTATAGATCTTAAAGTATATGTTAATTATTATGGTCTTCTTCCTAATTTTCCTAGTGATGAAGCTATCCTTGAGTTAATTTATGCTTGAGAACCTCAACTTCCTTGATAAAATCATAAACTTAAAAATTTTAAAACTAAAATTCCTTGCTTCAATAACTTCATTGCTAGCATTGATCCTAAACTAAATCCCATTTTTGCCTTACCTAATACACCATACCACTTTCAAGATGATAATTATATGCTTATTAAAGAAACTACTCACATTGAATATGGTACTCCATCTTATCCTTGACTAATTATTGTCTCTTGTGAACTCTCAACTACTAAAAATGATAATTTTAGCTTTTTATTTGACAAATATCATGAGGCATTTTATTGGTCTTACAAGGACATGCCTAACGTTGAACCTAAAAATGTGGTACATACTATCATTACTTATCTTGATGCTAAGCCTGTACATCAAAAACAAAAAACATTCCACTTGAAGTTTCCACTTTATGTCATAAGGAAATCATCAAATTACTTGATGCTAAATTTATTAAACTAATGGATTGTTCTGAATGGGTCTCCAACGTTGTTCCCATATAGAAGAAGGTCACTATGGTCATTCACATTTATATTTATTTCCATAATCTTAATCTTTCTTGTCCCAAGGACAACTTCCTTTTAACTTCAATAGATGTCATCATTGATTCCATGATTGGATATGAAATGTTATCCCTTATGGATGGCTTCTCAAAATACAATCAAATTCACATTACCCCTAAGGACCATCATAAGATGACTTTCACCATGGAATGGGGCACCTATTGCTATGTCAAAATTCCCTTCAATATTAAGAATGCTGGAGCCACTTACCAATGAGCAATGACTCACATATTGCAGTATCTCATTCAAAAAATTATTTAAACCGATGTGGATGATCTTATTACTAAATCCAAACATCATAAAAATCATATTTATGATCTTGCTATCATCTTTGACTTTCTCTTTAAATATAAAGTTAGACTTAATCCATAAAAGTGTATCTTTGAAGTCACATCTAGAAAATTATTAGGATTCTTAGTCTCTTTGCATGGAATCAGTGTTGACCTTGCCAAAATTAGTGGCATCATCAACATGCCCATTCCTTGTTCTATTCCTAACATTCATACTTATTTAAGAAAACTTGGATAAAATAGGTGATTTGTCCTCAAAATGGCCTATCTAATTCATTCTATCAATTCACTTCTAAAAAAAGTTACTACCTTAGAATGGATGGATCCATGTCAAAAATCCTTTGATAACATGAAAGAGTTATTACTTCATCCACCTACACTTCATCTTCCTTCCAATGATAAACCTTTAATTCTATATACTTCTTCCACACATATTTAAGTTGGGGAAATGCTTTCCCAACAAGAGGATATGGGAAGAGAGTATGTTATCTACTACATTAGCCAAGGCCTCATTGATTATGAAACATGTTATACCAAAATTGAGCATGATTTCCTTGCCATCTATTTCATGACTAAAAAGCTTTTCCATTACATGATTTACCAAACTACTTATGTCATTGTTCATTCTAACCCCCTTTGTCATTTCTTATCGAAATCATTTCTTCCTAGAGATAGAATTGGTAAATGGATGGTCCTCCTTATGGAATTTGATCTCCACATCATCACTCAAAAAACTATCTAAGGGTAAGTCATAGCTGATCAAATTTCCATAGCTCCCATACCAACCACTTCTTCTCTTTAAGATAATATTCTAGATGAAAAAATACTCTACATCAAAGGTCTTAATCAAGATATTTATATTAAAGTTTATTTTCATAGCTTTATCACTGATATTGAAGCCAATAAACCTGATGATTCCACTACTCCCTCTGGTACTACTAAACCAAAAGTAGTTATCAAGGATCTTCTTAAAATTAATGTTGACTTGCATGAGGATACCTAAACCCTTCATTTTGATGGTACTAAATGCATTTAAGCAGATAATGTAGGTTGCATTCTCACAAGTCCTCTTAGAAATATCATTCCTTTATATTTTTGCAAGTGAAGTCACCAATAATATGGTTGAGTATGAAGCTCTTATCTTAGGCATGAAATCCTCTTAACTTAGACATTCAATACCTTCATGCTTTAGGTGATTCTGAATTTATTTACCATCAATTCAATGGTGATTATCAATTTAATAGTGAGAACCTCATCACATATCATCAAATTGTAACCACTCTTACTAAGGATTTCATCTCTTTCACTATTGAGCCTATTCCTAGAGATCAAAATTCCATTGCTAATTGTCTTTCCTCTTCAACATCTCTCTTTTATCCACATCAAGTCTTTTCTAATCTTACTTTTCTTATACAAATAATAAAATATCCATCTTCTACTCAACCACTATATTTTTTTATTTTTCATATTGAGGATATTACAATTTGACAAAGCTCATGGTACCAAGACATCATTTAATTATTATAACATCAAAATTATCATCATAATTTAGACTCTCATGAAAAGACATGCATTCATAAATAAGCTTTCAATTATGTATTTTTACATAATATATTTTATTATCATAATGTTGAAGGTACCTTGCTCCATTATGTTATCCAAGATGAGGTCCCTCTTCTTTAACAAGCACATGAGATCATTTGTGGTGGTCACTATATTGGACATGCTACATCTCAAAAATACCTATGTATGGGCTACTTTTAGCCTACTCTTGAAAAATATGTGATTGAATATGCTAAAAAGTGTAATCCTTATTAGCTTCATAATGATCTAATCCATTCACCTCTAGTTAAACATAAAACCATTAAATCTCCTTGCATATTTTCGACATGGGGATTCAATCTCATTGGTAAACTACATTGCTCCAAAGATGGGCATGTTTTTATCATCATTGCTACCAAATATTTTACTAAGTGGGTATAAGCCATGCCCCTAGTTAATGTCATCAGTCCTACCATTTAAAAATTTATTCTTCATCAAATCATTTGCTTATTTGGTGTTCCAAATACCATCATTTTATAAAATGGTGGTAATTTCAAAAAAAAACATGTTAAACAACTTTGCAACAAATTCAAGATCAATGACAAATTTTTCATGCCTTATCATGCATAATACAATGGCCAAGCTAAGGCCACTAATAAAATTGTAAAAAAAAATATCCAAAAAATAATTCATAAAACCCACATATATTATCATCTTCATCTTTACCCTACACTTTGGGCCTATTAGACTAGCATACGTACTACCACTAGGGAAACTCCATTCTCGCTAGTCTATGGTTTTGAGTCAATTCTTCCTCTAAAATTTGAGTTTCCCTCTCTTCATATATCTCTTCATGGTATTATTCCTGATGAAGAATTATGTGAAGCTCATCTTCATGCCCTTGATCTACTTGATGAACATTATCTTTTTGCCTTACAACATAACCACCAATATAAGGCTCACATTACCAAACTACATAACAAATGTGTTAAATTTCACATATTTAATGTTGATGATATTATCCTTAAACTAGAATACACCCATGATAAATAAGGTAAATATGCCCAAATATGGTAGGGCTCATATTTAGTCAAAGATATTCTTGGTTTAAGCACCTACCATCTTCAAACCAATGAAGGCCATGTTTTCAAAGAGCCCAGCAATGCATAGTTTCTCAAAAAGTACTTTGCCTAAACATTTCCTTCTTTTCATTATTTCTATCTACATCTATCTAACACATTTTTCAAGTTACTTACATAGGTCTCTCCCTTTATAGCAAGTTCCTCCTTTCAAAAACCTTTAGTCCTCCCTTTTGGTCTTTTGGTTTCTTGATGTACCATAGTCTTCTTTATCTAATTGTATTTTCTCTTTTTGACACCCCTTGGGTTTTTATTTTGTGAGTTGCTTCATAATACTATGGATAGGACCCAACATTACTCACAAAAATACCATCTTTTTTCTTACCTTACTTTATCTTTCACTTGCTTGTTGGCACCCTTGTGGGTTTTTATTTTATGAAGTTGCAGTGTAAGATTGTAGATAAGACCTGACCTTCCTCATAAAATTACCATCTTTTCATATTTTTATATCCTTGTTTTCAAACTTTAGCTTTTTCTTCTTTTTATAGAATTAACATGTTTTTCTCCATTTCCCTCATTCTTATGATAAAAAATCATGATTTATTGTCATTGTATCCCTTTTTTCCCTTTGTCACATTTTTTGTCATTTTAAGTAATTCAAATTGTTCTATGTGTCATACCTCTTGATTTCCTTTCCTTTCACTCCACATTGGATAAAAAAAGGTTTGAATTCAAGATAGAAATTTTATTTCACCTAGATTTATGAGACTCTTAAACCTCATGCTCTTTGAAGTTCTCTCTCTTAGCAACCAAGTCCCAAGTATTCAAATGAAACTCATCTTTAGCATCCATGTTTGGTTTTCCAAATACATATGGAGGAGGAATATAAAATTCCATAAAATGGTTAAAATCCAAATCATTTGAATCAAAAGGCAATGATATATAAAAGGTAATATACAAATATCAAAAGTCAACATCACACCAAAATATGTGATTACAAACACATCTCTTATCTCCAATCGAAGCTCAAACTTCACAGTTAGCCTCACATAGAGCCAAGGTCCTTTGGGGTGTTGTAGGACAATAGATTGGAATAGGGGAATTTAAAAAATCTTTTGGTGCTACCTACTTTCTCACACAAGTACCCAATCTTCATAGTAGATCGATGGATCTGTAAGGGGTCTTGAGGAATGGGGAACACATTATGGGAAGGTAGGTCCATTTTAATTTTCATGCATATAGACTTCATGGGATGATATATATACTTCATTTCTTGATCTAATACTTGTGTAGCTAAGAGAAGTTCTTTAGAGTCCTTAAGGTCAAAAGTTCTCTTGTTTTGACAAACCTAATTTGAGTGTCTTGACTTCGATAAAGATTTCCTCTACTTTGGTTTTTCCTTTATTTTACCCTCCACCCATTTCATTTCCCCCCTTGATAGAAAAATTAGGATTCCAAATATATTTTTACTTCTTATTTAATTCCTTCTTCTTCATCTCTTAAAAACATCTTAGCACTATGTTTCAATTTTGTCTATCCTTAGAGTGAAACAACATGTTTGAGTAACTATGGATTATGTTGTTTACACCATGAATTACATCCTAGACTTGTTTTAATTTAATATTAAAATTTGTTTTACTATCATACTATTATGAACACTTGAGTTCGTACCCTTTTTTCATTATTGAGTGAGGTTAGCTTGTTACTTCTCACTCAACAATGTTATTTTCCCTTTTATTCACCTTTTCCCATTATTGAGTGAGATAAGGATTATTACTGCTCACTCATTAATATTGTTTTACCATTTTGTTTCTTCTTTTAATATTGATGTTTTATTACCATCCTATTTGACATGTATCCTTGGTTTGACTTGGTGAGTTTTCCTTTCTTACTTAAGGATAACTTGTTTGATTTTTTTAGTCTTTAGTAGCCTTGGATTTTTGGTTACCCAATTTACTCTTGTTTTTGACTTGGTCATTTTGTCTAACACAGTACTTATCACCCAAGCTTACCAAATTTTCCAAGTATGTCTTGTCCTATAACACCAGTTATCTTGGCTTTCTTGTGTTTGTTTATTTTTACTCTTTAGTTTTGTATTCTTGGGTTTATCAAAAATAGTCTTTGTGCCCTACATAATCAAAACTAACAACACAAAAAACAACCATCTAGTGATAAATTTAAGTCAAGGTATGCATATATTTACTTTTTAGTTATTTACTATCAATTGTTTTTGCTTTAAAATACTACAACATTTTTTTAGCATCAATGTTGTGTGTTATTATGTTATTTCTCGAAGCACCATCCCCTATTAGACCTTCATGACATGTGATGAGATTCATGTGGGGCATATGTATACACATAATATTTTCAAAATTTTATAAATTACTAATGCTTACATCTTGTAGGAACCCATTGAGACTCAATCTCTCTAAGTGCACGCCCTAAGGGGTGCACCGAGAAAGGGGTGGGTAGACTTTTGGTGCTTTGAAGGATTGTTGTCCCTTATTACCACATTATTACCAATCCAACTAGATATTATAAGATATTAATCCTTACTTGCACACTACTCCAGTATTTTTTCTCTTTCCATCCCTCTTTTCCTCACCTTGACCCCCCTTTCTCTAGTTGACTATACTAGGTCGACCCTATATAGTTTTTAGACTTTGATTATTGTAAAAGGTTGACCCTATACTATTTTTGGGTATTTTTACTTGGATTTTTATTAGCCCTTAATCTGACCTATCTTAGGACCTAGTGATTTATCTCCCAAAAACATATAGGGTTGATTGGGTCAACCCCATATAACTGACATATTTGAAAGGATTTAAGGTGAGATCTACTTATAAATACAATATCATTTCATCATTATTTAAAATATACAATCAAGAGTTATTATTCCTTTAAACTTATTTACAATTTGCTCTTATACCATTCTACTTGAGGAGTCTTAGCTTAGGGTTTCTACTTGGAGAATCTAGTCTTGTGGATAAGTCTTAGATGTTTTGTCCTTTCTTAGTTATCCTTACAAACCAAAAAAACCTTTTGCGAAGCTAATTTGGCCAAGGGAGAGATTGAGTCTTGATGGATTCACATTTAGGTAAGTATATTCTAACATTGTTCTCCTCTCTTTAGTAAATATAAGTAGCATAAGTATTGGCTCGAATAATATTACACTTCATATTCCATGTATTAGGGTCTTACTCATACTTATCTTAATTGAGATTTTCTTATACATGTTTTGATTTCTTTACTAACCCCTTTATTGTTCCATAAGATTTAGTGTGTACTAGATTAGATTTACTTTCTTGTTTATTAAAA
Source organism: Torreya grandis (assembly GCA_037957365.1). Classification (NCBI taxonomy): domain Eukaryota; kingdom Viridiplantae; phylum Streptophyta; class Pinopsida; order Cupressales; family Taxaceae; genus Torreya; species Torreya grandis. The sequence continues at coordinate 702,202 of JARHVA010002627.1, forward strand.
TAGAGTGAATTTTAAACCTTGGACTCATTTATGGTTGTTTCATGATTGTGTTAGATTGTAGGCTTTGGAACCCTTCCTGACATGGTGTATCCCCTAATCAGGTCTAGTAGATCCCTATATTAGTCATGATCTCGCTTAAAAAATCTATTCCCAATAAAAGTGTAGGTATGCTCTATCTTCTCCAAGCTAGGATTAATTTATAGACACGATGCATTTTTGATTGCATACACTAAGTATGTACTAAGATAAGACATGAATTTTTGAGAGATTATTTTTGACTAAAATGAAAATAAAATAAGATAATTCAATTGGCTAAAATATGATAAACTTAAAATCTATCAAAAATGAGGAAGATAACATATGAAGATAGGAAAGTTCAAGTTATGGTAGTAATTAGTGGATGTATGATAGTCTATAGGTTTGTGTATATTAGTTTGAGATAAATAAAAATAAAATAAGGTTTTATCTTGAGTTTTTTATAATACTAAGATTTTTCAACATGTAATAAAATTCATTTGTCTATACTTTATATTATTAGATACTTTATTGATGACATGGTTTGCTACAGAGGTCTGTAAGTATTGGTTTGAGTGTAATAGGTAAAGATTAGAGTGTTTTCTTCCATTTTAAATTTAATCAAGACTTAAAAAAGTATCAAAGATTAATTAAGATTTAAAGTACTTAATTCAGTCCATACAAGTCATAAATGGTCTTTATAACTTTAATTCTCTTTATATTTTTACTCTTAGCGTGTAAGCAAACTATAAACCCTAATTTAGGGTTTTAAGTCACTAAAATTATAATATCTCCTAAATAAATTGTCAAAAACTTTTGAAACTTTTTATATTTATGATAGAGGTTTATATTTTAAGTGATACAAGTGGTTTATTTCATTTATAACCTCTATAGGTGGATATATTTATGATTGTGCCATATTTATTAGGTCTAAATTGGGTTAAGGTGAACGCTGACCAATTTCATTGATAGTTAAAATTTAAAATGATTATAGAAATTGTGGTTTATAATTATATAATTTTGATGAATGTATGAAAAACATTTATGGTTTTGTAATTCTGTTTTGATTATGTAATTTATAGACCATATCTAGAAAATAAGATTGAAAACCTAGAATACAAGAATTAGAGCCTTGTTTGAGTCTTTTTTGATTGCATATACTAAAATAAGATTATGAAACCTATTATTTGAGTTTAAGAATCATTAATTGGACTAATTACTCATGTATTAAGGCATGAAATATTATATTTTGAACAAATTTATCTATGAAGGTGTAATAATCATAGAAATGAGGCCTAAAAACATAGAATTATATCCTTTATAAAAGAGTCAAGTTCAATAAGAAGTGAAAGTTTGATTCAAATATTGGATAATGACAATGAGATTGTAAATAATCCTTTTAAATAACCTTTTGAAGCATAAGATTCTTGATTGGCTTCAAATGCATTCAAATAATACTAAAATCCTATAGCAAACTTAAGCATACCTAGTTGTTTAATAGACATAGTTGGAAGAAGTCCTTATTAAAATTCCACTTAAATTAACATATTTTTGCAAGATCAAAGATTTAATTCCTAATATACAACATCATAGTAGTTCATAATATGTGACCATTCAAATTTAAATTAAATCATATTCTATACTCAACTAAAAAATCACAAAACTCATAATACAACATTCATATACAAGACATTTCATTATCCATATCCAACAATATGTCTTCTCAAAGTCTTTAAGACCTAATTTAACATGGTTTTAAGTTCACAACTCATAACCAATATGCACCTAAAACCATGTTAAATTACCAATAAATCAACAAATACATCTTACCTAACATATGAAAGTATTTTTCTCATGAATTTGGTTCCAGGTAAATAAACATGGTTGGAAATTATTAAAAATTATGTTGGAAAATTTAATCTTAATTTGGGTTCACTCTAGATTTATAGGCTTATCCAAAGTCCTAGTTATATGTGAATTTATTATATTTGTGAATGTATTTTATTATATCATTTTAAGGTGTCACTCATCTCTTTAATCCTCTTGTTATATTTTAATTTATTTGCATGTAACTCCTCTCCCTTACATGACATACACATCCTTCCAATTCATAAGAGGATTAAGAACACATAAAACACATGCTAGAGATTGTACTTGTAACTCCTTATTCCGTCTAGATCTATTTATTCAGATATTCTCTCTTATTCCTAAACACTTGCTAACACACAACTCATTCTTGTTGCTATAAGTCTCCCTCTTGAATCCTTGATACTCTCTTGGCCTAATTCCATTATTCTCCTAAGCATATAAATTTTATTGTATTTGGAGTGATTCATTATTGAAAGCTTCTTAATACTAGTGTGGGGTTTTTCACCGTTTTATGGTTTCCCCACTTATCAAATATATTGTCTCAAATTTGTGGTTTGATCTATTTTACAAGGTAATATTATTCATTTACTTGTTTTCAACCTTTGATTCTTTAAATATTCTAATATGGTATCAGAGCCCTATAGCTGTCTCACATTGATTTTTGAGGTGTTTTTAAGGTTTGGAGGTATAGAAAAAGAACTAAATTTCTTTTGTTAACTCTATATTTTTTTCACTATAATACATTTTTACAAGTTTATTTCACCATTTATTCTAGTCATTTTGTAAAAAACACTAACAAAATCTTTGTACTGGTTATTTTGTACTAGTTATGATTTTTTCAGTTTGGTGGTTATCTTTTTTTTTAATCTATAACAATAGAGTTTAAATATCCAAGTATTTTTTTCTCTATGATCCTATCCTTGGCTTACTACCTTCTATGTGGTTTAAATATCCTCAATATTTTTTATTAGCACTTACCTTTATTTGGATTTGATTTCATGCATCTTATTTTGTGCCTTTTCATTATACCCAATGTATAAGCTTTATGCTTCCTATTTTGGATTTTTCTCATTGTCTTTATTATTACCTTTTTTAAGCATGTCATCTTTTTTTATTTAAGTCTTTTACACTATTTCTATTATTTCCTTTTGATATTTGACCATTTTATTACGCTTGCTTGTGGTTTACCTTATCATAAAATGATTTTCTTTGAAGCATAACTTTGAATGGGAAATGCATTTCATATTTATACACTTATTTCCTTTTTCGTTATCTAGCCTTGCATTTAATTTCTGGGGTTATAATCTTCTATGTTTTATATTATTTTTAGCTATGCATAATCATTATTTGTTGTAATTTTATATCTTTTATTGGTATGCTACATATATTAGGATGTTTCATTGAAGACTATTTTTTTAAAAATAAAAACCTTCTAAAGTTTTCAAAACACCTTTTTTGTCTGCCAATGTTAAGTGGAAATTCCTTGGTATTTTTGATATTCAACATATTTTTGATTTTTTTTGTGTTTTGGTTTGAGTTTATGTATTATAAAACAAAGTTATTTAGCCTATTTTCAAATCAAAGTTTTTATTCCAACTATATGGTGCATGAGGATTAAAGTAAAATGAGATGCTTCCAGATTAAAATCCTTATCATTATTTTTAATCCACATAATTGAAAAGAGTTTTTTGAGTTTTTTTTTAAAACAAAATATACATACATACATAGACACACACACAGAGACATACATACATATATAGGCACGTGCGCTTGCACGCACGCACGCACACACACACATGCACACACGCACGCGCGCGCGCGCACACACACACACACACACACACACACACACACACACACACACACACACACACACACACACACACACACACACACACACACACACACACACACACACACACATTAACAAAAAGACAAAATTTAGTTTAAGTTTTTTTTTGCTTTGACACGTCTTTTTTTTTAATACAAAAACTATATTTTAAATCTCAAATAAACCAACACAAAGGCAAACTTGTCTTATTCACATATTTTGGAAGATAAAATAAAATAAAAATATTTTTACATAGTAAATAAAATTTTACCATGTAGGTATGAGTTTTTTTAAATCAAATATGGTAATTAAAGTTTTAAAAAAATATATATTATTATTCCAAATAATCCAATTTTTTTAATATTAGATAATCATTGGCATACAAGTTTATTTTTTTAGCATTATTAGATTTTTTAGAACTTGTATAAATGCATATTTGGAGTTAATTTCACTTTTTCAAATTTATTTCATATAAATATTTTTTCATGGAATTTAAATTGGCCATTTTTCTAGTATTTAAAAATGTTTTTCACCAAATACATTTGAATAATAAATAAATTTGTGCTATTAAACATGAAATTAAATGTCAAAATGACTCTATTTCTAATTTGTATAATTCTATTATTGCACTTCAAAACTAAATGGTGAAAATACACTCTTCCTTAGATGCTATAAATGAAAAATTTGCATCTTTTTCTAATATTAATAGCTTAAATGATATAATTTTGTATGCTTCTCAAACACTTGAAATTTCAATGAACACTCTTTGTACCAACCCTGATTTAAAAATCATGTACTCTATGGACTATTCAGGTGGTACACTTGGTAAGTGTGAAGATGGTATTCTTTAAACTCTTTTTCCTACTTCTAATATAAATTTTAAAGGTTGGAGTTTTGATGATTCACCTTTTTTTAATATAAATTTAGAATATTATTGTCCTCCTCACCTAAGGACTTATAATACAACTTATTTTGATTATACTGCTTCTAATGTTGATGCTTTGGTTAAAAATACTAAACCTTGTGCACATTGTGAAAAACATAAGCATTATATCTCTAAATGTTGGAAATTTCACCCATGTAATTTTTATGGTAAATCCATTCACGACACTTTCCATTATTGGAAAATGACTAAATCTTCTACCTTTAAGGGTAAAAATATTTGGATTCATAAAGAAAATGAATCTTCTAGAGACTTTGATATGTCTTCTTATGATAATTCTTCCCATGCTTCACATAGAATATTTTTTTCAAGTGACACATCTTATTTGTCTCCATTTTAATTATCTAAATCTCTTTTATTACATTCCTTACTTTTTATTGAATATGATATATGCTTTGATTATGTTGTCTAACTTATTTTCATGCAAGATATTGCACTTTTTGATGGAAGTTTTCTTTTCTCTAAATGTCTTTTTTATACATTTACTTTTATTACATTATGTATGTAGATTTTATTTTTGGCATATTGGTTATTTAACTTGAAAAATTGGTGTAAGATTGTTTACAAGGCTTTGTAGATCATTTCTCCTTTTTTGGTTGCTCTTTGTTTCATTTCAGATTAACCACCTTATCTGAAGAGGATTCTTGAAGATTCTTGGTGATCACACTTTCTTTGTTACAAATTTTGATGACACCTTCCTTCTTATATCTTTCTGAATCTTTTATAATTCCTTTTGAAGTAAGTTTATATTAATGGGGAGTATTATGTAATTTCAATTCCCTTCTTTATTTGTAAAAGTTTTTTTCCATTTTGTAACCTTAACTTTAAGCTTAAAGAAGAGTGTTAGATAATATAACATTAATTTTGGTTCACTATAGGTTTATCCTTAGTCTTAGTTATATGTGCATTTATTATATTTATAAATATATTTTATTCTACCCTTTTGAGGTGTCACTCACCTCTTTAGTCCATTTGTTGGATTTGTATTTACTTGCATGTAAATATTCTCCCCCCACATGGCACATACATCTTACTCACTTATACGAGGATTAGAGACACATGAAACACATTTTGGAGGTTTCACTTGTAACTCATTATTCCCTCTAGTTCTATTTATTGAGATCTTCTTTCTCCTTCTTCATCACTTGCTAACACACACCTCATTCCTGTTGCTCTAAGTATTGATCTTGAATCCTTAATTCTCACTTGGCCTAGGGCCATTCTTATCTTAATAATATATTTTCTATTATATTTATAGTGATTCATTATTGCAATATTCTTAATATTAGTGTAGAGTTTTTCATCATTCGATAGTTTCCCCACTTATAAATAGCCCAAGTAATATTTTGCTAAGATAAAAGGCCCAAGGATGTCCCAACACTCTTATGTGATGATGAATGGATGAACCTCTCTAACATGATTTTCCATATCCCTATCATGAGAAATTAAGTAAATATTTTAACTTCAAAATTTTAATGATTTAAATCAATATATTTATCTACTAGTTAACAATTACTACATATAACAAATAATGTGATAGAAGAATCTTTTACAAGGCAGTCATATAATAATCCTAAACATTCTAAACACTAAAATCTACATGAAATCAAAATAAGTACTCAACATACTACATAATCCTGTAATCATTGAAAAAATAAACAAAAAATCAAGCAAATGTGTGTGTGTGTGTGTTTAGGTTGATCTCTTTTTGTCCCAAAGTTGTTGATATATGATGCCTCTTATTTGATGATACTCTCCTTTTACTCCATTTTTTAGGGTGAGATAACCACATCATTTACACAAATGGTAGCTAGTTTTTTACATCATTTTAACAACAAAATAATCAATTTAATTTCTATTAATATCATCATATATCCTACATCATACTATGCATAAAATAACATCTAAAAATAAGTAATAATACTGAAATCCAACATAAAAAAGCATAATCTCATCAAATCAATGTATCATAATTTAAAGTGCAATAACAACTAATCAAATCAAGTATTTATTTCTAAAATGAGTTGGGATGTAACTCTAAAAATGCCTATGGTATAATAATATCATCCAATTTATTGAGCACCACACTTATCTTACTGACACTAATTATCATGAAAATACTAGAATTAATAAACACCATTATAAATATGTATTACACTATGATATCCTATATTATTGAAACACTGAAGGTACCTTGATCTGATGTGTCATCCAAGATGAAGTTCCTTATCTTCTCTAATAATCACATGGGGGCATTCTTAGTGGTCATTGTGATGACCATGTTACAACCTAAAAAATGTTTATGCATGGGATAATTTTATCCCAAACTTAAAAAATATGCTATCACATTTGCTAAAAATTATAATCCTTTCCAATTAAATGATGATCTTATTCAATCTCCTCTATTGAGTTTCAAACATTAAAATATTCTTTGCCTTTTAACATTTGGGAATAAGCTCTCATTATAAATCTACCTTGTTCTCAATATTTTCATGTCTTCATCATCACAAAAAATAAATATTTAACTAAGTGGGTTTAAACTATGCCCATTTTTAATCTCATAGGTATAACTATATCCAAATTCATACTTAATCAAATCATTTATCGATTTGGAACCCCCACACCCTTATCTCTAAAAATAGTGGGGATTTCAAAAACAATGATATGAAATAATTATGTGCTAAATTTAAAATCATGTACAAATTATCTACACATTATCATACTCAGTGTAATTTAAAAGCAAAAGCCACTAAACAAATTATTAATAAAATATTAGAAAATATAATTTAGGATTCTTGGTTTCACTAACATCTCAAGTTTTATCTTGCACCCTATTTCTATTACACTAGTATTCCTATTATTATTAGAGAACCCACTTTTACTTAGTATACATATCTAGATATATCTTACCTTTAGAAGTTGAGATACCTTCCTTATTCATTTATATTCATGGTATTATCCCTAATGAATAACTCTATGAAGCTCATCTTCACACTCTAGACCTTCTTGATGAGCATTATATGGTTGATTTTCAACACAACCACCAATACAAAGATTGAATTTCCAAACAACATAACAAAAAAGATCAAAATCCATACTTTCAATATTGGTAATTGAGTAATTAAATTATATTATACCCATGATAAATAGGGAAAGTATTCCCAAAAATGGTGGGGTCCCTACTTCATCAAAGACATTCTTGGTCTTAGTACCTATAGACTAAAAACTAATGAAGGACACATTTTCAAAGAAGCAACTAATGCTTAATTCTTAAAAAAATGTTTTGATTAAATTCTCATTTCTAATATTATTTTTACCTTAAATTTAATTCATATATTTATATTTATTATAGTGCTAACACTTCTATCATGTTTTTCAAATCTTCTCAAAGTGTAGCATTGCATCAATTATAGTATCCATAGTTACTATCATTGGTCCTTTGGTATATATACATTTATTCAATTATATATTTCATGAGTATACATAATAATACCATGGATAGGACCCAACCATCCTCATGAATATTTTATGTTTATTTTTCATTCCATCAATTAACCTTCAAGTCTCTTTTGATTCATTGGTTTATAGCTTTACAAACTTAATTCACTTTTACACCTCTATGATTTTTCCCTTTGTGAGTCGTAATTTAAGACCTTGGATATGAACAGACCTTCCTAAAAAAATAACATTATTTACTATAAAAACCCTTAATTTTTATACCTCTTTGGTTTTCCCTTTGTGAATTGCACTATAAGACCTCAGATAAGATGAATTCTTCCTTAAAAATCTTCATTTTATAAACTATTTTTGTCTGCAACCTTAGCTAAGTGTCCTCTCTAAAAATTATGGAAATGGCTAAGAGTTTCTATTTAATAACCTTTAAATTCAATCATATTATTTTTATTTCAACAATTATAATAATCTAGTCTCATGTCTCCACTCAATTACACTATTTCCTATGATGATGATTCATACTTACCTATCATTGCACCACATTAAAACTACATATTTTTTTGTGATTTGAGGTGTCTCAATTGTTCCATGTTCCCCTACATAGTATCCCCTTCTCAATTTCACTATGGGAACACCAAGGTTAGTTTCGAGATAACTTTCTCCTCTAACGTGTAAATACAAGAGTTTTAGACACTATGCCCTCTAAGTTTTTTTCCTAACTGCCAATTGTAAGTTCTCTAGTGATATTCATTTTTAAAACCCATGTATTGTTTTATAAATTTATATGGAGGAATAATCAAAATCCATCAAAATTAAAATCTAAATCATTAAAATAAGAGGAAATGATCAAAATTTCAAAATGAACATTCAAAAGTCAAAATCACACCAAAATATGTGATTATTATCAGGCTCATATCTTATCTTAGTCAAATATCAAACTCCATAGTTTTCCTAATGTTAGAGCCAAAGTCCATTTGGGTGAGGTATTATATTATACTAGGATAGGAGGTCTCATACTTTCAACAATATATATAGTGCCACCTACTTTTTCACATAAGTACACAATCTTCATAATAGACCAATGAATCTATAAGGGATCTTGAGGAATAGAGAACATGTTTTAGGAAGGTAGATCCATTTTAATTTTTATTTCCAATATAATATTCATGGAATGATATTTATACTTAACTCTTTAACCCAAACTTTCATGTATAAAATAGATCTCTAGATTCCTTAATGTTGAAAGCTTCTCTATCCTGCTAACTTGATTTGAGTGTCTTGTCTCTGGTAAGGATTCTATTTTCACCTTAGTGCCACCTTCATTACCCCTACCAATAATTTGATATTCCACATTGATAATAAAGTTTATTTATAAAACATTTTTCCAAATTCTCAACTCCCTATTCTTCATATCTTTCAAACATGCTCAGAATATGATTGTCTTAGTTAATCTATCTTTAGAATATAAGTTTAATTTTTGAGTGATTATGAGATTATTTTATTAATCATTACCTTGTCCTTATTATATGTCACTTGGTTATATTTGAGACTTTAAATTTTATTATTCATATTTTTATGAACCATTTAATTTCATTTATTTTTATATTATCTGCATGTTTTTCCATTGTTGAATGAGTATGGATTCTTACCTCTATTCCTCCATGTTATTTACATTCCTGACATTTTTACATCTTTGATTGAGTATGGATTGTTATTTCTCTTACATTGATGTTAGTTCCATAAATTTAGTCTATAATGTCCTTGGTTTGATCTAGATTATTACTTTTCTTACTTAGGATGCATTTATTGGGTGTATTAGTCATTTAGTAGCCTTTTGGATTTTTGGCTATCCAATTGCCCTCTCATTTTATTCACTTTATTTAGTCTTTTTGTCCTTACTTAGATTTATTCATCATAGCTTACCAGTTTTTGAAGTGACTTATTTAGTTATAAAAGTTTTCATTTACTTTGATTTCAAGTGTGATTATTTTTTTACTCTTTAGCCTTGTATCCTTAGGGTTTGTCCCAAACATTTATTTCACCCTCCATGATAAAGACTACAAAGAAAAAAAATAACCATTCAATGGTCAAGGTAATTCAAGGTATCTATATGATACTTTATATAATGTATGAAAAATTCCTACTATCATTTCAATTTAAAAATTAATTACTACATTTTATTATAATTTATTAGCTCAATGTTGTGTATTGTTATGTTATTTTTTAAAGCACCATCCCATGTTACACCTAAATGACACATGATGAGCTTAAAGTGGGGAATATGTATACACACAATATTTTTAAACTTTATCATTTATTGATACTTTCTCTCTTGTAGGAACCTATTGAGTTCAATCTCTCTAAGGACACACCTTAAAGGGTACATCGAGAAAGGGGTGGGGAATCCATTGGTGCTTTGAAATATTATTCATAAAATATATCATTACCTAAACCCATTAAATATCCTACTTATCCCACTCCCCAATCAAATACAACCTATTTATTCATTTCCTTAAGAAATTCTCATTTTAAATATCCCCTAACTAAAAAAACACCCTATTTTCTTAATAACTCAGTCAGGTCGACCCTGTTATAAAAGTTAAAACACATGTTATGGAACTAATTAGGCATGGCTGAACTAATTTGAGGATGAACTATTATAAACCCATTAGGTTAACAAAAAGTCACATAATTGTTTTTTATCACATAGGTTAGTTATAGAATCATCTATAATTATTTGAATAATCATTTTTTGATTGCTAAATGTATTTAAGCAATAAATGCAAAAATATACTTACCCACTAGCTAATAAATCAATCCATATAGTTTTCAAACAATCTAATCATATTTCAAGATTAATATCTCTTAAATAAATTATAGTAGAAAGAATCAAGTACAACACATTCTAATATAGTCCATATTTCAACTATATATAAGCTTACAACCACTGTTGTTATAATTTTATAGTAATTTTTAAATTACACATCCATTGTTATGTTGAATATCCATTAATAATATTTTATAATATGTAAAGTTTTAGTACATATAAAAATATAAACAATACAATCTATACAACAGAACAAATGAGCTTCTCAAATAGCTCTATGATCCATAAATATAGCCTTTGTATAATCCCAAAGGTTGAATTAATTAATAGATGGAGAGTAGGACCTGAGTAATTTACCTCCAACCATAGACCAATGGTATCCTAAAAACCTACCCAATAGGACTATCTCTACCCTTCACGGAAGAGAAAATAATAATAGTGTGGATATCAATAAATCACTCAGAACCTGTGTGTGTACTATCACTATTAAATATATGATTAAAATAGATAATGTAATTCAATCCTCTGTGAACTAGGAATTTGACTAATAAGAGGAGATTAGTATGGTGTTAATTAATGAAACCAAAACAAAAATATGCTAAACTAACATCTTCATGCCTAGTTACTAGGTTGAGCTTAGTGAAGAAAGACAAATGAACAAAGCATAATTAAAATGTAAGAAAACACACATTTCTTACCTTCCTTGATGCTCCAAAAGGATTATCCAATTAGCTTTCTCAATTTGTGCTCATGAAGTCCTTTTCAATGGAAGTTTCGCTACCTCCATCTCTCCTTGACACCTTTGGATTTAGCTTAGCTTAGCTTGGAATCAATTTGGCATGGTAACACTAGTTACATGAAGCTTTGTAATCACTTATGCATTATAAATTTTCATAATCATGTGTTTTGAAGATATTTGAGCATAATAACTTTGCACCAAAATATCTTAGAAATGATGTGGTAAGGCCTCCTATTTATAGATTTTTGAGATTGATCAGAATCAACCTAAACCATCCATCTCAGGATTGAGATGTGTGGCTAAGGATTAATCCAATTTTATAATTAAAATTGATAAATAGGCTCATCAATATTTGGGATAGAGGAGAAACTAAGAGGCACAAAGGGCTTTTATGAGGCATGGGAGGCATGAATCTTGATATTTGTGGCATTTATGGCCTAAGGATGTCATCCCAAGAAATGAGGTCACTTGATGATGCAGATATTCAATATTCATTTCTAAAAACAAGTATTCAACAAGTTTCCATGGAATTATTAATTAGGATCTAATTTGGTTTAATTAGCTCTTAAACATGATTAAGTAATTTTTTCCCAAATTACTCAAATTGATCAGAATGCCTTTTTATTGGTCTAAAATTCAAATGGATTGGAATTATAAGGTAATATGAGATATATTGGATCTGTTATCCCATTTAGGATATTACCAAAAAAAATAACAAAGGCACATGTCTTGTGCAAGATATTTTATAGGAAATATCAATCTAGAGAACCTAGGGGCAAAATTGGCATTTTGACTCAGAATGATCTGATCAAAGTTAGTTGGCCCATAAATTGCATTGCCCTATTTAGGGATACCTAGGCCAAAATTGTTATTTGAATATGTCAGTTTCAAATATTTTAATGTGCTTTAGTGTTTTTAGGCCAAATTGTGTATGTTAAGTGGAAACTAGCCAAACCCCTAGTTGGAGGTTATTGGTGTCCAAATTTAGGTGTCTACATCCTCTATCTAAATGATATCAACATACACATGTAAACTAGAAGTATAATTAAATGACAATGTTTGTTATTCATTATATAAATTATAACTAGATATATGAGTCAATTCCACTCATACACAACTCTCTACTACTAAATCATGACTATCACATGATATCCTAGGATATTTATATGAGTTACCCACTAGCATACTCATATAACTATCTCCTATTATCCAAATATAGTCTAGTAATTATCATAGTGAGATTCAAATTAGAATAATAAAAATGTTAGTATATACTCATTTTAGAAATCACTATATGATACAAGTAAACATCAATTTCATTGTTCCCATTCAATTAGTCACTAAATGACAAAATTATATTTATCAAAGGAACTTCATTCCAAACTAGATATGTACAGTATACTAGAATAAGCATCAAGTAATTCTAAGTCACTATTATAAACATATCTTCTACTCAAACTCATATGTATATATGTATTTGAAAATAGAAATTAGTCAACATTCTAACTCCTAAAAAAAACTCAAAATAAAATTTAATATAAGTTCCTTTATACAACTTTCCCTTACTTATTCCTTCATGATCAATTACATAAGATTATCTCATCATTAACAGGTTATAATATTATAATATTACATAAACCAGATATACTTATGTATCACATGATATTAAGAGCCATTAAAAAATACTACATTATCTGATAATGTACATATATAGGATACATTTATTTTTTCATCCAATTCATTATACTTATTGACTATCAAGTTTCTTAATACACATTCTTCTTGTAACTCAAACTTAGATTTTTTTTCCTATTATAACCTTCAACCCATTACTACCTAGACAAGAGAGACAAGTTTGTAATTTACTTTGATACTTTAGTATATATGAAAGAATGAACTCTCCATATTCATACATAAAATGATATGTATTCTTACATTCTGTTATGCATATTTTCAAATCAAATATTTAAGTATATACATATTTTTAGACTTCCTCCTACTAAAATATATTATAAATGTCTGTCAACATTCACTTAAATTTCAGATGTCAATGATCAAAAGGAATCAAATAAAGACACATGTTCAAAAGTATCAATATCAAATAAATAAATTTTAGCACACACACGATTGAGTATGCTCAACATAGTTGTAATTTAACAATATAACAATATATATAATGTTGGGATGCAATCACTATATATGTATATGTATATATATATATATATATATATATGTATATATATATATATATATATGTATATATATATATATATGTATATATATATATATGTATATATATATATATGTATATATGTATATATATATATGTATATATGTATATATATATATATATATATGTATATATATATATATATGTATATATATATATATATACATATATATATACATATATATATATACATATATATACATATATATATATATATACATATATATACATATATATATATATACATACATATATATATATATATACATACATATATATATATATATATGTATGTATATATATATATATATATATATATATATATATATACATATATATATATATATATATATATATATATATATATACATATATATATATATATATATATATATATATATATATATATATATGCATCCCAACATTATAACATGTAACCTATGACTAGGTATACAAGTATAGTTGTTTAATGTTAATGTGACATAGTTCATTTTAGCCAAAATTATAAACCTTATTATGTATTCACCATGTATTTACTCATATAATTAATCCTTGTCTAGGTTTACTATTTACTCATTCAAACATATATGTATATATATGAGTATATAAATAAAAATAAATAATTTACACATATATGCATATGTATGTACAATGAGTATTATTATAAATTTTATACATCATGACAAATCAACCCTATAACCCAAGTCATGTAAAATAAATCAAACTAAGAGATAAATCTATATAATGGTTACAAAATTTGTATTTCAAATCAAGATTTATAGTTTTATAATTTATCTACAAACCTAGCCACATATTTCAATATGGTCATAGTGAGAGTTGTAAACATATATATACTGGTGTACAGGTATATTTATAAAAATATTTGGAAATTTTACTTAAACACAACCCTAATTTCAAAAAGACGTACTAAAAATTTATATCCTCTTTTGTTCATTTTGAAAACCCTTTAAAAACCAATTTATATAAGTATACAAGGATTGTAACCATTCAAAATAAATCCCTTAGCTGGTAATAACTTGAGGGTCTTGAAGAGGGAGAAATAGATGTCATCCAAGTCACTTCCTTAATAATCAATAACAAATCTTGAAAATCAAAACATGTCATATCTTAATTATATTTGGCTCTACCCTTAGCTCTATAAGCCTAAGGATGGAATTGAATTCCATCTTCAATTATATAGACTTGTTATCCTAGGGTTTAGAGTAATAATTTTTATTAAAACCTATCATATCACAGATTCAATGAATTTTATAAAACCAAAAATAAAAGTCACTTTATTTTTCCTTTTTATTTCCATTTAACTATATCAAAAATAAAGGAAAAATAACCTATTTATAATGGGTTATGCCATTTAGTAGGTGAAATGATATATCCTCTTTTCCCCCAAAATAACAAGCTTTCTTCTCCTTCTCTACCATGTCCCTTCTCTTTCCATTCCTTCTATTTATTCTCCCTTTTCCATTTTCCATGAATGTCCTACATGACCTCAAAAATCTCCTATTATTTTCCCAATTCACCATTTTATACTTCAATTCATAAATGTACAACTTATTCATACTTGAAATTAGCTCATAGTATCTCCTCCATAAAATTTCATAGTGGTGGACCAAAACTCACATCTCCTCCAAATTCCAATTCAACACCCGTGATAATTGCCATAAAAAATAACCCTAATATCTATTTTACCTTTTTACTTCAAATGTATGACTATGCTAAAACATCATAATATTAAATCACACAATTCCTAAAACAACATAATTTTATTACCTTTCAACTACGTAAGATGCCATTGATTATAAAAACAAACTCCATATCAAAATTTTGGAATTTATTTAAACCAATTTGCTTTAGGGTATTTTACCTCATTTTTACCCCTATACATTATCACAAACATGGGGAAAATGATAACTAGATAAAGATAGTCAAGAAACTAAAAAAGATAAATACCATTCAAACTTCTGATTACTAGAAACATAGTCAATATTATAAAAGCAGAGTTAAATGAGATCAATTAAGTGACCTAACATAGTCAATAACTTTCTTATGTTATAACATAAAAAGTATAATGTGTCCAAATAACAAGATACATAATTAATCTAGCTATATCAATACACTCATGCATTTACCAAATATAATGTAGCGAAGATCAACATAACACAACAAATATTTAACATACATATGAAAATCACAACTTGTAATGAAATCAAAGCAAAAAAGACTTAGCTATTTCCAAACTTGCAATGCAAGTAGTATTTATTTCATTAAATCACTAGATGTGGTGTGTGTGGGTTTAGTTGAAGTTTTTCAACCCAAAATGTAGGTATATACACCCCCAATGATACTCTCCCTCAATATTTTCCTTTGAGGGTAGAACAATCTTACAACCACCTCAATCAAATGAACATGTGGTTAGTCTAAAATAATAATAATTAACAACATATAACCATAAAAAAACTATTATGTAAATATTTTTTAAATGAAATAATTAATCATGATCATAAGGCATAATATAACATAATAAACCTCTATCCATCAAGATACTGATTATGAAAAAAAATCATATAACTATCACCATACAACATGTGTATCTAAGTCAAAATAAAGTTAGAACCATAAATTAACAGTCTCATAATCCACTATTAATGCTTAATTAGTTTGTAAAGGAAATTGGATGTGACATCTTTCCCCACTGAAATAGGCCATCATATTGATGATATTTGTTTCTAACAACAGTTCTAAAACTAAAAACATTATTCAATAGTATCAGACCCCAAATTTTGAATACTATTTTGGTTAAGTACTTTTTGGTAACAAATGATGTGAAGAGATATAGTGTGGAAGACCATGGTGTAGAAGAATCAAGTCCCATAAAGCAAATAATAATGATACATAGAGAACCTAAGAACACAGGACTCAACTATTAACATAAGACTCGGGGAAAGCATTAAAAGTGAAGATGGTTATAGAGTGGTTTATAGGAACATTAGAAAAAATCAAGTCAAGGGCAAATCTAGCATTGACCTATGGGAATATAGATGTTGGAGATGAAGATCCAACATAAAGAGATATTATAGGTGTAATTATGCCCAAGTATATAGGAATTTATGTAAATGACTTGACATAACTCAATTCTATTGATGATCATTAGTGAGTCATTTTATTTGTATTTACTTCTATAATTGTTTGGTCAGGGTAAACCAAGTATAAATACCCCCTTGTTCTACTTTGTATTGTTGTTTATTAGTTACTTATCATTGTAACTATAAAATAAATATAATATTTGACATAACTTATGAATATAATGGAAGGAAACCTATGTTTATGTAATGCTTGTGCTCATTTATTTATGATTATAATGGAGTTGATACTGTCTATTAGCAATTTATTCTAGCTTATTTTTATTTTGATAGTTAAGTGATGAAAAATAGTTTAGATTTAGATAAAATACTAATAATGAGTTTAAGAATAAGTACTTGTTTGAGTTCCCTAGTCTAGGAAAGTAGATGAATACACCCTCATGTGAAAAAACCAATGGGAATCAGTCTTAAGCTATGTACTTTAAGTGAGTGCACAAGATATTTTTATTACATAAAATGCTAGTGATCTAGCACATTAGAACTATTATTTTATTAGGCACACAACCAAGGAAAGATATGCTAGTTTAAAGGAAAAGAGCCTAATATTTTGGTTTTATTGTTGGGACCCGTAGTGATTATTTGCATGATGGTGGGAAGATTCTTGAATGATTCTCTCTAAAGAATTTTGAATGATGGGTTATTAGAGTAGAAGATAATTTCACATTGATGTATCTTGAGTAAGGAATTTCAAAACACACATGAGTAGAACAACATCTATACAAATCACTCTATGAAGTGTTCTTTTTAGAAGTTTTTTTTACCTTCATGCTTGGTTTTTAATATATACATAAGACCGGTCAAGGAATTATGAACATAATATCACCTGGTAAATAGAGAATCATTTGGGCTTAGCAAGATTGGGAGCACATTTGATGCATGTAGTGGATGTTTGGTGGTATAAAACCTTAAATAGTTACATTTTATAATGCATAGTTTCAATGTACTCCTATCTAGAGGAAGCCTAGTTTCACTTCCTCCAAGAGTCATGCGAAAGGTATCTTAGGCTTTTTCACTCGAGATTAAGAAGATTATAATGGATTATATACTTGAAATCTTCTCTATGGATGGCTAAACTCTCTCTCATGTGAGAAATGCAATAAATAGGGAAATGGAGGGGCACAATTTGATGTAAGACTATTGGTTTAACATGGAAGTCAGTTAGTGAGAGTTGTGGAAGCACAAGTATGATGAGGTTAGGTGATGGGATATGAGTGGAAGTGATCCAAGGAGGGGATAATAGGACTCAAGATTGTTGTAAGGGTACATAGGGATGTATAAGGACATAAAAAGAACTCCCAAACCATATGACCACACCCAATGCCAACATAGGTATGCATAAGAGAAACAAGTCAAGCATTGGTGACTAAAGAACCCAATATAGATAGGAGTAGTTCCCCACCCATAGTACACACTCATGCTCTTGATTTAGATGATGTTTTTGTATGTAATTGGGATATGGATAGTGTAAAATCAGAGACTAAACCTATTAGATATATTTTTGAAGAACAAATCCAATATAGTAGTTTATATTTTATTTATTTCTCATTATAACACAATTATATGGCTCATTTTAGAATGTTAGGTAGACCAAACATATCTAGTGGGTGAAGTACCATACCATCTATAGTTAATATGCCTACCTCTATGCCTAGTGTATCATGTGCTTCTATGGCTAGAGGAGGTGGGAGAGGCATTACCGGTGGTGGTTTAGCTATAGGATATGAAGATGGAATAAGAGGAATTAGTGGACCTCCCCCACAAGGTATATGAGGAACTAGAAGTGCATCACAATAAGATCCATTGCCAACACCTCATCCTTCCACTATTGTTAATGAGATGATGCTTCATTTACCTAAGTATCATGGTGTGTAAAATACAACATATCATGTTCAAAAGTGTGAAATTATATAACAAGTGTGTGTTATTGCATCTAATGAATGAAAGGAAACTCAATTTTACACCACTATTTTAGACTGTGTGCACAAGTGGTACCATAAGTTTGATTAACAACAAACTATGGTGAATTACAAATAATTAAAGGTAGTTTTTATCTATGATTTTGACATCTTAGAGTTTGAATAATAGAGATTTTTTCCCTAAAGGACATTAAGTAATAACTAACTGAGAGCATGTGCGAGTATGATGTGTATTTTAAGATGTCATTCTCTAAGCTTTCTTTTGATATGAATACCACTCAACATGCCTAGTGTTTCATAGGAGGCTTTTTTCTTCCCTTTCAATGCACCTTATCAAATAATATCTTCATTAACTAGCATTAGGCCTTAAAATATACACTTCATGTCGAATCTATTTGAAGCATAGACACAGGGATTAGTCCCTTCATGGAAGCTTAGATTATTGTTATGGCATATCAGCCAGAAAAGCTCAATACACATAGTACTCATGATAATCACTATGGTTTATGGGGTGTTAATTATGAATATGAAGGCCACATTAGGAATAAATACCCCAAAAAGTGTATTCATGTCATGATGAAGCAATCCTATGAGATTTTATAGTAAGAGTATTACATGAGGGTTTTCCCTCTACTTCAGTGTACTAAACAATCAAAGGTATCTTAATATTGTAAAATATGCAATGAATATATTTATGATACCAATTATTTATACCTTATTAATGATATTCATAAGGCACACATGTGTGGTACTCATTAGACTTATGTTGCCAATAAACAAGACAATGGTGGAGGCTGATCTTACAAATGTCACAGTCATGGATCTAGAGGTGGTTTTTTTACCTAAAACCTATTACAAGTGTGGTTCAATAGATAACTAACAATGTGATTATCCAATGTATCTAAAATGTGTTTTTATAATAATGAGCATCATTTTGAGGAATGCTTAGACTTATATACTACCATCATAAAGGAACAAAATGAAAAAGGGGATAGATTGATACAAATTGAAAAGACTCAATGAAGATCATGCCCTACTACTCTAACTAGTCTTAAGGTCAACATTAATACACAAAGTGATACTCAATCCCAGTCTATATCAAAGAAACAAACTTATAGGTTCAATGGGAAGATCCTCATGTGACTTATTATCTAGATGCTTAGCAATAGAAAGAAGTTTTACATGACATATTTACTTTGGTGTGGGAGCTATAATGAGAGATTAATTCATCAAGGATAGAGATGCTGTGACATGTAATGACATGAAAACATCTATGGATATTCACAAATCATAATGTGATGAGTTATATAGGTTATGTAAGTGACTCCTTGATGAAGACATTGTGCCTCTTTTACAAAATTGGCTAAGTCATCATATATCTAGGCTTATAAAGGATCGATGGTCAAACCATGCACAATGATAAGAAGCTCATATCTAGCCTAGTACAAAGGGGAATAAAGATATCTTGGTCAATGCCACTATTGATGTATGGGTCATTCAGGATATCCTAGTTGATATTGGTACCAAAATAAATGTACTCATTAAGGATGATTCGAGGAAGATGTCAAGCCCTACTTTGCATCCTTTTCCTCATGTGATATTCATGGCCAATAAGACTCGTGCACTACCTATTGGAGTTCTTAAGGATGCTACCATGGATATTTTAGGTGTCACTTTCAAATTTAAATTTGAAGTGATTGAGTTGGCTAAATTTGATGAATTTATAGTTCTCTTGGGACACCCTTGGTGGTATGCAAACATTGTTAACTTAAGCTTCAAAAAACACTACATCAGATTTGAGAATGATGATCATCATGCTATAATCCCCTTATACTATGCTCAAGGACCTACCTATGTTAATCTAGTTAATACTGATGAGGACATTAATCATATTTACAATGTCATAGATCAGGGAATTGAACACCTTGATCCTAGTCTGAATGGCATATTACATTGGGAAGACACATAATCTATCTTTGAACTACCAATAATACTTGTGGATATGGGGCTCATGGTGAGTATGATCTTACTACAAGGATTTATGGCACTATTGGTAATTGATAAGATTCTCTATGAAAGTACCATAAATGACATAAGTTTGTTTACCTTCTTCATGGTGATTTATTATGGTTGCACTACCCATGTGGTTAGATGAAACTCCTAGATTTCATGGTCATGTGGAATTTTGAGAGTATGTACAATAGTTGGAGGGTTTTTATGTATTTGAAGATGAATAGATGACTGAAATTATCCATATATTTTATGGAATAACTACTCGATGGTGGAAAACTCACCATCATAACATGCTCACTTGGGACTGAGTCCTCTCTACTATGTACCATAATTTTAATCATGATAACCACATTAGTGACACCATAAGTTATGATGGAATTATTTATTTATAAGATCATTTTGAATCTTTTAAAAACATGTGGAAGGTGGATGAGACATTTTTCCTGAGTATCTATATGTTCATGCATTCTATGGTATTCTACACACTTGTGTTAAAACATAGTATGTACATGAAGAATAACACATGGATATAGATTGTTGGCATGTCCTTAAAGGTAATATGACTATGGTGATATCTTATTTATCTCCTTGGATGGATTTATGCCTCACCTTACAAGCCATGTATCAGGCTATTATAGGTGATCCAACACTGATTAAAAATTGCATCAAACATATACATGGTGTGCAAGAGGAGAGTTTGAATATTTTCCAAGAAACTAATATAGAAGCATCATATCTACCACTTGAAATTGAATTGGACCATGAATTAAGAGAACAAATCTAGAAAGGCAAATAGAGTTGTGTACTAGGTTAATGAAGGTACCAATTCTAATCCACCTAATCTATCCATTGATCATGTGACTTTGCATACTGAGTATGACATGTTTAATTTTTTAGACACCATCCATAATGAATGGTATCCATATTTAGATCCACTTTAAATGACCCAACATAATATTAGCATAAAAGATGCACCTAAGATGGCCATTGTGGGGAACTATTAGTTTGATACTAATATCTCCATGGTTTTTGAACTATTAAAGGAGTATCAAGACATTTTTCCATGAAATTACACCAAGATGAAAGGAGTACACTATTTATTAGGAAATATGCACATCAAATTGGTAGAGGGTGATCGACCTATTAGAAAAATCCCTTATTATATAAACCCTGAATTGTGTGCTCAGGTCAAGGAGGAGATTGATAACATGTTGGGTACTGGAGACATCACTCCTATAGATGAGATTGAATGGGTGAGCCCCATGGTCATAAATATCAATAAATATGGTTACATTCATGTTTATGTGGACTATTAGGTATTCAATGTTACTTTCATAATTAACCCCTTTCTAATGCCCTTCACTAAGGAGATATTAAAAGGAGTTAATGTGTGCAAGATTTATACTTTCACTAATGGCCTCTCTAGATATCATTAGGTCTAGATTGTGGAAGAAGATAAATTGAAGACCACCTTTTCAACTGAATGGGGTTCATTCTTTTATAACTTGATGCCCTTCAAGTTGAAGAATGTTCTTGTTGTGTTCTAATAGATTATGGTCAAAGATTTTAAAGATTTTATTCATAAATTACTTCAAGTCTACCTAGATTATTATATCATCTATGGTTTAGTGAAACTTAATTGTTTTATTCTTCTCCTTATGATTGAGTGCTACCAAAACCTTTAGATTTCCTTAAATCTAAATAAATGTGTTTTTTCTACCCCATTTGGAATTTTACTAGGTCATTTTATTTGTCATGATGGATTCTTAGTGGATCTAGCTAATATTTTAGTTATTCTTCACCTTCTAGTACCAACAACCTAGTGAGAGGTTCACACATTTTTAGGACACACAAGATAGTATCAAAAGTTCATTTGATGTTATGCTAAGATCATTGTGCCATTGAAATAACTACAGAAATGGAATGTTCATTTTTTATAGACTAATGCTCACCAATAGGAATTTTTCACACTCAAATACAATCTCATTACTACCTCCATTCTTTAATTTATATACTAAACAAATCCATTCCATGTGCATGTCGATGTTTTAGGCATAGAAGTAGGTGTTATCCTTGCTCAACCTAGTGAGGGCAACCTTGATCATCCTATCTATTTTTCTATTCAAAATCTCACACTAGCTAAATGGAATTATTTAAATATAGAATATGAAGGCTTGTCTATGGTCTATGTACTTCAAAATTTTCTTTAGCATTTGTTCACCAACCCATTCATTTTCTTTATGGACCATGAAACACTAAAATACCTAGTGCATAAGTTGGTGTTATATGGATGCATTTGTCAAGGGATTGTGATTTTCTAAGTGTTCTAGTTTTTAGTGATGGTGAAAACTGGTAAGGCTTTTTATGGCCTTGATCACTTGTCATGCATTGAATTTGGTGAACCAACATGGGACATTAAGGATGAATTACATGATATTCAACTTTTTAAAGTCACATGCATGCCCAAAGAGTTTGAAGATATCATAGCTCTTTTGAATATGAGTTTAGCACCAACCCACCTTATTACTCATGAAAAAAAGTATTTGGTTGTTCATTTATCTCGATTTCAACTCATAATGGGTGACCTTTATAATTTTGTATGGAATGATGTTTTATGTCACTGCATCATGTTGCATTAGCATGTTGAGATTATTTAAGAGGTTCATGAAGGTGTCAATGGAAGACATTATGTTCATGATGCTATAGTGTGAAAAGTTCTTTTAGTTAGGTTGTGGTGGCCTACTTTTTTGAAGGATGGCAAAATTTATGCATGCCAATGTGAGTTCTGTTAATGCATGGGTAAGTCAAAAAGAAGGGATGTTATGCCCCTTCATTTAATCCTAGCACACGAACCATTTAAGAAATGGGATGCTAACTTTATTAACCCCTTTAATATAGTAGGGAGGCATACTAGAGTGTGTTATGTCATTAATGGTACCTATTACCTCACTCACTAGTCTGAAGCAACACCAATTTGGGATTATAATATTACCAATACTGCTAGATTTATATGGTAAAATATTATTACAAGGTATGTATGTCTATTAATTTTGAATATTGATCAAGGAATTTTTTTCCTTAAAGAGACCATTCACATCCTTTTGTCTAAGTTCATGATTGTGTACTATAAGACTACACCTTACCACCCTCAGGTCAATGGTATAACTAAATTGTTTAATAATAAATTAGGGAATACATTGATAAAAAATTTGTAATATTATATTAACTAACTGTGATGATCATGTTTCTATGATATTATGGACATATAAAACCACATACAAATGATTGAAAAAGAGTAATACCTTTAATATTGTGTTTGGTACTGAAGTTTTTCTTCCAATTGAGTTCATTATACCCTCTATATGTATTGAGTGCATTCATTAGTTAAATTATGAGGAATATTTGAAAGTGTGCTTGGATTCTTTCCTTTAGTTGGATGAGTCAAGGAGTGGAGAGGTGGAAATAGAAGGTCTGACATGATTATCATCTTAAAAATAAGACTTTTTCTCTAGGTATGTAGGTTTTGGTTTATGACTCTAAGTTCACACACCATTCATAAAAACCTCACATCCATTAGGACGGATATTTAATATTCATATTATTTGTCCCATCGACATGTGTAAATTAAATCAATTAGATGCCCAGTTTCTACCAGGCCATTTTCATGGTAATCATCTTCATCCTTACTATTAGTTGCATACCCTTGTTTAGTTTTAGATCAACACTTGGTTATTTAATTTTATAATTCTTTTTAATGTTTTAAAGGACCATAGATAAATTTTAGTTTGGGGTAATAAGGTTGAAAGAAGTAAAACTATAGAGCACCAAGGAAATGGTGAATGGGAATGTATGTGGGAAACATTGGTGCATAAGTGTAAGTGTTTGAGGATAAGTGGGTATGCAAGATAAAACACATGACCACTATGAATATTCAAGGTAAAGAAGTGAGGTTCCTACCTTAGAAATGGAATTTTTTGAAATTATTTAAAACTGTCATGCACTTCAATAAAATCACAAGATGGGACAGATGTGTTAAATTGAGAAAATCAATTGTAATGGCAAGTGTGCCAAATGTGAATTATGGAAATATTATTAGATGAATTAATTGTCTAAATTGATGGATAAGGTAATGGGGAAGTAAATGAGGATTACACCCTTGAGGATAGAAAAGGTTAAACACATATCATTTTATATTTTACTATTGTCAATTTATGAATTTACAGAGCTAGAAGGGCATTTTCAAGCTATCAGAAGAGTGTTTTTAATTTACCAAAAGAGCACATATTGACTATTAGTGACTAATTTGAGTATTAGGGAGTGAATTGATTATGGTTAACATGAAAATTGGTGTGATATTAATTAAGTGAAAGTTAAAGTATTTATAAGTTGTAGGTGTTGACGTCTACCATTGGAGAACATTGAACTGGGAGAGCCGAGAAAGTTAGATAAGTAATCACATATTAATTCAAGAGGGTCAAAAAAACAAATCTCAACCTTTGGGATCCTTAGAGGGGGATTCATCCAAATAAAAATGCCCTACATAATGATACCTTACCTCTAATCAATGAGGAAGATGAATTTGAGAGTGCAAGAGTACAACCAATTTTGATAAGGGAAGAGGTACCTCATGAGTCTGGTGCACATGAGGAAATTTTAATACAAGAGGTTGAGGGAATGAACAAGATAAAATATATGATGGCATGATAGGAAAAGAATAAATATACAACACAACCTCCACCCCCAATGTTAATTAAGGAGATGGAATATCCTGAAGTAGTGTTACACGTAAAGAAGTGGGAGTCAAATGTAACAAACTCCAATGTTTTTGACTATAATCATCACCAGCCAGGGAATGAGGTGAAGTGGAAGCATGACTATCAGGTAGAGTGATAAAATACCTAGAATGAGATTGTTTATGACCTAAGTATTTTTAATAGGCTTAATTATATAGGACTCTTTTAGTTATTTACCCTACCATACTTTAGGAAACCTATGGAAGATGTAAAGTTTATTATTTCACACTTACATAAAGATTATTTCTATTTATGAGGATCACATCCCAAAGGGTAAATAAAGTTATAATTTTATAGTGCTTGGGTACTAAACTCTGTGGAGACCTAGAGGACTAATGAAATTGAGAAGACTACCACGACACTTAAATATAGGAAGCAAGGTCATGAAATGCATATAACAAGTCTTCAATATCCCACCCTTATAGTGGATTTTCACTTGATTATGACCAAGGTTAGAGGTGTGGATAGGTAGAAGGAGGTGGACATGTTGTATTTGTATGTCTCCCATTAGGTTACCCTTGGAGTTAAGTAAAAATATCATAATATTTTTCTTAGATAAATATTATAGATGCAAAAAAGGGCCACCACATTCCAAACCTAAAATTTTCATGGGTACTATTATTTTATTTTTATTTTTTGATTAAATTGGTGTACTAAAGTGCATAACTTATGATTTGAAATAGGCTTACCCCTTGAACAAAATTCTTTTGTATAAAGCTTTAAAGTGTTCACTTACCCTGACACTAAAACTCCTTCCCATAAAGCTAAGATGAAGGGTTGGTATGACATAATGAATTAAGCCTTTGGAAATGAGTGGCACATTCCCAAAGACTTACCTTCTTATTTTGAAGACCAAGCTTAATTTATGGTTAAACAACATTTCTCTTTATCATGTATTGAGATGAGCCCCTCAAGTGACTTGTTCAGATGGATTAAGCTATCACATGTCTTCACTACTAGATATTTCATGAACATCATTAATCTATGACATGTGCCTTGTAAAAATTGATGCTAAAAAGTTCAACATTAAGACTCATACTCTCTATAAAATATATGTTTATCCAATAAAAAATGCATATAGAGAAAATTTGGAGTTAGATAATATTAACATTGAGGTTCAACATATTTTGGTTAGTAATTCTATTTGTTATTTATTTTAAATGTTAAAACCATGAAACAAGACATCAGGGAGTGTGAATGATAAGAAGGAAACTATTCCACCCCCACCATAGATTGGGAGGCCTAGAAAGTAGAAAAGGCAAGGAAATGATGCCAACACTAGTGCTTAGCCTAAAAGAGTTAAGCAATAAATGACTACCCTTCCCCACCAAAGGATAATGTTCTTGAAGGTCATACATAAGGCCCTAATCCCATAATGAAATTTATTCCTTTACAAAAAAAACTTCAATGCCTAAGGATGGTGACCTAGAACATAAGACAACCTCATAAGTGAAACTATAATTAAAAACCTTAGAATAATATGAGGAACAAGAGGTCACCTCAACATAGGAAAATAATCCCTTATTATTGTAGCATAAAGAAACCACCCTTAAAGAAGCACACGTGGATATTGAAATTCTCACTAGTGAAGAGAGGGATGGTTTAGACATATCCTTGGGAGTGAGTGGTCTTGATATTGGTTTGAATCACTAATAATAAGACTTGGATGTCAAAATACTTGAGCATAATCCCTCTAAGGGGAAGGATCTAGTTGATGAATCTAACCAACAAACATTAGGGACTATTGATACAACCATGATCCTTCATGCTCAATTCTGCAAGGAGTACCAAATAAACATTGTTTATGTGGGAGAATTTTGTGAAAGAGGACTTAACTAAGTATACTTGGTGACAATTATCATTTTATAATGATATCTATAATGAAGAATGCCATTTTAAACTGCCTTTAAAATTCTTGATTTTAACATCAAGAGAAGTATAACTTCGTGAACACTTTGGGTAGATCCCAAATGTGCACCACATCATAGGCAAGTGAAACACCCTTAAATTTTTCTCATGAGATGACATGATAGAATGAATTGGATAAATTCAATGTGAAGAAGATCTAGAAGAAACACTAAGATATGGTTACTCTCTATTGCAATGAGTGCACCGAAAGGATAAAAATTTAAGAGAAGTTGGGAGAGCTCAAGTGCCAATTAGAAATATCAATGGTGGCTGAGGTAAATACCCTAACACTCTACAAGTATATTTGGACCAATATTTGGCTATTTTTTATGGATTATCCCTTATCAAAGAGTAGATTGACAAGTTAGAAACCCTAGTGGAACTTTTGTTAAAGAAATGCAAATAACAAACTAGTCCCCAACATGAATAAACATGGGTGATGGAACAATTTATTAAAGTTATCAAGGTATATAAGAGTTTTTGAATAGGGTTCATGATAAATTTCCCATCTTGGATGGGGTTTTGTTAAACTGGCATGGACCATAAATATTTTGGAAGCAAGACTTCAAGTAAAGGAGCTTGAATGCCATTAGTTAGCTAACAATGCATTAATAATAAAAGATAACACTAAATTCTAAAGCATTTGAATATGTGGAAGATTTATAGAATAAAATAAGTACTCATATCCAATAATTAAATTATAATTTCATGGCACTTTGAGGATTAGTTTCAATACAGATCAACTCACTTTAAGACATTCATGGATGCTTTTGCATCGCTTGAGCATTTAGTCATTCAGGTAGGTGATTGTCTCAAGAAAACTAAGGAGACAAATAAGCTTAAAGAGGTAGCTAAAAAAATCATATCCAAGCTCTAAAATGCATTAAACCATTGGGAGGGTGTGAAGAGGTAGATCAAACAGTCAGGACCTAAAATTTTAAAGGGACTTGAAAAAGATGCATAGTCTAGGATAGACTATTGGCTTAGCATGGGGTGATGTTAGGCCCGCAATTTTGAATACTATTTTTTCTAAGTACCTTTTAGTAACAAGTGGCATAGAGAAACACAATGCATAATATTGTGGCATGATAGACCATGTTATGGGAGTCCATGGTGAAGAAAAATAAAGTCCCTTGGAGTAAAGAAGTATGATACATAGAGAAACCAAGAACATAGGACTTGGATATTAGTGAAAGACTTGGGGAAAGTGAAAAAAGTAGAGATGGTCATGGAGCAATTCAAAAGAACATTGGAAAAGACTAATTTGAACATGAATTTAGTACCAGATTGTAAGAAGATAGGTACTTGATGATGAGGATTTAACATAGAGAGAGAATATAAGGGTAGTTAAGATCAAGTCCATAGGAATTTATTGTAAAATTATTGCCATGACTCAATTCTATTGATGATCATTGGTGAGTCATCTTATTTAAATTTACTTCTATAACTAATTTTTCAGGGTAAACCAAGTATAAATACCCCCTTATTCTAATTTATATTGTTGATAATGAGTTAGTTATCATTATAACTCTAGAATTACTATAATATTTGGCATAACTTATGAATATAATGAAAGGAAACCTATGTTGGTGTAATGCTTGTTCATTTGTCTATGATTATAATAGAGTTGATATTGTCTATTATTAGTTTAATCTAACTTTTTTTATTTTGATAGTTAAGTGATGAATGAATAATTTAGAGTTAGATACATGAATAAGAATGAGTTTAGGAATATGCACTTGTTCGAGCACCCTAGTCTAGGAGAGTAGATGAATACAACCTCACATTATAAAATTAATTAGAACTGGTCTTAAGCTACCTATTTTAGGTGACCACACAATAACCTTTTCTTGCATGAAATGCTAGCACACTAACATGTTGGATTTTTGTTTTCATAGGTGTGTAAATAGGGGAAAGATATGTCAGTTTAAAGGAAAATATCCCAATAATAAAAAATATAATTAATGTTTAACATAAATATTATCTGAATAAATGAGGAAAAAACCTCAATAATTCTTCATATTCCTCCCATGTATCATTATCCATAGAATATTAGTCCCACTAGAAATCCCATTATAATACTTCTTTATTATTCAAGCTAAGCTTATGATTATCAATTATTATGATTGGTTCTACTTTGACCACCCTTGGATCCTGAACATATAATACATTCTAATATAAAACATGTGTAGGACGAACAATATATTTAAGATATGATACATGAAAAACATTATGCATTTGGGCTAAATATGGTGGAAATGAAATCATATATTCTATAATATAAATTAATTATATAACCTCAAAGGTTCCTACATCTATTGGTGACAACATTTCTAATTTTCCAAAATATATTGCACTTTTTTGGGGTTTGACCCATAGAAAAACTATCTCCAACTAAGAACTACCTTGTTGTTATTTTTAGATTAGCATAAATTTTCTTCCTATCATTGGCTTCATCCAATATTTTACTTATTAATTTTACTTGATCTTCTATTTCTATAAGTATATTAGGCCCAAAAACCACTCTATATTTTAATTTAGCCTAGCTTATTGGTGTTCTACACCTCCTACCATACAATGTCTTGAAAGTGACCATTTTTATAACTGATTGGTATAAATTATAAGAAAATTCAACCAATGGTAGGTATTCCTCCCACTTGTATTTCTAGTCCATGAAATACATTCTCAAAATATCCTCCAAGATCTAATTTATTCTCTCTATTTTCCCATCTATTTCTAGATGGTAAGTTGCACTAAAGTTCAATCGAACTCTCAAAGCTGAATTTAGAGTCTGCTAAAACCTAAAATTCATCCTAGAGTTCCTATTTGAAATAATTTTTTATGAAAACCCATGCAATTAATAAACGTATTTCACAAATATTTTGGAAAGCATTAGTACATCATATGTCAAATTACCATAAATGAAATGAAATACCTTGGTAATTTTATCCACAACTACCAAGATCATGTCTTGCTAATTTTTGGACATACGTAAACCTTGTAAAAAGTCCATGTTAATAACTTTTCACCTTTATTTTGGTATTAAATGTGGGTATAACAACCTTGTTATATTCACATATTCATCCTTGATTTTCTAACACTCCAAGCATCTAGATACAACATTAGTTACATCATTCTTGATTTTTTTCCACAAATACAATGGTTTTAACTCTTTTAAAAGCTTAGTCACTCTAAGATGTTCTAAATAAGGAGCATTGTTCAATTCCTTTAGCATAATATTCCTCAACTTTTATCTATCAGGTACATACATTCAACCATTATACCTTAGAAGTCCATCATTCTCAAATTTAAAACATTGGTATCTATGATCTTGAGAATTTTCAGCCAATGCTTTCTTAACTTCCTCATAAAATTCATCTCCAAGTGAGAATTTTACTACATGATCCTAGAAATTACTTATTATTGTGACCAAATCCATAATTTACCTTATACAATTAAGGGAATCTATAATTATATTTTATTTTCCCTTAATGTAGTTAATGATGAAATCATAATCTAACAAAAACTATAACCACTGCCTTTGACAAGAATTGACATTAGGTTGGATGAATATATATTTAAGACCCAAGTTATTAGTCTTAAGTTTAAAAGGATTACCCAATAAATAATGCCTCTATACTTGCAAAGAATGAATTATGATAGTAAGTTCAAGGTCATGAGGAGTATAATTTTCCTCATAAGGCTTCAGTTTTCTAGATTCATAGGCCACAACTGAACCATTATGCATAAAAAGTCCTCCTAAACCATCTCTTGATGCATCTAGTATTACTACAAAATGGCTATTCAGATATGAAATCTATAACATTCTGCTAAATTAAGCCTCTATTTCATAAAATAAAAGGCTTCTTCAAATTTATCAAACCACACAAAATGTTGATCTTTCCACTAAAGAGAGGTAATAGGATTTTTTATCTTCAATAAATTTGGTAAAAATTCTTTTAGTGTTAGAGTATCTTATTACTCATGATTGCTAGGTTCTAGCTAGGTTATTTGTCTTTTTTTAATTTTTTCCTATGTGTGAAATTATCTCACATTACTTAGGCTTGATTTTACTTTTTCCATGTCTACTTAAGCAATTGTTATTCATTATATTAAACATGCTTTTCTGAATATCATTTGATTTACCTTGTCTTTGCATTTCATTTGTTTGCAAGTTTATCATGATGTTTTTGCTATTAATGATTCAGACTCCTAGTTTAGAATGATGTTTTTATCATTAATTTCATGGTATAATATCTATGAAGGGTTGCATCCATCCATTGATAATTTGTTATTCATTTTGAAGATGTTGTGTGGTCATTTTTTAGAAATCCATTTTTGGGCAAAACTACATTTTTTAACCAAAATGTGATATGTTTTGATCAACTACTTTTTATTCATTAGTAATTTTAGAAAACTATTTCTCTTTTATGATATCCTCTACCACATATTTATATAACATCTTATGGTTTAAAATTTTTATGATTATTAAGAAAGTTATGGTCATTTTAATTTGGTGTTCTTGGAATTATTTCCTAAACTTTGGGCATTTGGTGCATTTCTTCCATACTATGTGGTATCTTTCTTTGATTTAATGCATTTAGATAACCATTTAAACTTTAAATAAATTGAGTTTTTTTCTTCTTTGAAGCTTTATGAATGTGGTGCATTGAAATTTTGGAAGAGAGGTGCCCTTTTTTAATTTTTTTGAAGATTTTGATTCTTCTTGTCGAAGCTAGGTGCTTCTTTCAGATCTGTGTGTCTAGATCTTCATTATAGAGGTAGAGGAATATTATGTGGAGGATAGGGATTAAATAAAAATCTTATAACTATTGTGATCTTGGTGTCATCTTTCCAACATAGGCATTTTCTACAAGTTTGGTGCCTTTTAGATCTACTTGGTGCATTGTGTTTTCTTTTATCTCAATTGCAAATATATAAGCACTATAGGTAGGTAGAGAGGCATTGAATAATCATATCCAAGTTGGTGTTAATTCTATAAAACTTTAGATTTGATCTTGGAATCATTTTCTAAACCATTGGAAGGCATTAAAAGATCTGATTTTGGTATCCTTTTTATATTTATTTAAGATCTGTATAAGAGCTAGTTGTCTTTTTTCTTGAGTAGAAGTGTCATATCTACAAACCAAAGGTGTTTGAATAGTAAGAGGTGTCTTAATTTTTGGATAAGAATTGAGATATAATCATTGGTGTCTACCTATATAGGAGAGAGGAGAGAGGCATTATAACTAGTTGGATTTGATTTAACCAATCTACTACTACATTGGAGTCTTTTGAATAGTTGAAGCACCCTTTTTTGTTGCAGCAAACTAAGATCAAAAGCATTGATTCACTATTGCATCATTTTCCAAGAATGTGGTGTTGAGGAGAGATAAATTAGTTTTTCCCCTAGATTTGGTGCTTGTATTTCCAAAAATATCTGATTTTGCATATTCCTAAAAGGATATGAAGCCAAAGATAACCTACAAATTTCTTTTTCTCTTAAAAAAAACATCCATCCATTTAGTTTTACAAGTTTATCATGATGTTTTTACTATCAATTCTTCAAAATCTTGGCTTGGAATGATATTGTTCTCATTCATTTCATGGTATCAAATCCACCCTCTAATAGTCATTACTCAGCTTGTAGGTTCCCTTCCATTTAGATCTACATTTTTATGCAATTCGTAGTTTCCTAATCCTTAGTTTGTCATTTATGTAATGAGTTTTTTTGAAAAACTTGGCCTATTTGTTTATTTGGCTAAGTTTGTTTTTCATTCTATTGGCATTGAGGTTGTATGATTATATGGATGCATTGGAAATTTTACATGGAATCTACTGATGTGCTTTTGTATTTGAGTTTAGTTTTTTTTCAAAAGTACATGGTTTTTAAATTTCTATCCATTAGTGTCATTAATTTGTAAAAATGAACTAATTTTATTAAGTGCTAAATTAAGGCAGGATTTACACATTTTTGGGGGATTATTTTTTCATTGTCATTAATTGAATCAGGAATTATTCTTTAAAATGTAGATACACTTACACAGAAAGGCATGTGGAGTGTTATGCTTGGTGACATTCCCCATTTTACAGATGAAGAACTTCTTAATTGTATTGCATCCATGCAATATGAGGCTCTCTATTTGATTTTCCTTCATGTTTCAAATAGTTTGTAGTACTATGTCACATGTGCCGCATCACCAAAGTAAGCTTGGGATGCTATTATAGCCTTATTTGAGAAGGATACTGAGTTTTATAGTTTTTTTCATCCTCTTTTACTCTACATCCTTTTGTTCCACTTCCTTCTCCTATTAGTAAGGATTTATATTTTGATGATGACATTGATGTTATTCAAGATTTAAGTCTTGACAGTGACATGGGTGAGACACTATTGACACTTCCTTCTTATCCTCTTATTGGTGAGGTTTTCTCCTCTGATGATGTACTCTCTCTTGTTAATATAGTTTCTTGTGATGACACATTCCTAATAGACATTGATCTTATTTTTATGTATCCACCTTTATGGGATGAATTTTTGTCAGACTTGAGATGTCTATTTGCATAATTTCCCTTTGTTCCTATGTAGTATGTTGAGCCACCACATAGTATCACTTTAGAGGAATATACTAGTTCCAATGAGAGTACACTTATTTATCATTACAATATTTTTCCTATGGACATTATTTTAGTGAATATTACATGTATTTCTTTTGATCATTCCATATCTATGGCAATACATCTTGTTCATGTGCATGATCTTACCAGACCTATGCAACATTTCAAATTTGGACATGATTCAGAGATCTTTTTACTATTGCCTCCATCTTCCATTATGGAATGGGTAGATGTATAGTACACCATTCATTTTCTTCTTTTGAAAAAAGGAAGAAATATTGTCAGATGTAGTTGGAGCTTCTATAATATTCTATCCAAGGATCTTGACATCAACATTGGTCATCTTACGATCTTGACTTAGAGTATCGATAGTTTTAGTATTGATGATAGTTGTCCTTAGGGGGATTCCATATGAAGTCCTTCCTTATTTTACATCATTTTGGGGGGAGGATTTTTTTCCTACAGGTTTTATTCCCTTCTCCATTTCATGGATATATTGTACATGAGTACCTTATTAGGTTTAGTTATCAAGACTCATACTGTGGATATGCCATTATATCTTTTTTGGCTATTGTTAGCCCCTAAATTCACTTTGGGTGGGGGGGGGGGATGTTAGAGTATCTTATTACTCATGCTTGCTAGTTCTAGATAGGTTTTTTATCTTTTCATAATTTTATCCTATGTTTGGAGTTATCCCACATTTCTTATTTAGGCTTGATTTTTATTTTTCCTTTCCTACTTAAGTAAGGGCTCTCCATTATATTAAACATGCTTTTTTGAATATCATTTAATTTGCCTTGTCTTTACATTTCATTTGTTTTCAAGTTTATCATGAAGTTTTTTGTTAATACTTTAGACTCCTAGCTTGGAATTATATTGTTCTCATTCCTTTCATTTATTACCCTACTAAACCCATGAAACTATGCACCTCATGCATTATTTTGGGTACTGACCAGTCCATTGTGGCTCTAATCTTAATTAGATCTACTAACATTATCTATGTTGAGATAATTTGCCTTAAGTATCATACTCTTATTTGAAATAAACCACACTTGAATAACTTTCCATAAAACTTATGCTTGCACAACTACTGTAAGAATAAATGCAAATGCTCAATAAGATCTTATTTAATTTTATAATAAATGAGAATATCATCCAAAAATATTAGCACAAACTTATCAATATAATCTATGAACACAATATACATGAGAATCATGAATGTTGTTGGTGCATTTGTCAATTCAAAAATAAGTACTGTGAACTTGTAATTCCCATAATGAGTCCTAAAAACTATTTTCAAAATTCTTCCTCTTGAATTCCCAATTGATGATACCCAACATGAAGATCAATCTTTAAAAAGATTTTAGCACCATGCATTTGATTAAAAATATCATCAATGTGAGGAAAATAATACATGTTCTTAATTATTCTTTTGTTAAACATGTGGTATTCAATGCATAGATAAAGGGTTTTGTCCTTATTGATAAAAACCATAGGTGCACCCCATGGTAAAACACTTGGTCAAATTAATCCTTTGGCCAACATCTCTTGAAGTTATGCCTTTAACTTATTCAACTTGGTTTTTTTCATCCTATAGGGGTCTTAGATTATGGTTATGAACTTGGAATGATATCAATATTGAAATCAAATTTGATTTTGAAAGTTAAATCTGGTAAATATTCATTAAAAACATCTTAAAACTCTTACATAAAAAGATAATCTTTCAAAGTAGATTTCTTAACTTCACTAATTTCATCCATTTCTAATAGGAATGCTTGACATCACTTATGTTAAGCCATCTTAAACTAGATCTCTAAGATTTTCTTAAGTTTTAACTCCCTCTAATTCCATTAGATTTGGATTTGATTTCCAAAAGCATCCAAACACATGACCTTTCTAAGGAAACAGTCATGTTTGGCTTTGTGCCTAGAGATCCAATTCATTCCTAAGATCACATCATATGACCCTAGTAGTGTTGTATAAAGATAAAAAACTATGGTGAATTATAACAATTTGATTTTAACATCAATAGGATATCTATGAACCTTGACTGTAGACTCATTATTGTACTACACTGACCAAACATTTTCCATAAAACAAGCTTTCCTAGATTAGTTAATTAACATTCTAAGAGAGATAAAACATTCAGTAGCTCATGTATCTATAAAAATAGTAATAGGATACCCAAATAAAATTATTGATACTATGATGGGAGAGGCTTAGAATTTTTCTTGATGATTATCCACTACTACATGAATATGTTATTGAAAGGTTCCCTACTGTGATGTATAAGTGGATGTATTCTTATTTCTACCATGTATATTTTATTAAGGAAAATACTTGGCATAATGATCTCCTCCATAATTAAAACATCTTCCAGGTGGTCCCTTTCTCTTATCCTAATTAACAACCTTGAATCCTTACTTGAAATAACCTCCTAATTTACTATTCCCTAAAGCATTACTAAATATTACATTCAGACTGTTGAACCAGTTCTTAGAATTCCCATTCCATTTCTAGTTCTTCTTTTTGAAGGGTATCTTTGAACTATCAAAAGTATTTTTAAACTTTTCTCTGATCTCTTCTCATGATTTTAGCTTATGCTCTTACTTTCATACTTTCTCAAAGACTTGATCTATGGCATATGATCTATGCACATCCAATTCACACCCAATTGGGGTTTTAATCCCACAATGAACTTACTAATCTAGAAATGCTCATAATTTTGGTACTATATAACATACTTCAATATATTTGAGAACTAATCCCAGTATTCATTCATTGATAAATCTCCTTGATTTAGATTCTATAAATTTATCAATTTTTAATCAAAATAGAGCTAAGGTAACCACCATGATCTGAAAAAGGTCAAAAATTGCTCCCATGTGGTGGTAGTAAAATCAAGGTTCATCTCAAACTTATTGTTATCCCACCAAGTTATCATTTCACTAGCTAATTGGTAAGCTCCCCACACAACCTTAGTCACCTTAGATTAAATTTAAAATTTGAAATACTTTTCCATTTGTATGAGCTAATATTTAACTCCATCACCCAAAACCATACCATCAAACTTGGGTGGGTTCACTTTTTTCATGTCACATGCAAGCTCTAAAACTACTTAAGCTTTATCTATTTGTTGAACTTCCTTGTGCCCCTGTTCTTGAGGCACTTCTTGTTCTTTAGGTTGTTCCTTTGAAACTTCTTATTCCTCTTCCTCCTCAAGTCCATGAAATTATCTCTATAGAAATGCTATTTTATATCTAATATCATTCATGATAGTGAGTATCTGATCAAGTTTTATATTTTGTTCTATTACTAGTTGATTAAGATCAACTTGAGGGTTTACATTTGAAGTTACCTCACCAACCGATTTACCTCATGCCATTCTCCTCACTATAAATTAGGATAATATATTTATGTTAGTGGATGCATTAGGTCCAAGAATTAAACCTTCACTTTGATACCATATTGTTACGACCCCACTGGGTTAACTAAAAGACACATATGTTTTTTAATCACATATATTACTTATAAAATAATCTATAAATATCTAAATAATCATTGTTTGACTACTAAATGTATCTAAGCAATAAATTCAATGATATATTAACCCACTGGATAATAAATCAATCCATCTAGTTTAAAAAAATATAATCATATTTCCAATTGAATATCTCTTAAATAAATTATAGCAGAAAGAATCAAGTATAACACATAGTAATATAATCCACATTTTAGCCATATATAAGCTTACAATCACCGTTCTTATAAGTTTAGAATAATTTAAAAATTACACATCCACTATTGTGTTGAATATACATTAATAATATTATAAAATATGCTACATTTTAGTACAAAGCCAAATATAACTAATGCAATCTATATAATAGTACAAATGAACTTCTTAAATAGCTCCATGATCTATAAACATAGCTTGAGTATAATACCAAAGATTGAATCATCTAATAAAAGGATATCATAATCCAAGTGATTTACCTATAACCATAGACCAGTGATCTTTTACACACCTCCCCAATGGGAGTGTCATTACCCTTAAAAAAGGGGAAGATAAGAATAGTAAAAATATCAAAAAATCAATTGGAACCCATGTGTCTACTATCACCATTACATGCAACATTTAAATAGACCATGGAATCCAATCCTCTATCTAAATGATATCATCACACACATGTAAAATATAAGTTCATTAAAATTATAATGTTTCATTTATGACATTACTTTGGCCAAATTTTTCATTATAGAAATCAAATCTAAAAAGTCGAGTAAATTCCACTCACACACAACTCTCTACTACTAAACCATGACTATCACATGATATTAGGGGATATGTATATGATTTAACCACAAGCATACTCATATAACTATCTCATGTTATTCAAATATAGTCTATTAATTCTCATATTGAGATTCAAATTAGAATAATACAAACTTCAACGAATACTCAATCTAAAAAGCATTATATGATACAAGAAAACATCATCAATAATCCCAGTCTTCCCATTCATTTATTCACCAAGTGACAACATAGATTTATCAAAATAACTACATTCCAAATAAGATATGTATAGTAGACTAGAACAAGAATCAATTCATTCTAAGTCACTTTTATAAATATATCTTCCACTCATAACTCCTATGTATATATGTCTGATAATAGAATTTAGTCAACACTATAACTCCTAAAATAACTCAAAATTATATTTAAGTTTATAACTTCCTTTATACAATGCTTCCCTTACTTATTCCTTCAAGATCAATTATATAAGATAATATCCTCATTAATAGTTTACAGTCTTATAATATTACATAAACTAGATCTACCTTATGGATCATGTGGGAGTAAGACACATTACAAAACTCTACATTATCTAATAATGTGCATATATACAATATATTTACTTGTTCATCAAATTAATTATACTGGTTGACTATTAAGTTTATTTATAAACAATCTTCTTGTAACTCAAACTCATAATTTTTTTTCCATTATAACCTTCACCCCATTACTACCTAGACAAAGTAGACAAGTTTGTACTTGAATTTAATACTTTCATCTATATGAAAGAATGAACTCTCTATATTCTTACATAAAATTATATGTATTCT
Organism: Torreya grandis; assembly: GCA_037957365.1. Lineage (NCBI taxonomy): Eukaryota > Viridiplantae > Streptophyta > Pinopsida > Cupressales > Taxaceae > Torreya > Torreya grandis. The sequence goes on from JARHVA010002627.1 coordinate 741,639, forward strand.
TATATTCTATTATACATATATTCTAACTAAATATTTAAGTATATACATATTTTCAAACTTCCTTATGCTAAAAGTTACTATACAGGTCCACCAACATTCACTAAACTTTTAATTGTTAATGATCAAAAGGAAATGAACAAAGGCATATGTTCAAAAGTCTCAATATTAAAAGACTAAATTTTATCACACACATAGTTGAGTGTGCTCAACATAATTTGAATACACACACACACACACACACACACACACACACACACACACACAGTGTGTGTGTGTGTGTGTGTGTGTGTGTGTGTGTGTGTGTGTGTATGTATGTATACATACATACATACATACATACATATACATATACATATATATATATATATATATATATATATATATATATATATATATATTCAAATTATGTTGAACACACTCAAATTATATATATTTTGTGTTTACATTCCAACATTACCTCATGCAATTTACGGCATGGTATATAGGTATACGTGTTTAGTGTTAATGTTACATAATTTGTTTTAACCAAAATTATAGACCTGGTTATATATTCACCATGGATTTACTCATATAATGAATCCATGTCCAGATATTATATTTACTCATTTGAGCATATATGTATATGTATGATATATAAATAAATATAAATGGTTTGCGCACGCACGCACACACACACACACACACACACACACACACACACACACACACACACACACACACACACACACACACACACACACACACACACACACACACACACACACACACACACACACACACACACACATACAACAAGTATTCTTATAAATTTTATACATCATGACAAATTGAACCTATAACCAAGGTCATTTCAAATTAAGTGAACAAACATCCAAGTCTATATATTGGTTACAAAACTCAAATTCAAAATCAAGACCTACAACTATATAATTATTTACAAGCTTGGTAACATATTTGCATATGGTCATAGTGAGAGTATGTATATTCATAAAAATATTTAGAAATATTAACTAGACACAACCCTAATTTCAAAAAAATGTACTCATAATTTAAATCCTTTTTTATTCATTTCAAAATCACTTTAACAACCAATTTATACAAGTGTACAAGGATTGTAATTGTTCAAACTAAATCCATTAATTGGTAATAAATCGATGGAATTGAAGAGGGAGAAATAGATATCATTCAAATCAATGCCTTAATAGTCAATAACAAATCTCAAAAATCAACATAGGTCAGATATTTATTATATGTGGCTCGACCCTTAGCTCTATAGGCATGAGGATGGAATTGAGTTCCATCCTTAGGTCTATAGACCTATTACACTAGGGTTTAGAGTAATAGTTTTTACTAAAACATATCATATCACACAATCAATGAATTTCATAAAACCTAAAATAAAAATCACTTTATTTTTCCTTTTTCTTACTATTTAAACCTATTAATAAATAAATAAATCAAAACTAAATTAAAATGGGTTATGTCATTTAATAGGTGAAATTATAGATCCTCTTTTCACCCAAAATTTTGATCTTTAGTATCCTTCTCTATCGTGTCACTTTTACTTCCATTCTTTCTCTTTCCTATCCCTTTTCCATTTCCCATGCACATCCTGCATGACCTTAAAGATATCTTTCTATTCTACTAGTTTGACATGTCTCGCTTCAATTCATAAATGTTCAACTTATTCATTCTTGGAGTTAGCTCATAGTTTCTCCTCCATACACTTTCATGGAGACTAAACGAAACCCTCATATCCTCTAAATTCCAAGGCAATGCCCATGATAATTGTCGTAACAAAACAAAACTAATATTTCATTTAACTTTTTTACTTTGAAGTGTATGACTATGCTAAAACATAATAATATTAAATTATAAAATTCCCAAAACAACATAATTTTATTAACTTGAAGCTACGTAAGATGCCATTGGTTATAACAACCAACTCTATATCAAAATTTTGGATTTTATTAAAACCAATTTTATTTGGGGCATTTTACCTTATTTTGACCCCTATGAATTATCATCAATATGGGGTAAATGATAACCAAATCAAGATAGTCAAGTAATTTGTATAAACACAATATTTTTAAATTTTATCAATTATAGATGCTTTCTCTCTTTTAAGAACCCATCAAGAATCAATCTCTCTAAGTGCATGCCTTAAATGGTTCATTTTGAAAGGGATGGGAAGACCATTGGTGCTTTTAAATATTGTTTTCCTCTATACCACCATTTAAAACCAACACAAACCTCTCCTATACATTTACCTAAGCTTTTGACACCTCGCTTACACACTAATAAAAGAAATTCACCACCTCAAATAACCCCTACCTTTGCTAAAATCTCTTTTTTTAATTTACCAAACAAAGTCACAAGGACTAACCCTATTATTAAAAATGAACATGTTACGGGATTAGGTCAGCTTAATTGACCTAGTCTAGGACCTAATTACTTTATTTATTTAAGAACTAGGTTGACTAGGTGACTATGTCAAATAAAACTTTGAAAGGGTTTAGGGTTAGATTCAACTATATAAACACATCCTTTTCACCATTTCATTAGAGAGGTAGAGATAATCATTCATTTGTACTTCTTTACAATCTACTCTTCAACAATTCTACTTGAGGAGACATTTCTTAGGGTTTACACTTGGAAATAAGAATCTTATCTTGTGGAAAACTCTTGGATGCATAAGGGAAGTCATATAGCCTAGATTTGGCCTATCTTTGTGATCCTTACAAACCAAAACAACCTCTTACAAATCACCATTTTCCAAGGGAGAGATTAAGCCTCAATGGGTTCATCTTCAAGGTAAGTATTTCTAACTCTTACTCCTATATTTTGGTAGATAGAAGTAGCATAAGTAATAGATTTTAAATGTATTTATCTTTCAATGCATTAGGATTATATCTATATTGAATTTATTAGAGTTATTATTTATATATTTACTTGTATATTTATTATCCTCATTTGTACCACATGATTTGGTGAGCACTAGATTAGATTTAATTTACTTTGTCATTTAATTTGATAAGAAAGCATAGGACCTAGGTAGGGTTATTTTGTCGTATTGCATGAATAGAGGAGTTGGAACCCTCTTTAGTGATATTTTATGGTAAGAGACCTCTTAGTTAAGTCTAGTAGATCCATATTGATCATGACCCTGATTGTCTAAATGTACCAAAAAGCAGAAGGGCTAGTATGATTTATCTTCTTTGATTTAGGATTGATTTGTAGATCAACTTCAATTTCCATTATACATATTCTAGTGAACCCAATGTGAACTAACCCTTGTAGGTTTTCTTTCATGACTTCATTTATTATCATTTTTTATTTATTTCATTTTTACATCACTATATCTAATCTATCAACTCAGTCTAACTTTATATGTGAAATTTTAACACTGATGCAGAGTCATATTGCATACTTTGCCTAAACAAGCTCTGATATCTACAAATAATAATTATGTAATGAAATTCTCCATTCTTACTTATTTGGAAACTCTCTATATGTTTGAAATTATTTTCTTGAAAAACTACACTCTCAAATATTCTTTGCATTCTCTCATTCTTCCTTTGTATCCACTATACATCTATATTCCTTCATTTTTAACTCTCAAGACTCTCTCTCTATCTCTCTTGCTACCTCCCACTAACTTCACTAGTTCAAGGATTCATTAGGTCAAAACCTCTCTTTGATTAATCTAGGTCGTAAGTGTATATCCTTTGTCATAGTTTGAATCTATATGGATTCAAAAAATTATCTCAATATATATCATACCCTTGTACAATCTCAAGAGTCTGCTTTACTACTCAATCCTTCAACCACTCTATCAACTTAGTAGCCTTTTTTATGGTTTTCCTACTTGTACAGATTATCACTATTTAATATTGACATAACATCACTAGATTAGATCACACTTTATCATCCTCTATAACTTCATGAAATTTCACACCCTAAATCATTGCCTAGTTACTCTTTCTAGCCTCTTATTCCTTACAAATTAGCCCTATTTTACCCTATCAAAAACATAGTCCATTATTTACACATGTACAATGTTTTTACATGCTTGAAACCTTCATAATACATTTCACCATGTTTAAATATTTCTTACTACTAGGTTTTATATCATTTCATTGGTTTATTTGCTAGATATTCCATTTCTAGTCTTATAACCCTAATCTAGGGTTTTTTACAACTGTATTAGCTTGAGAGGGCTCAAAACTGGTTTAATGAATTTATACTAAGTTTTAAATGTCCTAAATACTTGAATAAGCTTTTTATAACATGCCACTACCTTTTACAAACTTGAACTTCTCTTGATTCCTTTTCAAACATGTTCTAATCATAGATTTTGCAAAGTTCTAGGAATAAAGTCTGATTGTAACAAAGGAAATCCAAGTGTTTCAAAATATGATTATTTACCAAAAGGTCTAGGAACATTCCACTTGGGTACTTATTTATCACCTTGTCAATTAATATTTTCTTTATCCCACAAAACACTTCAATTCCTTCACCTTTCAATCTTTCAACTAGTTCATTGACACATTCAGTCTATGTATTAAAAAAATAGAGTTTTAAAACCATTATATCTCCTAAAGTTTCAATCACTTTTCTATAAGATTTTGATCCCTCCTTGATGAATTTATATGTTCTCTTTATACTAGGATAGAATCCATCTAACATCTTGATCAACCATTCAATTTAAATAACTTGATTGAGTATTGAATACAAAGTTTACATAGAACTATTTTTCACTCTAGTTACTTTATAGATTAAAACACAAAGATACATATATGAATAAAAAATTCCAAGATTACATTGATAAATTTTTACTATGAAATCACCTTGCATTATATTTGACTTGCTTGACAGGTTTTTTTGAACATTAGTTTTGCAAACTCCATGCATTATATTGACAATCCTATAAACACTTTCTTGAAAACATTCAAACACTATTTTTCCAAAACTTTAAGGCTTGAATCACACTTCATTACAATTATAAACAACATTTATATAAATATACTGAGACATATAAACTCTAAACATACTACTTTTATTAATTCTCCTTTATACATTGCCATTAAGAATAGGGTACAGAGCTATTTCCCTTTACTTGCTCTTCCTCTCCTTTATACCTTTACTTATCTTAACTCCAAAACTAACTCCCTAACTTATACTAACATCCTATCTACCTAACTTGGATTCTATTCTATGAGACTATAATCTATATCAAACCAAAAACTCATTGCATATACAAGAAACTACCTCTTTTTCATAACCAACTCATTAACAACCACCCTCAAAGAGGGTTTACAATAATTATTCTTGGTTTATGCTTTCTCATGTACACAATTGACCTCCTTATATATAGATAGATTCACATAGGATCCTATGACAACATTTACTTACCATGACTTTCTAGATAGCACACCAAAATGCCTCTAAACATACTCAACTTCAAATTTTTAGATGCCCAATTTGGAAGGAAAATGCTAATAGGCCACTTAGACACACTATATGACTCTTCTATAAGCTTAAATTCCTTCTAAGGCATGTTTTAAGACTAATGACACCTACTCATGATCAAATTTAAATCATTTCTTGATGCCCCTGCATCATAATCCTAGGGGAGAAAGAAATTGGATTCTAAATGAACTGATGTTGCTTTTTTCCTTATCTTCTAGTTTAGGTTCCTTGGATCATCTTTATCTTTTTCTGCTCCATCATACTTTTTTTTCTCCTCTTCGCTCTTATGCTTACCTATATCAAAGAATATTCTCCTTCCTTTATTTCCCTTCTTGTTTGTATCAACATGCACTTGATGTGCACTCTCTCTTGCTTCTATACTTCTATCATATGGGCTATAGATGACCCAATAAACTGTTGCACCTATACTTTTACCTTCACTTGTCATCACCTACATTCTTTCAACAAAAATATTGGAAATGTTATTCTTAGCTACTTTAAGCTATTTTACTATTGCTAACAATCCTTTTTCTTCATGTTCTTTGTCCTCATTCACAAGCTTCTTAACTATTGTAACTTATTCTTTCCCTTTCCTTTCTCTCACTTCACCATTCAATGCTTCCTCTAAGGCTACCATCTCCTTCTCTAACTGGTCAACATTCACATAAACAAACTTGTATCTAGTTTTCATACCTTCTTCATAGCATTGTACCTCTTGTTCTAAGCCTTTAATGAGGCTTTCAAGATGATCTATTCCTTTGTTCTTCTCAACACCTAGCTAAATGCCACTATCTACTTATTTTTCACTCAAATTCAACTTATTCTCTTCAAGGTACTACTCATCCATTTGCTCACTTGGGTTCTCTCTCATCCAAAACCTTTACATCTCCTTCTTGAGTTATTTGTATAATAGTTTCTTTTGATTTATTTACTCTCTCATTGCTTTCAGCTACTTGTTGAGGTTAACATACCCCCATTTCTAAAAAATGAAGACTCTTGTTCATTTTTATAAATTGTGCTATAAATTGACATTCAAACTGATAAAAATTCACTATTGAATAGCATGTTTTGCTTTAGCTTTCACTAGAATGTTAGCTCATAAAATTTCTTTGACTCTATTTGATGTTGATAAGATTTGCTTCATATGTTTCCATGTTACAAGTTTAATAAATCCTAATTAAGATAAGAAAATATTCATTGTTTAAGATTTAATGATCAATTTAACCCTTTTGATAAATTTTGGTCCCTAATAGATTAATTGAATCTAACTTTAATCATGTTAAAAAAACTTAGTCTAAATGTTTTAGCCTAAGATCCTATTAAGATAGATTCATATTTTTTCACAGGGACATTTTATTTACATTTTTGACCTATTTTAATTTTAACCTAAGTCTCAAATGAGTTTATTAATTTATTGACACCTTAATCTAAAAATTATATAAAGTCTATTATATGTCCCTAGCTTTATTCTATTAATTTTATTATTCATAGTTATGAATGGAATATGAGGATGCCAAATGGAAAATAATCAGATGATCAGAATGAAGATCAACAGTGTACAGATGATTTCCTAAGTCAATAAGTTAAGGACCCTAAGAAGCAATGCAAGAGTGACAAGTGTCACAATCTTGGTGAATTAGAGGGAGATCGACAAAATGTGGATGCAAACCAAAGTCAATAATTCAAGGTCAAAGATCAATGGAGTGTATTCATTCTTAAAAAATAAAATCTACAATGAGAACAAATTCAAAATGTCAAGGACCCTAAAAATTAATGCAAGAGTGACAAGTGTCATAATCATAAATAACTAGATACAAATAAATTGTTCATGTTCAATTAGATGTACAAATAATAGATCAATGATCTACATTTGATCATGCATTCAACATATCAATGAAGCACATTTAATCCCTCAGATCAAGATCAATGACATGCATCTAATCATGCAAAAGAAGATTGATGACAAGTATTAAGTCAAGGATTCAAAGAACCTAGATCTAATGTGATACAACCATGTGGTGTAAGAGCATTCAAGTGATGGGGATGGTCTATAAATTATATAGAAAGCACATAATTATGCCAAGTGACATAATCTCATAAGCTCAAATCAAATATCAATGGTTGTGGTGAAATTTAAGGCTAGAAGACTCTTGAAGAGATCAATGATGTGCATTTGATTGATATTCAAGATTCCACAAGATGATGACATGTGTCGAAGTGACAATGATCACAATTTAAAAAATAAATTAACAACATGATAAGGTGATGCCACATAGACATATATGTCATATTAGGAGATTTTGTGGACCCAAGCATGTGAAAGGTATAAATGTATGATCCAAATGCAATCAAAGTCACTAAAGCTCATATTTCAAACTTGCTTAACACCATTAAAGCTCTGTGTAAACCTCCAAAAAATCCCTTAAACATATGAAAATCCCTAAATTATTTTTGGATTCATTGTGTTGAGATGAGAGAGTTGGATTATCATCTATAAAAGCATAATTCAATTAAAATTATAGTAATGGCAATACATGGACATGTTTCAAAGCAAATAGTTAAATTATATTTGTCTTTAGATGTAGAGCGTCAAATTTTCAAGGACACAGAGTTTGTAATTGATTCATTGAATACAAGGGATAACAATTGATCTAAATTATTCTAGATAATTGAGAACTAGGGATTTATAACCAAATAAGAAGAGAAGATCCTCTTGATGAAGATATTATATGATGATATTGTGGCAATCTAGATGGCAGGACTACATTATGCTACTACTAAACTAGAGGTAGTTCATTGTATTGATGTTCTTGGTCCAATTTTTTAAGAGACTAGAATTTACAAGGGTATGTTAATTCATGATCATAGCTTAATTAAAATTCAATATATCTCTCCTATTGTATTTGAGTCCTATTACAAATTGCCTAAACCATAGATAGACCTAACCTCCATTAATTCATGGGCTAAGAAGCACAACATGATGGACATTTTGGAAAAATGGTTATAAGTAGGTAACCAAGTCATTATAGATCATAAAATAACATACCTATAAGCCAATTTAGAACTAGATTTATAATGGTCATGAAAATGCTAAAAAAAATTATGGGTGTGTGCATATTGCTTATGTTGATCCAATGTGGGTCCCTATGGTATAATTCATCATTGAATAAGTGTTGGTTCTTCTATTAGGTGAAATTATTAGTATCTCCTTAAGCAGACAAATATATGCAATAATTAATAAGAAGAGGACTAAGATTTACATGATTTCAAATTTATTGGATGCCTTATATGCAACCACCAAGATCCCAAATCAAAGAGAATGGTCTCCAAATGGCACCTAGACCGTATCCCAGTACTATTCAAAGTTGCACATCTATAAGTATAGAGACCACATCTAGTTTTTTATGACCATGTTTACCCTACATTGAGTGAAGACATTAGTGTTATTCCTATGATGAAAGTAAGCCCTCTAATAAAGAATTCTATTGAAGCAATAGGAGACATATGGATTTATATTGATTGCACAGTCATAAGAATTGAAGGAACTCAAATAGTCCCTCTCAAATTACCAATTCATGTACTTGACAAATTAGAAAAACAAGAGGTGGCATTTCAATTATTTAATGGGATTGATGGAATTTGTAAGACCAAGAGAAAGGGACCTCTACACAGCTTTTCTATGACAATTGGTAAAACTATTTTTAGGTAGTGGGATCATATTAAGGTTGCTTCAAATCATAGGTTGTCTTTCAACCTATATATTGATGATCATAGGCAATGGGATCCATATGGAAAGGTAAATGAACATTTGAGGATCAAGGGTATTTTGACTGTAACATATGAACATGAACCTAGTTCATTTAAATTCATATACACTAAAGCATCCTCAAGTTATGAACTTTCTAGGAGATTAAAGGAATACAAAATAAAACCTAAGTCCAATTTGAATAGGGATCAAAAAATGAAATATAGATGGTAATTAGACCCAAATTAGTATCATTTGATCAATGTTGGTTTTTTAAGCTTCCCATAATAGAAATACAAATAGAACATAGATCAGAAGAGAAAAGACCAGATGAAATTGCTTCAAATTCATCATCCTTTGAATCTTCCAAGATAACAAGACAAGATTTAACTTAATAATATATTCATATGATAGCATTGGATCCCAATGAATCTATTGATGATGCACTTAGAATGTTATCTATAATATATAAGTTAGATTTAGATGCATATGAGAAGGTTGAATAAGTCAAACAAGATAATGGAAAGTCATTGGACTTGATGGTTATTAACACTCCTAAGAGGAAAGATAAGAATGCCATTGTCTCAAAAGCTAAAAAACCTAAAGTGACTATAAAACCACCTTTGAAGAATGTCAATATATTCAATGAAGATAATATAATATATGGTACACATATTCATGAATGGTTCATTTATGAACTAAGGTTATAAAAGCTACCTACTTATCATCTTTGGCCTTTAGTCAAAGCTACTAACATTCTTATGTAATAAGAGTTAAAACCATGGATCCTTGCCTTGCAAGAGGAAGAAGCAAAGAGATTTACTACTCCAATTCAGTCAATTAACATACAAATAGGGATGATAAGTAAACAAATGAGTCAATACTCAGTTTGGGTCATATTTGATCCAAATATAATTGGGTTGCAAAGAGTGACCCAGACAATAGTCATGGAGGGTGGTGAAGACATTATATTTCAAAACATGGAGCCTTTGACCCATTTGACTTAGAAAAAAGGAAAGAGGCCAGGTGAGGATCAAATATTTAAAGAAGACGTCTTAGATTTGGTATAGTCTTAGTCAAAAATGTTGCAAGCTATTATCAAAGGGATAAGGCAAGAAAATAAGACCCTGGAAGAATAGTCTATCCTATTTATTCTAGGGAAAATTATCACTATCTTTGAAGATACTATATATGACACATTTAGCTCTTTAAAGTCAATAAGGTATAATTAAGATATGGTGAGCAAATAGAGCACTATGGCTATAAACCAACTGAATCAATGGTAGGGTTCATACAATAAGGTAAATGAATTAATCAACATATTGATAGAAGATTAGATTCCTAGGTTTAAAATATTTAACCTAGATCATTTAAATATGGCTATGGTAATCTTGATATAAAATATCAAATATTTGAACAAATGTTCCAAGGGAATGGAAGGTCTTTCTAAAGATTTCAAGCAATTGGAAAACTGGATGGTGCATATACTAGGGATATTGATCAAGGACCCAAATACCCTTAGTCCCATTATCTTGATAATAGATAAGGAATTCCAACATAGGGCTACTCAATTCATGCAAGAGGTAAAGAATAAAAGCTAGGGCAAAATAGGGGTAGATAATAAAAAAATATTGGACGTGATGTTATCTTTAGAGGAGAAGATAGACGATGTTAATAGCATTAAAGAGGCCAAAATAAGGCTGATAAGGACTTTAAAGAATTGGAAAGGAAATAAGCATAAGAATTCATGTAACTAATTATTAACCTTAGGTTAATTGGTAAGTAACATGACAAAGCAATGAAGATCCTGGAGCAAAAGAAACAAGAAGCATCTCAAAGTCAATTATGTTGAATTAGAATATTCATTTGTATAGGAACATGTACATCATTTGAAAAAGGAAAATTCCATTTTGTAAAATCATGTGTAATTTGTAATGCACATTACTTATAGGTTAGTCCACTTGTAAAGGGTCTAATTCTAGAATGTTGTAGAAGGACAACTATCCTTGACACTTGAGTAATTATTATTTGATAGTGATTAACCGACATACCTCAAGGTCTTCTATAAGAGGGGGTATTATCATTTGTAAGAGGAGGAAGTTTTTTATATAATTTTTTATTGTAAATATGGAGTAATTAATGCAAGCAAGGGAATTGAGCAAAGATTGTCTCATATGTGTTTGTGTGATTGTTATCATGGCTGCTTCCTCAAGTATCTGGTTTGATGTTTAGATTTAAATTATTTTTTAGATTATAGATGTGCACATGTTAATGCAGATTTGTCAATTTTAGATTATGCTAGGTTGATTGAAATATTTTAGATTCATTTCATTTTCTTTGATTTTATTGAAAATGTGCTTATGTAATTTTCCTTTGGAAGTAAATCCTTAAATTAAATCTAGTTTTTTATTTGCATTGTTTCAACTATCCTTAGACATTTTCCTGGTATATGATATGATCTATGATTTTGGATATTTCATGTCATATATTAGTTTGAGTGCATGTCTTTCATTAAATTAATCTATATCATAATGTTTGGACTAAAGATCAACGATATTCACCTTCTTTCTTCCCTACCCTTTCTATTTTCTCTTTCTTTTGATCTATTCATTATAGTTTAGTTTTTTTGTAAATATTCATGCTATATTAAGTTTTAGGCTTTAGGTTTTGATCATAATTCACTATACTTAGTTAAAATTACTTTCACCTTTTTAAAAATGAGCTTCAAGACCATGGTTTCTCCTAACAACCACTTGCATTTCATTTTGTGAATAGTTATATAGCTTGGCCACTACTTTACCACAAATATTAGGAATATCAAAACTAGTAACTCATGCAATGGATTCTTTGAATCCTTAAATGAGAAGTGTTTATTATCACTATGTAAACCCTGTGATACACTTTTAGGCATTAATAGGCAATTTCATTGGTGCTAGAAGGAGGGATTTAAGCTAAAGCTTTGTGAATTTGAAATATCTTAGCTAATTTTATTGAATTTTGTTCAAAGATTAGTTGATTATTTATATAATTATATTTTTATTATCTTAATTATGTAAAGATAACTGATATTCATTGTTTTAAACTAGTCTTTAGGCTTATTTAGCTAAAGATAGTTATTATTGTAAGATTTATGAGAAATTGTTGTAAAGGTAGTTTAAGCTTTGTAAATCTGACATGTTTTGAGGTTAGTGATAGTATTTTTTTTCAAATATTGGTTGATTATTTATAAATTTAGGCTTATTTGAACTTAAAAGTGTAAAGATCACTCATAATCACAATTTTGAAGGTATATTTAAGCTAATTTAGTTGAAGATAATTGTTATTTGAAATAATTATGTGAATTTTTCAAAATTTTCTTAATGTATAAATTTTATCATTATTCATTACAAAGATAAGGTTTATACATTATATTTTAAACATGATTCAAATTTTACAAGATGGAATTGCCAAGAATAAGGACTAGGTCAAGGTCTAAGACAATGTTACCTCTTCTTCCTTTGGATATTCATAGGAAAACAAGAGTAGATAAAGGTAACAATAAAATTTCTAAATCTCAACCTACTTCACCTATTCATGTTACTCATGCATTCAATCCTTATCAAGGTATGGCTTGGCTGGTTGGATCTTCTATCAATATGCCTAGTTAAGTACATGACTTGATAAGAAACCCTAAGAAATATTTTCCTTATTTTAGTCCTATAGGTGTTGTGACTACTAAAGAACATATCAAGTCCTTTAAGGCCACCTTAAGATTATTAAATGTTATTTATGAAGATGTTTCTTGTAGATTATTTCCTTTTAATTTTAGAGATGAAACATATGATTGGTTCCTTAACCTTCCTAATAATTACATTACCAGTTGGAATGATTTTAATAATTATTTCATTGATCAATTTGGAAAATTCATTAGTCCTTGTGTCTTTTATCAACAATTCATTACAACAAAGAGAGATTCAAATGAAACCATTAGAACCCTAAGATCAATTATCATATACTATTCCTAAAATTAATCCTAATTTCCATACATTAGATGTCATTCCAAATCCTAATTAGAACATGCCTAATTTGAATCAAAATAGAGTTTTAAACCAATTGCCTTTGAGTCATGCTCATTCTAGTCAAAATTTGGGATTCCTAAATAACACTGCATGTGGATCTCATCCACAAAATCAAATATCTATGGTGCCAATAGCTAGTATTAGTAATCAAGTCCACAATTCAAAGACACCTAATAATGAAAATGACTCCATATTAAAAATGGTTAAAAAACTAAGCACTAATTTTCTTCAGTTATAAAGATAAGTAGGTAATACTGGAGAAAGTTCCAAAAGAAATTATTCTTATCAGAGTTTCAAAAACCTACAAATAGGTTTAATAGAAACAATAGTAATAACAATAAAAATGGGTCATATACTAATAAAAATATTCCTAACATGAACATTTGTGATGTAGTTTTAGCTGATTATTACATAGTTCATAATACTTCAAAGCATGGTGAATTAGATTGTATAGAATTTTGTAATGCTTTTGAAGCTTTTCAAGATGAATTAAATACATTTTAAGTTATTCCTAACAAGGATAATTTTGTAAGTACATTTGGTTCTTCAAAGTCATCTAAATCTTCTGACACAACTCTTATGGTGGAAACCTTTGACTTTCCATTCTAAGATGAGAATGAACCTAAAGATACTCTAGAGGAGATTCATGCTTTTTAATAGCATCTAAATAAGACTTATCCATTTAGGAATAGATAATAAAGGAACCATTGACTAGTTCAACTCCACCAAAAAACTTTGATACTCCCCTTGATCCTAAAGCAAATAACAATCCAAAACATCTAAAGGGAAGTAACTCTATAAATAATGTTGATTCATCTAGTTATTCTATTAGGAGTGGATACAATATAATAGAGGATATGAATAAAATTTAAGCTAATATCACTTTACATGAATTGACTCAAATCACTAAATAAAAAGACTTACTGTTAAAATCTCTAAGCAAAAAAACTAGTAAATCACAAAAGGCTACAAATGCTAATGTAGTGAGTAGAGGTTCTACCTTTATTATTAAAAATTAGAGTTATTGGTAAAAAATTGCATAATTATTTGTTAGATTCATGTGACTCTATAAATATCATGACAAAATCTATATGTGAAAAGCTTGGTTTAACTATAATTAAGTCTAGTAGAATAGTAACTCAATTAGACAAATCAAGAGTTAAAGTGATTGGTGAATTATTAAATGTGCATATACATCTTGCTTTAGAGCCAAAGGTGTAACAATTCATTGATATTCAAGTTTTGGACATTCTAGATGCTTATGGTATGCTTCTTATTAGGGATTAGACTAAATATTTAAATGGATACATGTCAACTAATTATTCTCACATGTGACTACCATGGAGGGGAGTTCCTAATCAAATTTGGATTAAAAGGGAACCAAAGATAAAGCACATGATTACTAAATATAATGTAGTTAATGAAAAGGTTAACATGGTTAATAATGATTTAGGAGTATATAATCTTGACACTCCTTAGGAATGTGACCCTAAATATTCTCATGCAATGCCTGGAATTTGGAAATTGTATGTTGATGGTGCTAGATGCAAATTTGGATCTAGAGTAGGAGTAGTATTAATCAATCCCATTGGGAAAGAATATGTTGATTCTTACAAACTTTAGTTTCATTGAACTAATAATTTGATAGAGTATGAATTATTAATATTAGGATTACAAGTTGTTATTAAACATAAGGGTAAATAACTACTGGTGTATGGTGATTCTAAACTAGTAGTTAATCAGGTTAAGAGCAAGTACCAATGCAAATTATCATATATGAAGAAATATAAGTTTAGAGTATGGGACTTGATTGAGTATATTAATGATTTCAAAATTGTATCAATCCCTAGAGAAGAGAACCAGTTTGTTGATGAACTAGCTTCAATTGTAACTAACTTTATGCCAAACCAAGATTCTCAAAGGATGAATGTTAAATTAATCCAAGTATTTAATGATGATCAAAAAATTAATGAGTTCATAAAAAAATTAGGAGTATTAAATTCTCATATCATTGATGAGGTCAATGAGAATTATCTTGATGAAGGTAAAATTGATGACAATATAATATAATTAAATGACAACAAGATTCCTAAAAGAATGATTGCCTTAGAAAGACTGTTTGATCAAGACAAGCTAGCTGAAACTATTAATGTTCCCAAAGTGAGTGGGAAAGATTATAATGTAGTTGACCTAGTAAATCAAGGTTAACCTTAGCTAGTAAACATTGGTAAAATATGCACAAATGAAGAGTCTTAAAAAGCTAAAGAATTATTGACCAAGTACAAGGATGTCATTGCATGGTCCTATGAAGACTTGAAGATCTTTGATCCTAAAGTCATTACCCATACCATTTCATTAAAAGAAGTTTGTAAACCTTTTAAACAAAATCAAAGACCCATCATTCCTATTTTAGAACCATTAATTTGTAAAGAGGTCATGAAACTATTAGATGCAAAAATAGTTTTTCCAATTAGACATTCTACCTTGGTAGTTAATTTAGTACCAGTTAGAAAGAAAAATGGATAGATTAGATTATGCATAGACTTAAAAAATTTGAATAGATCTTCTGAAAAGGATAATTATCCTTTACCATCCCTTGACTAGGTGATTCTAATTGTTAATGGTTTTGCCATGATGTATTTCTTAGGTGGTTTTTCAAGATATAATCAAGTACTTGTTAACAAGGAAGATAGAATGAAGATTTAATTTATAACAAAGTGGGGCACTTTTATTTACAAAAGGATGATTTTCAAACTCATCAATATAGGAACTAATTTCTACAGAGATATGGACCATGCCTTTCAAGGTCTCATAGGTAAATGCATCATTATACATATGGATTATCTAACTATGTTTTCTAAAAATAGGGAAGATCATATAATGCATTTACAATAAGTATTTGAATGTTGTAAAAGGTATGGAATTTACCTTAATCCTAAGAAAAGCATTTTTGTGTAACTTAAGGGAAATTATTAGGATATGTGATAAATAAATATGGGATTTCTATAAATCCTGATGGAGTTAATGCCATATCCAAAATAGAACCCCTTAATAGTATAAAATAATTAAAATCTTTCTTTGGGAAAATCAATTTTGTAAGAAAATTCATTTCTAGTTTTGTAGAAATTGTGAAGCCACTAAATAATATGTTGAATAAGGATGCAAAGGTTATATGGAATGAAGAGACAAAGAAAACCTTCAAGGATATTAAATAATTAATAGGACAAGCAGCTATGCTAATAAGTCTCAATTTTACAAAAGATTTTTATCTTTATTCCTTTGATTTTGAGCAGACTATAATAGCTATTCTAACTTAGAAAATAGATAAATGTGATCATATAATTGCATTTATGAGCACTAAATTAAAAAATTCTAAGTTAAACTATTCCCTAATTGATAAACAAGCATTTAATTTAGTTAAAGTAGTTAAAAAATTTAGACACTATATGCTTAAAAATAAAGTGCAATCAAAATTGGAAAATCCTACCACTAAACTTATGCTTAATCAATGCAAATTAGGAGAGAGAAGAGTTAAGTGGATGTATATACTCCAAGAGTATGATCTTAGAGTGAAAACTACCAAATTAGTGAGGTTTCAGGGATTGATTCAATTAATTTCTAATACTAATCCAAAAGTGAATATCATGCATGTTGATCAACAATAATTCTAGCCAAATAATTGGTATGATGCAAGTATTAATTCCATGATCAATCATTCTTGTCCTGCAGGTATGAGTAGAGAGAAAATAAGATATTTAAGACTCAAAGCATCTCATTTTTTGATCAAGGATGGGGTACTCTATAAGAATAACTATGAAAGTGTATACTTGAGATGTGTTTCAAAAGAAGAAGCAATTGAAATGTTGAGTACTTTTCATGAAAAAATTGGGAGTGGACACAAATTTGGAAAGACAATAGCTTACAAGATCCTGAGGGTAGGATATTATTGTCTATTAATCTTCATATATGCTCATAAGCATGTTAGATAATGTCATCAATGTTAGATTTTCAATACCAAAGAACCAAAAGCAACTATGCCATTGAAGGCAATTTTAATTGACAAATCTTTTTCTCAATGGGGTTTGGACTTTGTGGGGGTTATTAACCCTAATTATTGAGATGGACATAAGTATGTTCTTACTGATATTAATTATTTCACAAGATAGATAGAGGCATTAGAAACAAAACAATGTAAAACTAAAGATGTAATCAAGTTCTTGAAAGAGAACATTTGTACTAGATTTAGGACACCAATATCATTAGTTTTTTATAATGGATCAACCTTTATATCTATTGAGATGACTGAGTGGGCCTTTGATAACAATATAGCTCTTAAATTTTCATCAAATCATTATCCCCAGGATAATGGAGTGTTAGAGTCAATAAACAAAAATTTGATGAAAGCAATTAAGAAGTATGTAGATCAAAAACCAAGAACATGTCATAAATTACTTAAGTATGCCCTTTGGGTAGATATAACTAGAGTGAATCAAGCTCTGAAGGCATCACCATTCCTATTAGTATATGGTTTTAAGAACTAATATTTCTAATTAATCTCAAAATTAAAACTTACAAGTTCATGTAAGGGTATATGGAATAAGGTCAAGGGTATGATAATTCAATGTTGATTGACATCATTAAAATGGAAGATGCAAGGGAGGAAGCATTTGCCAACTTTAGCAAACATCAAACCACTATCAAAAGATGGTTTGATAAACATTCAAAGATCAAGGTGTTTAGATAGGGATACCTAGTTTTCCTATGGGACAAAGCATCTGAAACAAAAGAAAAAAATGGTAAATTCACTCATCTATGGATTGGCCTTTACCAAATTATTGAGACATTGGGAGACAACATTGTCAAGCTCAAAGACTTGTAGGAAGTAGAGTTCACTCTGCCAACCAATGGGAAGTACCTTAAGCACTATTTATCTATTATTCCACCTAAAGTCTTTATGGATTAATGTTTAATACTAATTAGAGTTAGTTTGGGTAGGATTATATTAGTTTCCTTTCATGTTCCTTGTTTGTGAATATTTGTTTGCTTGTTGTCTATTTTTCTTATTATGTACTTGTTTTCTATTTTTTGTTTTTTGCTTTTAATAAGTCTTTTCAAGATAAGGTTTCAATCTCTATTTCATATGAATGCTTAATAAGAAATTCACAAATCAAGAATGCAGGTATTAATCTTAAACATTGGTTGATCATATATTTTGGGGATTTGAGCTTAATGTTATAATTTTGAGAAATTGGTAAAGATTAATATATATTAATTTTTTCTTTAAAAATATTAAACCTTGTTCTAATCCAAGTTTGGTTATAATAAGGATTGCACATGTTTGAGTGAAATTTAAAATTATTAGAGGAAAGTCATGTTAGCACTTAAAAAACATTATTGCCTGGGATGAAGTTTATGACCAATAATGATTGTTTGAAAATCAAACATTTAATAAAAATCCTAAAAACCTGGCTAATTCTAGTTCCCAACCTTTGTTGGAAAGCTAAAAATGGTTTGAAAGATGCAAAAAATAAGAGCCTTATTGAAAATATAAAATCTTTCTAAGAAAAGGTGATTTTGGTAACCCCCACTAGGGCTATGGATGTCTGGCTAGCAATGGATCAAGGCCTTGATTGGAGCCAAAGGTATCTTTTTCAAGGCTATGGATGCTTAGTTATCAATAGAGCAATGCCCAAGCCTTCCTTTTTCATAAAGCATGATTCATAATGAATATCTAAATTAGTGATTAAGGTCATGAAATTTGGAAATTATTCTCTTAATCCCATGATAATCAGTAAATGAATAAAAACACACACATAACATGACTAAGTTTTTATGTTTGAATCTAATTGTTTATTTGTAAAACTTGTTTTAATCATGAATTGATCTTAATAATAGTACTTAATCATGTGAAATTATTGATCTATTTATTAGTTTAAACCAAGAGTATCTAAGTTTTAATATTTTAGATTGTTTCCCCTAGAAGTCACCATTTGTTGAGGTCAACATACCCCCATTTATAAAAAAATGAGGACCCTTATTCAATTTTACAAATTATTTTAGAATTTAACATTAAAATTGATCAAAATTCACTATTGAGTATCATGTTTTGCTTTAGATATCATTGGCATGTTAGCTCATAAGCTTTATTTGACTCTATTTAATGTTGCTAATATTTGCTTCATATGTTTCCATGTTTTATTTTTAATAGATCCTCATTAAGATAAGCAAATACTCATGTTTTGTGCTTTAATTATTAATTTGACCCTTTTGCTAACTTTTAGTCCCTAATCGATTAATTAAATCTAACTTTAATTATGTTAAAAAACCTTAGTCTAAATGTTTTAGCCTAAGTTCTTATTAAGATGGATTCATATTTTTTAGGGACATTTTATTAAATTTTAGAAATATTTTAATTTTAGCCAAAGTCTCAAGTGAGTTTATTAATTCATTGACATTGTTTCTCTTAATTTTTTCTCCTTTCTTAATTTTATAAGAAGATAAGAAACTAGTAATAAGGGTGTGGTAGAAATACCTGGCTACTAATGCATGTGTAATTTAGATGAGTATGGAGAGCTTCTCTTTGGATTGGAAGGAATAACCTATATATAAGAAATCATTACAAAGGGTTTAGCAAGATAGTTAAAAGGAATACCTAGTATGAGTTATATCCAAGAAGTGTGAGCTTTCTAGGAGGCTGTTAGTCCACTCTTTGATAAAAATTAAGTTGAAAAAGATAAAAGAAAGATAATTACATTAAATAATAAAAATTAATTGAAATAAAATACAAGAAGTAGATAAATGCTTGATAGATAAAATGACTAAATATAGAAAAATTGGGTCAATACTAGTGCTAAGATAGATCAGGTCAGATTCAAAAAATCAAGTAGAGGTCTCTGAATAGACATAGACATAGAAAGTTAGATTTGGTTAGGGGTAAGGGGTTAAAAATAACTTGTTATTATTTCATGCCACAATGACCATCGACAGTTGGGCTGACCATTAATGGTTAAGCTGACCATCAACAGTTGGGTAACCATCAATGATTGGGGGTGACCATCAATGGTTGTGCTAACCATCAATGGTTGCCTATGGATTTATAAAGATATTTAGAAAAAGAGGTTGTAGGCTGGGTCAAAGGTGTAATAATGTTGTATTAAGGATTTAGTCAAAAATGGGAGTTTAGAAGATAGTTTCAAAAAGGTATAATGGGGTATAAAGGTGAGAAACCAAAATAATAATGTCAAAGTACAAATATACCTATTTCTTTCTAAGTGGTTGATGGTTGATGGATAGAGACATTTTGGTAAAGTAACGGTACTTTTCCTTGAGAGAAATTTCGGTAGAGGTTTGAATCTTTGTTTTTATTTCTAAATCATCAGAGGAAGACTAGGTGGTTGGAGAGATTGAATACCTATGTGTAAGAATGTTTTTGATCTTTTATCTCACCTCCTATTCCCCTTCTTTTATAGGCAAATAGAGATGGAGGATAGAACATTCCCTAGTAAGTTGTATTATTTATTTTGATGCTTGGAAGTTTTTTATAACCACATAAGGAAAAAATATTTAATTTTCCCTTGTTAGCTTACACATAGTTGGTGATGTGGTATAAGGGTGAGGACTTGACCATTGATGTTCAATCTAACCATTGACAATTAAGCTAACCATTGGTAGTCAAGTGTCTAGATTCAAAGGGTCAAGGTAAGTTAAAAAGGGGTGGGTTAAGATTTGTTAGTAGGTTATTGAGTTTATTTAGCTAAGTAGCTAACTAAACCCAAAGTCTAATAGGTTGGTTAGTGGTTTGAGAAGGGTTAGGTAGTCCCTAAGGTATCCAGAGGTATTTTAACATCTAGTATGGTTTGTTAGTGTCTACATTTTTCCCATTTTTATTATGCAAATTTTAATTAATAAGCTAAAAAATAAAAATAGATTACTTGGTTGAAGGTCTATTTGCCCTAAGTATGGGAGGAGGTGTTCCCCTTCAAACTAGGAATCGATGAGGCAAAATTAAAATCAAGTCAAGGTTTGATAAGTAGTGTATGGTGAGTCATGAGGTAGGTGACAAAGGTGGTTGGGCATTCAAAATGCAAATATGCACATAAAATGTGACCAAGTATGATATCCAAGATTAGACATAGACTAAGGTTATCAATGTTGGTAAAAATAAGGCTAATTCTAGAAGTACAAGTGATAGAATAACTTGTCCATAGTGTTGGTCATAGCTGATTAGGGAGCACTTTCTACCTTAGATACTTGTGAAAATACTAACCCTATCTAGGAGACTTATAGAATAACTGGTTCATAGTGTTAGTCATAACTGATCAGGTTATTCTATAAGTCTCCTAGATAGGGTTAGTGTTTTCATAACTATCTAAGGTAGAAAGTACTCCCTTGAAAAACATAAGTAGTTTGGTTGTGCACAAGGTGGTACAAATTCAAATGTTCAACATGGATAGGGTGGTTGGTATAGTTAAAAGGACCAAGAAAGTTCATCATCGAATATGTGATAGTTTGGGTCAAAAAAGGCCAACATCAAGGTAGATGTGGTGTAATGGTTGGTTAGAGAAGGGTAATCTCCAAAGGTTTTTAGTTTTGGTTTGGTGGAGAAAGGTAATCTACAAAACTTAGGTACCTAAGTATGGGTGCCTAAAAAAATTTGAAATGGGGGCATCCTGACTATCGATGGTTAAGGGGTCCAAAGGTCAACCATCAGCAGTCACCCTAACCATCAATGGTGAGGGGGAAAAACTAAAAAGATGAGGGATAAAAAAGTGAAAATAAAATTTCATTTTCACTATTTTACTATTTAACCTCCTAGTTTTTTGTGTAATTTGATGAGCTGGTGATTTGGCATTTTTCTAAGAGAGGGTTGACTGAGTAATTGCTAACATGGTGATTGTTGATTGGTGATGCATGTGTTTGAGGTAAACTAGCTTGGAGTGAGATGTTGGGTGGATGAGGATGTGTTTGAGCAGTTAGACATGGGATCCATCCTTGATAGTGGTCAATAAAAATAGGTAGGTGATGTTTTCAAATTGGTAAATTAATTGATTAGGTTAGTTGTTAGTTGAATTTGATTATTTTTGTGGTTATTTAGATATGTTTTTGGGGGTTTTTTCCTATCTTAGGTTTTGGGTAAAATTTGGAAAATTAAGGGGTGAAATTTAATTTTGAAGGAGGTTTTGGGTTTGGGGTAGGTTGTAGGTTAGATTTAGGTAATTTTGTTATTGGATTTTTGTGGCTTAGTTAGTTTTTGGGAACATAGGTTAAGTATTTTTCCATTGGTGGTCACATGCAATGAGTGCCAATGGTTAGACCCAACCATAGATAGTCAGGTATGACCATCGGTGGTTGACCACCAAAGGACAAAACTCACCTGACCATCGATGGTCCTAAGGAATTTTGGCAGTTAAGTGTTTAAGGGAGGTTTAGTAGATAGATATAGTAAAAGTGTTTTGAAATGTTTTTAAATGGTTTGGGTGAGTTAAAATGTCAAATGTGGGTTAAGATAGGTGATGGGTTGAGATGGTTTATGTAAATTGTCAAGTAAGAATGATAGGTTGATAGGGTTGGTGGGTAAAACTAGGTAATGGTTTAAAATTTTTAGAGTAGGTGTGATAGGTTAAGGTAGGGTGTTTAAAATTTTGTTGGTTAGGGTAGAAGTTTTGATAGAAATACCAGGTATTAGTGTGATAGGTTAGGGTAGATGTTAAAATGTTTGTGGGTGGGTAAATTTTAAATGCTAGAGGTAATGTTGTAGAGGTAATGGATGGAATAAGTTTAAGTAGGTGAGATTAGGTTGATAAAGAGGTTGATGTAGGTAGAATGAATGAAAATGAGCAATGGTAATGGAAAAATAAGGGTGCATGCTAACTTGATCTATTTGCAGGCATGAGACTAAATCCAAATGAGGGATCAGGGTTTGAGGATATTTATGGAGATCCATAGAGGGATGACTCAAGATGATTAGACACATATGGAGGAGGTCAATTTAGGATCCATGCAACATTATCAATTTTTGTTGTAATATGCCATAATGATCATGGCCCTCATCAAGAGATGGGATTTGACCATGAACACCTTCTTACCACTAATAAGAGAGATGAACATACTATTATAGGATGTTCATAGGATTATAAAGTTTCCTAGTTAAGGGGAGCCTATTTACCATATTGAGAGTGAGGAGAGGGATGAGCAGATGAAGCTCTTGTATGGTGATGATCAAGTCCATGCTAGGTGGCATTCAGATGGTTTTGGTTACAAGGCATTATATCAAAGGTCTTTAGATGAGAGGTGACTGATGACTATGATGATAATGGCAATGTCCTATTTCACATTACCAGATTCAAGTAGTGGATGATTTCCTTATTTATTGCTAGGAGTGTTGGTAGAGATGTTGCTTGGGAGGATGGTGTTTGGGTGGGCACCAATTTTGTTTGTTCAGATTTATAAGAATCTTTAGGAATTTTAAGCTCATAAATGATATGGGATTAGCATGGGGTTTGTACTCTATTGTTGGGCATAAGATCACATTTGGGTTTTGAGACCATTAGGGCTACCATGGGATGGCTATGCCTAGGTGGACCATAGAGTGGGTTTCTTATGATAGAAGGGAGATTATTCTTTGACAAGAGTTGGTGAAGGGATGAGATACATTGACTGGTTTAGAGATGCATTAGAGGGTTTGGTTATGGGTGATGTCATCTAACAACCATATGTGGGTGTTCCTAGGTGGGCCTTCTATATCTATCGCACTTTGTATTTGTAGAGATAGAGGTGGATTTATAGGAGAGAGGGTGAGATTGAGCTCATACTATTCAATAGAGTGAGGAGGTAGTATGGCCTAGTGTAATGGATACCAAGTCCTTTTTTGAGGTACAAGAGGGTGGATGTAGATTTTTTTTTTGGATCCATATTTAGAGGAGGTGGTTTTAGATCATAAGGAGTTACCAAAGTAAGGATAGATGATGCCAATTTTGTTGATGGCTATATAGGATGGTAACAGGCTTGATATGTAGTAGTTCATTTTAGATGGGATGATGGGGGTTGACAGGCCATGGATGTAGATCCAGATGGGGGATAGGTATAGGGTGGTGGACCTAATACATAGATAGGGGTAGCACTAGTAGCTACACAAGCATATATTATAGGGTTAAAAGGATAGGTGGCCAAATTATAGGCCCAAATTATGACTTTGTAGGGTCAGGTTGCCACCATTACAACTGAGAGAGATCAAATTTCATCCTTACTTAGTTTGGTGACCCAAGATAAGGACACCCTAAGATAGAGGGTAGGAGTAGTGACAACACCAATAGGACCACCAAGTACTATTACTATGGCATATTACTTGGCCATAGTGGAGGATTTAAGGTATTATGAGGCTATAATGTTGGCACAGTGTCTAATAGAGCCCTGATGTTCAAGTATAGAGCTAGTTTAGTAGGTGGGATAGCCATAGTAATTCCAAGTTAGTGGGTTACATCAGTGAGTGGATAGATAGGCATCCTAAGAGGACTAACACTAGATGTTAGTGGTAGTGTAGGTGCAAGAGGGAGAAGGTCTAGTAGTAGTGGTACCCCAAGGGCATGATATGTGATATGCTATTTAGGTGTAGATGTAGATGTACTTGATTTTGATATCAGCTTGCATGCTGATGTAGTTAGATATACATGCTTTGAGAGAGAGAGATTATACATTATTACATGTATTTTTTATTTGATGACATGATGTATATGATATTCATGATGATATATTATGATGTATGTTCATGGTTCATAGTTTACATGTTTTGATGTTTTATACCATATGTTTATGAGATGTGGACTCAGTAGCTTTAGGCATGTGATGATAATGGATGATGTTTTATTTTGTTCATGGATGTGATGATGAATGATTTTATTATGGTTATTGATGTTGTTTATGATATGATGTTATATGATTTTTGATTGTAAATGGATAAGATGATACTTATGATTTATAGACAGATATATGATGTGGTTCATGATGTTATGATCATAGATAGATATATGATGTGTTTCATGGTGTTTTGATCATAATTTTATGTTTATTATTATGTTTTTTGATTATAATCATGGAAATTTGATGTGATTATGGTTAAAGATGTAAGGAAAATGCATAAAGTAAGCTAGATAACAAACTAAATGTAGGAAAAAGAAATGAGAATCATGAGATGTATGTCTACATGAACCAATGATAAGAGGGAAAGGAAAATCATGATGCCTTTTAATTGGTAAGGACCTAACAAAACCAAATTTGGATTGGATTAAGGAACATAATCCTTTTGAATGTTTTACATTAGTATGCTTTGGTTGATAAAAAAAGTTGTCTTGATCACATTATGTCAAGTAAGCTCATAATCCCTTGATTTATAAATGGTATAAAGGGGAGTTAGGTGGTAGGTGAAAGATATATGAGTTGATAGGTAAGGTAACCTTATGTGGGTTAGTTTTCCCCTTCTATAGGTGACCTAAGAATGAAATTAGACAAGTCCATGTCTTAATACAAGGTGTATACTGATCGATGTGAGAATTCTACTAATATTATATATGAAAAATGAGTGCATCTTTCTTGGGATAGCTTATTTTGATTTTTATATAGAGTATTTTATTGCTTTTGTTTTGATAAGTTGCGAATTTGATTGATTTGAGAAGTGTCAAATGATTGTTTTTGACCCTTTTGACTTAGCCATCCTTCAAAGGAGTGGTCTAAGATTGGGTTTGTGTATTTGGTAGCTATATTTAAAGGGAATGATCTATTTTTTAATAAATTTTTAGTTTTTGGTAGTAGTCCTTCAAGGGAGTAGTCTATTTTTTAAGCATTTTTAGGTTTTGTGTCACTGTCCTTCAAGGGAGAAGTCTAACATGGTAGAGACATGTGACCCAAGTGGTATTTGGTATCCCAAATTGTTTCGATGTGAGATTTTAGACATGGACAAGTCTAATAGGCTTAGAGGTTTACCTTTATGAGGGAAAAAATTTATCACAAGAAGGTAATGATAGGTAAAAGGGGTGGTTTTAAGAGACAAATGACCATAGGATTCCATTTGATTAGAGACAAAAAGTATCGATGAGAACCATGCTATGGGTAAAGTCATGGTACCCATATTTATGATTATTCTATAATTATGACAATTAATCACATGGTTCTATGTTTTAATTAGTTTTCCTCAAAAAGGATAGGAGGAAGTTGTGTGGGTGAAATTATCTTAAATAAAGGGATGAGCTTAAGTTAAACAAGAAGGTAATTTTGATCCCTATTTAACAAAAGAAAGGACACAAATGTGAAACATTGAGGGCTCAGGTTCTAGTTTGCCTTTGAATGAGGACAAATGGTAAGCTCCTGATCCATACTTATGGGTTATGATGTAGGGTCTAATCCAATTGAAAGCAAACTTGCCTCTCTTTCTTTTCTTCATATTAGTTACATGTTGATTTTCCCTTATCATGAGGTCTCTAATATTGAATTCTTATTCTTTTAGGTGTTTGTTATAGGTGTAATTGATTCAATCTTGGTAGACACAAAGATGGTTAAGCCCTGATAGGTAATTCTCACCAAGTATATCAAGTCATGCTTGATGTTATTGACAATAATCACTATCAAAAATGATGTCTTGCAAAGATATGTAAAGAGAAAGAATATGGACTTCAAAAGGCAAGATTGCCTCTACTCTAATGACTAGAGAAAAATGGGTAGAATATGTAGAGGTTTGAATGCTAATGTGATAGGCCTATAAAGTGAAAGCAATGTGCAAGTGTCAATCCTAAATTGAAGCACTTAATACGTTAGTTAACATTTTGTTAAGGGTTTTTTTAGAGGCTTTCACCTATCCATTCGCTTGTGGATAGTAAGGTGAGGAAAAGCTTAAATTAATGCCAAATATGTCATAAAGACCTTGGAATTTCTTATTTTTAAAATATTTTCCAGTTTTAGTGATGATCTTATGAGGAAAATTGAAACAATAGATGATATGATCATTGATGAAGTTGACTATCTTGTTAGCTTTAGATGAGATGAGAGAAATAAATTCTACCCATTTGGTGAAATACTTGTGTTAGTAATGATGGATCGGTGTCATTGTGAATAATGAGGGTTGATTTCCTCAATGAATTTGAGTCCCCATTATGAGAAGGGCCAATAATATTTGGATACTAGAAGACCATGGGTAGGTGCATGATGTAAATTGGCATGTTTTTGGCATTTAACACACTTCTTTATATAATCACAATATTCCTAGTTGAGGTTAGTCTAATAATAACCAAGGTAAAGGATACGTTTAATGATAGCAAAACCACTAAAGTATCCCCCACATATTTCATCATGTGTTTCCTTGATAACATGGGAAGCTTCATGACTATGTAGAGAAGGAAGCCATCAAAGTCACACTTATAAAGGATTCCCCCTAGTATTGTGTAATGAGAGGTACTCTAAACAAAGGCTCTTTGATCATTCTTAGCGAGATTGGGAGGAATGATGTCGAGGTTAAGGTAGTTGAAGGTTTGCTCATACCATATGTTAGATGGAGATGTTTCCACATGACAAATGGTAGGAAGATTAGAATGGTTATAAGAGGGTGTAATAAAATGGTGGATGGTGACAAAGAGTTTAGAATTGGTAGGTTGAGATGGGGTTTGGGAAGTAAGGGAAGGCATTGTATCCATAAACTTGTTGGTAGATCATGGAACATACTAGATAAGGTAATGATCAAATGATGCTAAGAGTACATCTATGAGTTGCTTATACTTTTTTAAGACATCATTCTTACATTATTAAGATCTATTAACCTAGTTAACCATAAGTTGGGAATTTCCAAAGACACTAATGGTCTTTTTTCCAAATGCTAGAGCAGTTTGGAGACCTATGATGAGGGAATCATACTTAGTCATAATGTTGGTGCATTCAAAATCAAGTTTAAAAGAGAGGTGAAGAGGATCACCATTAATGGGAATGAGAATAAATCTAGAAACCTCATTGTGCTAGCATTTGGAGCAATCGAAGAACATGGTCATTTGGTAGGTGAGGTCCTCTTTAGAAAGAGTCACAATTGACTCATCTAGAAATGAAAGAAGTGGTTGGTTATCGATTAAAGGAGTTTTAGCCAATTGGCTAGAAATGAATTTATCTTTAATCAAATTTTTCTAGGTAAACTCAAGGTCAAACTTAGCTAAAAGTATGAGCCACTTAGCCATATGTTAGTTCTGGTATGGTTTAGAGTCCATGTACTTGAGTGGGTCAGCGTTAGTGATGACAAAGGTTTTATGATTGAGAAGGTAATGATGAAGTTTGGAAGCCACAAAGACTAAGGTGAGGCAAAGTTCCTTAGAATGGGTATACCAAGTCTCATACTCTATAAGCATCATACTTATATAGTAGATAACTTACTCTTTATTTTTTTCATCATGGTGAGCGATAATTTCCCCTAAGGAATGGTTAGTGGTAGATATATAAATGTAGAAGGGTTGGTCCTCTTTAGGTGGAGTAAGAATGGGTGGAGAAAGAAGGTACACTTTGAGTGAATCAAAGGCTTGTTGGTAGTCCTTATTCCACTTAAAAGATGTATCTTTCTTGAGAATATGGTGAAAGGGTTGACATATATTAAATAACTGAGAAATGAAGTGATGGATATATTGAAGCTTCCCCTATAGGATATGGAGTTTCTTGAGGTGGGTTGGAGGAGGCATCTCTAAAATTGCTCTAAATTTTATAGGGTCTACTTCTATTCCTTGAAGAGAGGCAATAAATCCAAGAAGCTTTCTAGATAAGACCCCAAAAACACATTTCTTATGGTTGAGTCTGACATGAAAATGGATTAGGCATTCAAACATGATTGTGAGAATGGCTAGATGATCCTCACAATTTTTATATTTTCCAAGGAGATAATATATATATTCCTCTATAATTTTATGGATTATATCATGGAAGATGTAGGTCATCACATGTTGGTAGGTTGCTTCAGCATTCTTCAAACTAAATGGTATGACCCTTTAGCAAAAGGTTCCCCATGGTGTGATGAAAGAATTTTTATGCTTATCCTTTGGGGAAATCAAGATTTGATTATATCTTAAGAAACCATCCATGAGAAATAACATCTCATGGTTAGATAAAAGATCAACAATTTGGTCAATGCTAGACAAAGAGAAGTCATCCTTTGGGCAAGCAAGGTTGAGATCATGAAAGTTGATATAAAGCCAAAGTCTCCCTATGGGTTTGGTAATGGGAACAATGTTAGAAATTCATTAAGGATAATTGATGGGTTGGATCAAATCAATAGACAAGAGATATTGAAGTTCTTCTTTGACTAGAAGGGAGATATGAGGGTGTATCTTATGAAGATTTTGCCGAATAAGCTTAGCATCAAGATGGGTGACAATATTGTGGAGGGATATAGAAGGGTTAATTCTGGGCATATCCTAATAGGACCAAGCAAATGCTATGCTATAGTCATGAAGGAAAGAAGGGTAATCTTTTTTCTCCACTAAATCAAAGGATTGACCAATATTGAGAATGTGAGGATTATCTTGAGTACCTAAGGTTACATCGATAATGGATTTATTCAATATGGTTTAGTTCTTAGGAGGAAGGGATTTATGGATAGAATAATAACCTGCATTAGGTTGGTGAGAATGGAATCAATATCTTGATGTTGGATAGTGTTGATGGTAGGAGAATCATTTTCTACCATTTTAGGATGGATGAGAGGAAGGGTTTTAGTTTGATCATATTTTTGATAAGTCAAGGGGCCCAAACTATCAGTATTAATATAAAAATTAGTTAAAAGGAATGATGTTAAAATCCTTAGACTTTGAAGGAGATTGGGTTGGTGAGGATGGGGTGTTTTTGTCAATTATGCTAATGGGTTTTGATGAATTGATTGGTTCTTCTGGTAGTATGAACCCAAGGCCAAATAGCTCACAAGGTTTCTAGGCTTTGATAAAAGGTAACTCATGAGGTCTATGCTCATAATGACCTAGGCCAAATCCCTTCTAGACATACCTATGAAGGTATAATTTGGAAAATTCTAATTAGTCAAGATAGGAGAAGTCAGAGGTAAATGGTCAAGTGGTAGAGGTATTAGTGGGAGTAAAAAGTGGATGATAAATTCACCCATAGATTAAGTTGGTTTATGGTTGGGAAGCTTGAAATGGATGATGGTTTTGATGTTGGGGTCATAACTAGGATCATGGGTGAGGTTCCCATACTCTTGAGGAGTAGCGAAAACATCCAAGGATAAAATATGATACTCCTCAAGTGAGAGATGTTAGAACATGGGTTATAAGGGGTCCTCTATGGGGATCTAAAAAGAAGGGATAGATGAGCTATTTGAAGCTTCATCGATGATAGGGGTGGAGATGTTGTTGGTTTTGGTTGGTGAGATGGTGTTGTTGTTAGTTGGTTGTGATGTAGATGAAGGAGGAAGAATAATGTCATTGGGTTGATATGTCATGTTACATGATGCAATAGGACTAGGGCTAGCTCTTATGGTAACAACTTGACCTTCATGCTCAAATTTAACACATCAATGTATAGTAGAAGGGACACAACTCATGACATAGATCTAAGATAATCCAAGTCAAACATCATATTTAAACTCACCCTCTATAACATAAAATATTTTTTAAATTATTTGAGGTCCCAAGTGGATGTGGAGGATGACTATCCCCAAGATAGTAGCCATAATATCATTATAGGAGAGAAGGATCACTATAGTTTTTGACATGATATTCTTAGGAAATTAAAGTTAGTCATAAGCATGGGAGGAGATAATGTTAATAGTGTATCCTACATTAATCATCACCCTTTTGATGTGGGTTTTATTGATGTATGCCATGATGAAGAGGGGAGGATTAGGATGCTCAAAATGGATAGAAGGTATTTCTAAATCCTAGAAGGTGATGAAGGTAGAAAGTTGAAGGGATTTTTTAAAGGATACAAGAGGTTGAGGATATTATAGTTTAACCTATATCAATTATAGGGCCTTTATCAATGCTTAGTTATGATGGGGTGAGGTGTTGATTATTTCATAAAGGCTACTCTTCACTAGTTTTTAGTGAAGTTATTTTAAAACCACTCATTAGATAGATTCAGAAGGGTTAGAGGGAGAAGCACCCAAAATGGATATTTTGGGTTTTCGATAAGGTGAGAGTAAATGTGAGGGTTCTTGGTTTTTATTTAAAGGTTGAGGGGTGAAAGGGTATGTCCATGGTATGGACACTTTTGATTTTTCCTTATTTTCTTGTGTGGATTAAGGAAGGTGTTGGGCTAGATGGTTAATTCAGTTCCTCCTCATCTTAAAATAAGAGAGAAGGAGTAGGTAAATTTTGGATGGGTTGAGTTAGTGGTTGGATTGATGATGGGCTCAAGGGAGGTTCATCTAATAATAGATCATCATTATCCCATAAGCTATGGACAAGTGTTTGGAGAGCTTTGTAATTTATTGTATCATGTCCAAGAGTCCTATGGTATGAGAAAATCAAATTATCATTGAACCATGATGGTTTAGGATATGAAGGATTGAAAGGTTTGATGTGTGGTAGGGTTACAGAATAATTTTATAATAACCTTTATATAATGGTTGAATAATATTTGATCAAAGGCATTGAGGGTGTTGGTTTTTTTTTTTTTAAGAGTGGGAGCCTTTTTAGAAGTAGGAAATTGTAGGTGGTGGAATAGTTTTGGTATGTGTTTTTGGTTGGGGTTGTTTGGTTATGGTGGGTTTGGAGTTAGATGATTTAGAGGTGGAGGGTGAAGTTTTGGTGATAGGTGGGAAGGTAGAGGTAGATAGGTTAGTTAAGAATGATAGGGAGTTTGATGATTTGGTGGAGGTAGGTGTATGTAGAGAAAAAGGAGAAGGTTTACTAGATGAGGAATAGGTAAGTGTAAGAGGGTTTACATTCTTGGTAGAAGGATGAGATCATGGGATGGTAGAAGAATGGGGTCCTAAGATAGAAGGTAAGTGTGAAGGAGGTGGTATAACTCTTGTTCAAGGTGTGAGTTTGGTTGGTTCCACATTCTTAGTTGGTTTGGTCAAGGTTTTCTTTGGTGAAATAGAAGGGGTTAAGTCCGAATTCAAAGATGGGTGAGCAAGGCTAGGTGTAAGAAGTCTTCTTAGATTATTGATGGGTTTGGTTAGAGAGGTGTAAGGTTATTTGACATTTTTAGATGGATGTGGGTTGGATGATTCTCCTATGGTTTTGGATAAAGAAGTGTTTGAAGATGGGGTTGAGGTAATGATAGGTTTAATGGTGGATGAGAGTGAGGTTTAAGGTTCATGTTTGTTTTGGTAAGGGATCCAAATATGATGTCAAAAAAGAGGCTCTATCTAGGTTGGGTTGGGAATGAAACTCCAAAGTCTAGAAAAAAGATTGTAAACAGGTTTGATTCCTTGGTCATTGGTTTCAAAAGTTAATCCCATAGGTTGGGGTGGGGGGGGGGGAGTTTCTTCACCTTTGTTTCAAGTGGAGGGTTTCCAGGTTTGGGATGATGTTTCCTCCATGGAAGGTGTAGGTAAATTTATCTCTTATTTTGGGATGGTTCCCAAAGAGAGAATGGGTGGTTTTAGGATAGGGGAGGAAGGTTTGATGGCTTGAAGTGAAGGGATGGAGATGGTTGTTTCCTTTATTTGGGTTTCTAAAGGAATGGAGGGTAATTAAACCACTTAAATAGGTAGAGTGGGTGAAGACATGGTTAAATAAATGGTTTTCTCCTTTGGTATTTGTATCAAAGGAGATATGGATAGGTCCATGGTCTCATCGAGCAAAGAAAGAGGGGTGGTTGCTTCCTCTATTTGGGTGTCTAAAGGAATAGAGGGTGAGTGCACCACTTCAATGAGTGGAGTGGAGGAAGGGGTATATGAGGTAATTTTCTCCTCAATGATAGGTTCACTAATAATGACATTAATTGTATAGACTCACAAGCATGATATGATTATAGTTTATTATCATCCTAGTTGGTAGAAGGGGCATGGTTGGGAAAAGGCTTATGGAAGATGTCAAGGGAATGAATTGGGGGTGAATTAGGATTATAAAATACAAGTTATCTTTTATCAATAATGTTTCTGACAATATTTTTAAAGGTATTTCACCTACTGACATCATGTCCAATAATGTGGTGGAAAGCACAAAGATCATTCTCATTATACCAACTAGGTGTAGGGCGAGAGGCATCAGATTGTTGAGGAGGTTTTAATGGAGGAAGTTTTATACTTTTCACTTTTAGTAATTTATCCAAAATTGAACCATAAGACTCCCCTATCATAGTATATTATTTTGGGGCAACTCAGTTTTGGTTTTAGTTTTATTGGTTAGAAGAATTAGAGGAATTGGTTGGGTTGGGTTGGTTGACAGTTAGTGGTGGAGTGGTTTAAAGGATAAAAGAATTAATGGGTGCCTTTGTTTTATAATGGGATGGTTAGGTTGGTTGGTAGTTTTGGTAGAGGAAGGGTCATTGGATTTAAATCTAGAATTTTTGTTCCACAGTTTTAATTTCTCCCTATCAATGGCTTAGATTTCCAATTTATGTGCCATGGTGAAAGCCTCAGCAAAAGTCTTGAAAGTTTGAACTTAAAGAGTAAGGGATATATGTTTAGCATAAACTCGAGAGAAGATTTCAATAAATTTGGGTTTAGGTAAGGATAAATAAAGTTGGTTGATAAGACCTCTCCATCTAGCTATGAAATTGATAATTGATTCATCATCAAATTGCCTAATGTAGTAGAGGTTGGTAATAGAGACCTTTTAAGATATATTGATTGAGAAATGATCTAAAAATACTTGGGAAAGTTGAGAAGAGGAAAATATGGAGTGCATGGTGAGAGAACTATACCAATCCAAGGCTAGTCCAGATAAAGACATGGGGAAGGTATGAAGGAAAAGAACATCATCATATGAAATCAAATAACAAGAATGGTGAAATGATTTCAAGCATTGTTAGGGGTCCTCCTTGATTTAGAACTTGGAAAACTTGGGTATTTCCCATTGAGGAGGATAAGATCAGATAGGAATGGATAGGTGAATGGGTTCATTGTAGATTTGATCATAAGATAAAAGGTTATGAGCCCTAGAAATAGATGACTCTAGGTTGGTCATTTTGTCCATTAACATTTTGAACAAATATGTTTGAGGTTAGGAAGCTCCATAATTAGATGGTATGTTTTTTTTTGAGGTTGGGTGGTATAAATATATAGATAAGAGGTAGAAGGTTGAGAAGATACCATATATTGGTATGTAGTCATTGGAGGTTGGGATGGTGCCACATAAGGGTTGATGGGCATAAAAGGTTGGGTAGAAAGTGTTATGTATCCTTGTGGATCAGGAACATATTGGTAGGATGTCATGGGTATTTTTTGTGGGAATGATATGGGTTAATTTAGAGGCATGGATGGGTTGGTAGATGGTTTGGGTTGAGTGGTAACTCTTGTGCTAATAGGTGGAAGAGTAGGAGGTATGAAAAGCACCAAATTTTGAAGTGGGGTAGAAATTGGTGGATTGGTAGTAATAAGAAGAATGGTAGAAATAGGGATATAAGATACCCCATATTGGATGAGGTATGGGTAATAATAGGTGAGGTTGCCCCTATGTTGGAGGTATTGGTTGGTGTAGGATGTATTTGGTTATTGGTTAGGATGTTGGATTGGATTTGGGTGGTGATAGTGGATGGGATATTGTTAGAAGAAGATGCTTTGGTGGTCATAGGTTGGGTAAAGGTAACACCAACCATAATATGGGGAGGCATACCATAAGGTGGATTTGTAGGAATAATCAAAGCAATAGGGGTGCAATGAGCTAAGGTGTTGAGGTAATATTGGAGGGCCATGGGGTTGTTGTTAGGGAAGGTAATGAATTATACATCACCTTTAAAAACTATCTGAGGCATGGTAGGAGGGGGAGAAAGATGAGAAATCTCAACATCTGAAGTATACTCCATAGAATAAAAAGTGGAAGATGGTGGTTCTTGGTTAGTTTGATTCCTCAACTGTTGTCTAGTAAAGACCATGTGAGGAATAGAAAAAAAATGATGAAAAGATCTTAACTTAAACACAAAGTAAGGAAAAGGAAAAGAATCTCATGGAAATCAAAACATACACTAAGGTGCATTTAAAACTTAGGATTGTTTTATATCACTTTTGGCTTATGCCTTAGAAAGTGTGAAGAAGAAATTTGGTTTGTAGATTAGGTACTAAAGAGGAAATCTAAGGTTGGTTTTAAGTTGTGTTTAGGTGCTAAAAATGAATATGTATTAAACATTAGTCTGTGGCTTTATATTGGAGCCGAGCCCCTCACTTAACAGACTATAATGATAAGGGTGTCAGGTCCTTATCCAAGATACACTAAATTTTAAAGTTTATACTCAACTAGAGCCTTGAGTTGATTCTCCCCTTGGTAATGACCTCCAAATAGGATTGCTGGGAAAGGGTAAGGTTACTACTAAGTGATGAAATCCTATTCGAGCCTTGTATCAAGTTTGTTTTGATGTGTTGATTGATTATGTGGTTTCTTAAAGTGTGTGATAAAAAGATTGAAACTATGATTAATTACTTTGCTTTTAAGTTACCAAATGAACTAAAACAAGAAAATAATCAATGTATGCAAAGTTTATTTTAAGCCCAAAAGAAATTTTAGATTTCATTGTATGAGAAAAGAATAAAGGAAGAAAAGGGAACCTAGATGATGCTAATGTCCCACCAGGTGTGCCAAAATGTTACTCTTAATTTATGCTCATTTCTTAATTTTGGAAAAATATAAGAAACTAGTAATAAGGGTGTGGTAGAAATACCTAGTTGTTGATGTGCACATAATCTAGATGAGTATGGAAATCTCCTCTTTGTCTTGGAAGGAATAACCTGTAGATAAGAAATAATTAACAAATGGGTTATTAGAAATATAGTTAAGTGGACTACCTAGTATGAGTTATATCTAAGAAGTGTGAGCTTGCTAAGAGGTTGTCAATCCACTCTTTGATAACAATTAAATTGAAAGAGATAAAATAAAGATACATTAAATAATAGAAACTAACTAAGATGAAATACAAGAAGTTGATGAATACTTGATAGAGAAAAAAACTAAATATAGCAAAAGTGGATCAATATTAGTGCTAAGATATATTAGGTTAAGTTTTAAAAATTAGGCAAAGTCAGATTTGGTTGGGGGTAAGGGGTTAGAAACAACTGGTTGTTATTTTATGCCATAGTGATTGTTGGTGGTCAAGTTAACCATCGGTGGTTAAGATAACCATTGGTAGTTAGGTAATCATTGATGGTTGGGGGTGACCATCGATAGTTGTGTTAATCGTCAATGATAATCTATGGATTTTTGAAGATATTCAAAAAAAGAGGTTACAAGTTGGGTTAAAGGTCTAATAATAGTTTGTTAAGGATCTGGTAAAAAATTAGAGTTTAGAAGATAGGTGTAGAAAGTTTTGATGGGGTAGAAAGGTGGGAAACCAAAATAACAATGTCAAAGTACAAATATACCTATTACTTACTAAGTGGTGATGGTTGATGGCTGGAGCAATTTCAACGAAGTAATGGTACTTTAACTCAAAAGAAATTTTGGTAGAGGTTTGAATCTCTATTGCCATTACTAAGTAACTGGAGGAAGACTAGGTGGCTAGAGAGCTTGAATACCTACATGCAAGAATGCTTCTGATCCTTCATATCACCTCCTACTCCCCTCCTTTTATAGGCAAAGAGAGATGGAGGATATAATCTTCCCTAGTAGGTTAGCTTACTAATATCAATGCTTGGGATTTTCTTAGCACTACATAAGGTGAACATAGTTAATTATCCCTCATTAACTTACACACAACTGGTGATGTTTTATAAGGGTAAGGACCTGACTCTCAATGGTCAATCTAACCACTGATAGTTAAGCTAACCATCGATGGTCAAGTGTCTAGAGTCAAAGGGTTAAGGTAATTTAAAAAAGGGTGGGTTAAGGTTCATTAGTAGGTTATTGAGTTTCTTAGCTAAGTATCTAACTGGACCTAAGGTCTTATCGGTTGGTTAGTGGGTCAAGAAGGGCTAGGTAGTCCCTAAGGTATCTTGAGGTATTTTGATATCTAGTACAGTTTTCTAGTGTCTATAGACACATTAGTATAAAAATTATACTAAGTTTATTATATGTACCTAGATTTCTTCTATTTATTTTATTGTTTATAGTTATAAATGGATTGTGAGGATGCCAAGTGGAAAAATACTGGATGATCAGAATAAAGATCAATGGTGCACAGGCAATTTCCTAAGTCAATAAGTTAAGGACCCTAATAAATAATGCATGAGTGACACATGTCACAATATTGATGAATTAGAGGGAGATCAATGACACATGGATGAAAACCAAAGTCAACAAGTTAAGGTCAAATATCAATGAAGAAAATTCATTCTTGTAAAAGCAAATCTATGACGAGCATATAGTCAAAATGTCAAGGGCCCTGAAAAGCAATGCAAGAGTGACAAGTGTCATAATTAAAAATAACTAGATACAAATCAATGGTTTATGTTCATTTAAATATATAAATAATAGATCAATGGTCTGTGTTTGATCATGCATTCAACATATCAACAATGTGCATTTAATCCCTTAGATCAAGATCAATGATGTGCATTTAATCCTTCAAAACAAGATTGATGGCAACCAATTGAGTCAAGGAGTCAAAGAGACTAGATCTATTATGATACCACCATGTGGTGAAAGAGCATTCAAGTGATATGGACTATCTGCAAAGTACATAGAAAGCACATGATGATGCCAAGTGGCATAATTTCATAATCTCAAATCAAACATCAATGGATATGATGAAAGTTAAGTCCATAATACTCTTGAAGAGATCAATGGCATGAATTTTATTGAGATATAGGATTGTAAAATATGATGACACATGTCCAGGCAATAACAATCATAATTTAAAAAATAAATGAGTAACATGACAAGGTAATGACACACAGGCATACTTGTCATATTGGGAGATATTGTAGACCTAAGCATGCGAAAGGAATAAATGCATGATCTAAATGAAATCAAATTCACCAAAGTTTCAAACTTGATTACCACCATTAAAGCTCTATATAAACCTCCAAAAATCCCTAGAACATACAAAAATCCCTAAAATTGTCTTTGGATTCATTGTGTTGAGTTGAGAGAGTTGGATTATCATCTATAAAAGCATAATTCAATTAAAAATATAGCATTGACAACACATGGACATGTTTCAAAGCAAGCAGTTGAATTATATTTATCTTCAAACGTAGAGGGTCAAATTTTTAAGGACACAGAGTTTGTAGTTATTTCATTGAACATACGAGATAATAATTGCTCTAAATTGTTTTGGATAATTGAGAATCGGGGAGTCATAACTAAATAATAAGATAAAAACCTCTTGGTGAAGAGATTATATGATGATATTGTGGCACTACAAATGATGGGACTACACTATGCTACTACTATACTGAATGTAATTCATTGTATTGATGTTCTTATTCCAATTTTAAGAGACTAAAATTGACAAGGGTATGTTAATTCCTGAGCATAACTTAAGGAAAATTGCATGTATCTCTCATATTGCATTTGAGTCCTAATAAAAATTACCTAAACCATAGATAAACATAACCTCCATTGTTTCATGGGCTAAGAAGCACAACATGATGGAAATTTTGGCAAAATGGTTATAAGTAGGTAACCAAGTCATTATAGATACTACAGAGAACATCCCTATAAGCCAATTTAGACTTGGAGTTAGGATGTTCATGACAATGATAAACAAATTGTATGGGTGTGCACATACTACTTATGTTGAACCAATGTGGGTCCATATGGTATACTTCATCATTGAAAAAGTGTTGGTTTCTCCATTAGGTGAAATTATCAGTGTCTCCTTAAGTAAAAAAATATATACAATCAAAATTTAGAAGAGGACTAAGTGTTACATGATGTCATATTTATTGGATGCCTTGTGTGTAACCACCAAGATCCTAAATCAAAGAGAATGGTCTCTAAATGGCACCCAGACTGTATCCTATTACTATTCAAAGTTTCACATCTATAAGTATAGAGATCGAATCTAGTTTATTTATAACTGTGTATATGATGCATTGAGTGAAGCCATTAATGATATTCTTATGATGAGAGTAAGCCCTCTAATCAGGAAGTATATTGACTCAATAGGAGACATATGGATTTATCTTGATTTCATAGTCATAAGAATTGAAAGAATTCAAATAACCCCTCTTATATTATCAATTCATGTACTTGATAAATTAGCAAAACAAAAGGTGGCATATCAATTGTTCAATGGGATTGATGGAATTTGTAAGACCAATAGAAAGGGACTTCTGTACAACTTTCCTATGACAATTGGTAAAATTATTTTTAGGTAGTGGAATCATATTGAGGTTACTTCAAAGCATGCGTTGTCTTTCAACCTATAGATTGATGATCATAAGCAATGGGATCCATATGGAAAGTTAAAGGAACATTTGAGGATCAAGGGTATTTTGATTGGAACATATGAACATGAACCTAGTTAATTTGAATTCATATACACTAAAGCATCCTCAAGTTATGAAGTTTCTAGGAGATTAAAGGAATACAACATAAAACCTGAGTCCAAATTGAATAGGGAACAACAAATGGAAGATAGATGGGCATTAGGCCCAAGGTAGTATGATTTGATCAATTTTGGTTCTTCTAAGATTCCCATAGAAAAATTACAAATAGATCATAGATCAAAATAGAAAAGACTAGATAAAATTTCTTCAAATTTATCAGCTCTTGAACCTTCTAAGGTAATAGGATAAGAGTTACCTCAATAGGAGGTTCATGTGATAGATTTAGATCCAAATCAATCTATTTAGGGTGCACTCAAAATGTT
The DNA here is from genome assembly GCA_037957365.1 of Torreya grandis. Lineage (NCBI taxonomy): Eukaryota > Viridiplantae > Streptophyta > Pinopsida > Cupressales > Taxaceae > Torreya > Torreya grandis. The sequence continues at coordinate 781,791 of JARHVA010002627.1, forward strand.
ATCTATGATATATGAGTCAAATTTAGATACAAAAGAGAAGGTTGAATAAGTCAAACAAGATAAGGGAAAGTTATTGGGCTTGATGGTTATTAACACTCCTGAGAGGAAAGCTGAGAATGACATTGTCTCAAAAGCTAATAAACCTAAAGTGACTATCAAACCAACTTTTGAGAATGTCAATCTATTTATTGAAGAGAATATAATAAATGTTCAACCTATTCTTGAATGGTTCATTTATGAAACAAGCTTAGAAAAGTTTCCTACTTATCATCCTTGGGATTTATTAAAAGCTACTAAGATTCCTATGTAACAAGAGTTAAAAAAATGGATCCTTGCCTTGAAAGAGGAAGAAGCAAAGAGATTGGCTACTCCAATTTAGTTAATTGACATATAAGTAGGAATGCCATGTAAACAAATGAGTTAATCCTTAGTTGGGGTCAGATTTGATCTAGATATTACTGGTTTCTAAAGAGTGACCTATATAATAGTTTTAAAGGGTGGTGAAGAGATTATATATCAAAAGGTGGATCCTTTGACCCATTTGAATTAGAAGAAAAGAAAGAGGCTAGGTGAGGATCCAATATTTGAAAATGATGTCCTAGAGTTCACATAGTCCTCATAAAAAATGGTGTAAGCTACTATCAAAGGGATAAGGCAAGAAAACAAGAACCTGGAAGAATAGTCTATCCTATCAATTGTAATGAACATTATCACTAGCTTTGAAGCTACTATGTATGACACATTCAACTCTTTGAATTCAATAAGGTCTAAGTAAGATATGGTGAGCAAATAGAGTACTATGATATGAACCAAGTGAATCAATGATAGGGTTCATATAATAAGGTAAATGAATTAATCAACATATTGATAGAAAATTAGATTCTTAGGTTTAAAATAGTCAACCTAGCTCATTTAAATATGGATATGGTAATATTGATAGAAAATAAAAAGGATTTAAATAAATGGTCCAAGGGCATGGAAGGTATTTCTAAATATTTCAAGGAATTGGAGAATTAGATTGTGCATATAATAGGGATATTGATCAAGGACCCAACTACCCTCAATCCTATTGGCTTGATAATGGATAAGGAGTTCCAACAAAGGGCTACTCAATTCATGTAAGAGGTAAAGAATAAAAACTAGAGAAAAATAGGGGTAGATAATAAAAGAATATTGGACATGATCCTATCTACAAAGGAGAAGATAGGTGATACTAGGAGAATTAAGGGGGCCTCAAATAGGGCTGATAAGGACTTCAAATAATTAATAGGGAAACAAGAAGAATTATTCATGGAACCAATTATTAACCTTAGGTTAATTGGTGAGAAACATGAAAAAGCAATGAAGATCCTGGAGCAAAAGCAACAAGTAGCATCTCCAAGTCAATTATGTTGAATTAGAATATTCATTTGTATAGGAATATGTACATCATTTTAAAAAGGAATATTCTATTTTGTAAAATCATGTTCAATTTTTAACACACATTTATTATATGTTAGTACACTTGTAAAGTGTCTAATTATATAATGTTGTAGAAGGACAGTTGTCCTTGATAATTAACTAATTATCATTTGATAGTGATTAACCGACATACCTCAAGGTATTCTATAAAAGGGAGTATTGTAATTTATAAGAGGAGAAATTTTTTTAGAGAAAAAATTTTGTGTAAATTTGGAGCAAGTAATGCAATAAAGGGAATTTTGCAAATATTTTTTCATATTTGTTTGTGTTAGTTTTATCATGACTACTTCCTCAAGTATTTGGTTTGATGTTCATATTTGAATTCTTTTATGGATTCTAGATGTGTACATGTTAATGTAGAGTTGTCAATTTGAACTTATGCTTGGTTGATTGAAAGATTTTAGATTTATTTCATTTTCTTTGATTTTCTTGAAGATGTGCTTATGCAATTTCCCTATGGAAGTAAATCCTTAAATTGAAACTAGTTTCTTATTTGCATTATTTCAACTATCCTTAGACATTTGCCTGATATATGATAGGATCTATGCTTTTGGTTATTTCATGTCATATATTGGTTTGAGTGAATGTATTTGATGAAATTTAAGCTTTGTCATAATGTCTAGACTAAATATTATTAATATTCATCTTTTTTTTGCCCTACCCTTCCTATTTTCTCTTTCTTTTGATCAACTCATTGTAGTTTATTTCATTGTAAATATTCATGCTAAATTAGGTGTTAGTCTTTAGGTTTTGATCATAATTCACTATAATTAGTTCAAATTACTTTCACCTTTCAAAAATAAGTTTCAAGACCACAATTTCTACCAACAACCACTTATATTTCATTTTGTGAATAGTTATATAACTTAGCTACTACTCTACCATAGATATCAGGAATATCAAAACTAGCAACTCATGTAATGGATTCCTTGAATCCAGAAATGAGAAGTGTTTTTTAGAATTATGTAAACCCCATGATTCACTTTTAGGCATCAACACTACCTTCTCTTCATCTATAGCTTGATTGGTCACTTGAGTGGCTTCTTTCTCATCACCCATACACAATATGGGCTTTCCATTTCTCTCACCTACTCTATCTTAACCAGAAGATCATCCAACTACTACCTCACCTCTTGCATTTACTTCATCTCTCTCTTCTTATTCTCCTTGTGGTATCTCTTCTTTCTCATGACCTATTTTATCTTTATTCTCTCTATACTCATCTCCTCCAAGATGTCTATCAATCTATTGGTCTTATCTAGATCTATTATTTTCGACAAGCCTTCTCTCACTTGCCACATCTTGACCTCTCTTGGGTCTCTATTTCCTCTTTTGTCTTTTCACTAAGACACTCTTCTCTTTCCTCAATCTCATGTACAATCTTTCTATTGAGATTATTAATATCTCTCTTACACATTCAAGCTTCCTCTGGCTTATGGATAGGCTACCAATCTCACACTTTCCACTTATCACTCAACAATATGGCATAAACATAACAAAACTCAAAATGACAAACATAAATCAACATGTACCTTAATTTCTTGTTATTTTTCCTAGATTTCTATTCCCATGAAATTAATCATTAATATGATACCCAATGATGCAGAGTCCTTATTTCATACTCTACCTAAATAAGCTATGATATTTGCAGATAATAATTATGTAATCAAACTTTTCCATTTGTACTTGTTTGTCAACTCTCTCTCTATGTTTGACATAATTATATTGACAAATTAAACTCTCAAGGATTATTTGAATTATCTAATTATTCCTTTTATCCACTATACACCTGTATTCCTTCATTCATAACTCTCAAAACTCTCTCTCTCTCTTGCTACCTCCCACCAGCTCCACTAGTTCAAGGCTTCACTAGGCCAAAACCTCTCTTTGATTAATCTAGGTCTTAAGTGTATAAAATTTATCATAGTTATCCTATATATGTCTTCACAAACTTGTCTCAATATAAATCACTCCCTTGTACAATCTCAAGAGTCCAATTTACTACTCAATCCTTCAACCACTATGCTAACCTAGTAGCCTTTTTTAATGATTTTTCTACGTGTACCGATTATCACTATTGAATATTGACAAAAAAACATTGGATTATATTACCCTATATCTTCCTCTATCACTTCATGAAATTTCATACCTTGACTCATTGCCTGGTTACTCTTTTTAGCCTCCTATTCCTTGCAAATTAGCCTTATTAAACCCTATCAAAAACACATTTAGTTATTTACACACGTACAATGTCCATACATGCCTAAAAGTTTCATAATCCCTTTAACCATGTTTAAATACTTATGACTACCAATTTTTAGCTCATTCCACTAGATCATTTGCTAGATATTCCATTTTTAGTCTTATAACCCTAATCTAAGGTTTTTTGAAACTATATTAGCCTGAGAGGGCTCAAAAATGGTTTAATGAATTTATAATAATTTAAAAATGTCCTAAATACTTGAACAAGGTTTTTATAACATTCCACTAACTTTTACAAACTTGAACTTCTCTTGATTCCCTTTCAAACATGTTCTAATCATAGATTTTGCAATGTTTTAAGAATACTATCTCTTTGTAACAAAATAAATCTAAGGGTTTTAAAGTATGATTTCTTACCAAAGGGTCTATGAACATTCCACTAGGATCATCATTTATCACCTTGTCAATTCATAGTGTCTTTATCCCACAAAACACTTCAAGTCCTTCACCTTTCAATATTTCAACTAGTTCTTTGACATAATCAGTCTGTGTATAAACAAAATAGAGTTTTGAAAGCCATTATTTCTACTAAAGTTTCAATCATGTTTCTATAAGATTTTTATCCCTCCTTGATGACTATATATGTTATCCTTATACTAAAATATAATCCATCTCATGTCTTGATCAACCATTCAATTCAAGTAACTTAATTGAGTATTGAACATAGAGTTTACACAAAACTATTTTGTACTTTGTTTCTTTGCTAGATTCAAACACAAAGATACATATATGAACAAAAAATTCCAAGATTACATTGATAAATTTTTACTTAGAAATCACCTTACATTATTTTTGACTTGTTTGATAGGTTTTTATTACATACGTAAATTTGCATTCAATCTCCTAAATATTCTTGAGTTTGTCAATTTCTCACATCATATTCATGTTCAGACTCCTTGAATGCTCTTTTGTCTACCTTAAGGACCTCTATTATCCTCATTCTTTTCTCATTTAACTTATTACATTCACTTTCTCTTACTTTTCAATACTCTTTGTCTTCATGTTTTATGCATAAAATATCTTATGTAGACTTAAATGGAACCTACCTCACCTAGTCCATTCATGAGTATCCTAACACATTCTCTGACTTAATTTACTTCCAACTATATCTCCACTTCAACTCACTACTAACCCTTTTCTCCTTCTCATCACCTTTCCTTCACTAAACCTTATCTCTGCTAAAGTTTCAATCACATTTCTATAAGGTTTTGATCCCTCCTTGATGACTATATATGGTTTATTTATACCAACACATAATCCATCTCACGTCTTGATTAACCATTCAATTCAAGGAACTTGATTGGGTATTGAACATAGACTTTACACATAACTATTTTGCATTCTATTTCCTTACTAGATTCAAACACAAAAATACATATATGAACAACAAAATCTAATATTACATTGATAAATTTTTACCTGAGAATCACCTTAAATTATATTTAACTTGCTTGACAAGTTTTTTTGAACATTAGTCTTGAAAACTCCATGCATTATATTGACAATCCTACAAACACTTTCTTGAAAACATTTAAACACTATTTTTCCAAAACATTATGGCTTGAATAACACTTCATTACAATCATAAGCAACATCCATATAAAGATACTAAGATATATAAACTATAATCATGCTAATTTTATTGATTCTCCTTTATACATTGGTTACATTGCCAATGATAATAGGGTACTGATTTCTTTTCCTTCACTTGCTCTTCCTTTCCTCTTTAACTCTACTTCTCCCAACTCCAAAATTGACTCCTTAACTCCTACTAACATCTTATCTACATAACTTGGATTCTATTCTATGAGACTACAATCTATATCAAACCAAAAACTCATTGCATATATAAGAAACTAACTCTTTTGCATAACTAACTCATTGACAACAACCCTCAAATGGGGTTTACACTCATTATATTGGTTTGTGATTTATCATGTACACAAATGACCTCTTTATATACACCTAGATTCACATAGGATCCTATGACAACATTTACTTAACATGGATTTCTAGACAACACATTAAAATATGTGTAAACATACTCAAATTCAAATTTTCAAATGCCCAATTTGGTAGGAAAATTCCAATGGGCCACCTAGACACACTCTGAGACTCTTCTATAAGCTCAAATTCCTTCTAAGGCATGTTTTAAGACTAATAACACCTACTCATGATCAACTTGACATCATTTCTTATTCCCTTACATCAAACATGCAGTTGATCCGATCAAATCTATTTTATTTATAAAAATCATCTTCAACCACAGGTAATTAGATCAATCTATTTAAATTAGTTCATTACTTTACATACAAGTTTTCAAACTTAGTTGACCCAGTTGACTCTATTAGTAGGTTAAAAATCTTCCTCTAGTTGACACAATATGAAATAATAAATTCAACATATTCAAAATCATCATGTTCATTCTCACCATCTTAGTCATTTCTTTTCTTCATTACACTCCTATTTTTCATAGCTTTTAGTCTATAAAATTGTAACCCTATAGTGAACTAGGTTGACTAGAATGACATAGTTATGTAACTTGTTTTCTTGCCTAAGAGACCCATTCAACTTGTTTGACTATGTTTTTATATACTTTACTCTAACATACATAATTGACCTAGTCAATTCTATTCTGTATTGTTTGCATACTTAGTTGTCCAAACCAATCCTTTACTATTCAAGCAAAAGAATTACCTCATATTGCTAGTAATTAAATCATATTTCATTTTTTTATTTCTTGCTTAAAGTAGCATCCATATACTAAATAGGAAGTTTTAATGTATAAATTTAGTCTCACTATTTTATATTTTATTCACATACTTCTAAACCACATAATATCAAAAAACATTAAACAAATTCCACCCAAAGTCTACCTACTTGGATTTTATCAACAAGGGGGAAGCCAACTCAATTTTATGGTTGAGTATAAATATATGGTATATATTATCAAAGTATATCACACACTTATCATTACAAGATTGTGAAGTGAGGGGTTAGGCCCCAATACCAAGCCAATACCATCACCAATACATATCCCCTTCAACATTAACTACCTAAAATTATCCTTAGATTGAATTTCTAATTCCTTCTTATAGCCAACTCTCTATCACATTTATTTCTAAAAGTTATAATTTAAAATATTTAGGAATGACCACATATATTAGAATTTATATTTTACTAATTTATCTTTGATAATTGTATGTTGTATTATAAAATTTATATCACGTAATATTGGTATAAATTATGTGCTATGTGTTGCAACTAGATCAACTGGTTAGACCTAGTTTCCTGTGTGTTTATTTTAAGTAGTCTATAAAATAACACTAGATCATCTAGATTCATAACTTTCAAAATATATCTTTATCCTCAGAACATAATCAACCCACTCGACTATGTATCATACATTTTTTATCTTCTAGAAAACATAGTTATTCTAGCTAGAGAGTTTCTAGAAAAAACCGTGTGTTTATTTTTGGTCTGATGTTTTAGTTCATACTACATGAACCATCATCAGAGAAAGAGAATGAATAGATATTTTTGTAGACTTAGTAATCCATTTATAGATATAGCAATTAGGCCCATTTATGTCATTGTGATGCAATTTTGATTTATTTTATTTAGTTATTATTTTTATTTTTATTAAAGAGATAAATTATTAAAAACTATATTAAAAATTGAAAATTAAACACATATTTATAAGTCAAAAATTTGAAAATAAAAAAATGTAAAAACCCAAATAGCTAATGACATTAATATTATTTTTATTTCTTTTAATTTATAGACTTTGAAACGTTGGACAAAAAACAAACACATAGTTTTTTCTAGAAACTCTCTAGTTAATTCAATGGACTATGGAAATACTCTTGTATTAATAGTTATTCTATTTGATCCAGTCTCTCGTAGGCTAGCTTTCAGTGCTTCTCCATAGAACATAGTTGATTGATTTGACTATGTCCTTTCCTAAAAAAATATGTTGCTCTTCCTTCCAAAACTCTATCAACCCAGTCAATTTTGTACCTTTTGGTTGATACTATTCTATATCTAGCCAACTTTGATCCTACCTTTCACTATTTCTCTCTGATCTTAGATTCTTATTCCAAACATCATGAAATCCCCTATTATAATCATTTTAGACAACCTTAATCCATTTAGATGATATACGAGATGTTATTTATTTCTTACCCTTGTTACCTAAGAGGATTATCACTCTTGGTGCACTTTCTCTCACCCATCATCTTTAGACTACAATATGGTAAAAATTACTCCAAATGATGACACTAATGGATCAAATCCATTACAAACTTCTCAAGATAATTCTCTCTCTAAAGCACCTTATTACATTGTATGGGTAATTGACACAAGCCTAACTAATAACCCTATATGAAATATATTAAACACTAAAAACCCATCACCCAATAACCCATCCCCTAATACCAATTCAGGGAATGTTCCTCTTACCAATCCTAAAAATCTACCTTTAAACACTAATAACCCCAATCCACCAATTAACACCACTCAAATTCTTGAACAAATAATACAACAAGTGAATATTATGAAAACATCTAATAATTCTCAAATGATGCAAATGAAACATCATTTATTAAACATGGCTAATCAACCTCTTATTCTCCTACCCCAAAATAACCAAAGTTGTATCCCTCCACCTCTTAGAGATACCATATTAAATATCATTTCCCAACCCCCTATGCACAATAAAATTCTCTAAAACATTAAAAATTAACCTTTATTCCCCTTCATAATTTATATTGATATTGGAAATATCTTTCCAAATATTGAATATGATGAGACTAAAGGCCATGCATCTTTCCTTAAAGCATTTGGTAATATTTATAAAGAATGGATTCAAATAATAACTTTTCCACTACCAAAATTTTAGTCTAAACATTCATAGGAGACATATTAGCATGGTACAATCAACTCCCTAAACATTCTATATGGAAACTTGAGGATTTAGTCAATCATCTAGTTAAATAATTTCAACATAATGATCTTCCTAATAATTATATTAGTCATTTCATCAATGCTAAGCAATCCCATTATAAATCAGCTCATGATTTCATTAAATGATGGAAATATTTGGCTCACAAAGCTAATCATAACATGACTGATGATAACTTATTTAAACTATTCATAACCACCTTAACACCTTTCCTTCAATATAATATTTGAAATTTTTCTCTTCAAACTCTAAATGATGCCATTGATTAAGCTAAAAGACAATAATTTCTTATGAAATAGTTTGATCCCAACATTAAAACCAACAAGGGATATTTCCAAATATCCACTAATGTAATCATTGGAAATCCTCCTCAAATAAAACTAGGAGTAGACAAAGTGGATAATACCCAAGCTTACCATGCACCCTTAACTATTCAACAAATAAATCAATTATTAACACCTTATAAACCTTTCACATATACTAATAATCCACCTACATGGTATGACCCTAAACATTTTTATTGGTTTCATGCCAATGTGGGTCATTCTCATGAAACATTTTGTGGGCTTAATAAATTTTTTGTTTCTTTTATGTTAGAAAATAAATTCAATCATGATGCTATGATCAAAATGCATCATCATGATTATGTGAAGACCCCTAAAAATAAATGATTTACCAAACCTTCCTCCTCTAAACATCCAAAAACATTTTCAACTTCCAACCCACATCATTCAAATGAGGATATATGCACAATTGACACTAACTATGACTAATAATATAACAATTCTTAATATGTGAATGCAACTAAAGTCAATTATTGACATAAACCCACCCACAAAGATCCCATCACTAATCCCAAAAAACCATCAATTGATGAACATATTTTCAAAGTCACCACTAACACTACCATACCTTCTAACACAAGGAAACATTCCCACAATCAGAACCTCAAACTACTTTCCTTCCTACCAAAAATTTATTACCTTCCAAGCCTCATGTTGGTTCTTCATCTTCTAAATCTCATTGCAATTTATTAGAAAAGCTTAAATCCATGCCTTATAAGATACCCCTCATGGATCTAGTTAGTACTTCTCCATATCATTATAAATTCTTAATGCAATAATTATATGACATTGAAGAAATAGCTTCCCTTGAAGTGAAATAACCTATTCAAGATCTTCCATTGACAGAAGTACATACTATTGAAAATATTTGTACTTCTTAAAAACCTTTCATATAATTCTTTAAATAATATATGATTAAGGATGAAATTCTTTTTCGAGCTAATGTTCTACCTCTTTCTATAAAATCATAATCAATACCACCCTTATTCGAAAATTCTTAGTTGATGAAGGGTTATGAATTAATGTTACCTCCCTTTGCTTAATTCAACAACTTGGGTATACCAAAGATAACCTTAAGTAAACTTGTCTCACATGTCTAGGATTTGATGAGATAAATCAAAAACCATTTGGTTGTATTTATTCCCCCCTCAGTATTGGACCTAAGACCATATTTACCAAGCTCATGGTCCTCGACTTACCACTATCCTAAAATATATTCCTAAGTCATCCATGGACACATTTAATGAGGGTTATTACCTCTTTAGGTAGTATTGAGGTCAACATACCCCCATTTCTAAAAAATAGGGACCCTTGTGTAACTCTAAACCTTAACACTAAAAACTTGACATGTTTTGTAGACTATTTTATATTTGAAGATCATCCATGCATAATAAAGTTGGCCTATTTGTTCATGATCCTAATTTAACTTTGCCTAATATTTCAAACGATAGATCATCATGTTTTAGTTATAGGTTTCATGAGACACTCATCGAGTGGATTACACTTGGATTTTATAGATTAATCCTCGTTTAGGCTTTTACTAGCCTTTTGTCTATTGGAACTTAAGATTAAATCCATGCTTTGAATGTCTTAAAACCCTCCTTTGAAAACCCTGACTTAGATCCTTTAGTTTAAATTAAAATTTCATGGGAACAAAATTGGTGGGAACACCTTGGAAAATGTAATGAACTAAGTTTAATTTTTTATACTAAGACTTAATCATGTATTTTAACACGACCAAGCCCTAGCCTTGAAATCATGTTTTTTTCCTTTATATTTCACCCTCCTCTATTCCCTTTTATTTTAAATTTATATCTAACTTTCATGTTTTTAGGGTCCTTTACTTTCCTAGTTCAACCTCACTTTATGTTTCATGGTCTCTCTTAATACCTAGCCTAACATCTTAGCCCTAAGGCCCTGTTCATGTTTTTTAACATAAATAAGACCTTATCTCTAAGAATTTAGCTAAGTTTTTATGTTTTCCTAAGCTCTAAATTAAATATCTTGCTTCTTCATAGGATATATGATTCATATTTCATTGGGTAACATTGATTGAATGGAGTGAAAGAGACCCAACCAAAGGGCTTTGATCTATTGATCCAATCTCACTTGATCACTTGGATCATAATCAATATCTCATAGGATCCCATATAGAGATCAATGCTCTTCAAATTCTTTATAGGGTTAATAAAGTCAAAGATCAAGATCCCCATAGATTTGCCATGTGGCACTCCCACATTTGAATTCAATATCAAAAGGACATGGGGATAAGATCTTGTATTATGATTTTAATTATTCAAGGCGTCATCATTTTATTATGTTTCAAATACTTATGATTATGACTTAGTCTAAATTTTATATACGTCCTTGAGCTAACTCGATCCACTTTATGAATACAAGGACCAATAGTGTGAATCTATTCAAATCATGATCTATGATTTGCATGTACTCACAAGAGATAATCTGATGGAACATATTAAACCCAAGATTCTACAGGACCAACTATATTTGAGACTTAAATTTGATGTTCTCATTCCCATAATTTGATGAGTGTGAGGCCATAAATTTTTAGCCCCATATGAAAAGTTATTAGAGCTTAATTTTGACCTTCACATGAATGTCATTTATGCCTATGAAGATGTCATTAACATCTATAAGACCATAAGAATTTAGTTAAGGAGCTAATTTTAATCAGAAGATAAATGCACTTAAGACTTGCCTCTCAACATCAAAATGGGTCTTCCATAGACTAATCTAGTTTATTTAAAGCCATGTCTAGACTCAAGATCCTTATAATTAGGTTTAAATTTTTCATATGCTAAGCTTGAATATTATTATAGAATATAGTCATGTTTTTAAACATTGAACCAAACCTTAGTCTATATATGCCCCATGGTCTTGTGAGCCTAATAGGCTTAGTTTAACAAGAGGTCTCATTACCATAAAACTTAGCTTAAAAATTTTAATCTAAATTTTTATCATGTTTATTAATATGATAAAACCCTAGGTTAAAAATTTGCATTAGATCTTTTGTTATTTGGGTCCCCCTTTTAATGTGTTTTAAACTTATCATAAATAAATTTGGTCTAAAGTTTGGTTCATGTTTACTAACATAAAATAGAACTATAGCCTAAGTTATTTATATGTCTTGATACTGACAAAAGTTCATGTATGTTTGTAGGATCAATGGTTCACACTTCATTAGGGAATAAATATAGGATGATGCAAAACTAGAATGAACTTTTCAACAAAGATCTAGGAAATCATGAGATCACCACATGATGGAAGTACATTAACCGAGACTAGCAATGTGCAGAGCTTTGAAGGCCCATGCAACTACCAAGTGGCATAATTATGAATCTCGATATAGATAAAGACCAACTATGTGTAAGTCCCAGATCAATATCAATGGTCCACATTGATCCATGTACAAAGATCATATGGTGTGAAACAAAGGTAGATTTTAAAGGCAATGGCTAATTCTTCAAAATCATTATGAAAAGTGCTATGAAAGCTACCTCTAAGATGCCACACAGGCACCACATGGACATAAGACAATAAAACTAAAGATTTTGTGGGATAAAAATAGGAAAACATATAATGTAAAGGTCTAAATCAAATCCAAAGCATGAATTCTCCTAAGTCAAAGTAAACCACCACCATTAAAGATACATAAAATCCTTAGCCTCCATTTAAAGCCCTAATTTGATCCTAAATTGACCACAATCAAAGTAGAAAGAATCTAATTATCATCTGAGTAGGTGAAAATTGATCCAAAGATAATTTGTAGACTACTAGTGAGAAATTTTCAAAACTCATAGTCATGGAAGCTTGGATGAAACATAGAGAGGACATTGAGCTATATTTGACCATGGACTTAGAAGGAAGGGTCTTTAAAGACACATTACTTGACATCATGTCCTTAAACACTAGAGAAAATAATTGGTCTAAGGTCTTTTAGATAATTGAGGAAATGCAATGAATAAATAAAGAAGAAAAGATTGCATCCTTCAAAACAAGGTATTATGACCTAGTTGTAGCACAAATGTGATAGGACCTAAGTTTCCCAAAGCTCTGACACAACTTGTCAGAATTAAGAGCACACATGATTACCTTTGTATAAGCAACTTAAACATGTGGAAATAACTAGAAGAACAAATAAATATCAATGATAAAACACACAGAATATGAGAGGCAACACACAATTGTATTCAACTCATTACAAAGGAAATTACAATAAAGAGATCACACTCTTCTTCCACCTCTGTGAGGCTTCCTCCTCAAGGGCTCCAAGTAATCTTCCCACCTGAGTAATCTTCTCTCATAGGGCACAACTAACAACTTACACAAGCTGTTGTTCACCTCATTGTACATCCAATACAACCGAGTACGAACCGGTACTCCAAGTAGACCTCACCATGATCTTGCTCCTTGATGTATTACTGTCACCTTAGATCTTACTCCCCCGCCAATCTCCTTTTGACCCTCACATACACACACCCCTGTAGACCAACTTGATCTTACTTATCACATGTAGATCTCCACCATGATCCTACAACACCCTGCATATCAAACCTGATCTTACATACATGAAGAATCCTACTTGATTCTACCATGCGAAGAACTCTCCAAGCTCCACACTTGAGTTCTACATAGTTCTTCACTTAACAATATAGCCCATGAGTCTATTATATAGATCTCATGCATACACTTAATTTAGACAAGCGGCTCAAAGACTCAAACTGGTCTTTAACATGTAAACTCCGTGTTCACTTAACTTACTATTCGTCAACAGTAGTTCTGACCACCACAGGTGACCGATGTTGGTCCCTGCTTGCTTGGTGCTGCCAATGTCAGCCAACTTTTTGCCAATGCCAGTTGCCTTTTGCACTGATCATGACCGACGTCAGTCATGCTACCGACGCTGGTGCTTCTGGGTCTTCAACAACCTCCTTTTCTTTGTCTGCAACAAGTTAAAGCTTTTAGCTCCATAACCTAACAATCTCCCACTTGGAGATAAATAGCTACAACTATACCTGTACCTGTACACCATCTAGTTAGTTCCCTTGGCTCTATATCCCTCTTCAAGATCACTCTTGAAGACCAACCACCACAAAACATGTAGTGCAACCCCTGTCATCCAAATCACCTGCCACATCCACATTTACAAACCTATGTAGAAAATAACTTGACCTTGCATAGCATGTGCACCTGCTATTGGTCCCTCTAAGAATCCATTGAACTGCCCTCCAATGCTTCTTTCCTAGATTGGCTCCAAACTTGTGACAACTCCCACTACTTGGGAAAACTTAGGTCTAGTACATACCATGCACTTAACCTCATTATGTGAATCAAGACACTGTTCTGTGAACTATCCAACCATCGGCATGCTAACCGGTCTCACACAATCATCCTAAAACAAAGTCAACATATGACCTTCCATGTCCCTAGAACACACTCATGCCAAAGAATCTTGCTACTCCCAGATTCCTCAAGACATACCTCTAAACTAGCTTTACCTTTAGTTCAACAATACCCTATATATGTAACCCTGCAATAAGCACATCATATAGTAATAGGATAATGTAGCTAATATTATTCAACCTAGTAAAGAGAAACACAATGATCAAACCTCCATAGCCCTGCAGCTTATAAAAGACCATATACCCTGATCTTCCATCTCATTGTTTCTATATGATATTTGCTTTCTACATTCAAAGAGAGAAATAAGAAACTGAGAAGAAATGGTCTAAGGCTTGTATGTACCTGGATGTAGTCATGCACACCATTATCCAGATGTCATGAGAACTCCTCTTTGGTTGTGGAGGATGACACTTGCAAAAGAAAGAGATTAAGACAAAGAAGGCGTTAGATGAGGAGATGGTGGGTTGCCAAGCAAAAGCTTGATCCCAAAAGTACAAAGACTTCTTTGAGGGATGCCAACTCACTGATTAAAAATAGAATATTTGACAAAAATAGAAATAATGAAAGACAAAATAAAAGAAATAAGAGACAAAAAGCAAAATGTGTACCTGATATGTAGAAAACTACTTTGCACAGTCGCCAGTGTCGGTCTCTATGCCAGCGTCGGTCAAGGAAGGTCGCCGACGTCAGTTAAGATGCCAAAATCGATAGGGGTAATGACCAACGTCAGTCAGGGCAGTAGTTCTTGGATAGGGTCTGGTCAGATCTAGATAGGGTTTAGGACTGTGGAATGGTCTAAAGTTTTGTCTGAGGGGGAGCCTATTTGGGAGTCAAAGGGATTATTTGGGGGTCTGTGCAGGGATCTGGGCAGAGTTACAGACTGTATATTCTGGAAAAGGTGGATAGAGGTGATATGGGAGGAAGTCAAGTCAGGTCTATGGTCTGAATCTAAATTGGATGGTGATATCAATTAAAAACAATAGCTAGAAAACAAAATAAAAAAACACAGAACAAACGCTTACCTGTTACCTGCTAAAGATAGAGTAGGAGACATGATTGCTATTATCGGTGTGTTGCAGAGTTTGATGTAGTAGACCTCCAGTGGGATGACTGAAGCAGAATACCTGTACCTGAGAGAGAGAGAGTGAGAGAGATTTGATTACAGATTGATTGAATGAAAAGTTGGTTGATTGTCCTTTGAAGGTTGAATGAAAGAATGTTTTAAAAGAAGGCCCAATAACTGATCGAGAAACTGATTGAGAACTGAATAACAAATAATGGATAATAGATAACAGATAACGGATCCTGTGTTCGGGTTGAGAATGTAGTTTAAGAATAATTGACCCCAGTAGAACTATCGACGTTGGCTGAGAAGTGAGCGACGTCGGTGATGTCGATCGAGTAGTGACCGACATTGGTAGATGTAGAATGGGGATAGAGGCTAATTTTAGCCTTTTGCTCATTCTTACATGCTGCCAGGGTCAAGGCTCGTGGGAAAATGGTCGACAGGGGTTAAATAGGCGTGGGAGAATAAAATGGGGGTTAAGGGGAGGATGACAAGGGTTAGACACAATTTCGGTGTCTACATTTGCCCTTTTTTGTCTTGTTGGTTGTTCTGGATGAACTACAAGACAAAAATAGGAGTTGGTTGCCCCAGGTCTGGGATAAGGTTGATTTTGTCCTATTGGTTGTTCAAATGAACTGCAAGACAAAAATAGGAGGTTGATTGCACCGAATGAGATGAGGTATTCCCCCTTAAAGTAGGAGTCGAAGGAAGGGAACTGGGAATCAGGTGCTGATTTGACAAAGAGTGGATGAAAAATGGTGAGGGTGAATGTTGCAATAGTTTTAATTACACGCATACTACTTCATGAGATGGTCAGGTCAAATTGTCACAGGTTGAGGGTCGAGGAGTGCCAAAATTAAAGTAACTGGGCCCCAGCATGTGGTCGTAGCTGATCGGGTTATTCAATCGAAGCTATAGCTCCAATGGGTCATCATGTTCCAGGTATCTCGGGCTCAGGAAGTGCTCTTAGAAATAAGAAAAGTCACAAGTAATAGGGATCAACTGGCTTTTGATCCTATACTTGTGAGGGTCAAAAATATGGGCTGCACACAATTTTGCTAACCAGTCATGAGGTAGCATACATGCAAAAACAACCAAGGTGAAGTCGTCTTAGAAGTGGTCAAGGTCAGAGGAGATAGGCATGATCTCCAAAGTGGTTGGTTGAGATGGGTTGAGATAGATGACTAGTCGAATGGATGGGTAGACGAAGGAATGTGGCTGAGCTAACCTCAGAACACTGAGTGCTACCTACATAGCCCTTGTTACAGGGCCTCTGGCCAATGTAGTTTTCCCTAAAAGGGAGGAAGGGTCAAAGGTAATGGATTGGTCTTGGTTGAGGGAAAGTCATAGTCAAAAGGAAGAAAGAATGTTTGTCCATCAGAGAGATGAACAAACAAGGGTGGTCGAGCTAACCCCAGAAGATGTCGTGTCATCTGAGTATTACCTACATAGCCCAAATTGGAAGGGGCCTCAGACCAATGTAGTTCAAGCTAAGAGACAAAATGGTCGATGATGGGTGTGGTCATGTGTTGAAATAATGAGGAGAAAGAAGATGTTACAGCCGTTTCCAAATGGTGTATGCTGTAACATTGGTCAAGGGGTCTTTCATCCCTAGCAATTTTCCATAGGCATGATGGATGTATGCTAAAAATGAATGGGGTCCATTTATGCTTCAGCAAGTATTGGTTTATGCTTAACATAAATGGAGGGTGGTTGATAGTTTACATGTGTATTGGTGTCCATAGAAACTATGTGAAATGGACTATGATGACGTTGGTGGTCTGACAATGTTGAGGTTGGTTTGGTTTGAGAAAGTAATTTAGTTGAATGTGACCAAAGTGCAAAAGAAGTGAAAGGCATATTTGCTTGTTCATTAACAAGGATTAGAATGATAGCATAGATAGGGGTTATTAGAACCAAGAGCCCCATTTTTGCATGACGTCATTGACCATAGGTTGTGTTAGAGAGGTAATTGAATCACTTTGACAGTAAAGTGAGCTCAAAGTCCCTTGAGCAGGTGATAGGAGGAGAATAGGGTAACCCATTTTAGAGCAGAGATAACTTTGCCCCTTTTTATAGGAGACCCTGAGACAACTACAAGCCAAGTCCATGACCCCTTCTTTTTTTTTTTTAAAAATAGCAGACTGATCAATGTGGGAAGTCCACATAGAGATGTCATTTGCTTGGTTGTCATTTGTGAAGCTGATCGATGCGGGAAGCTTCTAAGAAAAGGTGCTGTGTGTAGCAAGATTTAGTCATAGACATCCTTCGAGGGAGTGGTCTATATTTTTGCTTTATATATAAGGGATTTGAATAGCTGTCCTTCGAGGGAGCAGTCTATTAGCTTCAGCAATGATAGTACAGCTATCCTTCGAGGGAGCAGTCTGCTTTTTGAGTTGAGTTGGTGACCTTGGATATTTTGACATCTTCATTTGTTTTGACAAAAATGTGAGTCATGGACAAGACTATAGAAGGTCAAGGGCTCCCTTTTATTAGGATAAAGCATCCATACTATATAAAAGAGTTATATAGGATTTGTTAAGGGGAGTAGGGTTGAAAGGAATGAGGACTAAGAGGATGGGGATTACTCAAGGGACGAGCTCAAGGTAAATGTCAAGTGGATGAATACTCGACTAACAGTAGAATGGTCGTAGATGCAATGCATTAAGAGGCTCAAGGTCTGGCCATTCGTCGAGAGAAGACAAACGATACATCCCTGATCCATACTTGTGCATGATGATGAAAGGTCTGAGTCAATTAGGGGCAAACTTGCCTTGTTTACTTCGCTCCATATTGGTCACATGCTGATTTTATTTGAGGATGAGATCTCTGATGTTGAAATCTCGTTCTCAAAAATTTTTGTCATAGGCTCGCTTGATGTGATGTTGATAGACATGGAGATGGTTGAGGGCAGCAAGATGGCGCTTGTCAAGTAACTCAAGTTGAGCTAAGTGATCTTGACAAAAGTCATTATTAGAAAGAATGTCATGCAGAGAGATGCAGAGAGACGGGATCTATACTTTGAGAGGTAGGACAACCTCTATTCCGTACATGAGAGAGAAAGGGGTAACACACGTGGAGGTTTGGATGCTAATGCAGTAGGCCCACAAAGCAAAGGGAATGTGAATATGCCAATCCCTTCCAGTGTCATTGACCACCTTCATGAGAATTTTAGTCAAGATTTTGTTGGAAGCCTCAGCCTGCCCATTTGCTTGTGGGTAGTAAGGTGAAGAGAAACTGAGCTTGATGCCAAATGAGTCACAGATTTTTTGGACAGTCTTGTTTTTAAAGGACTTGCCATTATCGGTGATGATTTTGTGAGGGACACCAAAATGACAGATGATGTGGGTGCTGATGAAGTCAACAATCTTGTCAACTTTTGTGGAGATGAGAGGAATGGCTTCCACCCACTTGGTGAAATACTCAGTGGCGGTGATGATGGATTGATGACGAAGAGATGAATGAGGGTTAATCTCACCAATGAGATCTAAGCCCCACTCAGATAAAGGCCAAAAATCTTGAGTGACTTGTAAGGTGTGACTTGGAAGATGAAGCAAGTTAGAGTGTTGCTGACACTTGATGTAACGCTGAACATAGTCGCTACAGTCTTGATGAAGGGTGGGCCAATAATAGCCCAGATGAAGGATGCACTTGGCAACTGAGTTTCCACTGAAGTGTCCACCACAAATCCCATCGTGGACTTGTTTAATGGCATGAGAGGCTTCAGTGGAGGTTAGACAATGAAGAAGGAGGCCGTCAAAGCCTCACTTATAGAGAAGACCCCCTAGCATGGTATAACAAGCTGTGCATTTGATGAAAGCTCACCATGCATTATTAGAGAGATCAAGAGGGATGATAGAATGAGATAAGTAGTCTACAAGTTGTTTATACCAAACATCTCATGGATTAGAGTCTATGGTGTTGACATTGTTAGAAGAAAGGTATGAAGGCAACGGTAGATGATACACTATGATGAAAATTCTAGATGATGATGATGATGGAATATGCGAGGCGAGAGAAGCCATGGTGTCAGAAAACTTGTTTGTGGATCGAGGAACAGTCTGCAAGAGGTAATGGTCGAAAGAGGCCAGAAGAAAGCTAGCACAATTTTTGTACCTTTGCAAAATTTCATTTTTATAGAGATATGAACCGTTGACCTGATTAATGACAAGCTGCGAGTCACCGAAGATGTTGATGGTCTTGATGCTGAGAGAGAGGGCGGTCTGAAGTCCCAAAATTAAGGCCTCGTATTCAACCATATTATTGGTACAATTAAAGTCAAGCTTGAAAGACAGAGGCATGGGCTCACCATTGAGTGGGATGAGAATAACTCCCACACCCCCACCAAGTTGACATTTGGAGCCATCGAAGAACATGGTCATTTGGTAGACAGTGTCATCAGTGGAAAGTGTGGTGATAGACTCATCAGGGAACTCACACTATGAAGGTTGATTGTTGGGAAGAGGGGCATCTGCCAGTTGATTAGCGATGGTTTTCCCCTTGATGGATTTTTGCTAGATGAATTCGAGGTTAAACTCAGTAAGCAGCATGAGCCACTGAGCCATACATTGATGTTGATATGGCTTGGCGTGCATAAACTTAAGAGGGTCGGTGTGAGTGATGACAAAGGTTTTGTGATTGAGAAGATAGTGGCGGAGCTTGGTAGCAGCAAAGACTAACGCCAAACAGAGTTTTTTGGTATGAGTATACTGAGTTTCATAGTCGACCAAGCTAATATAGTAGACCGCTTGCTCATGGTGATGCTCGTCTCGGTGCGCGATCATGGCACCTAACGAATGGTTGGTGACAGAGATGTAAAGGTAGAAAGGTTGATCGTCTTTAGGTGAAATGAGGATTGGTGGAGAGACCAGATAGCATTTGAGGGATTTAAAAGCCTCTTGACAGTCCTTATCCCATTTAAAGGAGACATCCTTCTTAAGGAGATGATGAAAAGGTTGGCAGTGGTTAGAAAGCTGTGAGATGAAATGGCGAATGGACTAGATCTTCCCTTGTAGACTGTGAAGCTGCTTGAGATTGGTTGGAGGTGGCATCTCAAGGATAGCATGGATCTTGGTAGGATCTATCTCAATGCCACAGAAAGAAATGATAAAGCCTAAGAGCTTGCTGGAGAGGACCCCAAAGACACATTTCTTGGGGTTAAGGTGGACATTGTATTGAAGAAGGCAAGAGAAGATGATTTTGAGAATGGTCAAATGGTCACAGTGAAGCTTGGACTTACCAAGCAAGTCATCCACACAGTCCTCCATGATTTTTTGGAGGAGATCATGGAAAATGTAAGTCATGGCATGCTGATATGTGGCACCTACATTCTTCAAGCTGAAAGGCATGACCCGATAGCAGAAAGTCCCCCATGGGGAGATAAAGGTAGTCTTGTGCTGATCTTTCAGTGCAATCAGGATCTGATTGTATCTTGAAAACCCATCCATGAGAGATAACATCTCATTGCCGGCTATAAGATCAACAAGTTGGTCAATGTTGGGAAGAGGAAAGTCATCTTTAGGATAGGCTAGGTTAAGGTTGTGATAGTCTGTGCAGATCTGGATCCCCCCAGTCGCCTTGGTGACAGGGATGATGTTAGAGACCCACTACGGGTAATCAATGGGCAGGATGAAATAGACAAAAAGGAGGTGCTAAAGCTCCTCTTTGATAAGGAGTGCCACGCGAGGATGCATCTTTCAAATCTTTTGCCTAACATGTTTAGCCTCTAGTTTGGTGACTATGTTATGGGTAGCGATGGTGGGGTCGATGCCAGGCATGTCACAGTAGGTCCAGGCAAAGGCCTTGCTATGGTTTGAGAGGAACTGGGTGTAGTCTAGTTGCTCCTAAGCGTCTAAATATTGACCAATCTTTAAGACATGAGGAACATCAGAAGAAGGGAGGTTGATGTCAATGGTTGATTCATTTAACATAACTTGGGTCTCAGAAGGGAGAGAGCGCTAGATGAAAGAGTCATCGGTGCCCATGTAGGAAAGAATGGCGTCATCATCAACGCAGTGGACAGTGTGAATAGTCGCCGACTCATCCTGTATCATGCTGGGATAAATGAGAGGGAGAGACCTAGACACCCCATTTAGCTAATAGGTTAGGGGTTCCAAGCGGATGGTGTTTATGCAAAAAAAATTAGGAGGGATGGAAACCATCAACTCCGTAGGTGAAGAGGGAATAATAGGTGAGCTATGAAGAGATTGATCAATGGCGGGTTCAAGGCAAAGGTCTGCAGGGGCCTGAGTGGGGTCGTGGTATCCCAAGCCATACCATTTCTTGGCATCATCATCGTTGAGCGGTTTGATGGGCTGATGGGAGCCTTGCTCATAACGTCTGAAGCCAAAGCCCTTCCATGCACACCTGTAAAGGTAGGTGTGTGCAAAGGCAAGGTTGCCAAGAAATGAGAAGTTTAATGTGAATGGTTGTGGTGAAGAGAGAGGATTGCCATCAGTAGGAGCTTGATTGAGCCCCCCATAGACGAGATTGGTTCAGAGGTGAGGAGGACCATAAGGCACGACCATCCTAATCTGGTGATCATAATTGGGGCTATGGTGAAGGCATCCATACTCTTGCAGAGTTTGGAACATGTCTAAGGCTAGCAAGTGATATTCCCCATATGAAATTCATTGGAAGATGTCTTCCATGGGGTCTTTGGTTGTCACTTGAAGAGGTGGGGTGAGGGCGACCGCCGGTTGTGAACTGGTCGAAGTTTCTGCAGATGGAAGCAGTGCCAGGGTTGATGGCTTGATAGGAATGAGGATGTCATTTGGTCGATAGGTTGTGTTACAAGTTTTGAAAGGTGATAGGTCAGCAGGAATAGTGTGGACTTACCCGTCATGCTCAAATTTCACAAAACGGTGTAGGGTAGAGGGAACATAAGCCATGGTGCAGATCCAGGGTCAGCCTGGCAAGATGTTATATTGAAACTCTCCTTCGATGATATAGAAGAGCTCCGGGACTATGCATGGACCAACATGAATGTGAAGGATGATGGTGCCAATGGTCATGGCGGTGGTGTCATTGAAGGATCACAAGATTGCGTTAGTTTTGGATACGTAATTCTTAGGGAGGGCCAATTGATCAAAGGCGTGGGTGGAGATAATATTGATGCTGGTGCCTCTATCAATCATAACACGCTTAATATGTGTCTGATCAACATAGGTAGTGATGAAGAGGGCAGCATCCTGAACTTCCATGTTAGATGTAAGAATCTCAGAATTGCTGAAAGTGATGGAGGTGACAGGGGATAAAGAGTGGACCAGGGCCGTGAGTGGTTGGGGGTCTTCGGGTTGGACCTTCGCTGCCTACAAGGCTCGAATGAGGGCCTAATGATGCAAGGGCAAGGTTTGGATGAGGTCATAAAGGGACATCTTCATGGGCGTCTGGTGAAGTTGTTTTAACATGGAGTCATGAATTGCCCCTGAAGAAGAAGAAGAGGGTTGAGGCGTGCCAAGGATAGAAATATTAGGCTTGGGCGGTTGAGGTGGCTAGATGAATGGTGGCTTTTTCTTTCACCTTGTCCTTTTGTGACCTAGTGGTTATGTGAATGGCATTGATTTTGAAGATAGGGGGTGAAGGAGATGGAGGGGTCATGGCCTGCTAATGGGATGTCAATGGGGTCAAAGAGGTTGGAGGAATGTGGGAAAGTGTCGGGGGTTAGTTGACAGTGTCCTCAAGAAGAAGAATGTCCTTCTCCATGTAGCGGCGAATGATAGCCTTTAGGGCACAAGTCTTGGTATCATGTCCTGGCGTATAATGATATAGGCAAATCTTCGTATCGTTAAACCAGGAGGGCTTAGACCCGAGAGGTTGGAAGGGCTTGATGGGTGGAAGGGTTATGCTAGAAGTCTACAAAAGTCAGTGCAATATCAAAGAGTATGAGCCCACCAAAGGGTCCGTGCTCATTGATGCGTGCAATGCTGGTGACTTTTGCTTGGGTGGTGTTGGAGGAGACTTTTGTACCACCTTCTGGGTTGATGGTGCGGTGACAGATGAAGATGACACCTTCTTCATGAGAGGTGACAAATTTTTTGGAGAGAATAGGCTGGTGGTAGGCAAAGGAAGCAGAGGAGGTAATTGGTTTTGATTAGAGGTTGGAATGGGAGGACTTTGATCAAGGTCGAAGGATGAGGGCCCAAAATAGAGGGCAATAGTGATGGGGGAGGAGGAATTCACCTCTGTGGTTTGGCAGTTTTCTTGGATTTGATTTGAAGACTACTATTGGTCGAGGTCTGGTCTAAGTCCACCTTCACTTGCAGATGAGTGAGGTTGGAGATAGGGCAAATGCCAAGTGACTTAATTGGTTTAGATGGGGTAGATGAGGGTTTCGGTCCTGATGCGGTTGGTTGAGGTGTAGACGGTCTAGACGTGGAAGTCTGGTTTTTGTTGAGAGTCTTGGGAGATTCTGCCATGGGAGGATTAATAGCATGAGACAAAAGGGCATGGGCATGTTGAAGAGTTGTGAGACGCTCCCATAATACCTGATGCTCCACTTTCCTTGAAGGGAGAAGTTTGATTTTCTCCAGTAATCAGGAAAATGGCTGAGAAGATGTTGGTTGAGGCTTGGGTCCTTGAGAGGATGTGGATCGTTGTGGGGTTGAAGATGAGACTGGTATAGTGGTCTCAGATCCAAGGCATGATGAAGTCATGATAGGTTCATCTTTGGTTAAAGACAGAGGAGAGATAGGTTCTTCCCTGGGTGGAGAAGAAACCAGAGAATGAGGCTCCTCAAGAGTGTAAAGGGCAAGAATGATTGTGCCCTCCACTTGTGGTTGAGGAGTAGGAAGGGTTGGGTCCTCCATAGGTAGCAGGAAGGAGTATGGTGAGACTGGTGGAGCTAGTATGGTCGAGGCATCCTCCAATATAAGAGAAGTTGACAGAGAACTAATTGGAGAGGGAGGTTCATCCACATGCGATACACTGAGGGGTGGACTATCTTCTTGAGTTTGTGAAAGAGTTTGGTCGGGGATGAAGGGCAAGACCATATTGACTGTTCGTATATTATGTTTGTGAATGTTGTCAGTCATGGTTTGGACATTGTTTTGGGTTGGAGGATGATTGGGGAATGGTTTTTTGAAGATGTCGATGCCCTAGTTGGATGGCGCATTGGGATTGTCAAGGACAAGGTCACCCTTTTCCAACATGTCTTGGATGATGTTTTTAAGAGTATTATAGTTGCCCGTGTCATGGCCTTTAACATAGTGGTAGTTACAAAAGTCATTTTCCCTATACCACACAGGGATGGCACGTGAGGGATCAAATTGTGGAGGTGGTTAGATTTGGGGGAGATTGAGAACTCCCTGTTTGACAAGTTTTTCCAACACAAACACGTATGATTCTCTGAGTGGAGTATACTGTCATTATACGTATCTCTGTTGGAATTGGCGGGTGATGCTTTAGGACATGGATGGCTCAGGCTGGTTGGTTGAAGGTGAAGAGAATGAAGGTCTAACGACCACAGCATTTGTTGAAGCTTTAGACCTAGGGTTAGATGAAGAAGGCTTAGAAGAAGAGGAGTCATTAGTCTTGGAGTTGGGATTCTTACTCCACAACTTGGCTTTGTTCTCCTCAATGGCATGTAATTCAAGTTTGTGGGCCATCGTGAAGGCTTCGTCAAAGGTACGGAAGGTCTGAACCTACAAGGTAGAAGAAATATGCTTGGCATAGGCTTGGGAGAAAAGTTTAATAAGTTTAGGTTGGGGTAAGGAAAATGAGAGCTGATTGATAAGGCTTCTCCAGCGAGCAACGAAATCGGCTATAGATTCATCCTCAAACTACTGGATAGAATAGAGGTCTGTGATTAAGACCTTTTTGGTGATGTTGATAGAAAAATGGTTGAGGAAGAGTTGGGCTAGCTGAGTGAATGTGAAGAGGGAATGGCTGGCAAGAGAGCTGTACCAGTCAAGCGTAGCACCAAAGAGAGACATGTGAAACGTGTGTAAAAGCAACGCATCGTCGTGGGTAATGAGATAACATGCATGTCTAAATGCCCATAGGTTTTGTTGCGGGTCTTACTTGCTCTGAAAATGAGAGAATTTAGGAAGTTCCCACTGGTTGGGGTATGGTTGGATTGGGACGAAAGGATGAATGGGCTCATTGCAAATTTTATCGTATGAGAGGGCATTGCGTGAACCAAAAATAGAGGTCTCGAGACTAGACATTTTGTCTTTCAGCATTTTGATGATGTCTGCTGACAGATTAGTAGGTGGAGCGCCCCCTAGATTATAAGGTGCTTGAAAGATATTGAGAGGTGCATATGACGTGGTTGGTTGCACTTGTGTAGACGCAACATATGGGTAACTAGTTATCAGGGTGAAAGTTGAAGTCAAGGGCACTTGTGTTATGGGGTTGGTAGGCACAAGTTGGATAGGGGCCATCAAAGATGGTTGAGGAGTGCCCACACTTGTTGAAGGGTAGACAGTTACTCTTGTGTTGATAGGTGTAAGAGTAGGGGGGATAGAGACCACTAGGTTTTGGAAAGGTGTAGGATTTGGTTGAGTAGTTTGAGGTTGAGGAGGTGCCGAAACCCCTATGGAGGTAGGTCTAGAAGGAGAGGCTAAATTTTGAAGGTAGGACACAGTTGAGTTATTAGTCGAGGTATTGGCTTGATTGTCTATAGGTTGAATTGTAGATGTTGTTGATGTGATCATTGTCTCAACTAAGGAAGTTGGCATCCCATGAATTGGGTTGCCTAAAGAGTCTCGCGTTTAGCTTCACGCAAGATAATGTTGAAGGGCTCTGCCATTGAGGTCCAAGAATCTTTTGAAATCTTGGTCCCCTTCAAGGACAATGGGAGACTGGGTTGGGGTCGGTCGAGTAGGAGTTCTTTCAGTCTCCAAGTGGAACTCCATTATAGGACTGATTATGGATGGGGAAGACAGAAGAGGTTGACTCCTCGCGTGGTTGACAAGAGCCTTGGTTTGACTATGAGTCAAAACCATTCAAGGCAAGAAAGAATGTCCTCACAAGCTCAAACAAGCAGATAAGAATAGAAAAGATGAAGAACACAAGCAGACCCTAAACGTTAAATCCCTAGGAATAAATTATTAGGATCTTGGTGGCTTATGCCTTAGAATGTGTGAGGAAGATTGGCTTTTGAGATGGGTCCTAAAAGTAGTCTAGAGCTGGTTTCAAGTTTGTTTAGGCACTCAAAAGTCTGGGTTAGGTTCTGTACTTGGCCTGGTGTTAAGGAGCAAGCTCCCCTCACTTCACGAGTCTAGTGATAAGCTGGGCCCGCTTAGCCAAAATATACTTCCCCTAGAGATTATCCTCTGCCAGAGAACAGAGTGGGCTTTCCCTTGGTGATGAAATCCAAGTAGGATCACCGAGACAGGTAAGGTATCTGCTGGGGGATGAAATCCCAGTCGGGCCTTGTCTCAAGTGAGTTTTAATGTTTGATTTGTGCAAGTGGTTTGGTCATGTAACATCAAGTGGACTATGATTAATTCATGATGTGATTTGTTAATTACTAGGTGTGGACTAAGAAATGCAAGCAAGCATAAATGACATGCAATGTATTTTAAGCCCCAAGTCGAAATGTTAAGTTTGGATGAAAACAAGTTGAGAAAGGGTTGAAGAATATGACTTTTGACTAGTTTGAAATGCAAGAAAAGAAAGAAAGGTTCTTTTTAATCCCGCTTATGATGTCGTTTAGAAGAGAAGAAAGAGGTGAAAAGGGAGAAACCTAATGCACCTATATGAACAGAAAGAAAAGGAACCCAAGGAAGACCCTAAGGTCCCATCGGGCGTGCCTGAATGTTTCTATATGATATTCATTTTCTACATTCAAAGAGAGAAATAAGAAACTGAGAAGAAATGGTCTAAGGCTTGTATGTACCTGGATGTAGTCATGCACACTGTTATCCAGACGTCGTGAGAACTCCTCTTTGGTTGTGGAGGATGACACCTGCAAAAGAAAGAGACTAAGACAAAGAAGGCATTAGATGAGGAGATGGTGGGTTGCTAAGCAAAAGCTTGATCTTAGAAGTATAAAGACTTCCTTAAGGGATGTCAACCCACTGATTAAAAATAGAATATTTGATAGAAATAGAAATAATGAAAGATATAATGAAAGAAATAAGAGACAAAAAGCTAAATGTGTACTTGATATGCAACAAATTGCTTTGCACAATCGTCGGCGTCGGTCTCTGTGCTGGTGTCAGTCAAGGAAGGTCACCGACATTGGTTAAGATGCCAATGTCAGTAGGGGTAATGACCGGCATTGGTCAGGGTAGTAGTTCTTGGACAGGGTTTGGTCGGGTCTGGATAGGGTTCAGGACTGTGGAATGGTCTAAAATTTCATCTGAGGGTTAGGGAGCCTGTTTGGGAGTCAAAGGGATTATTTGGGGGTCTGTGCATGGATCTGGGCAGAGTTATAGACTATATATTCTGGAAAGGGTGGATAGGGGTGATACGGGAGGAAGTCAAGTCGGGTCTGTGGTCTGAATCTAAATCAGATGGTGATATCAATTAAAAACAATAGCCAAAAAACAAAATTAAAAAACACAGAACAAACGCTTACCTATTACCTATTGAAGATAGAGTAGGAGACATGATTGTTGTTGTCGGTGTGTTGCAGAAGTTTAATGTAGCAGACCTCTAGCAGGATGACTGAAGCAGAATACCTGTACCTGAGAGAGAGAGTGAGAGAGATTTGATTGCAGATTGATTGAATGAAAATTTGGCTGATTATCCTTCGAAGGTTGAATGAAAGAATGTTTTGAAAGAAGGCCTGATAACCGATTGAGAAACTGATTGAGAATCAAATAATGAATAACAGATAACGGATAATAGATAATGGATCCTGTGTTTGGGTTGAGAATGTAGTTTAAGAATAACTGACGCTAGCAAAACCACTGACGTTGACCGAGAAGTGACCGATGTTGGTGACGTCGGCCGAGTAGTGATCGACGTCGATAGATGTAGAATGGGTATAGAGGCTAATTTTAGCCTTCTGCTCATTCTTACATGTTGCCAGGGTCAAGGCTCGTGGGAAAATGGTCGACAGGGGTTAAATAGGCATGGGAGAATAAAATGGGGGTTAAGGGGAGGACGACAAGGGTTAGACACAATTTCGGTGTCTACACTCACGTGTCCATTTCTGCTCTTCTTCATCCTTAACATTTGTTCATCTCTCAGTGCTTACTTCTAGCTAGCAACTCCACCAAAAACTCCTATTTTGTTCTTCTCCAAGGAATCACATCCTCCATTCATGCCAAGCTCCCACTATTTCCTAGATCTACCTATTCTGCTTCTTCAATAACTTCCTAGTTCTTTACCATAAGTGAGCAACAAGAAGTGTAAAGAAGGGAAATGACAAATTTAAGGCTTACATACCCTTTAAGTCCTCCATATGGGTGCTTGAGACTCATTAACAGCTAGCTGTCCACCCAAAATTCATCTCAGTGACCGATGCCAGTCACATTCCAATTTGCACCCGACCGATGTCGGTTCCCTACAACTGCCTCATCGCTGACATCAGTTCCCTCTTACTGACGCCAGTGTTTATCTACCCTGAGTCACTGACATCAGTCTGCACATAGCCGATGTCAATCCTTGTCTGGATGCTGATGCTAGTTTTCTTGTCGATGTCGGTCTTTGTGTTTTGCTTGTGAGAACTGACTTCTACCCGCGAGCTCCTTTTGGATCAAACCCTTATCCAAATCACCCTTGCTCTACTCAAAATTATTTTGCCCCTTGTGTTGAACTTTGTCCATCACCTTCTCCTTGAAAACCAAGGCTTTCCTGTTCTTGTCACTAACATTGGATCTCTCAAGAAATGTCACCTTCTTCTGCATACAGAAATCTCAATTCATGCCTTCCAAATCCAAAAGCATACCCTTTGACTCAAGAAAGTGCATCTCCTTCTTATTCATGTGACCAAGCCTATTAAGCCACATCTTCAAATCTACAGCTGAAGTAGATAACCCAGAAAGAGAATCAATAATACAAGTAGATAGATAAAGCATACCTACTTTCTTACCTCTTGCTACAACAAGTGCACCCTTGGTAACCTTCAAAGATTCTATTGTGAGAGTTACTGTGCAACCCTCATCATCCAAACTTCTTATAGAAATCAAATTCCACTCTAAGACTGAGACATGCATGACCTCCTTTAACACCCATATGTTGCCTGTCTACAATTTCAGCTTCACTTTTCCTTTGCCAACCATCTGACAAGGCTTACCATCCCATACACAAATTTCTTCAAAGTCTCTCTAGACATACTCATGAAAAAATTCCCTAATTGGGGATACATGAAAAGAGGCACCAGAATCTAAAACCCAAGATTCTACTTTATCTAAAGAACATACCAGAGCACCCTGTGCAACGAAATCTGCAACATCTGCTTCTTCTTCATGTCCTTCATGCTGATCTTCTACCAACCAAAAATCTTTCTTTTCTTGCTTTTTCTTTCCATATCTCTAGCAGGTTATTATGCCATACCTGAACTTGGACCTCCTGCTATTAAACTTCTCCATTCATAGCTTACTATCTTCTAACATGGCTCTACTCCCACTCAAATAGAAAACCCTGTGAGTAACCTGTAATCAATACACACTACCCAGATCTAATCAAATTTGTTATTATCCCAACCAAAAGCTCTGATACCATTTGATAGTATCAGCTCTTGAACCTATAACCAAGCTCTGATACCATTTGATAGGACCTAAGTTCCCCAAATCTCTGACACAACTTGTCAGAATTAAGAGCACACATGATTACCTTTATATAAGCAACTTAAACATGCAAAAATAGCCAGAAGAACAAATAACTATCAATGAGAAAACACAAAATATGAGAGGCAACACACAATTGTATTCAACTCATTACAAAGGAAATTATAATAAAGAGATCACACTCTTCTTCCACCTCTGTGAGGCTTCCTCCTCAAGGGCTCCAAGTAATCTTCCCACATGAGTAATCTTCTCTCATAGGTCACAACTAACAACTTACACAAGCTGTTGTTCACCTCATTATACATCTAGTACAACTGAGTACGAACCAGTACTCCAAGTAGATCTCACCATGATCCTGCTCCTTGATCTATTATTGTCACCTTGGATCTTGCTCCCCTGCCGATCTCCTTTTGACCCTTGCATACACACACCCCTGCAGACCAACCTGATCTTACTTATCACATGTAGATCTCCACCATGATCCTGCAACACCCTGCATATCAAACCTGATCTTACATACATGAAGAATCCTACTTGATTCTACCATGGGAAGAAATCTCCAAGCTCCACACTTGAGTTCTACATATTTCTTCACTTAACAATACAACCCATGAGTCTATTATATAGATCTCATGCATACACTTAATTTAGACAAGCAGCTCAAAGACTCAAACTAGTATTTAACATGTAAACTCTGCATTCACTTAACTGACTATTTATCAACAACATTTCTGACCGCCATAGGCGACCGACATCGGTCCCTGCTTGCTTGGTGTTGCCAATGTCGGTTGACTTCCTACCGACGCCGGTTGCCTTTTGCACTGATCATGACTGACGTCGGTCATGCTGCCGACACCGGTGCTTCTGGGTCTTCAACAACCTCCTTTTCTTTGTCTGTAACAAGTTGAAGCTTTTAGCTCCACAACCTAACAAAATGGAAAGCCTTCACCATGTAGTAGCTAAACTAAAGGTACTTCACTCTATAGATGTCCTTCTCCCCATTTTTAAAGAATGCAAAATTGAAAAGGGCATGCTAATTAATTAGCATACACATAAATGCATTGCATGTGTCTCCCATTACATTTGAGAGCTACTACAAGATTCCCAAGCCTTGGGTAGATGTGCCCACACTCATTGAATGAGATAAGAAAAATGACCTCAAATCCATCCTGGTACCATGGTTGTATTCTAGAAACTATTTATTTTCTAACCCTAGTGGGAACATTTCCATTAGCCAATTTTGACCTAGAATTAGAGTAATAATGACCCTAACTAATAAACTCTATGAAAGTCCCACATCCACTTATGTTTTCAACATATGGGTGCCCCTAGTCTAATATATGATTGAAAAGGAGGTAACTCCTCCTATTGGTGAGCTTATCAACATATGCTTATGTAGATAGATCTCCATGGTCAAGAAAGGGACTAAGAGATAATTCTATATGATGTATTACCTTTTTAATTCCCTACTCACTAGAATTAAGATCCCTAACTTTAAGGGATGGTCTCCTGAGAGGACACAAATAGTGTCACAGTTTTACTCTAAGCTACATATCTTCAAATATATAGAGCATATTCATTTTATATATGATTTCATTTATCCTCATTTGAATAAGGTCATAATAGAGAACCCTATGCTAAGTATCAACCCATTAGAAAATAAATCCATTGAATCTATTGGGGACATGTTTTTACTTAGAATGTACAATCATCAAAATTGAGGGAACATAATACACTCCACTAAGGTTACTAGTCCATGTTATAAATAAATTAGCTGAGTAGGAAGTTGTATTTCAAATATGAAATGGTATATATGGTGTTTATATGGAGAAAAAGAAAGTATTTCTACATATTCTACCCTTGTATATTGGTAGAACCATCTTCTAGTATTGGAATTGTTGACCAAATTTGACCCGGTAGGTCAAATTGGATCACCTATAGGTAAAAACTTGAGTTTTAGGTTTTTTTTGGGGTTACTATTATGTCATAGGATATATATATATATATATATATATATATATATATATATATATATATATGTTATTACATATCATATTAGCCTTTTTAAATTAGTATTTTATTCCATTTATCATTTTGAGTCATTTTGGGGGTCATAAATGGGCATTAAATGAGTTATACAACCTCCTAGGGAAATGTGAAGTATTCTAGGAAGTATTAAGGTTGAGTGAGTTAGTCTATTCACTAGTTACATTCAAGGCCTCTTATCTAGTCCTCTTAGCCTAAACATTCATCCATAACCTCATAATGTAATATTGATGTGAGAAGATGCAGATTAGAGAATTGTATGTTTAGTTAGTCTCTTGGTGTCATGTGTAACATGTAGCTAGTTAGAAGTCATCAACTTATTTAGTGTATCACCTCCCTTAGTATAGTTTGCTTTCAATTTTCTCTCTCCCTCCTCCCCCTAAAGTTTAGGTGTAGTAGTGATCCAAAGTGGTATATCAAGGGAGATATCCCTACCTAGAGATTCACCTCATCCTTAGGCTACCCACAAGACTAGAGGTGTTTCAATTGTGACACTTGGATGAAGAGAGATGAGACATCTCCTCAAAGTGTGAAAATCCAAGTGACAACAATTTTTGGTATGCCTAATGGGAGTCTTAGTCCAAGAGGTTGAAATATTTTTGGTGTTATATTTCAACAATTGGCCATTAGAGGCATCTATCTAAGAATTAAGGGTAAATCTAAAGATACATCAATTGGTCAAGTGTCCTAGGTATTCCTTTTGAATATTTTTTATAATAATTCCTTGTGTTATTACTTCCTAATGAAGTTTCATGGCTGACCTTGGTATTGAGTACTATTTTACACAAGTTGGTGAGGTATATCAAGCCTATGAAATTCCATATTAGTCTTATCATGATCCTTAACAACTTCAACATGACATGTAACATCTCTAATATGACCCTTGTCAGCCTTTTCATGAAGTGTATCATCCCTATATCTATCCTTCTCAATGTCTTACTCCTCTTAGTCAACTTAGTCACTTCTCAAGTTAATCCATTTAAACCTTCAAGCAAAATCTTTTGTGCTATGAGAGGTACATGTTGGATCTTGATACTCTAAGGGGATGTGATCAAGAGGTTCCTAGTCATCTTATTCATAAGCTGAGAGATGCATTAGAGTTGGTCAAAAGAGAGTGGGCACCTATTGAAAGAGATAATTGGCAAAGGCTCACAAGTGAGATGTTATATGTGAGTGGCTTGGTTTCTTATTTAGAGGATAGGATAAGAATTCATGAAAGGCAACCTCACCAAACCTATCATCCTCAATATCCATTTCCCCAAGATTGATATCCATCCTACTTGACCCCTACTCATGAACCCAATCAAGCTTACCAAAGTCATCCTTTTCCCATCAATTAGAAGAGAGAGTTTAAAATAGAAGCCTTATTTTTTAAGCTAATCTCGATAGGTAGACTGAGTTGGTCAATAAGAAAATGAATCAGTCCATATTAGTAGAAAAGGAAGTGGAATTCAATCCATCATTTCCCCCCCACATTACATCCCCACCTTAAGAAAAGACCCCTATGTTGGGTTTTATCTCTTTACATCAGCACTAAATCCTCTTCCCAATAGGATAGTGTGTTGGCCCTATCACATGAGGGATAAGTCTCGTGCACTCACTCGAAGCATGTAAAAAAATACTAGTTCTTGAAGACTTTGAAGCATGATGTGTGTTTACTCATTTTTTATCAAATAATTATCCTAATATTGTTCCTTAACATAACAGATTATACTACCATCACTATTCAAATATAAAAGAAGAAAAGAGCTCATGACTTTATTCACTTAACAAATTTCAATATTCAACATAGTTAACATTCCATTACTCAAAGTATCATATGATAAACATTAAATTATCATTAAGTGTTTATGGATTACAAGATAGAATGCTCTATATTCCTTCAAAGGTTCACCCACACCAACCCTCTCATGAATGTTTATAATAGGGGTTTTTATACTTGTTTTGACCTATCCAAGTGTCAAGTTCCAAACTCAACATGGAAACATGGCACATAGACTCTCAATAGGGTAAGAGTCATGTCTCTTACAACTAATTATTCCTATAGAATCAGGCCAATATGCCTTTAGATGCTTGCTCTATGTTATACATTTATTTCCAAGTGTTTTATTCCTTGTAAGATGGTATAAGGCCTCCAATAGGTGGGGTTAAAGTGTCTTATTTGATTTATTCTTCAAACTAATCCTGCATTCCTCATGCTCCACTTCCTTCATGCTCCCCTAGTCTACTAATTCTTGTTCCAAGTCCTCTCTTCTTGAGTTTCCTGTGCCACATTTTTTCTTGATTAGGTCCTCCTATGTTGGGTCTTCTACACCATTGTCCTTCTGTATCCTTCTACTCTCATACTAGTAGTCTCACACCATGGTCCTCCCATTCCATGGTTCTCCCATCCATCCTAGTACTTATATAAAAATGGATAATGGTCCCTCCATGATATGTGTCAAAATTGGAATAAATGGTTGGTCAAAATTGAGGGGCCAACATCACCCCACACTAAGATGTTAGTCTATCCCAACTAAGTTATACTGACATCCTCAAGGAACTCAAGCCCTTTCTACTTGATTTCTTTCCTTAGCTCATCCTAATGGGATAAGGCATCGAGAAATTTAGAAAAAAATTTAATGGCCTCCTTTACTGCTTTCAACTCCTCGAGCTGAATTAGAGTCTAAGTCTTCTTCATCTATTCTTATAAGGCTATGTTATCTTCCTTTTGGATGTTCTCTAATTCAAAATCCTCTTTGTCAACCTATATTTGGAGTGTGGTAAAATTGGCATTTATTTGTTGATGATGGTTATTAATAGCATCTTCCATTATTTCCACATCCTTGAATTCCTTAACACATTCAATGTAGTTTTATTAATAGAGCTACATCAAATACTTCCTACCTTAAGACCTCCTCATCATTAAGTTGGGATTCTATTATTTTATTTAGGTATGCCATGCATGCAAAAATGCTATCCAAAATTAGGATAACCTCCCCAACTCTTTCTAAAGTACTATGACAGATATCTATCATAGTGGTGAACTACTCCAATAGTTCTTGGGACTCATCTTTGGGTGTGGGGTGCTCCTTATTCTTTTTGAGAAAAATCTCAACCAATGTCTCTAATTTCTCTAGGGCATCCCCATCCAATGGTACACCATCTACCATTACTAGCTCTTCCTTCAAAATTGTTTTACAAAGGTTTAATATCCTTACCTTGGCCTTAGTGGTCTCTTGAAGTTGTTGCTTCAAGGAGGCCACTTCCTCAGCTAGCACCTACTTTTTAGCATACACTTTATTATACATTTCCACTACCTTTCCATATTTCTTTTTGATCATGCATGCATTTGACTCTGATAAAATATTTTGGCACACCACTTCTAGGGAAAGTTTTAAAAATGTGATGCTTGTCATTATTAGGGAGAGCTATTGTGGATCAAATTTCATGAGGTTTGATAGTCCTAAGGCATCTGGACCAAAAAAATGCAATAAAATAAAACATCAAACAAAGGATATTCATTATACATCTCCAAAAGGAAGGATAATTGCTTCCTTATTTCTTAAGTCACATTATTAGGGTAGAAATTCTTCCAAAGATAGATTTTATATTCATCTATGCTGAAATAGTATCATTCACATAGATTAGATAATGCTCTCTATTCTAGTTCCCCCTCAGCTAGCCCCTTCCCCTTTCCTTGGTCTTTCTCAAGTTATTGATGGATATTGGTATCCATCCCATCCATTCCCATTTCTCTAGTAATGCTTTGATCAACAACTGGGACTTCTCGCACAGGGGATGGAGTCTTCTCTAGATTGGATTCTATATTATGTATCTATTCCTATGAGTGGTCTCTTTGGGGAACTTGTCTTGGAGGGTGGTGAGGCACTGACCCAATGGTAATCCTTGAATAAGGTGGAGGTGAAGGTGGTCATGGTGGTGAAGGTTGGGGAGTTAGATGAGGAGATGGTCATGGTGGAGAAGGGGTAGTTGAGTGGGAAGGAGTATGATGAGGTAAAGGTGACACAAGTGGTGAATAACTATGAGATGGAGATGACGGTGAAGGATGAGGTAAAGGTGAAGTAAGAGGTGGTGGTTGTGGAACTGAATGGTGATGTTGAACTAGCCTAGAGGGCTACACCTCCTCTATCTTTGACTATTTTTGGGTCCCTTGATGCCCACTTATGCTTGTACTTGGCTTAGACTACCTCTTTTTTATTAGTACCTAGGGGATCCTCTCCTTGAGGTCTCAATATTAAGGGTTTGATTTGGGTTGTAACATATAGAATAGTTTTTTTTATTTATTCCCTAACTAGGATATTATTGATCTTAATGTTGGTTATGCTTGTTTTTCCTCTCTCCATATAGGCCTTTTTAGTAGGATATAAAAACATCTTCTAGAGGGTGTGGCACTATGCATCAATCTATTTTGCTTGTCTATTGATCAGTTGTGCATCATAGATTATGTTGATAGAATTGATGAAGTAACATGCAAAGAAAGCATATGATAGCTTAAACAACATTGAGATCTGTCTTGAAGGATTCATCTGAATATGCACTAGGGATTAGTGATACTTCACAATAAATTGTAATTAATATTTTGTTAGAGAGGGTAGATCCTTGGGAATGTGCCATTCATTCCTGAAATTTACCTTCATTCCATCAAACTAGTACCTCATCTTCAACTTATATGTTGGAGTGATGTTCTGACGGAAGGTGAAAGCTTTGTAGCACTCGGTGGGGGACTTGTGAGTGGGGGGATATACCCACTTTAAAGATATTAAACTATAGTCAAACATGATAATTTTATCAAAAACTAATAATAATAATAATATTGCTACCTAAGGAAACTTGAACTTAGGTATTTTATGTGCCTTTTCTACATCTATGACTATATTTTGGGAAAAGTATAGTGCTCAGTTATACTATATTCCCTACACTACTTGGTGTGTGATGTGAAAGTGGGCCATATCCACTTTATTCCATTGGTTAGTCCCTCAAACCTTAGTGGAAATGATCCTTGATGTAACTCTTATATTTGGATCCTACAGGTTTCTAATTTGCATTTCATGCCCCTATTTTTGATACATAAGTGTAGTGGCAGTCTACTGGATCTCCTCCGTATCTACCAAGTCATCCAACACATTGACCCCTGAGCACTAGAGTGATATGACTTTGCTTACCCTCTCCATGTTGATCTTCATTTTGTGCCCTATAAAGTGGATTTAATCCTCATAAATTTAAGATAAAATATCACATTACCTTCCATATGCCTTTGCATCTTTAAATAAAGTTAGCCACTAGAGTCCAATGAGTAACACCTTACATGTGGTAGCCTCCCCAATATAATGTCCTCCAATAATAACTTCATGGAATTATCATAATACCTCAATGAATTCATGATGTATTACATGATGGAACAATACCTCATCATGGTTAATCTTGTATAGATCTCCTACTATTACTTGATAAGTTGTGGCATAGACTGTAAGTTATTTCTTTTTTGTAAAGTGAGAGCATCATGTGCATAACTAGTATTGAGGAATGCTACAATATCCTCTAGTTATTCAGGTATCCTAATGACTTGGAAGATTTATACATTGGGAAGGTAATATTCTATAACATGTGGGGGTTTTTAATTTTTAGTTTAAGATAAATGATCAGGTCCACAATTGGTTTTCCCAAGTTTTGTTACTATAAAAAACTAGAATTCTTAGAAGAGAACTATTCGGCAACAAATTATTCCATGGAGAACTGGCTTGTTGATGAGATAATTTAGAGCCTCATGGTTCATGTAAAATATAATGGTGTGGCTAAAAGGTACTATTTAAATTTTATAGTGCATAAACCATAGACAAGACTTCATGTTTGGTGGTGGTATAGTTCCTTTCAATCGATGTGAGTTTCTTACTAGTGAAATAGATTAGACGGTCTAAATTTATTTCTACTAGTTGTGTAAATATTGCACTAACTACTATCCTAAAGGCATCAACATGTACATGAAATGATTTTGTCCAATTAATAAATTTTAAGATAGAAGTGGTAACTAGTCTTTCCTTTAGAGTTTCAAAAGTTGTTTTATAGGAATTAGTCCATATAAATTATTCATTATGCTTTAATATCTCTTCCAAGGGCACTGAAATCTTGGCATAACCCCAAATGAACTGATTAAAGTAGCCTATGTGTCCTAATAATGCATGCACCTCATGTTGAGTTTTTGGCACTAAAAGATGAAGAATGATAGAGACCTTGGCTAGATATACTAAAATTTCCTCTTTACAAATGATATGCCCAAAGAGTACCCCAAAAGGTGTCATAAATAGGCATTTATTCAAATTTAGGTAAATTTGTAACACTTGATAGTGCTCAATCATGAGCCTTAGATTGGCATAGTGGTCCTTCATCAACCCATGTACCATCTAGTCATCTAAGTAGACTTGGAGAACTTAAGGATACAATATTTGAAAGCCTCCACTACTAACCATAAGAATACCACTAAGGAATTTTTTAACCTGAAAGGCATGATAGTATAGGTAAAAGAGACTGATTATATAATAAATGTGTTCTTAGAGTGGTATTCCTTAGCTATATATACTTGGTGATTCCTTGAGAACCCATCAATAAAGGAGTATATCTCACAATCGACAACACCTTCTAGGATTTCCTTCATGAAAGGTGTTGGGAAAGGATCAGTGACATAAGATGCATTCAAAACACAATAATATATATAGATAAGAATACATCCATCCTTCTTGATATTAATAACCATAAGACTCACCCATTTATATTCATCAATAGGAGTAATTAATCCAGCATGGAACATGTTATCAGTCTCTTTTTTTATGTGCACTTAGAGGTTAGGGTCCATCTGGTATGGGTATTTCTTCATGGGGTGAGTGCCATCAATCAAATTTATATGCATCTTATTTAGAGAAGGGTTAACCCCTTTCATTTTTTTGTAATTCCTCAAAAACACATCCTAGTAATCTTTCAACAACTCAAATATTTGTGAAATTTCTACCTCAATTTAATAATTTCCAATGGTCACCACCTTAGGTTCTTGCTCTATGCCAATATTAAGTTAAATAGTTTGAATGGGCTTATGATAAGGATTGTCTATGGGGGAGTTGGTGTCCCGAATAGTTCATGAAATAGTACTCATAGGAACATGTAGGTTATTATTCAATGGATCTAGTGGAGTGGACCCTTCTATGTATATTTGAAAGATAAGCTTTTGCTTTCCTAGGTGAATTTCTTCACAGTGTTTGTCACTAGAGACTATCAATGGTGTAAGAGTTGATTTTTTAGGATGATAGATAAATAAAACTAAGGGTTCCTTTCATTCTTGATGAATATGACATAGGTAGTCTTCCATAAGACTTAAATCTCTAATGATTACTTCATGTATAGTTTGAAGAGTAAGGTGTAAGTCCATCCTTGGTAAAAAGTAAGAAAATGTTGATGTCATATTTTCCTTTAGTAACTACCAGAACCTTGTTCCCATGTGACTTTATTCATATATGTACCAATCTTGTGCCTAAGTTTAAAATTTTCTATAAAACACATGGACCCATAGGTATTATGGTAAAAATGTTTCCTTATCTCGCCATATTGTTTCACAAGCCTCAAGGTGAGGTTCAAGTGCTTTTTTGCCACTATAACTAAGTGTGCCTCTGATCTTATTATCATGGTGGAATATATGATGTAGATCATCTCAAACTTAATATCAATACAAAAGGTGCTCTTTATGCTTATGCCACCACCTGGTGGTAGTGCCATAAACAATGTGGTCTAATGACTTCATTCATTCATTTTTGATACCATAGAACTCTTTGAGTTGTTGGACAAAATCATGCACCTCCATTTTCCCTTAAAACCATGGATCTTCATTAAATCTCTCTAATGGTGGTCCCTCTAATGGTCCTCACATTGATAAACCCATGAGGCACACAAATTTGTGATGCTTAAGAAGCTGGTGTGGGATGTTTTCATCTCTGTTGATGGTGCTACACAATATTTTAGTGAGGTCATAATCACCATAGGCTCAAAATTTAAAAGCATTACTTGTATCTGAGGTAGATTGGTTATCTATCTAGAAAATAATATCATCTAGTGTTGGATCATGCTATTCATCATGTTGAGTAGTCAAATTATATAGATTGTTGATGTCTTCATCAATGCTCATGGGCTCGATATAGGGTGGTCCTTGTGCTTGGTCTAAGGGTATTATCACACACTGATCGGTATTCTCAAATCTAATGTATTAGTTTTTAAAGCTTAAATATACATGATTTTCATAGCATTAGGGCCTTCCCATCAAAGTTGAGTAGTCATCAACCTCTACCAACTCCAAAACCTCAAAGTCTACTTTGAAGAGAACCCTAAGTATTTCCCTAATGGCATTTTTAAGGACTTTGATAAGATGCACATGAGTCATTTTTTCCAACAAGACATGAGGTGAAGGTTGGAAGGCTAGGCTAGATATTTTTTTTAGACATCTTTAGTGAGAACATTTAATTTAGAACTAGTATCTACTAAAATATCTTGGATTTCCCATTCATTGATAGCAGAATTAACTAATATTTATCCATCTTTTAGGGAAGTGGAACTAGGACTTTCTTGATGTCAGGCATGCTTTAAATATCAATCTTCACTTTCCTAACTGTGTTGAGTGTGGGATTCATTTTTTAGGTGGGCTTGGATTTTAATCCACATGATAAGCTAGGGAATGATGTCTTCATCAAGCATGTGTTTGCATAGTTCCTAAAAACTATCTCGCATTACTAGAGGTTTGGTTTCCCTTTGCACTATGGTATGCTATGTAACATCCATATCCTTGAGGTATTTAATCTCACCTTATATCTCATGCAAAATTTACATTTTATCTTGAAGGACATAGTTTTAATAAAGTACATTAGGGTAATTCCTACCTTGTGGTTCTTCCTGATGTACCTTTTCAACTAGGTTGGGTGTAGATTGCATCTAGCCCCTGCTATGAGTAGTAATATTTACTTGTATAATAGGGATGGTTGGTTGAGCATGCCATTATGGTTTATATATATAGATCATACTAGTACCCTTTTCATATTGGTCCTTTGTGATGGCTACATATAATCTGGATAATCTTCTAGTCAGTGGCCCTTTTTGTAATAAGTGTAAGTTAGGTATTCTAGGCAATCCCTCTAATAGTGATCTAGAGAACCATACTTGTAGTATGTCCTTAGTGAAAATTCACTACTACCTCATCCTCATCCTCTTCCAAACCCATGATATCCATCATTGTATTAAGAACTGACAACTGAGGCTTGGCACATGCTTCATGCTCGAGCTTCATGAATATCACTAAGCAGATGGCAATCATTGGTTTTATGGGTATAAGCATCACAAATATTACAATACATGGATAATTTAATATTCATGGCCCATTTCAAGGGTAGATAGGAATGAACATCATGATCATCATGAAAAATCTCATAATTTTTTTAAGACTGCACAGATGTTCTTATATAGGCAATTATTTCTTATGTGTCCTTAAGTTTCACAATTGGTACACCAAACACCACTACATGTCTTATGTGCATTATTTTCCAACAATTTTTCAAGATGAGAAGCCATAGATGCTATTTTTACCTCTATAAAGGGACTAATACTAGTATCCATACTTCTAATTACTTCAATGTGGAGGGCAGCCTTTATAACCTCTTGCACATTTGTGAAAGTTCTTTGTGACAAGGTCCATCAAAAAGTAACAATAATCCTCCTATGAAACATTGTGCATGTTGAGCAGGACTGATTTCAAAGGAAAAATTAGAAATCAAAGTCTTGAATTATGCATCATATTCCTGTACACTCTCTATAAGTCCCTATTTTATGTCTTTTGACATCACTATACTCTATTGCTCAAACTCAGGAATATCAAATTCTTGTAAGAACATTGATTTGAGTTAGTCATAGTTGACCACTACTTGCTGAGGGTCAAATTTGTGATACCATTTATGTGCATTCTCTAAAAGGGTGGTTACAAATTATATTGCCTTTCACTCAGAGGATGTGATACCATACACCCTCTAAATTAGTTCACACTTGTGAACATGCTCGACTGTATTTTATACCCCATTATACTTAGGTAGGTATAATGTCATTTCATAATAAACCATATGTGGTTAAACAAATGATTGTTAAGAAGTTATATATCCTATTCCTGGAGGGGGTTTTCTTCCTCCAGTACCTCCTCCTAATCCTCCTCTAGTGCCTCTAATAACAGTGCTTGAGGGAAATGACATGGTGGAGGGTTGACTTATTAGATTTAGGCCTATACTCTAGCCTTGAGGGCCTAATCCTCTAGGAATTCCAAGTTATGCCATGGAATTATCTTGAAAATAGAAAGATATAGATTCTAAATTATTGCCTAATGGTTTGGTCTCAATTTCCTTTATCCATTCAACTTCTAAATCTATACTATCTGTATCCCAATTCTTTATATGTATTCTATCCAACTCAAAGGCATGAACATGCACTATGGTGGGGGAGATTGGTTGAATCGTAATTAGTTCATATCTATAAATATAGCTTATTTCTCATTCACAAGATAAAAACAATAAATTTTATGGCTCATAAGTGATGGATTCCTCACATGTATCTAGCTCCCTATGGCTCTTCACAGTACTCCTCGAGTGCTGCCAATCTCTTCTCATAACACTAACTCCTATGATCATCTATTGAGCTTCATCATAATTATATTTTCATAGTGATTACTAGCTTGTTACTATGTTGAACCCATAATATTGAACCAACTAGTATTCTCCCCTCCAAATGTGTGGCTCATGCACATGAGATTTTAGCCTTCTATGGGTAGTGTTTCCAACCCAAGATTAATAATTAGTTTTTTACTCTCAAAAGGAAACAATAAAAGATAACATCTCCTTGTTTCTCATATAAAATGGAATTTTACTTCCTTAGGACATGAATATGTGGTCACAACATATTCGAAGATGTAACTAATCTAAGGACCCTTCCACTAGTAATCAATCGCTCATGTCTAGGAAACTTCCAGTCATGTTAAACTCTTATACCATTGTAGTGTCCATGAATATTTTCATCCAAGGCTTTTGGATTGTCTTTGAGCATATACTAAGATCCAAGAATGAAAAAGGATAGGGACCTCAAAAAACAAAGTCTCATATAATGAGTTGTAGATGTTTTCTTCTACCCATTGTCATAAAAAAACTCCTGGTTTAAGATATGGAGCCACAAAATTATCTTTGACACTGCTAATCAATTATTCAATATTTTCTTATGTAATGCACTCAAACATTTCCCATAATCATGATCTAATTGCTTTAGTAACTGGCAATAGAACTAAAATGTTGGGTTTTCTCTCTCTACATCAACACTAAAGCCTCTTCCTAATAGGTTAGCATGATATCCCTATCACATGAGGGAGGATCCTTGTACACTCACCTAAAGTGCACATTAAAAGACCAATTCCCAAAGACTTTGAAACATGATGTGTTTACTCATATATTATCAAACAAATATCCTACTATTATTCCTTAACATAACATATTATACTACCATCACTAGCTAAATATAAAAGAAAAAAAGAACTCATGACTTTATTCACTTAACACATTTGAATATAAAACATAGTTAACAGTCCATTACTCAAAGTACCATATGATAAACATTGAATTCTCATTATGTGTTTATGGATTACAAGACATAATGCTCTATATTAATTCAAAGGTTCACCCACACCAACCCTCTCATGAATGCTTATAATAGGGGATTTTATACTTATTTTACCCTATCCAAGAGTCAAGTTCCAAAATAAAAATGGACACATGACACATAGAATCTCAACAAGTTGAGAGTCATGGCTCTTACAACTAATTATTCCTATATAATCATGCCATTGCACCCCTAGACGCTTACTCTATGTTAT
Source organism: Torreya grandis (assembly GCA_037957365.1). NCBI lineage: Eukaryota > Viridiplantae > Streptophyta > Pinopsida > Cupressales > Taxaceae > Torreya > Torreya grandis. The sequence continues at coordinate 825,967 of JARHVA010002627.1, forward strand.
ACATTCATTTCCATGTGTTCTATTCTTCATGGGCTAGTACAAGGCCTAAAATTAATGGGGTTAAATAATTATATTTTATTTATTATTCAAACTTCTCCCACATTCCTCATGCTCCACTTCACTCATAATTCCCTAGTCTTCTATTTCTTGTTTTAAGTACTTTATTCTTGGGTTCCTCATGCCACATTTTCTCTTGAGTGGGTCTTCTCATGCTAGGTCTTCCATACCATTACCCTTATATAGACTTCAACTCTCACACTACTAGTATCACACCATGGTCCTCCTATGCCATGTTAATACTTGAATATAAATGAACAATGGTCCTTCAATGTTGTGTACCAAAATTAGAAAAAATACTTGGTCAAAATTAAGGGGATATGAGATTCCAAGTTAGAGATAAGGTGTAGAATCCAAGCCTAAAGAGATTCTAATTTCCTTAAAAACTTAATCCACTCCTAAAATTGCATCACCACCTCAATAAAATACTTCTAATCCTAACATCCTAAGCTAGAGTAAGATAGTATAATCATGGGGAAATAAAGAGGATATAAGCATTGTTAAAGAGTGTGAAGTTGTGAATGAAGTTGATCCTATGTAAGCCCCTCCCACCCTTCCTCAAGAGACCTCTTTTCTTCCATGTCAACCCTCTTATACTCCTCCTTCTCATGAATATTACTATGAAATTCAATAAATACTTTTCCAAGAGAACCTAGCCAAGCAAATTGAAGAGTTAGAGTCAAAGATGAAGTTCCTAAGTCAAGGTGTGCTGGAAGGTTTAGATCCAAAAGAATATCATATGCCTAAACACACCCCATATAGCATCCATAAATAAATTTTTCAAGATAAATTATATGTGAATGAAGTGATTGTCAAGTTGAAGGAATAAAACCAAGCCATTTTAGCCCAAGGTCTGCCTCCCTTTCCTCAAGATTTTCCAAAATAATCCCCTATAATTCATTCTCAATTTGATTTTGAGCCCTATGTTCCACCTCCACAAACTAGTTTATCTTGTCCTCAACCCATCACCCTTTGCCTTGATGTACCTATGGTATGGTAACCTAAAGAGGAGCATTTTATTGAGGAAAATTTAGAACTCTTGCTTGAAGAAAGTGCAACTCCTTGGTAGCCTCATTGGGTTAGGTCACCAGATTTCAAGATGCCTAGTATTAGCATAACCATGAATGAGAAGGATATTGAAGATCTTACATCCTTTGAGAATAAATATCATATTATTATATCTGAGATACAATTTGAGATCCCTTAAGAGGTCTTAAGTGTTGAAGAAGAGGTGAGTCCTTGTGTTGAGTCTTCTTGTTTGGTTGATGATGAAGAATGCCTTCCTTGTGTTGAAGAGGAAATCTTGGATGAAGTTATTTTATATTATGAATAAGAGGATGAATAATCTTCTCTTGTTGTTCCCCTTCATGATGTTGATCAAAAAGTAGATGAGGACTTGTGGTAGCATTTTGAAAACATTTACAATGAGTTTGAGTCTCTCAAGGGGTCTACAAATTCCTTAGAGCTAATTATAAGTGATGTTAAACAAGATGAAATTGTTCAAAATTTCATAGATGAGTAATAAAAATCTTCTAATTCCCTCAACCTTCAAAGGAACAAGAAACTACTGTGCTTGAGATCATGCCTATAAAGAAGATGGAAGTTGATCATGAGATGAAGAGTGGGCAACAATATGAGGTATGTGTACAAGGCCAAGAGGAATAATTTCACATTGGTGACCTTTTTTAAGATGATATACTTGAGATAATATTAATTTAAGTACCAATAAATAGGTTTGATCCATCAAGTGTTCAATCTAAAGAACAACATGCTTGGTACCATGATTCATCTCATGAAGAAGGAGATGTAATAAACTTTCCTTTTAATCCTACAAAGGGAGGTATGATTAGTTATTAGTTATATATATTTGTTTTCTTCCTATTTTTCCTAAGTAATTTGGGCACATGTGTGTCTTTTTAGTGTGTTTGCTTTGCTTTGTGTGTGTCCTTTGTTTTATGTGGTTGTGGTAGTCAAGTGGTCTTGTCTTGATAAAAGTTTATGGTCAATGGTCAAATGTCTCCTAATTTTTTTTAGACTTTAGATGACTCCCTAAGCCCAATGGATTGATAAGGCTACTGGTCTATTTAGTATAGAAGACACATTACCCCTATGAGTCACTAATATGTTGACCAAATTTGACCCTACAAGTCAAATTGGGCACCTATAGGTAAATACTTGAGTTTTAGGTTTTTTTAGGGTATAATATTATGTCATAGGATATATTATGTCTTTTGATGTTATTTAATATCATATTATATTTTGTCAATTAGTATTTTAATCTATTTATCATTTTGAGTCATTTTGGGGGTCATAAATGGGCATTAAATGAGTTTTAAAACCTCTTAAGAAAATGTGAAGTGTTCTAGGAAGTATTAGGGTTGAGTGAGTTAGTCTATTCAATAGTGCCATTCAAGGCCTCTTATCTAGTCCTTCTAGCCTAAAAATTCATCCATAACCTCATAATGTAATATTGATGTGAGAAGATGTAGATTGGAGAAGTGTATGTTTGGTTATTCCCTTGGTTTCATGTGTAATATGTAGCTAGGTGGAAGTCATCAACTTATTTGGTGTATCACCTCCCTTAAGATAGTTTGATTTTAGTTTTCTCTCTCCCTTTCCCCCCAAAAATTTTGGTGTAGTAGTGATCCAAAGTGGTACATCAAGAGAGCTAGCCCTACCTAGAGATTCACCTCGTCCTTAGGCTACCCAAAAGCCTAAAGGTGTTTCAATTGTGCCACTTGGATGAGGAGAGATGAGACATCTCCTCAAAGGGTACAAATTCAAGTGACAATAAGAAAAACATTGAAGATATTGCTAGACATATAACCTCTTTCAATTTATAACATGATGACTTGATACAATGGGACCTAGATGATAATGTCATAAAGAATTTGAAATATAAATAAGTAAATGTGCATTATGAGCATCACCTAGGTCCAAGCAAGGTTGATGAGAGATTTGAAGGGAAATGATGACATTTTACAACTTGGTCTGAGGCAGTACCACCTATTAGGGGGTCAATCTTCTAGACCTCCTCTAGCAAAACAACATATAGAAACATAGAAGCTCATGACATAAGTTGCACAAAATATTAAAGTTTAGATTGAACAAAGGCTTGAAGAAAGTAGACTTGGTGAAGGGGCATCATATTTATCCCAATGTAAAAGACTAGAGTCTCCTATTGAGTATGTAGATGTAATTGCCTTAGATCTAGGTAAAATATTTGAAGATGCATTACAAACATTATCCAATGCATATGAGTTAGATGAAGAAGGAGAAGAAGTGGAATAACCTTAGCCACAAAATGAGGAGAAATCAAAGGTATAAAAGGATAAATGGAGGTAACATTATACCTAGTTTCCATTGTTCCCCCATAGAAGAGAAAGGTTGAACTGACACTGGTCTCTACAGGACCAAAGAGACCCAGTCTGACCTTCACTCATCCATTAAGTGAGTTCAATATATTTAGTGATGAGAACTTGATTCATGGACCAACTATTATTGAGTGGTTTATATATGGAAAACTACAAAATGTACCAACCATGCACCACTATTTGGCAACCACAAAGTTAGTAAACATTCATGTTCATGAGGACCTCAAACCTTGGATTCTATAGCTATAATAACAAGGAAAGGAGAAAAATATGACTACCCTTGGCAGATAAAATGGCACTCAAATGGATACTCCCAAAACTTCAAGTGAGGCACAAGTTGAGATCCCTAATCTAAAAGTGATTTAATCATTAGTAGGAGTCAATTTTAATCTAGAGTTTGCTAGCATAGAATGAGTGATTGAGAAAAAAACTATGGTATGAGATAAAGAGTTCACCTTCTAAAAGGTTGAACCATTTTTTGGTTTAACTCTAGTAGTTGGACAAAAGCTAGGATAAGACTAGATATTTGAAGAAAATATCCTCAAAGTATCCTAAGCTCAAAGTGATTAGTTGTAGATAATGATCAAGGGTCTACTACAAGAAAATAAGAATTTAAAAGAGGTTATTGTGTTGTCCATTCATGAACGTAGGTTCAACAAATTCAAATAAATCATGGTGGGACTATTTATCTCTTTGAAAATATCTAGAGCAAGACAAAAAGAAATAGGGATGTAAATATTTAAATAAATAGGCCAAGTTGGCTAATGTTAGGTTATAAACTTATAAGTGAGGGAAATAATTAAGGCCCTATCTAAGAATATATTCCAAAGTTATAGGACTATTATCAAGTCACATTTTAATATGGCCATGGAAATATTGGTTAACAAAATTGAGGCCCTAGATAGTTAGTCCAAGGGTATGGAAAACCTTGCTAAAGACTTCAAGAAGCTAGAAGGTGAAATGTCTTATATCCTCGATCGCTTGATCAAAGAGACCATAGTCCTTAGCCCATTGGGTCTCATAGGGGATGAATATTTCAAACAAAGGACCTTGATAGTCATGAAAGAAGTGAGAAAACAAGGAGAAAACCAAATAGTTGAAGGCAATAGAAATGCCATGGGTTTAATTCTCTCCTCTGAAGAGAAAATAGGAGATGCCAGGGGAATCAAACAAACTATAGAAAAGGTTGAAAAAGACCTTAAGGACTTAGAATACCAGTGATAAGATATTTTATTAAAGCTAGTAATTAATCTTCAATTTAACTATTACCAACACTATATGATGAAGCTCCTTCAACAAAATCAAGAAAAATCATCAACACAGGGCTCACCAGCTAGCGAAAAATATTCAGTTCCATATAAATTTTGTAATATTTAAAAAATGGAATATTCTATGTAAAGGCACATGCACTTTGTTAGAATTTTGCCTAAAGTTCAATTTATTTTAAAAAGTTTAGTGTATTTTAAGGAACTTTGTAAAAAGGACAACTATCCTTACTTTGTACACTTATCAGTTGATGTAACTGACCGACATGCTTCCTTGAAGCCTATAAAAGGAGCATTGTCTATTAAATAAGAAGGGAATTTAAGAGATGAAACTAATTTGTAAATTTAGAGAAATTTAATATGAGTAGATAATAAAACAAAGTTTGTCTCAAATGTTTGTGGGAATTATTATCATATCTTCTCTCTCAATTGTCTATTCTAGGTCTCAAATTTTAATGGTTTTCTTTATGAATTTTGGACGTGCATATTCAATAAAAGGTTTCTAATTTATGAAAATGATATATTATTTGAGTGTACTTAGGTTTAATTTATTTTATTTTCTCTACATAAAGATGCGCATATGTTATTTGATTGTAGTTTTAAATATTTAAAGTAAAGTGAGTTCTTACTTGTATTTCTTCATACTATCCTTAGATATTTACTTGGTGTGTGGTAACATTTGGGCATATGATATTTCATTATATACATTGGTTAAATGTATGTTCAATTAGAATTTAAGTCTTGTCATGATGTTTGAGACAAAGATAATCAATCACATACTTTCTTCTTGCCCTACCTTTCCATTTGATTCTTTTTTAGCTAGATCACTATAACTTAAAATCATTGTAAATATTCATTATAGAGTAGTCTTAGATTAGAATTTGATCAAAACCCACTAGTACTAGTTTAGAATACTACATCTTAAGAAAATATTATTAAGGACCAAGGTGGATCCCAACCACCAACTTTTATAAATATTATGGAACAGTTTACATGATTTTTTGATATTTTATCACAAGTGACCAGATCACCACAACATAAAACTCATGCTTTAAATTCTAAAATGAGAAATGTTCTTTAAACACTGAGAGCACCTATGATACACTTATATGCATCAAAAGATATTAAACGCATTAAATTTATCCACAATGACAAATATTATAAATATGAAGCCAATCCTAATCCATGGAGTATTTAACTACCCAACCCCAAATATTAGTATTAGATTTTAGCCATTCCATAAATTAATAGTGTGCCTCTACCTAAATTTGTTAACATGAATCTAGATCTACAAGTCACCCTTGTTGATTTTGATGATGATGAACTAAATGACTTACAAAACACTTACAATACTACTAAGCGACCTCCTTATATTTTGAAGTGGCTTCCTCTTTCTTTGTTACCACATGATTGTACCACCCCTCTAGTTGATGAGATCACTAAAATTCCTCTTCTATGTAATTCACATGAAATATTCTTACATATAATATGACTTCACATGTAATGAATATGGAGTGGAAAGATTATTTCAAAATACTTTAACAATATTGTTGGCCAAATTTGACTTTTAGGTCAATTTAGGGCACCCCTAGTAAAAAAACTTTATATTTAGGACTATAAGGGGGTATAATGTATTTTCATGAGGTGTTCTATAGCTTATTTAATGTCAATTAATGTTGTATTATCTTTGGTCAAATAGTTTTTATGTCTTTATATCTCTTTTAGGTCATTTGAGGGGTCAAAATAGTGCATTTAATGCTTTATACGGGTTTATTTAGAAAATTTTAAGTATAAAAACGTGATGTCATGTCCAATGTGTCCCTATAAGTCTTATGAAATTGACATAACTAAAAATATTATAGGTTGCTCAGAGAAAATTCAATTTTCCTAAGGAAATAGAAGTAAATGGCACTTGTATGGAATCCTTGGGAAGTGTACCACTTGGGAAAGATGTAAAAATGTCTCTTAAGATTATAAAAACTCATATATATTATTTAATTTATCTAGAGGTTCCATTTTTGTCCCAAAACCATTTTGTTGCATTTTTGCCCTTCTTGGTAGATTGAAGTGACACTCAGGTTTTTGCTCGGTAAAGTCAACACAAGGGGTTTCAAGTAAAATGATTTTGGGAGGTGATATTAAAATAATTTATATCCATTTTAATATCAAAAATTTTATTAATGGTGTACTTTGATTTATGAATCATCTATTTGTATTTGACCTTCTAAAACTACCTATCAATTATGCACCCTTCAAGTTTTGATCTTGTTTGATAAAATCCATACAATCCACTTGCTAATGTTTGTTCAAAATCATTTTTTATTCCTCCTATTATATATTACATGATTTATTTCATGTTTTAAATATTTTCCATGAGTCAAATACCTTAGTTTTTAGGTGTAAGTCATTGGAAGACTACTGGACAGTTTTCACTTGTAGTGTATTTCTTCCTTAAAAATGGCTTGTGGTGGTTTTTTCATGTAATATAATATTAATTAATTCCATATCCTATCTTATAAATCTAAAAATAAATCTTGAATTCCACCTACTAAAAAGTGATGCTTAGAACCTAGATTGATGAATCAAGCTCATACTAGCCATAAAAGAGCACCTATAGGTGCATATAACATAGATGGTGTAGGAAACATGTTTTAGATTTCGATAAGTGTTTTTTTAATATGTATGTCTCATTTTAGGATATTAATAAATGATAAATAAGATCCTAATTCACACTTTTCATGCATAATACTCAATCTCTATGCTCCCTACCTGCAATACAAAACATATACCTACATGATTCCCTTCAAAAAATATTTGACAAGGATGTACAAAGAGAATGCCAAGATATAAAAATTATTCATGGGGCTATGGAAGTTGTTTTTATATATATGATATATTTAAAATCCAATTAGAGTGGAGTGTTACTCCAAATGTGAACAATTTTGAGTTTTGGGACTGAGTCTCTAAGGAGACAAAATAGAGCACCTCCCATTTTTAGAGATTTTGAATAATAATGCTAGATAGGTTCTTGTGGAGGATAGATGACTTCATTAGATAGTATCATGATAGGAATAACACTATGAAAAATAGGGAGATATTAATGCTATATGGACTTAGTGTTTGAGAGTCTTAAAAGTATGCATTTGGACACTAAAAGCATATAGTAACATCTACAAGTCCTGAATTGTAAAAACAAATTTCTACTCTCAAGATGATAATTTAACTTGTTCTCATTCTAGGAAGACATCCTATGACCAAAAATTCATTCCTTTTCATAAATATCACCAAGAAATAATGGTACCTTATTTTTAACCGCTCCCTCACATACCCTCTATGTATAATATCAAAATCCCTACCTATAATAGGGTAAGTTGGCAGTGAGTTATAAACATGTGTTTGAGGTTTATTTATCACATTCAAGTGAGTTTAAAGGTATAGTAATTTTTTTTTAATTTTAAGGAGTATATGATAATATTTTTTCACCTTAACTCAAGCCTTGAGAAGGCATGAACACCTATAGTCAAAGATAAAATAGGGGTCTCAATCCAATTAGGCAGAAACTTGGTTTTGGAGTAAAAGGTTTCACAATAATGTAAATTAGAGCCATAATATTGATTAAATAGTGAATTATTAATTTAATATGCATGATTTTGGTTTCATGGATATTTCCCAAAAGGATAACAAGGCCTATATAAGGTCCCAAACCCTTGTACTCAATCACAATAGGGTGCACTCAAGGTTGAATAAATCACGGTGTGTGGGGAACTTGGGAGAGCTTGAAGTATTGATGGAATCTAAGGAATACTAATAAAAGTTATTAAAAAAAATTTACACCACCATGATGGGATAAAATCAAAGGGAGAGCTTTGGAAGACACAAATACAATCCACCTTGGCATTCCCTGCACATAGTCTTTTACCTAGGAACTAGTCTTGAATTTGCAAGTTTTGGAGGGTCTATATCTGGATTTAGACAATATTTTTTTATAAAAATAAACCTAAACACTTATATAACACCATCCAATACCTGTTTTTTATTAGGGAATAAGTTAATCTCCCTCTATTCTATCTCAGAGGAAAAACACTCTTGAGGAACAAGAACCCTGGCAGTCTTGGTGAAAATAATAAAAGATGAATCAAAAGCTGAAGAAACCAGTAAAGATGATTTTTGAAGTTGTAAAATTACTATAAAAACGTGATAAACCAAGCATGGAAGTATGTAACATGTAATGGTGGTATGGACAACAAAGGTTGCAGTCATGACACAATAAACAAAATTGAGACCTAGAGCCAAATGGAAGGTCACTCTCATTTATAGCTAGATAAAAGCTTCCAAAATGATTGAAATTTTTTTATAGGATGGTTTTAGATATTTTTAATCTATCACGAGGAAAATAAAATAATCATGGTCCATTTTGGGCTTTAAGGTACAGTGAAGCCATTGGGCAGGGTTCACACTTAGGGTCAAATGATAAGTCACTTGCACTTCCAACATAATATGGTCACTCCAAATTATTATAAAATGATTATGGGAATATAAAAAAAGTGTATAATATGTTTTTATGCAATATAAGTCGTAATAAAACCATTTTTGAGCTCAAACCCACTCAAAGTTGTATAAAACTAAGGAACCAAGCTCAAAAGAGCAACTTCAAGAGCTCACATCAATCATGACACTTTATATGGATATCAGAGAAGTTAGGAGAAGCTATAAGGGGTATTTAAAAATTAATTTTTGTAATTTTATATCAGGTTTGACATCATATCCTTATGAACCAACCTTACGAGTGAAAATTAGCTAAAACCCTTGTTAAACCCTGATTATGAATAGTTTGGGAAGATTGAGTTGTATAGCTAATATAATGAGCTATTTTGATTATGATGATGATTTAAGGTTATAGAGGACTCCCTAAAGATACATCAAACCATTATTATCTATAATGTCTTGTATAGATGGGGGTAGAAATAAGATTTTTCTCACTATTTTTTATGTTTTACAGGTTTTAAGAAGTTACAAGAGATGAAAATCACATTGATGGAAATATTGAGACTTAATATAACCCATAATTCAATTTTAATTCCTTGAAAATGTCCCTAAGTGCCTCAAATAGGTGTTTCAACTCAGCCAGTCAAAACTAGCCTAATGGACAAGCTAGTGAGAGGGGTGAAAAGTTTCACTTGAACTAATTTTAAATCTTATATAATGATTAAAAGGTAATATATGGACTTTAAACTTGTCATTAACTCCATGAAACATATTTTAAAGATCAAATAAAGCTAATTTAAATGCCAAGTGTGTAAGGTACATAAAAGGAGTTTGTTTTAGACTATAGATGATGATGACTCACTTTTAGTTGATTCTAGAAGACCAAGAATGTAACCAATGCATGGAGAGGAACGTCTAATGTCCCTACCTTTAATTACAATAATTATAACTGGTCTTCATCATTTATGAGATGTCTAAATAGAGGCAATCATGAAGGTAATTTTTATGTACAAAATAAGGAGTTGCATGCCACTTTTCTTCAAGTTTATGACTTTAATTGACCCTTGTTACTCATAAACATTCATGTTTCATCCAATATAATTATAAAATTCACAATTAACTCATTTTATTATATTGAAAAGTGTCATTGTAACCTTTGGAATTCTCTTCTTCTCTATCTCTCTCAAGCTCTATAAGAGTTAGCCATTTTGGCCATTGTATTCTATGCTCCACTTAAGTATGGTGAATCCCTACTCATTTGTATACCTTTTTATAAATAAAATTACTAGGTGTTACCCCTTACATGAATATTCATAGTGTGCTTTACTTGAATGTTGGATTTGCTGTGTAGACTATGGATTCCTCAACGAGTTATCATATTCTCTCACCTATTTGCAACTTCTTCTTGCAGAGCATGTGATTTGTTCCAAGAAATGTCAAATTTTAAGTGAGTTTGTTTATTCATTATTTCCCTCATATTCTTCTTTTATAGTCCTCCTATCTTTTCACATTCATCCATAACCCCACAATGTAATATTAATGCAAGAAAACATAGATTAGAGAGTGCATGTTTAGTTATCCTTAATTTCAAGTGTAATATACATATGGTTGGATGTAATAAATATATTTGGCATATAACCTCCATTATATATATATTTTTTTTCATTTATCTTTCTCCTTTTTACCCCTTAAGTTAGTTTTATATTCAATCTTAAGTGTTACATCAAGGGAGCTAGCCCTATCTAGATACTCACCTCATTCCTTAGGCTGACCACAAGCCTAGAGGTGATTCCATTGTGCCACTTGGATGAGGATATCCTTTTCATATACTTAAATGGTGAAAATAAAAGTGACAAAAATACCACCCCAAAAATTTAGTGATCTAGATTTATCTATTTCTGATATTCCTCTAGAGATAAATGCATGAACTATTTGCCACACATATGATGAAAACTATATCATGGTTCAAGCTCAATCACATGACTTAGACTTATAATACTATAAAAAAACATTAGGAAAAACACGTGCCTTAAACCATGATGTCCATGTTATTAATATATCAATTGATATTGAATTAGAAAGTGAAGGTCATTTATCTCCAATTAATCTTCCACTTCTCAATACCCTTTTGGTAGTTAAACAAATATTAACTCTAGAAAATTTGTAAATTTTGAAACCATCTATACCTTCTATATCACAAACCAATATACCTTATCTAATTCCTTCTTATTATCCTATAAATACCACTAATGCTACCCACCTCACTTCAACCAAGCCACCATCTAGAACACAACCTAATACACCTATTACCAATCCAGTGGACTCCAATCAACCTTAACCAACAATTCCACCTACACCTAAAATTAACCTTGATGCTAAAACCATATATATACAACAAATACATTTTAAATATGATTTACATGGTAATAAAATCATTTATATCTAAGTATACGTGAATACTATGGAGCCTTACCCACACTCCCTAGTGATGAATCCATACTTGAGTTACTCTATGCTAGAGATTCTCAACTTCCATGGAAACATTATAAACTTGGAAACTTCAAATGAAAATATACTCATTTTAATAATTTCATTACTAGTGTGGAATCTAAAACAAATCCTTTTTATTCTCTTCCTAATGATTAATATCATTTCCAATACAGGAATGCTATGCTCATTGAAGAAATAACAAAAATAGAATATGGTACGCCATCATGTCCTAGACCCATTACCATATATAAATAACTCATATAAATAGAGCATGACAACTTTACATTATTATTTTATAAGTATCACAAAAATTTTACTTGGTCATGTGAGGATATGCTAGGTATTGACCTTAGTATTGTTGTACATAACATCATCACTTACCTAGATGCAAAACCTATCTAAAAAAACAATAAAAATTTCTACCCAAAATTTCCACATTATGTCATAAAGAAATTAATAAAATTTTGGATTCAATTTTTTTTAAACCTATTTACTATTTTTAATGTGTATCAAACATTATTCCCATTTTTAAAAAATCACCATGGTAATTTATAAATGCATTTATTTCCATAATATTAATCGCACATGTCCAAAAGATAATTTCCCATTTCCTTCAATAGATGTCATTGAAAATTCAACTTTTAGAAATGAATTTTTTTCACTTATGGATGTTTTTTTAGGCTATAATCAGATTTACATAGCCCCCCTAAATACCAACACAAAACAACATTTACTAAGGAATGGGGTACCTATTTCTATGTCAAAATTCCTTTTGGACCTAAAATTGTTGGATCCACTTATCAATGTTCCATGGCTTACATTTTCCATGATCTTATACACAAGATAGTGGAGAATTATGTTGACAACATCATTGCCAACTATAAGAGTCATAAAACACACCTCATTGATCTATATATCATATTTTATTGATTGATCAAATATAAAGTTAGACTTAACCCATAAAACTATTTATTTGGTGTCACATTTGGTAAAATTTTAGGGTTCCTAGTCTCTCTTAATAAAATTGATGTCAAATCCACCAAAATCAATGCTATATTCAACATTTCAATTCCACATTCCATTCCCAACAATCATACTTACCTTTGAAAGCTGAGGGAAATCCAATAGTTTTTCCCATAAATGACTTATTGTATCTACTCTATTAATTAACTTTTTTTAAAAAAGGTAATGCTCTAGAATGGACAGATTCAAGTGATAAATTTTTTAATAACATGACATAATATTTGTTCTATCATCCCACCCTTTGATCACCTTCAAAAAACTATCCTTTAATCTTATACACCTCTTCTACCCCTATATCAGTTTGGGAAATTCTCACCCAACAAGATGATACTTGTAGAGAGTACACTATTTACTATATTAGTCAAGGCCTCATTGACTATAAAAAATGTTATACTAAAGTAGAACTTGGTTACCTTGCTATCTACTTTGCAACTAAAAATATCCATCACTATATGATTTATCAAACCACTTATGTCATTGTCCACTTAGATTCACTTTGTCATTTCTTTTCCAAAGCATTATTACCTAGAAATAGAATTAGAAAATTGATATTCATCTTGATGGAATTTGACCTTTGAATTGTTACATAAAAATTTGTCAATGGGAAAGTTATCACTAACCAAATTTTAGTGACACCTATACCAATTACAAATCACCTTTAAGATAATCTCCCCAATGACATCATTCTTTATATTGAAGGGCTTAACTAGGCTATCTCCCTTAAATATTTTTGTCATAATATCACTACTAATTTAGAGGCAAATAATCAAGAAGATCCCAATATCATTCTTGATAATACTAAATCCAAAGTAGTTATAAAATATATCCTTGATGTTACCATTGATTTTCATGAAACAATTGGACCTTCCACTTTGATGGTGTCAAATGCCTCTAATGAGCTAGGGTAGGTTGTATTCTAACAAACACACATAGTAAGATCATCCCTCTAGTATTTACATTAACTTTTGATGTTACTAATAACATAGAAAAATATGAAGCTCTCATCTTAGCTATGAAATCAACACTTGACTTGGATATCCCAAATATATACACACTTTGTGTGACTCATAACTTATCTACCACCAACATAATGGTGATTATTAATAAAAAATAAAAAATCTCATTGCCTGTCAACAAATGGTAACCACACTTACCAAATATTTTGCTTATTTTACCATTGAGCTAATTCCAAGAGACCAAAATTCCATACCTGATTCTCTTGATTCTTCAACATCTCTATTTCATCCTCATCAAATAATTAATGATTCCCATGTTATTATATAGGTAAGAAAATCACCTTCATCTATCCAACCAAATGATTCACTTATTTTTCACATTGAGGTTGTCACTATTCAATAAATCCCATCATATAAAAACATCAACCAATACCTTGAACATCAAACCTATCCTCCAAATAGAGATTCTCATGACAAGACTAGAATACATAAACAAGCCTTTAAATATACATTCCAATAAATAAGTTACCTTGCTCCACTATGTGATGCAATAAGATGTTCCTCCTTTCCTCGAATAAGCACATGTAGGCATTTACGGTGTTCAATGTAGCATACATGCTACAACACACAAACGCTTGTGTATGGGATATTTTTGGCCTACTTTAGAGGAAACTATAATAAACCCTTAGGGTTAACTAGAGTTAGGTTAATTATTTTAACACAAATTCAAAATTAATTACAACATTAATGATCCCTAACTAAATTCATCATTCAAAATAACTAAAATATTAACCATAAGATTTAAGTGGGATTCATTTATCTAGTGATCAATATTATACATGTGATTTGTATTCGTAATTTCAAACTTATAAAGGAAAATAATTATCTAAGATAATAACTTGACCACTATTGATTAAGTAATTCAATAAGTAAAAATAAATTATAACTAAATGTTGTGTTACAATTTACATCAACTAGTACAACTATACAATAATACATATTAGAATAATCATATTACAATAATATAATGTTCCACAGAACATATGAGTCTCACTGAACTGGTTAACATTAAAAAATAACCCTAAGTAAAGCCTCTATCAATTGATTGTTGGAAGGGGAAGGAGGGTATTATCTAATTGATTTTATATATCATTCATAGACCATTGATCCCCCATATAATCTCCCAACAAAGGAACGGCTCTCCCTTCATGAATGGGTAGATAATGATAGTGTAGAAATCAATAAATTCAACCAAAAACCCGTGTGCTATAAGATAACTATCACATGCAATATATCATAAATAAATATGTTCTAAAATTATATTTAGAAATATATGAAAACTAAATTAAACAGGTGAAATGACAATGTTCAAACCATAAACATTATTTTGGCCAAAGTTTTAATATACTTTTCCAAATCTCAAAATTAGTCAAATTCACACACACAACTCATTTGAACTACTCCAATCTACCTATTAATGACACTAAGTATGTGAATTTCATTACACCTATTTATTTAATGTTTTTGATTAATTAAGGCAGCAAAATAGGGGCCGAACCCTATACAGTCAAAAAAGACAGGAAGGCTGGCAAACAAAAGAAGCCAGCACCAAACCAATAGCACAATCGAGAAATAAAGTCAGAAGCAAAACAAAACATTGGAAAGACCAGAGTCAGAAAGGATGAAACTACATAACTATAGAATTAACAAGATCCTTAAGATTCTAATTGTCCACATTGTCAGCATTCCCTGGATTACCCACCGCTTCCAACATAGTCATATTCAGTAGAATGTTATTTCAAAGGCCTTTGGTGAAGACCTTTTCCATATTTTGAATGTGGACCTTTAAGGCCCCAATATCTATTTTCCAATCATTCTCATTCTATGAACCCTCACCAGCTTCTTCTACATACATCTCCTTATTATCAGTAGTTCCCCAAGAATCAACACCTTGCTCTTCAGTGACCTCAAAAACTCGAGAAACCTTGCTCTTGAATTTCTAGCTCTTCATACCCCAATTACCACTTTGATATTCAAACAAGTAACAAGCCCTCATTTTTGTTTGTGCTGAATGCAGATGTGAAGGCTCATTTTACAAAATGGCCCACTGCAGTGACGTCTACTTTCATGCTTGAAAATAATTCCCCCTTGGTTTTCATGATGTGACTATCACACCTCCACCTCATGATACAAGGAATTAATCATGACAATTAAGGAAGTACTAAGGTTATCATTTTCCACGATCCACAATGGCCTTCTCCACATGGATCACCTTCAAAATCTATCTTTGTCATCAATGTGCATCATTCATGCTCCATCATCTCCTTCTAAATGATATCTCTAATGTTTGGGGGTATATGAGCCCCTTGTCACCATACCCTCCATCCTGAGAATTGCTGACCAAGGTTGGCATAAGCATCAATGACCCTGTTACCTTCTCTGTAGGTGTGGGTAATCTCAACTTCAGAAAACTTTTGTAAAAGAAACTGCATGTCTGTAATGATGTCTTTTAGATGGATACCAATGTTAGATGATTTATTAACGGCATCTATGACCAACTTAGAATCTCCCTAAATATTCAAATTTCTAATTCCTAGGGATATAGCTAACTTTAATCCCCAAATTAAGGCCATAGCTTCAGCATAGTTATTGCTCTGGTAACCCATGCCACTAGCATAGACAACATACATCCCTCCTTTTTCATTTCTTATTATTCCTCCTCCACTTGATTTACCACTCAACTTGGATGCCCCATCAAAATTGAGTTCCATCCAATTGGGTTTAGGTGGTATCCATTTAGTATGAAGTCTCTAAAGAATTTTGGAATTATCATGCCCAAGGATAAGGTTCAAAACCTTCCATTTGGCAGCAATTTGACTTTCAAATTTAGATAGGGGTTTCTCCGCAACACTAATATGAGATATTGTAACACTTTCCAAGATGGTCCTAACAAAGGAGTTAAAGACCTGAGTAGCATTTCTAGCAGTGTCCCTAAAAATTTTGTGATTTTTCTCTTTCCATAAAGTACAGCTCAAGCATGGCAGAGCTTGCTTCCATAATTCCTTAATCTAGGGATGTGTGAAGGTTGAGTTCCAACTGAGAATTACTTCTTTAAGGTTAGAATTACAAAACCATTCAATGCCAAAGTTGTTAAGTATTGTGCCCCATAAATCTCAAGTAAACTCACAGTGTATGAATAGGTGTGAAACTGATTCCTCTCTAGAACCACACAGAAAACATCTGTTGACCAAAGTAAACCCCCTCTTTTGAAGGTTGTCCTAAGTAAAGATTTTGTTATGGTATCAACCCACCAAAACAAGGTAATCTTTGGAATGAGTTTATGATTCCAAACCTTTTTCTATACCTCCTTATTCTGAGCTTCAGGTGTAAGCAGATGATAGGTAGATTTGACAGAGAATGATCCATTCTTATTTGGCCACCAATCTTGTTCATCCTCTCGAGGGAAGAGTGGGATTTTGATCTCTTGAACACATTGTTGGATCTCCCAAATTCTTGGGATAAGCTCAGGCCTGTGCACATAGTAATCCAAAAGGTTTTTCCAGCTCCTCATCCCATTGTTATTTTCCATATAATCACTAACCCTATCACCAAAGAACTGAGTAGTCAGGTCTATAATTTCTCCATAGTTTCCTTGGGAGATGAGAGGCTTGTCCCTTAACCAATTATCCTCCCAAAATTTAATCTGCCAGCCATTTCCAAGCTTTCACCTAATTCCCTATTTGAGAAGATTTCTACTTTTTAGCATTTTATTCCATATCACATACCCCTGGGGTAATCTCACCTATTGAAGAAAGTTGGAATCATCAATGCTATGCATGTATTTGGCATACATTATTTCCCCCCACTCATTGTTGTTATGAATCAGATTTCAACTAAATTTTGAGAGGAGGGCTTTATTCATTTTCCTGATGGATCTTATATTAAGTCCACCATGAGATTTTGGGAGACACACTTTTTACCATCTGACTAAAGACATTCTCTATTTGTCTTCCACTCCCATCCATAAAAATTTCCTTTTGATCTATTCCAAAATTTCAGCAAAATACGTAGGAATTTTAAAGAGAGACATGAAGTAAGTAGGAATACCTTGCAAGGATGCTCAAAGAAGTTGTAGCTTACCCGCACTACTGAGTAGTTTCCCCTTCCACCTAAGAAGTTTATTCTATGTACATTACACAATACCATTCCAAAAACTAAAAGATACCTCTTTGACCAAGAGTGGGAGACCTAGGTAGGTAGCTGGTAGGCCAGCCTTAGCATAATCTAAGATATAAATGATTATATGTCTAAGTTCATTGGGAGTGTTGAAGAAGTACACATTGCTTTTCTAGAAATTTATTCTTTGTCCCGAGTCTCTGGCATAATCATTAAGTATATTCTTTTATCTTCTAGCTTTGATCACCGATGAGATGCCAAATAAGATGGTATCATCCACAAACTATTGTATAACCATAGGATGAAGGGAAGAGGCAGGTTTGATGCCTACTAACTTTTTTGAAACTATATCAGCTTGTATGTATCTTCCCAATGCCTCAGCCATAATGATGAATAGGTACGGGGAGAGAAGGTCTCCCAGATGAATTCCTCTCAAGGAGGAGAAAAACCCTCTAGGAACACCATTAACCAGCACTGAGAATTTAGCAGAAGAGACCACATTCCATAATAAGCAAGACAATTTATCATTAAACCCAAATTTTCTAATCACTTGGAATAGAAAAGTCCATGAGACTCTATCATAAGCTTTGGATATATCAAGCTTGAGGGCCATCCCAGGGATTTTGCTCTTATCCATGGAGTGGATAGTCTCATGTGTGGTGATCACAGCATTAAGAATCTGTCGACTTGGGATGAAACCTTTTTGAGTAGGAGAAATAATTTTGTCAAGCAAGGGTTAAATAATCAAAACTAGCAGTTTAGTACATATCTTATGCATAGTGTTACATAAGCTAATGGGTCTAAAATCAGCAAGGTGTAAAGGTTGAGATTTTTTAGGAATAAGTACAATGAAGGTATTATTGACTTGTTTCAAAAGTTTTCTAGATCTAAAAAAATCATGACCTGTAGTCGTGAGGTCCACTCTAACAATCTCCCAATATTCCTGAAAGAATATAGGAGGAAAGCCATCAGGACTTGGGGCTTTAAAAGTGCCCATGGAGAATAAAATAGCATGTACTTCTTCATTAGATATAGGCTTTAACATTTCTAGATTGTCTTCTTCTATTATCAAATAGGGGATTTTATCAATGAATTGACTCATAGATCTATCAATTCTATCAGTATTGTTTTCTTTCATAAGCAGATTCTGAAAGAACACCCTAGCTTGCTCCCCTATTTCATTATCCTCAATAATAATGTCTACATTATCTAGGACAAGCTTAGTTATTGAGTTGGCTTTTCTATGTTTCATAGCTGAGAGATGAAAAAAAGTAGTGTTCCTATCACCCTCTTTAAGCCATTGAACACAAGGTTTTTGTTTCCAAAAAACCTCTTCCCTTTCCATCAGATTCTTCCATTCTAAAGATAGACTGTTCTCTTCTTCTAAGGTGCCCTCAGAGTCATCCCCTTGATCGATTAGTTGCTGAATAGCCTTGAGTTTTCCCATTATATTTTTCTTCTGCTGGAAAACCTACCCAAAACTGTATCTATTCTAGCCATAAACTTCTTGTTTAATGTGTTGGAGTTTCTTGACTATTCTAAACATGGGAGTCCCTGGAATGGGAATATTCCACCATTGAGCCACCATTTGTCTAAAACCTTTGTGTTTAATACACATAGCTTCAAAATGAAATGGAGGAGGTCTATGATGTCCCTGATCTCTCCAATTGAGGATAATCGGGCAGTGGTCAGACATGGTCCTAGGTAGAGCCTGCGCTTGCATATTCTAATAATCATTCCAGTTGCTTGATATTAGAAATCTATCTAATTTAAATTGAATCATTTGATCTCCTCTTCTTCTATTGGTCCAAGTAAAATTTTGGTTTTGCAGCTCTATGTCCAATAATCCCCAATCATTGATGAATTTAGCAAAGTTGAACATGTTGTTCGAGTAATCAATAATTCCACCCTATTTTTTAGAAGGGTATAAAGGTGTGTTAAAATCTCTGGCTAACATCTATTTAGAATTTTGAGGATTATTCCTGTAGCTACTCAGATCTATCCATAATTTCTATCTCAAAGCTCTATTATTCAGTGCATAAACATTTACCAATGTCCAGTTCAAAGAATTCATAGAAAAATTGGTAATCAAAAAGTGCTTATTATGGGCCATAAGAGATCCTTGGATTTTATCACTATTCCACATAGTGACAATCCCTCCTGAAGCCCCTTCAACAGGATATAAAAAGCCGCCTTAAGCCATATATAGTCAGTAATTTTTGCAAAATTCTCCTCTTTCATCTTGTTTTCTTGGAGTAATAGAATATCTAGTTTATTATCTAAAATGTAGTTTTTAACCTCAAACTACTTTGAGGGACTGTTAAAGCCCCTCAAATTCCATGATAATATTTTCATTTAGAGAGTTTGGAGGGTTATGACACCAGTGTTTTCTATTTTCCACTGCCAATCTCCCTAGCAATCTCTCTTTGTCTTGTTTCCCTTAGGGTTGGCCTCCCTTGTTTGGGATTAGTACCAACATCTGCATATTTTTTACCTTTCTAGATCTTTTTCTTTGGGGTAACCCATTATTCCTATTTATTGCTGCCATCTTGTCCTACTACCCCTATTGCCAAGTAGTTTCCTACTTGGCCTCCATTTTCCAGATCATGAAAAAAGTCTGTATTTGACTATGGATCTAGTACTCATTGAGTGTGACTTTCAGGTGTTACTTCTTCCTATCCAATCCTTGAAACTGTGTCATATTCATTGACTTCCTTTAGCAAAAGGTCCCCTTCTGCCCCTTCCTTAAACATATTAGTCTATTTTTCTAAAGTGTAGACTATGTTAAATGTGGCCTTATAACTGTCGTCAGATACTATATTCTCCTTTGGGACCTCTTTTCCCTCACTACTGATGATATCCTCCTTTCTCTTCTCCTCTTCTCCTTCTTCTGTAGCCTTCTGACTATCATCTAATCCTATATTTTCCTTTGAGACAACTTCATCTTCACTACTAGGGGTAGCCTCCTTTCCCTTCCCCTCCTCTCTTTTTCTTGTATTGTCAAGAATTTCCACATTATTCTCTATTTCTTGCCTGATGTTCACTTGCTCCTCCTCTACATTCTAGGAATCCTCTTTCATCCCCCTTTGTTTCACTTTGCATTATGTCATTAGATGTCTCTTCCTCTTACATATTTGACAGAAAGTGGTATCATTCTCATAAGTAATTGGTTGAGTCCAGGTTCCATATTTAGAGTTTAACTCAATGGACATAGGGAGAGTCTTATTTATTTTAGCATTAACATAGAGTCTAGCATACACACATCTGGACTTAGTTCTGGTTATATGATCTGAGGTAACATATTGACCAATAGAATTGCCAATGGATGTGAAGATTTTTTCATCCCAAAATTCCAAAGGGAATCTTGGTAATGTTACCCAAGTAGGTGCTATCTTATTAAGGTCTGAGTTAGGATCAAATCCTAGTTTCCATGAGCATAAGGCTAGAGAATGTGGTCCAAATAGCCAGGGACCTCCAGCAAGGGTAGCGATCATGTCCTCCCTATTCATAAATCTAAAAAGGAATAGACCTCTAGCCATGGTTGTGATTGAAACACTACCTTTGACTTTACACCTATACATAATCCATCTTCTAAGCATTTCGGTATTAGGATAGAAAGAAAAAACTTACCAACCAGCGTAAGGTCCATGGATGCCACTATTTCCTCCACCAAATCATTTGGGATACTCAACGCCTTGCCCTCCGAGAGAATAGGGAGGCTCAACATGCCTTTCGATGAACACGTCTTTTCACCTATGAGTGTCTTTTTCCATCCATTAGATGGACTATCCCCTAATAGATTCTTGGATAGATCCCCAGAGGTACTACTACCTGTAGTGACCTCCATTGGATCCGTGGTCCCACCTGTCGCACTCAGGGGGCCCAACCAGGTAGGAAAAAACTAGTTTTAAATATTGTCCACATGCTTTGCTCCTCCGCTCCACACCTGATTTGTTCACCTATTTATTTAATATTAATAATACCATATAAGAATAATAATGTTAAAATCCATAGATTTCAATCACATAAATATGTGTATAATGGAAGCTATAATAATATGAATAAAAAAACATCATAGTCTTTCCTATTCATCATTATGAGATTTTATATATTATAATTAACTAATATGTATTCAATAACCCCCTTGATCAAACATCTAATCACTTTTAAATATACAAATAACTGTAGTAAATATTTAACTATCAATCCAAATTTAATAATCCTTTATTTACAATCAACATTCGCATATATCTAGATTTACATTAAATATTATCCCAACATAAGATATTCCCATGTTCCATGACAATTATATATATCCTACAATATTTATTTTTATAAATCCATACAAAATTACTAATAATTAATCATTTATTAAATTCCCAAAATGTTAACAAATATTTAAATCAAGAATGTCTCATATTGATCAACCACATTATTTACATATAAGTCTTTGACTGCATAATATGTATACATGTGTGTGTATAAAATATGCAAGATAAAATATTATTTTAATATTTTTATTCAAACTACAGCCAAATAAAAAAAACTTGATCGATACTATATCCTAATATAGTTTCAATATAGCCATGATTTAATTAATAACTTCAGGCTCAACTATAAATAGTCGATCTTTTAGTTTTTTATAACATTCAATCTAAAGACTAAATGATACAATAAACCCATATCTAGTTTGTTTCTTCTTATAACTAGAATTTAAAAACAATGCTTTCAAAGCTCAACTAAATAACACAATCAACACTCATCTAGTATACTTCTAACAAAAATAACTCTTACTAAAATCCTTATTCGAAACCTATATATTAAATAGACCATACATATTTGTACCAATAGATCTATGTATTTATCTACCATATCCAAGTTCCATAAATCTATGAATCTATTGAAATCAAACTTAGTATCAAAATAAAATAAAGATTCAACCATTATAAAGATCTAAATATATCATATTTCCCCATTACTAGCAATTTGATAAGGGTTTATTCATATTTGACCATGTGGATGAGTTGAATACATCCCCAGGGTCATGTATGAATGAGCCAGCTATAAATTTAATAAAAAACATCGCCCTAATACACCAAATTAAAGCATGTCCTAGGGTTTATTAAAAAAACCTATACTAAAGCATTATGTTTGATAACAATATGTTCATCAATTCATGTATAATAATATAACACTTCTCAAATCAAATACTACCAACTAAAAGTGAAATCCATGTCAAGAAAACAAAATTAGACTTCATGTCATAGAAAAACCAATCAAGGACTTCAAAAACACATGTTATGATAATCATAAATACATAAAGTAACTAATTAAAGTATTTTAATTTACTTCTTTAATCATATGCCGCACTTATCCAAGTCATATGGTACATAAATGTAGATAATGAAGTATGATAAACATATAAGAATCTCATAAATGCAAACACACTAACAAGGTGTTATATAATATGCAACATGATAATCATCAGTCACATCCAAATGCAAAAAATACATTAGTAACTAAAAGCATGCTATAATAAATATTAACCAATTAATTCATAAGAAATAAATTATATTCTATGTTGTCTATGTTGTATTTCCCATTTCATTCTCTCTTTCACCACATGTCTTTATATTCACCATCCTCTCCGATGATATCCTCCCTCAATCATAGTTAGGAGGGTGGAATCCAACTTGCATTCACCTTAGTTAAATTGAATAGTAGTTAGACCACATCATGTAAAAATCATAATAAATTCATGTAAAAAGTATATTATATAATCATGATTAAAATATACCATAATAGAATACACCCAACTAACTAATAGTTAACTATCATGATCATAAACAACAAATAATGTCCATAATAAAAATACCACTAATTCCAATTACTTAACACAATAATCAAACCAATCACTAACAATGGAATCAGTAATAATAAGTCTAGAGGAAAATTGAGATGTAATATCCTTCCCCCTAAATTTGGTCATCATCCCGATGTCTCTTATTTCAATGAAAGTTATGAAATAAAATAGTATTTTGCAAAAAATAAACATAATATCCAACAAATTACTAAGAAAACAAATGAGGAAATAACTTATGAAACTCTTCATAATCTTCTCATGTAGCATTATCTTCAAAATATTGGTCCTATTGGACCTTGCACTATGACATTTATCTATTATGCAAACTAAGTTTGCATGTGTCAATTATTTTTACTGGTTTTACTGTGACCAACCTAGGATCTAGAACTTGTAAATCATTCTAATCTAATACATGGAAAGGATAATCAACATATTTTTTAATATAATACACATAGAAACCATTATGCATGAGTACTAAAATTGGTGGCAAAGTAAGCTTGTAAACCATGGGATTGATAAATTCTAAGACCTCAAAGGGTCCCATATATCTAGGAGATAATATGTCTAATTTTATAAATTTGATTGATCTTTTATGTGGTTTTACTTGTACAAATACTTTATCTTCAATTAAAAACTTTCATGTTATTCTTTTCAGATCAATCTATCTCTTCTTCCTGTCATTGGCTTTAACAAACCTCTACAATATTAACTTAACATATTCTTCGATTTTAAGAAGCACATCTAGACCAAAGACTACCCTATCTTCTAACCCATCCTAATTGATTGGGGTTATACACCTTCCATACAATGACTCAAATAAAGCCATTTTTAGCATTGATTGGTATGAGTTATTGCAGGTAAATTCAACCAATAGAAGATATTATTCCCACCTATATTACTGATCCATGCAGTATATTATTAAAATATATTCAAACATTTGATCCAGCCTTTGTTTTTATCCATCTATTTCTAGATGGTATGTTATACTAAAGTTCAACTAAGTAACCAAAGCTGAATTAAGAGTCAACCAAAATCTAGAAGTCATTTTTGGTTCCCTATATGAAATAACCTTTTGTATAAACCAATGCAACCTATACACTTCTTTCACGATCCTCTTTTCAATCATAGGTGCATCATATGAAATGTTATCAAGAGTAAAGTGAGCTACCTTGGTGAGTTTATCAATAACTACCAAAATCATGGCATGTCAATTTGAGACATCAACAACCCTTGGATAAAGTCCATAGAATGACCTACCACTTCCATTCTAGTATGGTATGTGGGTATTAAAACCCAATAGAATATACATTCTCAACCTTAACTCACTAACATTTTAAACATCATGAAACACAATCATCTGCATCTTTCTTAATCCCTTTCTAGGAATATAATGGTCACAAATTTGTTAAGAGCTTAATCACACCTATATACCCTGAATAAGGAGCATTGTGTATTTCCTTGAATACTACAATCCTCAAATTATTATTATCTGATACATAAATCCATCCTTTATACCTCAACAAACCATCATCCTCAAACTTGAATCCCTCATACTTAGGATCTTGAGAATTTTGAGCCAATGCTAGCTTTACCTATTCATAAAATTCATCTCTTGGAAATAATTTCACCACTTAATCATGAAAAATATTCCTAATACTAACCAAATATGTTATATAACTTTGATGATAAAGGCATCTATAACCCTATTTTCATTGCCTTTAATGTAATCAATGTCAAAATCATAATATGATAAGAGTTCTAACCATCATATCTGATGTGCATTCAAGTTAGGTTGGGTGAATATATAATTGAGTCCTAAGTTATCAATCTTGATCTCAAATATTTTCCCAATAGATAATGCCTCCAAACTTGTAAGGCGTGAACAATTGTAATAAATTCTAGATCATGTAAGGCATAATTTGCCTCATATAGTTTCAAATTTTTGGACTCATAAGCTACAATAGAACCCACTTGCATGAAAAATTCTCCAATACCATCTCTTGAAGCATCAATTATTACTGAGAATTAACCTTTTAGATAGGGAACTCTCAACATTGGTGCTGAGTTAAGTCTTCTTTTTAGCTCCTAAAAATCTTCCTTGCACTTTACTAACCACACTAAATTCTAATTTTTTTGTTGAATAGAAGTAATTAGATTTTTTATCTTAGAAATTTTTGGAAAAAACTTCCTATAATATCCCACCAAATCCATAAAAATCCTAACTTCATGGATGTTTTTAGGTGTTGGCCATTCCATAATGGACTTATTCTTCAAATGATCCACATATATATCTTTTATTGATATAATGTGCCCAAGGTAGTGTACATTTTTATAAAATAAGGCACACTTTGATATATTTTCAAAAAGTTTATAATTTTTTAATTGTTGTATAACCAACTTCAAATGCTCTAGATGTTCCTCCTCAAATTGAGAATAGCTAAGGATATCATCTAAAAAGGCGAACACAAACTGATCTAGATAATGTTTTAACACACTGTTCATGAGATTCATAAATGTTGTAGGTGCATATTTTAGCCCAAAAGAAAAAAAACATGAACTCATAATTCATGTATCAAATTATAAAGGATATTTTTGGAATATATTCCTCTTGAATATTTAAATGATGATATCCTTCTCAAAGATCAATCTTTGATAAAGCTGATGCTCCATACATTTGATTAAAAATATCATCAATGAAAGGTAAATGATACCTATTTTTTATTATTTCCTTATTCAAAATCCTTTAATCAATAAAAATGTGAAGGTTTCCATCCTTAATAATGAACATAACTAGTGCACCCCATGGTGACACACTTGGTCGAATAAACCCTTTAGACAATAGTTATTGAATTTGACCATTCAACTCCACTAAGTTAGTTGTTGTCATTCTATAGGGAGATTTAGACTATGGTTTAGACCCTTGAATGATGTCAATTGAGAAAATAAAATCCTATTTTAATGGGTAAAATTAATAATTTTTTAGGAAAAACATCTCAAAAATCTTAGAGAAAAGGATAGTCTTCAATAGAAGTTTCCTTGGAATCCTCTATCTCATTTATTTTAACAATAAATGCTTGAAACCTTTTTCTCTAAGATTTATTTAACTAAATCACTGAAATATGTCTAAGCTTAAGCTCCCTCTTTGCTCCATAAATTTGGGTTTGATTACCTAAAGTATTCAGACATTCAACCCTTTCAAGTAGACAATATACCTTAGATTTATGTTGAGCTAACCAATTTACACCTAAGATTACATCATATCCTAATGGAGATGAAAATAGATCCACTACCATGGTAAATTTTGGTAGTTTTATCTTAGATTTAACTAAACATTTTTTAACCTTGACCTTAGATTCATTCCCATATTAAATTGACCATACATTTACCATAACTTCAGATTTTCTAGACAACTTGAGAATATTAGGAGAAATAAACATTTAGTAACTCTAGTGTCAATCAAAATTAAAATTGGTTGACCAAAAAAAGCACCTGTCAGCTCAATAGGAGAATTTTAAAATTTGGCTTGTTGGTTTTCAACAGCTACATGAATTCTCTGCTGGAAATATTCTTACTGCAGAGTGGAACCCTTATTCTCACCATCTAATTTACCTCAAGTGCATTCCCTAATATAATGGTTACCTTCATAGATGAAACATATGCTAGGTGGTCCTTTCCTTTCATAATGTTGATTTCACCTAAAACCTCCTTTGAAACCATTACATAGTTTTCTATTCCTTGAATCACTGCTAAACTTGGCATTCTGATTCTTGAACTAGATTTTAAAGTTTTCACTCCTTTTCCAATTCTTATTATTTAAAGTTAATTTGGGACCTCAAATTTTTTTTTTTGAATTTTTATCTAACCTAAGTAAGTGACTTTAGCTTTTGCTCTTGGTTAACTACCCTTTCAAAGACTTAATCCATAGTAGATGTCCCACGCACATCCACTTCACACCCAATTTGGGGTTTCAATCCCATAATTAATTTTTAAATGTGAAACCACTCATTTACTTGATATTATAAAATGTACTTTAGGAACTTAATGAATTACTTTTAATATTCATTCAATGTAAAGTCTACATGTTCTATATTTTGAAAACATGTTATCTTTTGATCAAAATAAAGTTTAGGCAACCATCAAGAACTAAAAAAAGTCATGAACTGTTCCCAAGTGGTGGTGATATAGTCAAGGTTCATCTCTAGGTTCTTACTTTACCACTATGTAGTTGCTTCACCATCCAACTAGTAAGCTCCCCAAACTACTTTTGTGATCTTAGAGTAATTCCAAATATTGAAATACTTTTCCATCTTAGTTATTCATGCTTCAACTCCATCTCCTATAATGTTTTGATCAAACTTGGGTGGATTAACCTTATTCATATCTCATATAAGCTCAGAAATAACACATGCTCTCACATATTTAGGTACCTCGTCTTGCCTAGGTTCCTATGTAACTTATTGATCAGTAGGATATTCTTTATTTTTATTATGAATGTTATCCTCAACATGGCCATGAACTTCCTATTCAAAGGAATTTATACAATGCCCACTCTCATTCATGGTTGCAAGAATATGATCAAGCTTTGCATCTTGCTTAGTGACAAACTAATTTGGATCAATTGGAGGCATTATTAGGATTTGATGTACCCTCACTAGTTAGCCTTAAATGTGACATTATTATTTCTAAATAAATAATAATAATAATACATTAGTGGACTCATTAAGTCCAAGAGTTTGAACTATAGCTCTGATACCACAATGTAAGAACCCCTCAGGGTTAACTAGAGTGGGGTTAATTTTTTTCAACACAACTTAAAAATTAATTACAACATTAATGATCCCTAAATAAATGCATCATTTAAGATAACTAAAATATTAACCATAAGGTTTGAGTGTGATTCATTTAGCTAGTGATCAATATTATACATACTGATTTTCTTTCATTATTTCAAACATATAAATAATAGTAATTATCCAGGATAATAATTTAACCATTGTTAAAATTAAATAGGTAATAGGTATAAATAAATTATAGACAATTACTATTTTTTTACAATTTAAAATAGATAGTACAATTATACAATAATACATATCTATATAATCAGATAATAATAATATAATGTTTCACAAAACATATGAGTCTCACTGAAATTGTTAATATATGAAAATAATCATGAGTAAATCCTCTATCAATTGACTAATAGAAGGGGAGGAAGAGTATCATATACTTTTTTTTCCACACCATCTCTAGACAATTATTCCCTTGCACAATATCCCAATAAGGGAATGGCCCTTCCTTCATGGATGGGCAGATAATGATAATGTAGAAATTAAAAAAGTCAACTAGAAACCTATGTGTTGTAAGATAACTATCACATGTAGCATATCATAAATAAATATGTTCCAACATGATATCATGCAATACATGCAAATTAAATCAAACAGTTGAAATGACAATGTTCAAACCATAAAACATTATTTTGACTAAAATTTTAATATAGTTTTTTAGATCTAAAGATCAGTCAAATTCACACACACAACTCATCTAAACTACTTTGATTTGCCTATTAATGACACTAAGTAAGTATGTGAATTTCATTACACCTACTTATTTAATGTTAGTAATACCAGATAAGCATAATAATGCTAAAATCCATAAATTTCAATCACAAATATTTGTATAATGGAAGTTATAATATATACAAAAACATCATAGTCTTTCCTAGTCATTAGAATTAACTAATAGATATTAAATAACCCTATTGATCAAACATCTGATTCCATTCAAATATACAAACAACCATAGTAAATATTTAACTATCAATTTAAATTTAATAATCCTTTATTTAAAATCAACATTTGCATATATCTAGACTTGCATTAAATACTATCCCAACGTATAAAATCCCTTATTTTATGACAGTTATATATCATATAATATTTATTTTTATAGATTCATATAAAATTACTAATAAGTAATCATTTATCAAATTCCCAAAATGTCAACAAAGCTTTAAATTAAATATGTCTCATATTTAAATTAAGATAATTAAAAACTTAAATATTATTCCTATAAAAGATCAATACAAAACATGACAATATATACATAATACTAAATTAAGCATTTAACAATGTACAACTACTCCAATATTATACAAGATTCTACTACATACAAATACACACAAACAAAAAAAAAACTAGATAATGCATTTGATAATGATCAACCACCTCATTTGCATATAAGTTTGTGACTACATAATATGTACACACACACACACACACACACATATAGGCTAAAATATTATTTTGATATTTTTATTCAAGCTATAACCAAATAAAAAATAACTGAATCGATAGTGTATTCCAATACAATATCAATATAACCATGATTTGATTAATAGTTATAGGCTCAACTATAAATAGTTGATCTTCTAGATATTTATAATATTCAATACAAAGACTAAATGATACAATAAAACCAAATTTGGTTCATCTCTTTTTATAACTAAAACTTAAAATAATGATTTTGAAGTTCAACTGAGTAACATGATCAATACTCAACCAATATACTTATAATAGAAACAATGGTTTTCAAAACCCTTATTCAAAACCTATGTATTAAATATTCCATACATATTTGTACCAATATATCTATATATATATATATATATATATATATATATATATATATTCATATATATTCATCTACCATATCCAAGTTCCATAAATCTTTGAATAGATTGAAATCAAACACAGTGCTAAAATAAAATAAAGATTCAACTATTATAAATATCTAAATAGACCATGTTTCCCCATTACTTATCACATCTCAATTTATTTCTAGCTAAGTATATTATTTGATCCATGGATTATTATGCCTGATTAGTTGATTAATTAATATTTAATTAATCTTGATGACATATGTTGATTATGAGACAATTTATGTTGATTAATTTACATGATTAGTTTTCTATGAGTTAGTAGTACTTTTAAATTTTATACATTATGATCATGTTTATAAAACATTATTTTATGGATATAATGATTTTTTGAGCTAATTACTTTCATTGTTGTGAGGTGGATGTAGGAAAGATTCTTATTTCAGAGTATGATGGAGGGAGAGTATCATCGAAAAAGGTGGTTAGATGGAGATGTTGGGTGTCGACAGAGAACGAATCTAGAAACCCTTACACACACTACTTAAAATATGATGTTTAGTAATTAATTAATTGATATAGATGTTATAGCATGTTTTGTGATTGTTACTATACTTTTTGATTAATGACAATGATCATATGATTGTTCGATTGATTTCACTAGTTTTACGATCATACTAGTTTATATTATATAATGCACTTGTTTCACTGTATGAGTGAGTGTGATTATGTTTTAATTACATTATTGTGTTAATAGGTAAGGCTACACAATGTTACAATATGATGACATATTCCATTACTGTTAATTATCTAAAAAGTTTAGATAATAATAATAATTAAAGATTATTATTATTTATAAGTTAAAACTATTTGTCAAAAGATATAAATATCAATATTTTAAAATACCTTTTATATTAAATTAACAATTGACACAAGGTTATTTTTAATATATATTTAATACATTATTTTTATTATTAAATGATTTTATAATCATTGTATATATGATAGAAGATAACACATTCATGAGGAACTATAATCTAATAATATCTAAAAGTATTATCATGTAATATAATCTATACTCTATAATTATTGGTTGAAGTTCATTTCATGGGAGTACTTGGTCATCGATTTTATGTTAGAATTTTACATGGAATACAGTTTGAAAACAAGTTGATTAAAGTATAATGGTTGATTATTATTTGCTTCATGTAGATTTGAAAATAAATATAAAATGATTTTACAGAAGCCTCAAGATGATTAGGGTTATTAATCATCTGTTCACTTCGGTTAAGCTTCTCTTTTGAGGAAAACATAAAGTCTATTGTGTTTTCATGGTGATGGACTGTGGAAGGTTGTTGAGCAAATTTTGCATGCATTTAAACAGTTAGTTGAAGTGGCCATTAATGATGGGAAGAAATATAATGGAAATAAATCAGAAAAAGAGAAGGAGAACTATGGGGGACACACACGACTCATAACTTTGGAGAGAGATTTGAAGAACATAAATAAGGTGAAAACATAAAGGAAATAGGAAGGAATTTAGAGGATTTCATTGTAGACACAGGTAGGTTTTGTATTTCAATTTCTATGTGAATAAATGCATGGGTTTTTCAAACTAAGTATTGGGTAAGTGGGTTTTATATGTTTTAAAACAAAATATTTTGAGTGGAATATGGAGCCATGTAAATTGATTGACTTCCATAAAACCCCATATTTGACTTAGGGAAAACCTAGGGTTATGGATTAAACTATAGAAATATCTGGACTATTAATCTTTTATAAATATAGTTTTAAACTCTCTGTTAGTTTGAAAAATCTATATACATTAGAGAGAGAACTATCCTAGATAGGTATATATATGTGGATTGAATTGTGTTATTCTATTTAGATGTATATACTCATTTGAGTGTTTGAATTTTGATTTAAGACACATGTTAGTGGTTGAAAATTTGACTGTGTATACACTATTGGTCTTTAGGTGTAAAATGAGGAATTTCATTATATGAATTGGGTATATGGATATATACATAGATATAGATATATAAGTATATACATGATTAAAACCATAGGGTGTGTGTGTGTGTGTGTGTGTGTGTGTGTGTGTGTGTGTGTGTGTGTGTGTGTGTGTGTGTGTGTGTGTGTATGTATACATATATATATATGTATGTATGTATGTATGTATGTATGTATGTATGTATATATATATATATATATATATACATTTATATATATACACATATACATATACATATATATATATATATATATATATATATATGTGTGTGTGTGTGTGTGTGTGTGTGTATATATATATATGCACACACATATACACACACACCCTATGGTTTTAATCATGTATATACTTATATATTTATATCTATGTATATATCCATATACCCAATTATATATGCATTTTTGAACCAATTTTTAAAAGGCTTTGAGTAATATTGTGTTCATATACATTTATATGTAAACCCAATTATTGGATGTGTACATATACATTCATGTGTATGTGTATCTATTATGTTTTAATTGTGTGCTTCACATTTTAGTATTAAATGTGTATCAAATTTATCAATATTTTTGGAGGTACTTGTATTACGTACTTGTATAAGTGAATAGGGGTTAAGACTGTTATATTGAATTAGTTTCAAACACTACATGTTTAATAAAATAGTGATACTATTACATGTGTAATAGAATTATGTAGCGTATGTATTAGATCATACAACTTGTGAAATTAGTTAGTTAGTCATCTTAGATAACCTAGGGTACGGGTAGGAGGATGAATATATTGTGTTGATTTGTGGAGCTAAAAGCTTCACCAATGAGCTACACAGTAATTAGCATCAACAGAATTGATCAGAACCAACTGACATCAGTTAGGGGTCGACTGGCATCGACAGCATCAATCAGAACCAAATAACATCAGTTAGGGGTCGGTTGGCATCGGTCATATTCAAACTGACATCGAACTTCTGTGCATTTCTAGAATTAGACAGCGTTTCTAATTTTAGAATAGCTAGTTTGCATGTAAAGACTAAAATTAGTCTTGAGTCTATTTTTCTAATTATTATTTGCTTTTCAATTCTATTTAAGAGACCCATGGGGTAGTCTTGTAATGAGAGTGTGTGTGCAAGATAAATTAGATTTTTGGGGTAGCAAGATTAATTAGATTTGTGGGGTAGCAAGATCAAGAAGATCTGTAACACAAGGGGTGAGAAAGATCAATTAGATTTGCAAGGTGCAAGATCAAGAAGATCTACTGGAGACACCTCAATTATTGAGTTGGTTGTAATTGATTGAGAGAGAGAGAAATCTTGAGGGAGAATTACTATACATCTACGAGGTGTGGGAAAGAGAGATTTCTTCATTGTATTTCCTTCTGGAAGAGTTTAATACAAGATTGTATTGTTTCTCATATCTCCTATTCTTTGTTGTTTCTAATTTCTAGTTACTTATTACTTTTAGTTTAATTCCATGTTTAGTTTCTTATACAAAAATAATCAATTGTTATCTAAGATCCTAACAAGTGGTATTAGAGCAATGTGTATACACTAACAATTGGTATCAGAGCACAGGTTCCAGAGCGTGTTAGTGTTTGTTGATTATAGAATTCACTCACAGGGGTTTCTGATTGAGTGGGAGTAAAGCAATGGCAGAAGAAAGTAGACTAAGAATGGAGAAATTCAATGGCAAGAATTATCAATTATGGAGGATGTAGATTGAAGATTATCTATATTAGAAAGATCTGTACTTACCGTTGGGTGGGGTTTTAATGAAACCCACGGATATGGAAGATGAATAATGGAATGTTCTTGATCGAAAGGCTCTTGGATCTATAAGGTTGATCCTAACAGCTTCTGTGATTTCCAACTTATCACAGGCAAAGACAATGATAGAGTTAATAGATACTTTGGCAAATTTATATGAAAAACCCTCAGCTTCGAATAAGGTATATCTTATGAAACAATTATTTAATTTACAAATGTAGGAAGGTGGATAGGTATCTAGTCATCTTAATGATTTCCATACAATTATAAATCAGTTAATTTCAGTCAAAATAGTTTTTGATGATGAAATTAAGGCTCTCTTAATCTTATGCTCTTTACTTGAAAGTTGGCATAATTTGGTAATGGCAGTTAGTAATATTGTGTCTGCCTCAAATATCTTGAAAGTTGATGATGTTGTTAGTGTAATCTTGAATGAAGAAATTTGCATGAAAAGCACAGGAGAAACATCAGGTAATGCTTTAAGTGTTGAAAGCAGGGGATGTCAAAGAGAGAAGGGCAAGCAATGGAAATCAAGGTCAAAGATGGAAAGTAGATCCAAGTCCAGAAATGGAAGAATAACCTACTGGAATTGTGGAAAGAAAGGGAATGCAAAGAAAGATTGTTGGTTGAAAGAAAATCAGCATGAAGGTAATAAAGAAGCAAATGATGTAAGTATTGTTGCACAGGATGCTCTTATATTTTCCTTGGATAAAGTAGAATCATGGGTTTTAAATTCTGGTACCTCTTTCCATGCAACCCCAAATAGAGAATTTTTCAATGATTATGTCCATGGAGACTTTGGAAAAGTTTATTTAGGGGATGATGAGCCTTATCAAATTGTTGACAAAGGAAAAGTGCAGCTGAAATTGCAGAATGGCAACACATGGGTTTTGAAGGATGTCATGCATGTACCCATCCTAAAGAGGAATCTGATTTTTGTAAGAAAGTTGGGTGATGAGGGTTGCACAGTAACTCTCACAACTAAATCTTAGAAAGTTTCCAAGGGTGCACTTGTATTAGCTAGAGGTAAGAGAGTAGGTAAAATTTATCTATCTACTTGTATTACTGATTATTCTCCTTCTATTTTATCTACTTCAGATGTAGATGTAAAGATGTGGCACTGTAGGCTTGGTCACATGAGTGAGAAGGGAATGCATGTTCTTAAGTCAAATGGTAAGCTTTCAGATTTGAAAAGCATAGATCTAGATTTTTGTGAGCATTATATTTTTGGGAAATAGAAGAAAGTGAGGTTTCTCAAAACTGGGTCAACAAAGAAGAAGCACAAGTTGGAGCTTGTTCACATAGATGTGTGGGGACCAGCTCAGGTAGCTTCTATTGGAGGATCATAGTATTATGTTTCTTTCATTGATGATGCTACAAGAAAGGTATGGGTTTATTGCATAAAGAGGAAATCTAATGTTTTTGACACTTTTAAGAAATGGAAAGCCTTGGTTTTTAATGATAAGGTGATAAACAGTGATTAACTCAAGACGCTGAATAATTTTGAGTAGGGCAATCTTGATTTGGATGAGGTTATATCCAAAACGAGCTCACGGGTAAAAATCATCACTCATAAGAAAACACAGAGACCGATGTCAGTTAGGAAGAGACCAACATCGGTTAAGTGGAAATTGACATCGATCAGGTGGAATCAACATCAGTCAGGTGCAAGCCGACATCAATCATAGATGACTGGGAACGGTCACTGTCAAAAGGAAATTTGGGTAGACATCAAGCTATCAATGAGTCTCACATGCCCATGAGGAGGTATGAAAGGGTAAGTAAGCCTCCAATTCATTATTCCCCTTCTTTATACTACTTGTTTCTCACTGATGGTGGAGAACCAAAAAGTTTTGATGAGGCAATGCAGGTAGAATCTAGGAAACAGTGGGAGCATGGCATGAATGACGAAATTGATTCCTTGGAAGAGAACCATACGTGGGATTTAGTTGAGTTGCTAGCCAAAAAGAAAGCACTAAAAAACAAATGGGTTTATAGGTTAAAGAAAGGAGAGAATGGACAAATGAGACATAAGGTCAGGTTGGTATGTATTAGACCTAATATTGCCCAAGCAATGGGAGTTATCAGCAAGTTTATGGCAAATCCAAGAAAGGAACACTGGAAAGTAGTTTAGTGGATTCTCAGATATCTGAGAGGGACTAGCAGTAGGCATTTATGCTATGGAGGGTCAAACACTTCTCTACATGGGTATGTAGATTAAGATATGGCAGGTGACTTGGATGGTAGGAGAAGCACCACAGGGTATGTGTTCACTGTTGGTGGAATGGCAGTTAGCTAGATTTCAAAGTTGCAAAAGGTTGTTGCCCTATCTACTATAGAGGCAGAATACATTGCAGTCACAAAGGCTAGCAAGGAAATGATATGGATGACTTAGTTCATGGAAGAGTTGGGAAAGG